>OY728162.1:767206058-768456058 GCA_963277665.1 Viscum album
TTTTACTTATGAATTGTATTGAATCGCCCTCTATTAGTTTCAGGTATTTTGGAATTTTTTGGGGGGATTGATTATAGCTAACACAGTTACAATCGAAAGAATTATTATCCTATGAACCCTAAATAATCCATGGTATATGTGGTGTCCTCTTCAAATCTCATGATATTATAAACTGGGTTTGAGTGTTAGTAGGTATGAATACAGTGATTGAGTAAGGGCTATTATAAATTATACGTTATTTAATTTATTGACAAGGATTCAAATTAGGTATCCAAGAATGTGATGTAATCCAATTAAACTATTTATCTCCGTGGTGGGATCTTATAACATTTTCATAAATTAGAATTATTAAGAATAACATAAAAGATGTTTTTGACAACTTCAAATGTTTTCATAATTAATATTTTAATGGATGGGTCATCTATCCTAACTCATGATATAGGATTTAAAAAATAATTAATTTATTCATTTATAAGAAAAAATTTATTCTATTATGTAACAAATTCCTCATGTAAAATTTTATTTTATCCCATGATTCAAATATATATTATCCATCGACTTGTGAAATGAATTCTATTTCATTTAGGAACTCATATATCCTCCATAGTGTAAGTTATTTGTATAATAGTCGTTTTAAAATGTAATCCTATGTTTTCAAGTAACCCGAGTGTTAATTCTTTAACCAATATATTTCTACGAAAAATAAATATAACTACAATACCCTAAATCATATAATGTTTTATATTGCCCAATTTTTATTGAACAGATCAAAAATTTCAATAAGTATAGTCCAATATCTATTTAGATCTTCAATTTTCATGACACAAAATCATCCCATGTTTTTTTATTTGTATTTGGCTTAGTTTGATCAAAAATTGTTTCACCTAAATAATAAGATTAACAAAACTAGAGGAAATCCCATCAATATATGATAAATTATAGTCCATTGTGGCTCTAGGATGGTGAATTTGTGGTGACCCATTATGTTGTATCTCATCGGTGAAATTTCCTGGAGGTACATCAGGTGTTGTTAAGAGAATTTTCTCTTGGAAAATAAATCATTTTTATAGACATAGGGACCTCTTATTATATGGGTTATAATCTATAATTTCTCAGGAATCAAGGAACATTAATCATGTTTTTGAAATCATGGTCATGCATTATGATTCCTAAAATGAAAAAACCATAAAAAAACAGATTCACATAAATTGAATTCCAATAAAAATGTAATAATAATTTAAGAATATAATTGGTCTTTAACAATGTTTTTATTATAAACCTATGTTCACACTTGATCACTACCAATATTTCTATAATCATTGCCATCCCTATGGAATTATCAATTATTGTGGGAAATCAATATTAAAAATTAACTGATCATGATTTGTATCATTTTACTATGTCATATAATAGTGAAAGTCCATGGTCAGTCCCATGAGTGATACATATAATCTACAAGATAAAGGAATGTGACTTATTTTAAAGTAGAAATATATGAATTTTTAGAGATCAAACAAAATTAAAACAAAATTATATTGGTTTTAAAATAATCAATTAAATATAGATTCAAATGATCAATTCCACAGTCCATTTATGAATGAGATACCATCCTCTTTAAATCATTAATTGGGTTAGATAATCCAGTTTATATTTTTTTATGTTTAACAGTTTTTATGGAGAAATTAGTTTTTTTAACTAAGGAAATCATAATCAGATGAAAAAATAATAAGATCAGACTAATTTCATTATATTCAATGATTAACTTAAATGATAAATCCAATATTTTATTAATATCATAATTTTATCAACTAGTTTTCATTTCTTTTCTTGATAATTAATTTTTTCAACATATAATCTAATATATATGATTAGAATTACTGACTAATATTGATTACTAATTGAGATGAATATTCATGAATAAAATTGATATATAATACAAACAACCATAATTCTACTCCATATCCCTTACCTCCGAAGTGAATTTCCAGAAATGGTTGAGCGAAGCTGAACCATATTTTAAATGATTGTCTTTTAATGTGAGTGAAAATAGTAAATTAATCCTAATGCATGTGGATATATAAGCATATATTCCATTCTTAAATTATTCAAGTGGGCTATTCATTTTATCTTATTTTTCAATTATTAGGGTATTATTAATATTTATTTTGTATCTTTGTAAATTATTTTTAATTATATATTTATGATAAAAGTGTAAATTTGGTTAAATATATAAAACTATTTCTGGATTTAGAATTTTTCAATGAAAAATATGTTTTATTCAATTGATATTGTATAATAGTATTTCAATTGAAATTTTATAATAGTAAAGGGGGTCATTTTTGATTTATAATGACTTTCTTCCAAAATTATTCATTAAATTTATTTTATTGAAATTAATTTATTTTTTAAAAAAATAACCTCAATTGTTCTCCAATATATAAAAAATTCATGCTTTTCAGTTATCAAAATTATTTTGTAATAAAAATATTGAAAATTTATATATATATATATATATATACGGATTTGAATGTTAAAATTCATGGCCTCCAATAATTTTATCTTTATAAAATTAAATAATTTATTAGGCCACTTTATGTGCAAGCAAAGTTATCGAAATATTCTAAAATTATGTTTAATTTAACATTTTTTTATTTTCGAATAAGGATATGTGAATATATATAGACATAAATATAAAATTTCAAATGAAACATTTTTTTAAAACATGTATACATATGTATCAACATTTGTATTATTTTATGTCAAAATATAATTTTAATTTAACATCAATTGAAACGTTTATATATAAATGTATTTGTATATGTATCCATTTATATTAAACTGTTTACTTCCTATATGTATCTAAACAAATGAATTTATATATATATATATATTATGAATCATTATTCTTATGTATAAATTTGTGTGTGGATATGCAATCAAGTTTTATTCTAATATATTTGTATACAAATGTATATATATGAATATATTTTGTCCAAACATGTGATGTGTGTTCCTTGAATTTTATAGAGCTCTAATTCATTGGGTAATGTTGAAATTTCATGAGATGTCATGTATGGTGTGCGAGATTCATATCCCAAGCACACTATTGGATTAGAGAGTGAAAATAATCCATCATGGTAATGTTTCCATCATGTTATGTTTTCTCTGGAGTGAACTGTGACTTCATGTGATGATAAAAGGTAATTTTGATAACTATTTATGAATATTTATGAGTTATCAAGAGAATATTATATTATTTATTAAATGAATAATATGTATTTTTTTAAATGTTACATATTTTCAAACCTATTTTTAAATAAATATGATTATTCTCATATCAACTAATGCTTTTATAAATTTGGAATTTTCAATATGTATCACATGTTTTAATTTTTATGTTGAAGTGAATAAATTTGGATATGTTTCCACATTTTTTGAAACACCATAATGACCTTCATTTTCTCACCCTATGTTTTCAAAATCATATTTTCAGAGGGAATAAGGACACAAAGAAGCAAGTAACTGGACAATCCCCCTTTACATTGTTTAACCATTATGGATTATAAGAGTAGTTTTATTGTCCTTTTTTGAGTTGTAATTATAAATCGTTGATGTATCCAAACTACCTAAAAATCTAAAACTTTGTGATCTCAGGTTGATAAATAATAAATGTATTATAAAACAAAACAAAACATAAATTTTTTCATCATTGTTGGTGTCAGGGATAAGGTTTAGAAAAAATTATATTTGAAGATACGAATAAACCCTATGAAAATTTATATCCCTTCAATAAATTTTATAGGATTTTAATTTAAGGAAAAATCTGGCTCTCCTTGTTTTCATAATTTTGAAATATGAAATTCAGAATTTCTACAGGTACAGTAATGGAATCTAGATGATAAAATTATTTTAAGGGGGAATATTGTGACATCATCGATATTAATATGTTCTTTGTTTTAAATAAGGAAAAGTAAATTTTGGTCATATGTTAAGATTAAATATGTCAAATTAAATAATAATATTTGAGAATATTTTTATAATTATCCAATAATAAAAATAATAATAACTTTATGATAAGTGATAATTTATTAAATTTTCATATCAATTATACTTTTATTTATAATATATTATAATCTTTTATGTAAAATATTATATGATTTGATTCTAAATTATAACCTAATTATGTTTTCTAGCATTAAATAATATTTTAACACAAATATTTTTAATTGATTTTTTTATAAAAACATATTATTTGTATGATAAAATCATACATTTATTTGAAAGGTAAAATAATTATGAAATTATTATCAATAATCATGTCCAATTACATGATAAATAGACAATTAAAATATGTTGTAATAAAACATTTTTAAAACTAAAATGTTTTTCACTAATAAATATTGGTTAACATATAATTTTTTTAAAATATATTTTTTATTTTTTGTTAATGAAATAAGATGAGGTTTTTATAAAAAAATTATAATAATTATAATTTAACAAAAACAAATGATGGTACATAAATTAAATAATTAATTTTCTGAATAAATAATAGAAATATTTTTCATTGCAATTATAAATTTATATGTTTTTATGAATTATGAGTATAAATATATTTATATGAAATTATGAATTCCATTTAATATGATAAACATAAAACAATTATTAAAATTATTAATATCTTATATTACAAAATGTTAAAACAAATAAAAATAATAAAGTGAAAAAATGTAATTGAAAAAAAAACATTGTATGGTTTGATAAAAAAACAATAAATTAATATGATAAAAAAGAGAGATAATGTGATAATAGGGGTGGGGGAGGCATTTATCAGGAAATAAAATTGGCTATGGGGAAAACGTGTTCAATCATCGAGGTCGTCTGAGAGAGAGGGATCAATCCAAGAACGATGGAGGTCGAGTCATCGAGGATGGTTTTGACCAAGGACGAAAAAACTAAGGTGAGGAGTCTGGCCATTCATTGACAACTAGCGGGGGCTCTATAAGGTCGAGCATTGTCAAAGGTATTCAACAATGAGTTAGGGTTTTGTTTCCCTGTGAGATCGGTTTGAATGAAGTTTCGATCTACATCAACCTAACCATAAAAGGTATTTCTTTAATTTTGTTGATGTAAAATATCTATGTAGACCCTTTTTCATTAATACTCTTGGAATAGGATGACATCTGTGTCCATTCATCCTCAATCGTATTTGGCTATAACCTTTTGATCATTTTTTGTTTTTTTGTGTCTTTTTGATGAGTCTGGTAGATTTAAGAATGGATTTAGACTAATATCATATTTTATCTAGTTGTTAATTATAATTTTTATTTTTGGATGTAATCCACATTTCAATGACACTACAATTTCCTTTTTCCACTAGTTTGAACTGTTTCTTGTAAAAAAAATACATATTGATATATATAATACTACAGACTATTTTCTTAATGTTGATTTCTCACCTCCACTCATCATAGATTGGAATCCACTATAATATCAGTATGGAAATGTATATTTTATTTATTTAAATTATGTATGAACTGAATATATATATACCTATTCCATTATTTAAGAATCATACCTGAGTTCTACACCCTATTTAAGAGAAGAAACATAGATAGGGGAGTTGTAGCATGCTAGAATGTAGTAGAAGAAGGTTTTCTTATTTTTTTATAAATCATGTAAGGGAATTTATTTTTACAATATCTTCAAACAATTTTTTGTTTTTTTATTTAAAAATCCAAAAAAATTAATTTCTTAATTTTTTATTTTCAATTTTATATTTATGTAATAGATGTACTTAATTTACATGCATTTATTTCTTTTCATGATTTTTCATATAATGGAAATTAATTTCAAAATTATTAATGTATAAGATAATTATTCTTTTCATTATGAAAATAATATATACTCATATGATTGATGTGTGTTATCAATTTCATATTTTATTTCAATTTATTATAGTGGTTTACAAATTTTTATTTTCTATCTATCTAATTAATTTGTAATTAATTCAGTATAATAGTAAGAAGAAATTTAGTAAAATATTTAAAACTATTATTGAATGTAATATTTTTATATGAATTTTTTTTTGTCCCTTGGTTTTGTGTAATGGAATTTTAATGGTTTTTTATAATGGTAAGGGGAATCATTTTGTGATTATAAAATTATTCATCTAAAACAACTCCTAAGATTTTTTTTCTTGATTTTTTTATTGAAACCCATAACTTTCCACCTATGTGTATACAAGGTATGTAATTATATTTTATAAATTATTATTTTAAAAATAATGATCCAAATTTATGTATATATATAAATTACCTCTTTTCACGTTAAAAATCATGTTCGATCATTTTTTCTCTTCATAAAAATATTTTTTAGATTAGGCTACATTAATTGAAACTGAAGTTATCAATTTTTTCAAAATTTATGTTTATGTTAAATTTTATTTGTAATCAAAAAAAGTATACATGCATATATATTTATATATATTCATAAATATATCATGAAATAATAAAAAAAATTTAAAACATTTATATATATGTATCATGATATGTATTATTTTAGGTTGAAACAGAATTCTAATCTGACATAAATAGATATGTATATATAAAAATGTATTTATATTCATATTAGTTTTTATATAACTATTTATTTTATATATGTAAATAAATAAATTCATGTATGTATACATATATTTCATTATTAATACCTATACATATTTGTGTGGAGATACAATAATTTTTTATTCCAATATATATGTAAAAATATGTTTATATATATACGCATCTTTTTATGTGAAACTGTTATATATGTATATACATATATGAATGTATATTTACACATGTCATTTCATGAAAAACTAATTTTATCATAAAACATGCATAACCAAGTAATTTAATTTGTCATGAAATGGATATCAAAGATCACGATCAAAAAAGAATAATTGTGGTCCTTAAGATATAAAATATATGTTTTTATGTTTTTAATTCTAATAAATTGCACTTGTATATTATGTTGATGAAATAATTGAATTGGGAGTGAACCCAAACCCTTATGGTGCATTTTTCCAATCATTTTATGGGTATAGACAGAATTATATATTGCTCAATTGAATTGGGTAGTGTTCAAATCCCATGTGATGTCATTTATGGTGTACAAGAGGGGTATCCCATGCTCACTATGGGATTATAGAGTGAACCAATTCCATAATGTGAATGTTTTCATGATGTTATCTTGTCTCAAGAGTGAACTATGACTTCATGTTATGATCCAATGTTCCTTTCAGAACTATTTATGAATTTTTATGAGTATTCAAGAGAAATTTTTATTATTTAATAAATGAAAGAAATGGTTTTTTCTAATGGTAACATATATAGAATACTATTTATAATGAAATATTATAATTTTAAAAAGTAGTCATTATTTTATAAATTCTAAATTCTCATGTGGTATCTCAAGCTTTACATTTTCTGTTGATAAACAAAATTTTTTGGATTTGACATGTTTTCAAACCAGTTACTATGTTTTTTGTCAATCAACCTTTTTTAAAATATCTTTTCACATGGAATAAGTACATATAGAAGAATGTGATTGGTTGAGTCCCCTTTATGCTATTTCACACTTGTAAACATCATAATAGTTTTCATGTCCTTTAATTTTTTTATAGTTGTAATTATAATTCATTAGTGTATGCATACTCTTTAAAACTATAAACCTTTGGGATATCAGGTTATTAATTAATAAATGAATTATAATATATATAAAGAAGAATATATTTTGGGTTGTTATAGGGTAACTATATGATTTGGAGACAATGGAAGTTATTACCTAAATTTTTTTCACAGTTTATGTTAGTGGAGAGAATTGATCTGATGAAATACCTATTTTCTATTCAATATAGCTATAGTGAAATGCACAATGTTTTTAATGGGTCACAACATTGGATGTATCACCATGAGACTTATAATGTGTTCTATAGTGATTATATAGAGTTTGAGACTAACACATCATCTGAGAATCATCTTACACAAGTTATTGATCGTAGTGAGAATGTGAAATAGGGAAGGATCATGCTGATAATTCAAATATTGTGGCAACATTGATGTGTTCAAGTGGAAAAGTGGGAGAGTTAAGTAGATATATGGGATCATTGTCCCTATCCTTTTACATCAGAATCATAGAGATTCTTTGGAGTATGGGTTAAGAACCTGATGTTATAAGGTGATGAGATTTTAGTATCTCTACCTTTTGGAATATGCATCATGATCATTTTTATATACTCTTTTAACAATATTTTGGTATATATTTTGTGGTGTATTTAGGTTGTTCTATGGTCAATTTTAATATTTTGGATAAAAAATGGGCAGAACATGGTTAGCGCATTGTTTTCCCAAACAGTGCACCTACCCCAAGAAAACCACGTAATCACAAATAGAGGGGAATTACACAGTAGGAACATGGTTTTTCAAATTTATATTACACTTAGTATAAATCATTCAACCCAAGGATGAGGCTCACGGTTCGAGATAAAGGATTATTAAACCATGCAACCATACCTAGGAAACCTTCTGCATGGATTTTAATTAACCAAAAATTTATAAAAAAATCTTACATACCTACTATTAACTTCATATCAGCCAAGTATGACCCTAAATCAATTCATCCTTTTTTTGA
The DNA here is from genome assembly GCA_963277665.1 of Viscum album. Classification (NCBI taxonomy): domain Eukaryota; kingdom Viridiplantae; phylum Streptophyta; class Magnoliopsida; order Santalales; family Viscaceae; genus Viscum; species Viscum album. The sequence continues at coordinate 767,214,729 of OY728162.1, forward strand.
AACTCATGAGAGGGTTCAACGGCTCCCGAATCCTCAATATTAATGAATTAATGGTTCAATGAAATGATCATCTCTCTAGTAATATTTTATTTTTACCCTATTTGGATACCTTTATCATTCGTCTATATTTTTAAATCATGTGGAATGATTTATAATTAATTATAAATGGTTTATATTTACCGTGTAACGACCCAGAATTTCCATGTAATTTATTTAATTATATGGGAATATTATGAGTCCACAAAATTTTACGGTGCTTTATTCCGAGGCCTGGTGTATCCGGAATAAGGTTTTGGACTTTTCATTCAGGTACGTTCAATAAACGTGCGATCATGTTTATGCAACCATTGCACCATAGCTCGAAATTAAAATATCAGGGCACCGTTGAACTCACAACACTGGTATTTTCATAAGGAGAGATTCACCTCAACCACAGCTGGTTGCGGGTAAAATGTAGTTTTTGTGAATTTTCGTGGAAATAAAAATAAAACTAAAATAATCATTTATTTGATTTTTATTTTTGAATCCCCTCTACATGGGTTAGGGTGTTGGGGACAACCCAACCCTAAACCCCAAAATTGAATTCATAAATGTGGGGACAACTAAACTCTTGAATTACCTCTTTAATGAGGGAGTTGACCATTGGATTTCTCTAAATTAATTATCCCAGAACGATCATAATTAATGGAAAAATCTAATTTAAATATTTAAAACATAATTTAATATATTGGCTATTCATTTGGTGGAATTGGGCGAATGTGTTGGAAATAGGAAATAATTTGGTGAATTATTCTCTCCAATTATGAACACCTCCCAACAAGGATCACTCCCCAATGAAGAATGAGGAACCGAACCAAATCCCAGACCAGAAACACCTTGTGGAGCCAACTAATGTCGGTGATCTCCAATGACATTGACTTCTTCCTCGTGACATCATCCAATGTGCGATGTCTTCAATGACGATGAACCAACATCCATCCTTCCTCACTGACGTCAATAGACCTTCAAGGTAGTGATTGTTGTATGAATTTCCCCCCTTACCCATTATTGAAAATTCATCAGGATTCAATAAACAATTGAGTCACTTGCTACCACACTAAAATGGAGGGTGCAGGCCAAACGAACATGTCTAGACCACCCCACAAATCATACTGTTTAACATGTTGCATTATTTGCGATGGAGGAGGATGGAGACTAGGGCTGGAATTTGGCACTGGTGGAACTCAAGAGTGGCAGCCAGCACCATGGCCAGCCTGTACGAAGTTGGTGGTGTGCGACTGCATTTCCTGGCAAGGAAGGGCCGCGGCTTTGTGCCACGACGATGAAGGGAAGGCAGCCGACGTTCGAATGTCCACGGAGGGGTGGTGCATAATGCGTCGTCGTCGGAGCAAGGGGTCACTGCCCGCCAGTCAGCGGCGGAAGGTTAAAGGAGGATAACATTCGGCCCACTTTTAAGGGGTGGTTCTAGACGGGCCTCCATGAGGTAAATGGGAAGGCCGTTTCGACCAGCCAAGATGAACCGATAAGGATTTGCGGGTCCCACGTACTATCCGGAGATCGAACGACTTCGGCCATTCGGGGAGTCAAAGTGGGGGTGTGCACGAATCCCCCTGGCTTGCGGCCAGGCCAGGCTGCCCAGCGCAGGATGGGCCACCATGTGAGGGTCGGGCCAAACCCAGCGGGCAGGGTTGACTTGAACAGGGTAGGGTCGGCCAAGGATGGGTCGGATTGGGTCGGTCCAACCGGGTCAAACCATATCCCTTACTAGCTTCGACCCATTTTTTTCTCTTTTGGCTGTTACATTGGCATCGAGAATTTTTTTGACAAACCGTCTATGATTCTAGAAACATTAGAGCGAGGTTTTCCTTTTGGTATACCCCACTTCAGATTTGGATAATGTTGGGGTACAGTTGGGTTGGATCAAGCATGAATCTAACTGGGACCTCGAGACTAAAAGGCTAATAAATTACAAACCGAGCATCTGATTGACGCGCCATCTGTTGTGTTGAGACCCCATTAATGTGGCTTTCCTTTGGGATACTTCTTCTTGGGACTTAGTGGGAGTTGGAGTAATGACTTGTGGCATGTGGAGCAGACCCCTCCAGAGACAAACCAGCTTAGTGAGAGAACCCTATAGCTGGATCTATCACGAGAAAGGGATCTTTCATGGGTCTTTATCTGAGGACCCCATAGAGATCTGGTGTAGTAATCCATGTGGGACTACTATAGGATCATATGTGGGTCTAATGTACTAGGATCTGATATGGGTCTGATGATGTACTAGGATCTTGTGTGGGTCTGATGATGTACTAATATCATGTGTGGGTCTTATGATGTTCTTGGATTCTGTGTGGGTTAGATAAAGTACTAGGATCTTGTGTGGGTTTGATGTCGTAATTGGATCATATGTGGGTCTGACGACGTACTATAATACTATGTGGGTCTAAAGGTAATTTAGGATCCGATGTGGTCCTTCCTCTTAATAGAGTAAGACGAATTTGTAGTTACACCTAACCATCACAACTATTATACCTTAGTTATACATGATGTGAGCTGAGTCTTACCTTTATGGTAATCTTCTGTGTGGCGTACCATGGTGGTACATACCTGTATAGTCTTACCTTTCTGGTAATATTCGGCTTGGCCTACCTTGGTGGTATTTACCTTATTTTTGATACCATTGTGGTATTATTATGTGTGGAAAACCATTGTGGTACTTACCTTTGTGGTATTCATTCCTTTGTGGAATATGTGATCTTTGGGCTAATGAGCTGGGCCTTGTGTTTCCTCATGATTGAGATGGGTTTACTTGAAAACATAAGTATATGTATTGGAATATACCTATGTAATATTGTCAGTTGTTTTCATGCTTTTTGGTATATCTTTTGTGGATTCTGTGAGACCGTTATGGTCTCAGGGTCCCTATAGAGTATCATTATACTCAACCCTTCACGTGCTATGCCCGCACCCTGTTGTGTTTGGTGCAGACAAAGGAAAACGCTGACTAAGGATGAGGGTACCAGGACTGGAGATATCTTGGAGGTAGACCTTAGATGATGCATACCTCATAGATGGTCGTTCGAGAGCTATACCTACACTTCAAGTAGGATCATTGGCAAGTTTTCAAAGGAGCATCTCAGTTTACTTATACTTTCCAGTTGGACCTGTATTCTGGCCCCTTTTAATTTCGGTACACACTCTTTTACTATACATTTTAATGATGTTTAAATCATTATGTGTTGTTTTTTATGTGTGTTTATAGGATATAAAGGCAATACCTTCCCAGTTCTAGGGAATATGCCTTTCAGGGGTAGTCACTAGCCCCCGGCCTGTGGAAGGTGGGATTACGGTAGTCACGACACGTGCCCAGGGGGACAGGTCATGATAAATTGGTATTAGTGGAGTACGTTATACTATAGAACATTTGAATATGATCTTTTTAATGGAAATATTATTAAGTGTAGTGAGTTTGGTTATCATTTTAGGGAATCCGGTGTTGGTATGCCGGTCAGCATATCCAAAAACCATGACCTTGATTTCTAATTTACGACTGAGTGCACAAAAACATATATTGTGTGTGTGTTTTCAAGAGTTTTATCTATGATCTATTGAGTCAGCTCACAAGGTATAACATATTGACTGTGTCACACTTTTTTCTTTTTAGGATGCCTCCACACAGGCAACTATCTTGGGTTATGGGTATTGAATGCACTAATAGCCCACCGAGGGATGAGGCCTCGGTGCATGTCCCTCTTCCAGTAGAGGCACCAGTTAAGGAACCAGTGGTACCATTTCATTTTGGGGCACTGATTACACCATCACCAACAGCATATCATACATGCCTCTTGAGTACATTTCACGATTCCCAACTCCCGAGGCCACCTAGGTTCAGGGGAGAGATGAAAACACAGGCGGTTGAGGATTGGATGGAGGTCTTGGTGAGTGTCTTCCGACAGGTTGGCACACCAGATGATCTCATGGTGATCCATATTTCTAGTATAATATATGAAGCAGTAGGATATTGGTGGAGCTTGATGCTGCAATTTCACGATGAGATGATGCTTCTCTAGGTAGACTTTGAGAGCCTATTTTTAGTAGAGTTTGTCCTAGTGACTCTTAGAGTAGTAACCATACAAGAGCTTCTTCATATATATATGGGAATCATGATTTTGGATTAGTACTCAGCGAGGTTCACTTACCTCTCATGGTACTCAACTGATATGGTGCAGGTCCCATTGTTCAGGGCCCAGACCATTGAGCAGGGACTTAGGTAGGAGATCAAGGCTTCGATGATTTCTCTCATCATCCTGATGCAGGAAGGGGTGTTAGAGAAAGAATTCTTAGTGGAGATGTTTTTTAATGAGCAGTCACCAACAGTGAGACCCACCAATGAGCATCATATAGAAGGGTCTTCTGTAGCTGGCAGCTGAAAAATGTCACAGAGGTCCAAGTGGACCATAACCATAGGTGGATTACTGCATTACTCAAGATCAGTTGTGCGGGGCACTAAGTAAAGTGTTTGTCATGCGAGGAGAAGGCATTGTTTCATATGTGGCGGGTACGGCCACATGGCTCTTGACTATCTGACCCGCCATATGCATGCTCAACATATGGTCGAGGGATGCCCAGGAAGAGAAATAGGTTCTACGGAGGAGTTACATAGGGAGGAAGAGGATGTGGTAGAGGAGTAGGTCTTACACCTGGATGTGGGTGACGATTCAAGATGTAACCGCCACCACCACTAGGTGGTCCACCCCAACCATAGGGAGCAGGTGGACATGGGAGATATCAACTCTAGGTAGCTGAGGCCCATGATAATGGCGCTCCAGAGATGAATCATGGTATGATCTGTATCTATTCCAACTTAGCTGCAGTACTAATAGACACAGATTCCCATCATTGTTTTATTTCCACTTCCCTGGTTCGGAGCTCGAAGATTCTGATGGAGTCGTTGGCTCGATCCATGTGGCTAGATACTCCTATGGGAGTGGATTCGATGATTACGAACTGGTTTTAATAGTGAGAGCTTAATATAGGAGGTTAGAGATTCAATTGGGATCTTCTAGTAGTAGGGTAAAGGCCTTAAAATGTCATCATTGGTATGGAATGGTTATCCATGGTCCATGCCCAGATTGACTGGGTTAGGCACAACGTGCGGTGTGTCCACACGGATGGGATCAGGTTTACCTTCACTGATGAGAAGGAAGCCTTTGCAGTATAAGATGGACTTACCCAGAGGAGAGTGCATCCGATCACGAATCAGTGGGCTATCCTTACCCTCTGAGCAGTTGATGTGGAGAGTCAGAGTTATCCAATAGTGGTGGACGAGTACGTGGAAGTCTTCCTTGATGATGTTACAGTTCTACCTCTTCATAAATAGGTGTAATATTACATTTAATTGTACACTTAGAGTGAACCGATATCTACACCAGCGTATTGGGTTTCTCCCGCAGAGCATCATGAGATGCGGGTACAACCGAAGGACTTATAGGGGAAACGGTTCATCTGGCCCAGTGCTTCACCTTGGGCAGCCCCGATTTTGTTTACCCAGAAAACAAATGGGAGATTGAGAATTTGTGATGACTATCATCACCTGAACCAGGTGACTATGATGAACAGGAACCCACTCTTGAATATTGATAATCACTTTGATCAGTTGTAGGGAGCACGGTGTTTCTCGAAGATAGATCTCAGATCAGGCTACCACCAGCTCAGAGTACGAGATGAGGATGTGCATAAGATGACTTTCAAATGTCAGTATGGCCACTATGAGTACTTGGTTATTACATGAGGTGTGACCAATTCTCTATTAGTTTTCATGGGACTCATGATCATGATCTTCCAGTCATACCTTGATCACATAGTAGTAGTATTCATCGACGACATTCTGATCTACTCAGCAACTGAGGCGGAGGATGCCTGTCATTTGCAGATAGTTATAGACACACTCCAAGAGCACCAACATTATGGTAAGCTCTCCAAGTGCTAGTTTTGGATCTGACAGTTTCACTTTCTTGGACATGTCATCATAGTGACTGGAGTTGCGGTGGATCCAGCGAAGATTTAGGCGGTACTTATTTGGGAGCCACCCAGGAGTGTGACGGAGGTACAAAGTTTCTTGGGATTCTCCAAATACTACTGGATATTTGTGCCAGATGTACCTATAGTTGCAGAACCATTATCAACATCGATGATTAATATTCAACCATTCATGTGGTTAGAGAGATTCCAATTGAGTTTTCAGGAGAAGGGGTAGAGGCTGACAAGTTCCCCCATCTCGAGGCTTCTAGAGGAGGGTGTTGGGTACGTAGTCTACTGCGACGTATCAGGGAATGGGAATTGATGTGTCGTGATGCAGGAGTGAGAAGTGATCATGTAAGGTTCTATATAGTTGAGACATAATTAGTAGAACTATGCTACCCATGAACTATATTAATCAGAATTGGTCTTTTCCATGATGATGTGGGCACATTACTTGATGAGCGAGCGTTTAACAGTCTACTCGGATCACAAGAGTCTCAGGTATATATTCTCTCAAAATTACCTAAACCCGAGATAGCGACATTGTCTTGAGTTCCTCTAGGACGATGAATGTGAGATAGTCTATACTCTTGGGAAGGGGAACATTGTGGCATATGCACTCAACAAGAGATCTGGTATACAGCTTATAGGTGAGGCGATAGTGTCATTGGATGCTTTGTAGATATCCTTTGTGGGTCGAGATGGGTTATCTTTTTTTAGTATCATATAGTCACTCCCCCACTTATTCAGTGAGTCAGGGAGGCAATGTGTGGGGATGCTGACTTCAAGGCTCAACGTGCTTAGATATCTATAGGAAAAACACACGATGGATTTTCTGATGGTGGGGAGCATACCATCCTCTTAAGAGGACATACCATGCTACCAGTGTCACATCAAAAGGAAGTTTTGAGGGAGTTCCACATACACCCTCTAGCCATAAATCTAGCAGTGGTGAAGATTTACCAGGTTCTCCGATGACAGCACTTGTGGCTGTGAATGAAGAAAGCAATAGAATATTTTTTCACTCGGTGCCTCACCTGTCAGCATGTGAAGGTGGAATATCATGTAACAACAAGCATAGTTCAGCATTATATGTCTCATGGTGGAACTTGGATGGGATATCCATGGTCTTCGTGACAATAAATCCATGTGAATCCAGGGATCATGATTCGATTTGGGTGATCATCAGCCGACTCACCATGTCATCCCACTTTCTACTGATCAGAGATCAGGGTTCATTAGAGAGCATGGGATGCCTCTAGGTGCAATGGGTTGTTAATATACATGGAGTACCCTCGAAGATTGTCTATAATTGATATTCATGTTTCACATCCTAGCTATGGAAGTGGTTGAGGGAGGCTTTCAGGACGGAGATTCGTTTGACCACCACCTTTCGTCCTCAGATGGATTGCCTGACTAAGCCGACCATTCAAACCCTTGAGGACATGATATGTGCTTACCTCCTTGACATCGGTCATAGTTGGGAGGATCACTTTCCCTTGTTGGAGTTTGAAAACAACAATAGTTTTCACTCCACCAATGGGATGCAACATTCGAGGCTCTGTACGGCCGACCATGCAGATCTCCTTTGTGCTGGACTGACCTAGGGGATTCAACAATCGTGGGGCCAGAGACGGTACGAGCCACCACATAGAAGGCTCAGATCATCTAAGAGTGGATGAAGACTGAAACAATAAGGAAGTAGTCTTATTCCAACAGGAGACAGAGACCTCTGGAGTTTTAAGTTGTTGACCATGTCTTTCTATGGGTCTCACCTCGATGAGGTTTGCAGAGACTTAGCCGGGGCGGAAATTTTTATCCAAGGTTCATTGGTCCATTTTAGGTCCTCAACAGAGTTGGAGAGGTGGATTACCGCTTAGCTCTTCAACCTCATAAGAATCGGGTGCACTACGTCTTCCACATATCCCAGCTGAGAAGATATGTGCATGACCGTTCTCATGTAATCGACCACGACGAGGTAGACATCAACGGATGTGCGTCATTTACGGAGGTTCCAGTGTATACTGAGGATTGAAAGGAGATAGTCATTTGGAGGAGGTCGATACCTCTAGTGGGCGTTCATTTGTAGCATGGGAACCTCGAAGAGAGAACATGGGAGTGGGAGGCTCAGATATCTGCTCAGTACCCCCACACGATTCCATAGTTTGTGTTGTGGCATTTGGGGATGAAAAGCCCTGAAGTGGGGAGAATGTAATGACTAAGAATTTAAATGTATTTTTTTTACTTATTTGCAAATATTATGTGTTCGTGATAATTTATGGCATCTGATTCTGAGGCCCGGTGTTCCCGGGATAAATTTCTGACCTTTTTTTGGGTATGTTTAGGAAACGTGAGAGCGGGTTTTTGTAATCATTCGATGAGTGCTCGAAATTTAAATCTGAGGGCACCATTGAACACACAACACCGATATTTGCTTTTGTATACCTTCATCTTGACCACAGTATGTCTAGGGTGAATATTATTTTATGTGAATTTTTGTGGAAATAAATATAAATTTAAAATATAAATTTATTTTATTTTTATTTTTGAAACCCCTCTTCATGGGTTATGGATGTTGGGACCACCTAACCCTAAACCACCAAATTGAATTCATAAATGTGGGGACCAAATCACTCTTGAACACTCTCTTTAATAAGGGAGGAGACTATTGGTTTTCTCTAAATTAATTATGCCAACACAATCATAATTAATGGGAAACACTAATTTAAATTATAAAAACATAATTTAATATGCTGTCTATTCAATTGGTGGAATTGGGGGAAAGTGATTAAAATATGAGATATTTAGGAGGATTATTACCTACAATGAATACAACTCCCAACAAAGATCATTCCCCAATGAAGAAATAAGAACAGACCCCCTGCTCGGATAGGAAGCACCTTGAAGAGGAAATGAATACCGATGATCTCAAATGACCTCGACATCTTCCTTGTCACATCCTCCAACATGGAATGACTTCAACAACGACAAGGCGAAGTTCATCCTTCCTCTCCGACGTCAACAAAACATTGAGGTTGGGATTGTAGTTTAAATTTTCCCACCATACCCATTCTTGACAATTATTCGTGATTCAAGAAATGATTTATCCCCTTTCTACCACTCTAATGCAGAGGGTACGGGCTAAACGATCATGGCCCAACCACTCCACAATTATTAGTGTTTAATTTTTTTATTCTTCATGATAAAGGAGGATGGGGACCGGTGCGAGATTTTTCCCCGGTGGAACTGAAGAGTGGAGGCTGGATACAATGAAGGTGGAAGCACGCGACCGCACCGCCCGGTGAGGAAGGTCTGCAGCTTTGTGTCGTGATGGTGAAGGGAAGGTGGCCACCCTTCGGCCGGCCGTGGAGGGGCAGCACACAACACGCTGTCATTGGATCAAGGGTCTGCGGCCTGCCTGATTGTTGAAAAATGTGGAAGGCGGTTGGCATTCGGCCGATTGGGGAGGGGCGGCACTCGACGTGCCTCCAGGAGGCAATGTGGCTGTCCTTTTCGGCCGGCTGAGATGAATCGAGAGGGACCTGCTGGACCCACGTGCTGGCTAGCGACCGAATGACTTTGGCCACATAGTGAGACAAAGTGGGGGGTGTGCGTCTCCCCCCAACATGCAGCCATGCCGCCTAGCATAGACGGGACTGGACCCAGTGGGTTGGGCTGGACCCAAGGGGTCGGGTCAACTCGAACCGAGTCGGGTCGTCCCAGGCTGGGTCGGACCGGGATGATCCGACCCAGTCAGACCAAACGCGTACTATCTTGGACCCATTTTCTCTCTTTTGGCCCTAACAGTGGTACAGGGTGTCCATTTGACGAACCTTATACATTTCCAAAAACAATAGATAGAGATGACACTTTTGGTAAACCCCACTTGATATTTGGATAATGTTGGGGTACAGAAGGGTTGGATCGAGAATGAATACTACTAAGACCACGGGACTAAAAGGATAATTACATACAGACTGAGCGTCCAATCGACGCACCGTCTATCACGTTGAGACGCCAATAAGCTGGCAGTTCATTAGGATACATATTCATGGGACTTCATGTCAGTTGGATTATCAACTACTGGCTTGTGGAGCGGACCCTCACGGAGATAAACGGGCTTAGTGCCGGAAGCCAGTAGCAAGCTATATCATGAGAAAGGGATCATTCGTGGGTCTGTATCTAAGGATCCCACATGGATCCGCTATAGGAATCCATGAGGGAATACACTAGGATCCTATGTGGGTCTGATGTACTATAATCATGGGTGGGTCTGATGATGTAATAGGATCTTGTGTGGGTCTAATGATGTACTAGGATCATGTGTGGGTCTTAAGATGTACTAGGATCCTGTGTGGGTCTGATGAAGTACAAGGATCCTGCATGGGTCTGATGTCGTACTGGGGTCTTATGTGGGTATGATGATGTACTATAATCCAAGGTGGGTTTGAAGGTGACTTAGGATCCTATGTGGGTCTGCCTCTTAACAGAGTAAGATGAATTAGTAGTTATACCTAATCATCTCTACTATTGTACCTAAGATATACCAGGTGTGAGATGAGTCTTACCTTTGTGTTAATATTCTGTGTGGCGTACCTTGGTGGTAATTACCTATGTGGTATTACCATTGTGGTAATCTTCTGTGTGGCGTACCTTGGTGGTACATACCTTCGTGGTGATACCATTGTGTTATTCTTCTGTGTGGCGTACCTTTGCGATACTTACATCGTGGTCTTCCTTCCATCATGGAACAATTGAGATTTGGGATAATGAGTTGGGACTTGTGTTTTCTCATGATTGATATGGGATTACTTGATAACTTATATATATGTATTGTCATATACCTATGTAGGATATTCAGTTCATTATATGCTTTGTGGTATATCCTTTGTGGATTTTGTGAGATTGTGAGGGTCTCATGGTCCGTTTTGAGTTTCATTATACTCGCTACTACATAGGCTACGCTCGCACCCTGTTTTGTTTGGTGCAGATGATAGAATACACTGACTGAGTACGAGGGTACCAGGACTAGAGGTAGCTCAGAGGTGGACCTTAGACAAGGCATACATAAGAGATGATCATTCGAGAGCTATACATACCCTTCATGTAGGATCCTTTGCGGGTGTTCACAGGCGCTACTACATTTACTTTTACTCTCCATTTTTCCTATACTTTCCAGTTGGGATTTTATTGTAGACCCTTTTATTTAATGTACACACTCTTTTACTAAACCATTTATTCATGTTCATATCTTTTTGTGTGCTTGGCTAACTATGTTTATAGAATAAAAAGCCAATTCCTCCCCAATTCTTGGGAATATGCATTTCGATGATAGTCGCCATCCCCTGGCCTATGGAAGATGGGCTTCTGGTAGTCACAGCATGGGCCCCAGATGACGGGTCATGAAATACCTTTTCTTGGATCTAAATATATTTGATCTTGATCTTAGGTTTTGGTCCCAGATATTTGATGTCATTGTTCTCGTGAATGCTTATCTTCAATTTGGGGATTTTTGGTTTAGCGTACATCCATAATAAATTATGAGTTATGATGTTTTAATATCAATTCCCACAGACTTAAATTATATTTGTGTGTATGTAATTTTGGAATTTTAATTTCCAAATTTGGTATTTTAATCTTGAAAGGGAAATAATTAATAATTTAATGGGTTTATGGAGTTGGTAGAATAATGTGATTATGGAATTACTCAAGGTAGTGATTATGGAATTGGTGTTTATGGGAATGATTGGTAACTAGAATTAAATGGTTTTTTGGTTTAGCCTTTAATTGTAAAAGGATATTATGGTTAAATTTTTATAAATCATTTAATAGTGAATTTTTCATATTATTCCATGTGATTTATATAGAGAACAATTATTTTTTGCATAAAATGAAACGATGTACCAGGAATAGAATGTTTTATAAGATGGTTAATGATGAATAACCTAGATAAATGTGATATTTATTAGATATGTGATATATTGTGATATATTTGATAACGAGTGTTGGGTACAAATAGATGGCCCAAATAACCATATGTGATACCAAGTGTGTGATAAGGACTGATGCTTCAAAGGCCCATATGTGATGAAAATGAGGTGTGGGATAGGGTTTGATGCTCTAAATATCCATTGGGTGCTAGAAATGATTTTCTAGTCCCAACATATTAGCAATGGAATGGAGTTTATATTTTCCATGTAATGAAAATTGGAATGAAATGATTAGTTAAAGCCCATGAAAAAATTAATTATGATTCCCTATGATATATGATTTAGACTCCATCACACGAAGAATTATGTATTGATTGATTGGTTAGAATCTTGAACATTTGAAATTATTAAATTAATTAAATAATAATAAATTTTTAAATTTTTTTATTTGATTTACTGTAAAGTATTCATTATAAAACATCGTACAATGTTACAAACTAGATAATTTTTACACACCGTTGGTGGTGTCCTACTAATTTTTATTCACACCCTACTCAATAATGAGCATAATGATATATGTATGAGTTGGGATAATGCATGTATGAGTTAAAAAGACAAGATTTTGAGACCTTCCTGGGAGTTATCAGTGTATCTATTCATTCTTTTTCATATAGACACATGACACATATTTATATTACATAGCTACTATTTTCATTTTTTCCATTTATCTATGTTTTGGGAATATCATGTGATGTTGGACATTATTGGTAATGGAATTATAATTCTTATTTTTCTTTACCATTTGGATATTGTTTATTTACTTCTATTTTTTATAATATGATAGAGAGGGTAAAATCTCCCCATGGATTAAATTTGACCCTCACTACTATACGAGAGCCTCTAGAATAATGGGAGGCATTCCTGAGATCATGTAACCAACCAGATCAGGGCATTGGTGTGGGGTACCTAGGTAGGACAATACACTATTAATCAAAATTAATTTGAAAATGTTCTAGAAATTAATTGTAATATGTTTTTCTACAAATAAAAAAACATATTTTTTAATGAAAATATTTATTTAATGAATAAATAGAAATTATTAAAATAATAGTGTATTACATTCTCTCCTAATTAATAAATTGCATCTTCACAATTTTTACTTTATCTCAGTAATCATTGTTTTCATATTTAATTTTTTTTATGAAATCCCCCTTCATAAAAAGGGTTAATTAAACTCCGTCTTTAAAATTGGGAAGAGAAAATATGAAGGTTATCTAGAATAATACATAACATGGTTCCCAAAAAGGAGAACATTAGTGAGACATAAAAATATTGACATGGTAGCAAAAAATAATTCAAAAGGACTAATTGAGGGTGATATAGATCCTAGTCTATAAAACATTAACAATCACAGAACCATGAATCAATGATGGGTTTAAAAACCATCAATTTATCATTATATAAGGTTATTGATGTTTTTTTTCTAAAGACCCATTTTTAACATTGATGAATTATTTTACCATCCAGACTAATTAAATAATGAAATACAAAAACATGGAATTCATATTTTCATCCTTTAATAAATTTCCATAATAATTTATTCTATTAATCCAAATGATGAGTATTCAAGATGAATTATTTTTAGTATAAATCACTAAAATTGACATCTAATAGATCAAAAATATATATCAAGGAATTACGTCCATCTTTATCCATTAAACTAATGACAAAATGGTAGAGAAATATAATTCTCAAAATGAATAAACCATAAAACGATGAAATACAACATAATTCTCCAAGACATAATTACCTTAATTACCACAACATTAAATAATGATTTAATATCAAAGGCCATATAATAACCTTTTTCTTACATATTTAAAATTTTAGTTTCATTATTCCCATATTATATATCATGGTATATCAATTATAAAAAAAATTAAAATAAACATCATCCCAATGAAACATCTCCCATATATATATAATCACCATGATAAATAAATATATACTCTTTTAATATAGTTATATTTTCCAAAATATCATGAATCAAATTTAAATATTAACCTAAAAGGTAATACATAACATTACCATAACTATCTCTGATTATATAAACATATCAATGAATCACATTTAATACATCAATATTATTTATATTCTAAAATATATTAATGAATAATTAACATCAAATAATATTCTAACCCCAATGGGTTATATAATCATTAATATATTTTCATTGTAATTCCCAATAAAAGATTCAGATAAATTCACAATCACATCAATTAAAACATTAATATGGTTGTTGATTACTTTGAATATATGATTAAATATAGACTTATATATCCATGATGGTATCCATAACATTTATTTTAACATGAGATTAAAAAATATATGCTTCCAAAAATTAACATTGTCATTATTACATAAAGTAGTTCACAAACTATTGAATATATTCCATAAAACCAAAAATTACACATCTTCAATGATTACCTAAATCAATATGTCATCATCTAACAAATTTTAAATTCCCCAATACTATTATACCAATGTCAATCATCTATTTATTACAACTAAATATATATTTCCAAATTATACTTTGGATTAATCCTTAGATGTTTTATGATATTTGTATGAAAAACAACATTGACATAAAACTTCCATAACATAATTCTAGAATCATATTTCATAAATAATTTAATCATTTCACTTGATAGGTCTTTCATTGTCCTAGTTTTTAACCCTTTTATTAGGAAATTGGATTAGATAATCCTAAAATTCCCTAAAAATAATGCGTTGAACAATAAATTTTACCCTAGGATGATATTTATTTCCATCCATAAAACGTTACATTTTTACATAGGAATTACATTCCATATACCCTTCATTTATACATAAAATCATATTTTGTTAGTTTGATACATTAACTTTAGTGTTTCATCCAACATTCTTAATATAAAAGAGGTCTAATCTTCTTTACTTCATAATCCCCACCACCTGATCTCTTAGCGAACTCTATCCTTCTATTTTTTGGGGACTCTAAGAGTTGGTTAATGTTCATTATATTAATAATATATCATGATATATTATTAGGAATAATCCCACATTATTATATTATAACTCCCATTTCATTTGGTTATTCATGAGGAGAATCATTACATTTTCATTTTGCGTTAAAACAAGAACTCCAAGATCCACCCATTAACTAAAACCAAAAAGAATATTATGAGAAACAATAGTCATAGTGAGGAACCATGAAAAATCATTTATAGTATGTATAAATCATTAAAAATATTTTACAATCTATGAAACGTTTTATTTAACCAACATTATCCATAATAATTACAAAATATTTTTGATGTTATCATATAATATGACTCATGCCTATGGTTTTCAGTAAATGTTTCTCATACTAGTTTCTAATGGATAACTAAAACATTCTTTTATACAAACTACAACTTACTCATACATTTAAAACGTATATATCCCATATTAACAGGATAATATCCATTACATAACATAACTATTGATTATAGAATTATATATGTATAGTGCCTTGGGAATCATAGAAACATAATAAAGTTATTCATAAAATATCAACATTATTTTCCCATTTATTCATCATAACTATAATCCTTCATAGAAACATAATACAAAAAACTATCTTATGAACATTGAAAAAAGGAATCAAGAAAAGGATGAGATCAGATTATCATCCCCAGAAAAAATGGATATTTCAATGATCAATTTATCTCAGAATGTACACAAGGTTATGTGAACATGATAATAAAATTAGAATATCATATAATATATTTCAAATATAATATTATTATGTCATGGAATTAATTTTTTCATTTCATAAGATATGATTCATAAAGGAATATATAATGATGAGCGATGATATAATGAATTATACATAAGACATAGTTGTGGGGAATACAAATAATTAATGAAAATAATTTCCAGAGTAGTAAATGATCGTTGTAAATATAATCACAGTGGAATTTATTTTCACCCCAAACCCTCATAGAATTCATGGTTAAATCCCAAGAATTTCATTGTTTCCAAAGTCCCTTGCTAAATTGGGTTCACCCCTCATTCTAGTAATTAGTTTCTCAAGGGATATCAATAATTACCCAATTTGTTTTAGGGATATATAGGTCTCAAAAATTAAACCATAAATATCCTACATGTATTCTTTATAAGATCATAAAACATTTATCATATCATAACCCAATATAAAGAATGGGTTTCATAAACATTTCATCATTTATCCAAAACATAAACCATGGAAAATAAACATGTTTCATAAAAATATATTCATCATAAACATATACCTTACATATAAAGAATAAGTTTTGTATAATTGGATCTTTTCCCCCATAAAGTATAAGTGAAATCAACGGTAATTGTTATTGATGATTATAAAAACCATTAAAATACCATTAAAAATTTATTGAGGAAAATATCTTCTGTATTTGAAAATGACATGTTTAAAATATAAAAATGTTAAAAATATTATGGAAAACATTTTTTAAAATATATCATTATAAACTGATAAAGGAATCTTTAATTCATTGAGTGGTCATTATGGTGTGAATTGTTTTCATTTGTATTTGTTAAAAACCATTCTGTTCAGACTTTAAAAAATTAAATAAACGCCATTTTGAAAAAGAAAACAATAATAATTTTTAAATAATTTTTTAAAAATTTATGCATGCATAAAAATAACATTAAATAATAAAATTATCATTTTAAATACTATTACGAAAACATGGATATGGAAGAAAATGATTTTTTTGGATCAAAGTGATAAATAATGTATATTTTATTTAAAAAAATTATTTTATTATATTGTGTACTGAAAGAGAGGAAAATTTAATGACCACATTATTACCTAGAATTAAATAGAGGATAAGAAAATCCATGTTATTCTATAATGTTATGTTCAAAAAATTCTGCATCATAACCTAATCATAATCAATCCCAATAAATATTTAGATTATAACAAAAAAGGCTTTATGATTTAATAATAAGTGAATCGTATGACCCATCAAATAAATAACCATAAATGAATATTGATCCCACCATAAATTTCAAATGAATAATCACAAAATAAATACATGGATACAATATACACCACAAGAAGTAAACAATTGGTGAATATGAAATGTGTCCCCCAGAAAATAAAAATAAGATGAATATCCCTTACCCTAGCCATGTCTTCCTTCGTTGAAATTGGATCCTTTTATATAATAAATATATAGTTATTATAAATATAAAATCAAACCATAATAATATATATTATCTAAAATATTATTTACTTAATACCTTTTATCATCTATTTGTTAACAAATCATAATTAAAATCATTATTTTAGGAGATATCTGCTTTGTTTTTCATGTATATTTTAGCAAAGTAGTTCCAGTACATTTAATTTGATCACGGTTCTATAACATATATAATATTAATCATAATAATATTTCATATATTTTCATTTTATAATTATTTATATTAATCCATAAAATTAGAGATAGAAAAACTAATTACACCATTCAAGGAGATGGAGTGTCGTACACACATATGAATGACGTTTTCATTTTTCGACCTATTAATTAAGTAAAAAGTAAATAATAAATAATTTTCCAAAAATAATTTTTATATAATATAATTATTATATATTCAATAATCCCATAAAAATTTACATCCAAGTAAAATAGAAATGTAAAATGTATCACATTGTTTTGTGGAGGTGGAAGTCCACAAGTACTCAGAAGTGATGTTATTATTTTACAATGATTTTGAAGGAATGAAGGTATATAAGGTATTATATATAAATTTCTTTAATTATTTAAAAATTATAATATTTATAAATTAAACCAATAATTGTACCCATCGATAAAATATGGTGATGATAAATGAATTTTATCGCTACGTGGTGATGATAAGTTGTACAGACTCATGAGAGAATCATTCACTTCCCATTTCATTAAAAGATGGTGAATAAATGTGGTTTCATAATTTTTATAAAATTTAATTTTATTAAATATAATTAATTTAATGTTTTATAAAAATTATAAAATAATAATGGGAGATAAAAAATAATTAAAAAGAATGTAATCTCTTAATTCAATTGACTCTTTTGAAATAACTCCATTAAATATCCCCTTAAATACACAAGGGTTTGTATTTTGGGAAGATCACACTTATGATATTTTTATAATTAAAATTATAACGTTTTTATGATGTTATGGTCGATATATAAGGGAAAAATTCTGAAAAATTGAAGGGAGGAGGTTCCCTTTTATAATCTTTGTAAGGGGAATCTTTTGAAATTTCATAAATGATTAAAATATAAAAAAAATGAGTCTCTATTTCAACCTCCTCTAAAATACAAGGGATGATAATTTAATATATTTTGGGGTCTAAATAAAAATATACAATAACATTTTTACAAATTTAAGTGTTGTTTTGAACCTTATCATTAGGTTTAACCCATAAATTTACTCATTTTAACATTAATTATGGTATCATATTTTTCACATTAAAATGATTATAATTTTACTTGTAAAATGAAAATTATAAAATTAATGGCCAAGGGATTGTATTTTAGACAATATATTAACATATTTTTCATATTAAAATAAATTTTTACAATTTTAATTAATTTTATGAAATTTTATTTTGATAAAAAATCATTAATGTCAATTAAAACAGAATTCAATTTATTATATTTAAAATACATAAAAAATTTTTGTAAATAAAATAGAATAAATTAAAATAATACAAATTTATAATATTCATCTAAAATAATAATGGAACACTTTAACTCACTAAAATTGTATTACTTTTAAAATTCTAAAATTCATTTATTTAATTTTTCAATTCCTTGAATAAATACTATGATAACATTTTATAAGAATTTAAGCTAAATTTATAATTAATTAAAATTATAAATATAATTATTTTAGGAAAATAATTTAATTAATCTCTAAATAAAATATTATATTTATTCATAGATGTATTTTTTTCTATTTGTACATAAATAAGATATTTAAAACATAGAGATTGAAATTTTATAACCTTCATTGCATTAAATACTATATATGTCATATTCTTGAAAATCTGACCATTAAACCAATAATGATTAATGATATGTTTATAATAGTAGAATATCATTCATATAGGAATAATTATTATGAAAAAATATATCCTTATCACGTAGTTTTAACCCAGATTATCATGATTTACCCTTTACTCTTGGTAATAATTTTTACCATGACTATGATTGATATTAACAAAAAATAAAACGTAAAAAATTAAATTGTTCTATAAAAATATTTTGAATCAGGTTTATCAAATTTAATTTCTCTATATGGATGAAATTAATTTCAAGACAATCCTGAAACATGTGTAGAAAACTACTTTTTAGATAAAAACATATTAAATCATAACACTAGGGTTTTTATCAAATTCCTTGAAAAATATTAATTAAATATTATAAATATTATTAATATAATATATATAGTTCATTAAAATCAATCACCAATAGTGAATAGTTTAATTCACTAAGAAAAAAATGGATTACATCCATAAACACATTTTTCATAAAAATTACTTTTACGTATCATTTTGATTACAAATTTATTCATAAAATTGATTCCAAAGAATGTAATTAAACATATGAAAACTAATTTTAAATTAAAATGATTTTATAAAAACATATAACTCTATACATGATTGAAATGAAAATATATTTTTCAACAAAAATCTACACTTTTTATTATTCATTAAAAAATCATAATTTTTGGAAAATTCTAAAAAATTCATCCTTAGAAAATTTTTAAATTATGAATTCAAATGTGATATTATTTTATTCAAATTAATTTTTTAAATTATATAGAAATTGTTTTTTATAATTTACCAAAAAAATAACTAAAAACTATATTTTAAGAAAGTGTTTCTTTAAAGAATAAAACGACCTTACTAAAACTGTAGTGGTTATTTACTAAATATTTATCAATGATTTTATATTTATGATGATATTTTTATATATTTAATAAATTATTTACTATTTTAAGTGAATTTTAATTTAAGGATAGGTTATAATGACCATATTTGAATGATAATATTTTATGATTTGTATAGGCTCATTGTATCATATTATGTAAACTATTGAACATAGTGTTCTATAAAAATACAGGGGTGTGATTATTTTCATATTTGGAAGACTATTTAGAAAACATACTATCAACTTGATAGAAGATAGAAGTTTTTTGTTGAGACTTTATCCTTTTTGTTTTTACAGGAGATATTGAATCACCAATGATATTTTATTTATTGACTTTATACCTATTTATTTCCTTTTTTATAGATATTGATACAACTTAAACTACCTCATCATTTTTTTATTTCTAGGAGTATACTCCATCCACATGTTCTCTCCACTGTCTACTCACTTAAGAATCTACTATGAATTTCATTCCATTAAATTTTTTTCTCTATTTTTCTATGACAACTCCTCATTTTATTGAGTTGTCTACTCTTTATAACAATTATGGATCTTGAATTTTACAGAACACTCAATAATTTTATTGTAATTTGTATTCTATGATTTTAGATGAATGCTAAAGGAAAATTACATAATCCCCATGAGTTTAAAACTTTTTGTTGTTCTCCTCATTGAGAATAATAAATTTACCCCCTAAAACTCAAATGTTTTCAAATATGGCATTCTTCCCTACCATATATCGTCTGGTGTGTTCTCTTAATTTGGACATAATAATCCCCTTTTCTAGATAAAAACTAAATTAATCACTATTTAATTTTAATTTTTCTTTGAATGTTTATATATTATCATTTGTTTCTTGGGATGTTCTACCACCTGATTTTAAGTTAATTAAATACCTTTTTCATTCTATTACAACTAGATTTTTATCCCTAGTATCTTCTATAATAATATCAAGTAATATTTAATACAATTAAATAATCAATATTTGAAGGATATGTTCAAATAAAATTTCATAAATCCATAATCATAAATAAAAAAATGTAATAAATTTATTCATCAATGGGATATGGTGAAATTAGACCCCACACACCCACCGTCACAAACTCTAGAAATCTCTTGAAATTTTTGCCTTAATCTTTTAATTACTTCTAATAATTTTCCATTTTTAAAAATAATCATAGTATGAGGGTCATCATGAGAATTTTTTTAGGATATTATGAGTTCTTTCATTCTCCACCACAACTTAGAAGGACCTTTGGATTATGTGGCCATGAATTTTCTTCCATAGTTTTTTCTATTATTCCATAGATAGAATGTGACTATAATATTCCTAAGTAATGTGTTAGACATTGAATTTTATGTGATTCATTTAAATTACTATTGTTCCATATCTTCCTTTCATGATTTAATCCTTATTTTTGAAATTGGAAGCATGCCCTGAGTCACATAATTGTCTCATACTGAGAAGCTTGTGAATAATTTCATAAAAAACCATGTAATCCATGCACCATATTTATTCACCTAGGATTTTCAATTTATAATGATATTATGTTTCAAACCATCACTGTTAACAAATAGAAAAATTGCATTATTTCATACATGATGATCATGAAATGGTATTTTTTTCCTATCATCTATGATGTAAATCCACTATGTTGAATCCTTGCTCCAACTATATATATTTCTCTCAATTAAGTTTCTATAACATGAACCTTCATAGAAATTACAATATTTATCCTTGTTATATGTTTTCATTAATTCTATGTTCAATAAATTCCCACCCCTTGATCAATTGAATCATCCACATCATTCAAGTCTGTGAATTTATTATGAATTCTTACCCTGAAAAATGTTTTTTTAGCTAGTATGTTCACTTATTCTGGATCAATTTTTACACATTTTTTTATTAAATATAAGAATTTTTTTTGCATTTGTGTTGATAATATTCTCCAAAAAATATCCTTTTAAAATATACCAATTTTAGAATATTATGCTAATCCCTTTTTGTTACTATAGAGACTTGAAATTTATTTTTCCAATAGAAAACACACATATTTTTCCATATTACTATAGTAATAAAACCAAATTCATGGTATATTATATTGAGTATTTTCTACTCTAATAAAAATCTATGATGTCATGTTGGGAGATATATTTCCCTTATTATAAATACTCTTATGATTTGTTTTTCATTATATCAATGGTATATAGAAATTACACCATGGATTGAATAGAAATATTCTCCAGTTTCATCAATGTGATGAAATCCATCATCATATTGTTAGATTTTATCATCAATATCACTTTTCTTTTCTCCTATAGCTTTCTAACACTCATCATAGAATACATTTTATTCTTAATGTTTCTTTTAAACACATATAATATTAATCCACCACTTATTCATTGAATTTTTTCTATTATGTGATCCACTATTTTATCTTTATTTTCAATAAATATAACATCTATTTTTTTGAATCCTTCTACCATTACCATTTTTTAAATGATCACTCTATTAAAGGACCAAATCAATAAGATATATAAAAAAAACGATACAAAAGTCAAATAGATGTTATTTTACCCTAACAATTTATATAGTTAAAAATCTTGACATCATATTTTATAAATTCCTGTAAAGAGTTCTATACACTTCTTTCATGTTGGTACATTATTCTTATTTTCAAAACTTTTCCTTCATCTAGAAACTAATAGTTTATAGTGTGACTCATTCCCCATATTGTGATTCTCATTCCATTTTGATGCCATGAATTAGGACCATTTCCTTCACAGAAACAAACATGTAAAACCACTTCACTACCACAAAATGATCACCCGAACACAAGAAATTATAGATCATATAAGTCATGTCTCTATGACATGATCTAACTCAACATAGTAGACCTTAATATGATAGAAAATTAAAAACCACCAAAATAATGTAATTTCCTAGCCATACATAGCACATAATAACCCATTTATTTCCCATTTTCAAAAAACGTAAATAATTTTTTATATGATTCATTCCTCATCAAAATCTCATTTTTAATAAGGTAATTTCCATATTTCCATATGTATGTCCCCTCACAATGTAAAATATTATCCCATTGTGTAACCTAATTAATTTTTCTAAAATAACTCTTATACTAATTCACTTTAGGTCCTATCACAATGTTATTCTTCCCCACAATGCCAATTTTTAGTGATAGATAATCTACCATGGATGGGTAATAATGTTTCCAAACATGTCACAGAATGTCTCATTTTCTTCCCTTTTGAATAATTCTAAAACTCCATGTATGTTTTCAATAGAACTTTTGTATAATTTTAAAATCCTTGCATATGAAAATAACTCCAACCCATTTTAAATTTCTTTATAAAAATCATCATGACGCAACCTTTGTTGCCATGGTATGTCCTTTGACCATTATAAAAAATATATTCAATATTTTTTGAAATCTAAAATATTAGTTATCTATGACATTATAGGCTAATTTGGATGTATTACAACATTCATATCAGCAAACATAACCCAATAATAATTCAATAATGATTTTTATAATTGTTTTATTTATGATGAGGTTTATGGATGTGATAGGTTCTACTAAGATCATTAGTGGTTAGTACAAGCTAGGTTGATTATTATATATCTCCAGTTTAAGTGGTTGTCCTTTACAATATCAATTATATTTATTATTTGTATTGTTCTTTTGGTCTTTTGATCATTATTACTCTTTTTGTAAATTTTTATGATTTCATTGGATCTCAGATTATATGTTTAGATGGGATCAGATCAAACAATCATCCTCATGTTTCATAGATCATTCTAAATTGATCATTCATGATGCCCTGGTCGAATGAGTTATGGTTTTCTATTTTATAATTTTTTTATTTATTTGAGTGGGTTTGAATTGTTTTTTTATCAAAATGATTTTCCATTTATAGGAGTTTGGGGTGGTATTTTTGTTAAGGGTCCTGGTTTGGGAAAAATGGAATGGGATTCCTTATCCAGATATTATCTATTTTTTTGGTTTTATATTACAATTTACATGAATGAGTATTTTGACATGTTCTAAATATGAATTCCAAGAAGATTTTATAAATTTTTTTCTCTATTTTACTCATGTGGGTGAAACACTATTTTTTAATGATTTTATGATTCTATATGTTAATTTTTTATAGTTAATCATATTTCATCCCATGTTGTGTGATACAATAGGAACCATAAGAGAATCCATTACTCATATAAAGGGTTAATTGGACTGTGTTGAGATTTTTATTTGGATTACCTAGGGAATTCTTCAATAAAACATTGGAATACTTCTTCATGTGTTTGATTCTATAATTGCGGTAGATTTGATTGGTGATTTTTTCATCATTGTACATTTGGAAATCCGTGAATCATTAATTATGAAGGGTGGTTCTACTATGTTCCTCAAAAGGGTGCCTTGTGATTTGACCCCAATAGTTGAAGATTGAGTTATTCCTAATGATCTATATTTTATAGACTGAAAAAGATCCATTAGTTTTGATCCATGTGTTATAATTATCCTTGTTCTATATCTTATGGATAATTGATTGAATTAATGGTACCTTATCTAAGTGGTCATCTTGGATAACAATACCATATTCCATGTATAAAATAGTTTTATTTTTCATGTAACCTATTAGGCATTGAGACTTTTGATATAGATATCTTGATAACATGTCAATACCCATGTTTGGTGATAACTAGGAAGACCGTATAGAAAAAAATTATGATTTAGGAATTTAAGTACATTTGTTTAACTGTGTATTCTGTTTATTTTAAAAATTGGGTAACAATTTGTTCTTGATATGATCTGCCCCATATGAATTGATATTAATATAAATAAATAAATTTTCACTAGTAGAGATGTAAATATAACTTTGTGAGGTGATTTATGGATATATAGGATAGATCTGAATCAGATCTTCCCAAATACACATGTGAGGTAATCCCATGGCCATAACACATAAGTTTTTACATTAATTGTTGGATTTTTGTATCATATATGTGACTAGGATATATAGTAAGAGTTGTATCATTGTGGAGTGAGATCCATCATAAGTGATGTATTTTGATATTTTTGATCAATCGAGTGATGATCTTTGGGTATTATGGGAAAAGATAAATAAAGGATTGACATGCTGAGTTGACAAGGGTGTAAAAGAAGGGGTATGTTATTTTATGTGGGTGTGACCCATTCATTTTCTTATGATTTTTTTATTGTGGTATTAGTGTTATTTGATTCTTTGTGTCATATTTTCTTGAACTTTTTTCAGTGTTTATTTTTTCACATGTGATTGAATATTTGTCCCTCTACTGTTTTATATGTTTTGTATTCTTTTTAGATCATTATATCCAATGATATTTTGGGTTTTTGGAATGAATGAAACTGGGATGATTTATCGGTTAGGTGGGCCATTTACGAGATAGCATGGCTGATTGGGATAGACCTCATAATGGTTATAACTGTTGGAAAGAGTTCAACATAGTATAAATTATTATGTCATGAAGGTATAAAAATAATTAGAAGCATGAAGGTGGTACAAGGCGTAAGATGAGAAGTATCAGTTTTTGTTATCAGAGTTCGTGTGTTTGCTAGACCCATAGGCATAGGATTTTATGGAATGTGCATTTTGGGTTATATTTCCAAGTGGGAGAGTTACATTGGGTATGTAATTTCACACTCTCCCAACAATTTCATGCATATACACTTGAACAAAAAATCACCTAGTTTATAATGGTGGGTAGGAAATTATAGGGGGTTGTTACACTCACCCCAACCTATATAAAAAACATGAGTTTTTATGAACACTGGAAGAACATCAAATTTTATTTCATTTATAGGTCTTTTATTAAATATCAATGTGTGGTACGATAATAATAGTTAATTGGAGGTCAAATACTGAGAAAGTGGTTTATATAAACTGTGATAGAGGTCACTATATTTCTATTTAATTTAAATTATATCAGTATCACCCTATATACATATATTATTATTTCCCAATACTACCTTTTTTCCCTTTTATTGTGTTGTTAATTACATTCATTTATTCATATTCTATTATTTATGATAACTTATATGTAAACACATATTTTTTTATTTTACTACTAATATATTATCGGATTTAGTGGCTAATTTAATAAATGTTTGTTGTCTATGGGTTTTGTGTACATATGTTATACATATGGATCACATAAAAATTATTTTTAGAATCAAGATTGATCTGTGGGATTTTATTTTGTGGGAATATACTCCTCATTACCATATCAAACCATTTATATTATTTAATAGCCTCTCATGTATATGGAGATGATTCTAAGGCCATGTAGTGACACCCTCTTGGGTATGTATTGGGTGACTTGAGATGGTACAACACATTTTTAGTTAGATATGGTGTTTATTAAATTCTATATTCTAGTGGGAAATCATATATTAGTAAAAAGTGTTAAACTTCTTCATTATTATGTCTGACCATTTGAAATAGAGGAATATCTCTAGAAAATCATATAAATTCCACTATAAGCATAAAATATTACATCCATACATGATTTACATCATGTATATCATTTAATGATATATATTTTGAATATATATCTTGTGATTGAATGATAATATCTATGTTTGGAACTCAATTCCACTATAGTGAAGAAAATAGTGTGTATCAATGATCATCAAAATAAGATTTTATAGTGAAACTTTTCCCCTCATAGATTTGTTTTATGATATCATGGAAAATATATCAATGTGAATCAAAATCATAAAGCATTGATATGGTGAAATATCCTCACATGTTTTATAATAAATAACATTGATGAAATTCAAAGGATAAAAAGTAGAAGGTTGTGGAGAATCGTGAAACCCATGTATTCCAAGGTTGTTATTTATTCCATTATTTAAGTTAATTTTTATGATTTGGATGTTTAAAATTATAAATTATAGAGAAAATGTTAATGCTATGGATCCGGGACTAGTACAATGTAAATCCTAATCAAACATCTAAATCCTTAAATGGGGTGGTTTGATTCTAGATTTATTTTTATTATCGGTGCATAGATTCATAGAATATAAATCCATACTAAGTAGGGGGTGTGACTATATTATAGAATATTTCTCTAATTTGTATCTTTGTTTCCCAAAACTGGTAGCCATACCATGCTATTTAAAAAAAATAAACTTCAATCATTTTCTTTTTATCCTTACTTGGGTTTTCCAATTTTTCATCCTCCATTTCACATGGGCTCTCCAACAGATTCTCTAAAAAATTTCATCTTATCATCCATTCCCATATGTTATTTCACTCTCCATATCATGTGAATATACTAGGTAAATTTGGTGTTTATCTCCCATTCATTCTTCTCTTTTTTTTGTTTTCCCACCTCTATCTGTGATCTTCTATGTTCTTCTTCTCAATGGCAATGGTATCCATCCCTAGTTCGGTGCTCTATCTAAATCATGAAATGTGTCATTTATTCAGATTGTTGGGATTATCTAAAATCATAAAATCACCTTATTTAAAAAATTAATTTAACTTCCAATGGGTTCATAAAGGTGGTTTAGTGAATCTTCAATTTATTTTAAAAAATCTTTGGTGATTTTTTTTGTACTTCCATGGGTAATAAGAATCATTAAAAATATAATTTTTGTATATTCAATATTTCTATAAAGTTATTTGTCAATAAATCCAATTATTAATGTTTTTACATGTGTTTAAATTGTTATTCATTCAATATAAATAGTAATTCCCATGAGGTGTTTAATAAAGTGAATCTAAGAAATTTTTTGTTTTAAAGGAGTTTACAAATAAATAACAAATGTTTATTTTATATAAAGGTGGTTTTATGATTATTTATAATTTTATATCTTTAATGTTTTTTATTTTTATATGATTATTGTTTTTATTTATTTATTTCCTATTTCATATATTCCCCTAGTTATTTTTTATTTTAAAATCCAAAATTTTAATGTCAGTTACATTGTTAAGGAATTGATAAATGGGGGATATGGTGTTAGGAGTTATTTTGTTTATTTAATAAATATTTTAGTCTATATTATTTCATTACTGAATTTATTTAGAAACAGTATTTTATATGAGATCCTTGGGGACTAGATATGAAATCATCGCTGAGTGTTACCTGTGTTTATATTTTTCTCTAGCCACAGGTCATGAGTTATAAATTATCTATTCATAGGGGTTTCATCTCTTTTAGTAAATGGGGGTAACCTAGGGCTTGAGAATTTTGGGATTACATTTTAGGCTTCCAATTTATCCATAAGAGTTTTTTAGGTTATCTCCAATAGACATTATATTTCTATTCCATAATATATTTATTTGAGTTTTTAACATTCTGTATGTATTGATTATCATTCTGCATAGTGATATGTTTTTATTATGGGATATTATTTTTTATTAAGTCATATGATATTTTAAATTTCATTTTTACAAAAAAATAAATTAATTTATTTTGATTTTTTTTAATTTTTTTTTAAATAAATGTAAACAGTCTAATTATTGTTCAAATTGGCATATGGAGAATATCTTAAGAATAGAGTTACACTGATTCTGGGAAGTATCCTACAGGGTATTATCTCACACCATAAATAATCAATTTTTTTCATGTAGACCTTATAATAGACGATACAATTAATGTCAATGGGGTTACATCCTTTTGTGGTATACCATAGACACATTCATATTGTTTTAAATGACAGATGATTATGTAGTGACCATGAGTCACGTAGAGATGGTTTGTTTCCAAATTTGGAGAATATTGGTTAATATTTGGATGTATATTTTTGGGTCTCACTATTATATCCTCATTTTTATCCCTCTGGTATTATATATATTTTATATATTAACTTATATATTTTTCGTATGGAGGCATGACTGGAAGTCCATTATTCTTTTATTATTTTTCCTTCTTTGGATGAGTTTTTGTTTGTGAAGTTTTTATGTTTTTTTATTGATAATTGAATGTTTCAATACATTATATAATGTTCTTTTGTTTGGTTTATTATATTTCTATGGTGAAATATTTGAAAAAGGTATGTGTTCAATACCCTTATAACTTCTTGTCATCCTATCGATATCAATAATATGCTTTGTATTATATTACGTGATGAGTCCTGGGAAGTAGTAGTGATGAGAGAGATATTACATGATATACATTATCAATAATGTTATATCTAAAAATAATATAGAAGATAATTTCCTTATGTTTTATCATAGGGAGGTTTTTAGATTTCTATTTCTACCTCTCACATTGATTTTTTTATCAATTAAGTATAAATAAATTGTGGATTTTATGTTTTTCAAGAAATATTAATGGAAACAAATGTAATTAAATAAAAATATATAATTTTTGGAAAATCTAAACTACTTTGATTAAAATATGCATGGAAACATTTTAAAAAAAATGCAGCATTTGAAAAGTGTTGATCTATTGGACACTCACTTCTTCCATGATTATGTTATTAATCTAATTGTATTTCTAAATTCACACCTAATGATATATATATTAATAGTTAAATATTCCATGTTACCCATATCTATTCTTCAATAATGAGGTTTATCCTATAATAAAAGATATTTATATACGTAAATAACTCTATGTAAAATCATATGTTTTGCTATAATGTAAGGATATTTTTTTATATAAATGATTAATTGTAGCCTAATAGGAATACTCTCCAAGGTCCGGGGGTAACAATGGTGAACATGGACTTTTCAAGGCCTAATAGAAAAATTTTATTGAGAAATAGCTGTACTGCAAGGAAAAGAATTACTATACACCCAAGCCACATGCTTTTTTGAGATCATGTGGTGCTGGAGAGAGGGCCTCAAGAGCCCGTATAGTTTGAGTAAACATTGTGGATAGAGGCCCAATCCTATAAATAGACTATATAATTTTTTTATAGTGGATTGATACATGGTTTGAGAATTTTTTGTAAAATTGTACACACGGACCATGTGAGGTACACCACTATACAATGAAGGGAGAAAAATTATTGTATGCTTTGGCCAACCGGGTAGCCAAATTGTGAGGATATGTATTTTGAGGAAAAATAATTTTTTCTCTACTAAAAACGTTTAAAACCTAAATAAAACATTATAATTACCATTCGTGCAGACAGAACACATTTGAGATCTCCCCCTTGAGCCAATTTGGTATCATTTGATCTCATTTTTACATTTGATATCAGAATCGAGTGTCATCAATATTGTTATATTCACACCGGTGACTACCCCTTTCATTTTGTGTCATTATCCATTTTACTTAGTATCATATAATCTATTTAGGTGAAATATAATATGACATATTTCTATAATTTTCATTATTTATTCATTATTCTTTTGATCTGAGATGAATAAAAGGGTTATTCAGGACGATCACTCTTTTACAGACCAATGGTAGGTGGTCTATACCATTACATTAGTTTTTGGTAATATATATGCCAATTGTGTCACATTGATTCATAGACGATCCATTGCATGGACTAGAATGTATTATGGTTTTAATTAGTTGGACTAAATATTTTGGTTCATGAGGAGTATGGGCCCCTATGGATCATAAATTTTGTAACCTTTAGTTCAATAGATTAAAATGGAATGTGGAATAAATGAGAAATAAAAAGAAAATTTTAATTTATCAAATAGTGATATTTTCTTAGCCCAGACTATTGAGTGGGGAGTAGGCAGTCTCTATAGTGATTTGACTATTTATTTTATAATTATTTTATTTTGGCAAACAATCAATGGTATGATCATTTATATGAATTTTTTGACCACTCATATTCTTTTAGCTAAGAAATTCAATTTTTTTGATCCTTTTTGAGGTGTTTGATTAGAATTCTAGAGACATGCCACTATGAAGACCTCTAGTCATAAACCAGGAGGGTGAAAAAACATATTCCATAGGTGGTGGGATTTTGTTTTTTTGTTGATCCTTTTATAGTTCCATTTGATGCAACAATACTTACTCTAGAAACATGTGCTAAAGAACACTTCTCTGAGAGATTTTTACGCTTTATAAATATATTTCTGAAAACACCATTGCATGCCTCTTATATGAATGAGATGGAGTCTGTATTCTAGTGGCAACAAGTTCCACATTTTCGGGGGATAGTTGTCCACATGATTCAAATTTATGTCATGAGACTACACTGTCAATATTTTACTATGTTGTGACACATTCTGAGAGAAGATTTAATCTCACAACATACATGCTTCGAGGAGAGAAAAAGCGCCCCTGGAATGTTTTGAAAGAGGCTAACACACTATGTGACATGGTTTAGTGAGATTTAAAACCCCGATTCTAAAGATAACATGTTTATAATTGATGAATGAATGTTATATTTGTTTTTATTTTATCATTAAGTCAATATACATGGAATACATATATGAGGAGATTTATATACATGATGTGATGATTTCTGGAGAATTTTTATGTAATCACATGATGTAATTGGATGTCACTCTTGAGAAATTATAGATATTAATTGTGATGATCATTGTGCAGATCATAATATGAATTCATGAAAACTGTTGTTGGTGAAGGAACATTGTCTACAAAATGTAGAATACCATTATAATTTTTATTTTAATGAATGGAAGAAGAATAATTAAAGAAGATGACCATGAAATATTTATGTATATATATATTTCCTGAAATAGAAGAAAATTCGATGATTATTGAAATCATCATAAATCTCAAGAACTTGTGTCAATAGGGACACACTATTTATAATGTGTAAGATTATTGATGTTTATAAAATATTTATATTCATTTGTATTTCATTTGAAGTCCATGTAATATCCTTATATTTGGAATGAGGTATTAATGGTGGGTTTTCATGTCGACCGTGTTTGTAAAACATCCAATGTGATGTGGGATCACCCAAACCACATTTGAGTTATTGAAATCTGCTAAGTATGAATTTATTCAAATTGTAAGAAATGTTATTGAAGTTTAGTTTATGAATGAGGTGTTCATGTAAACGAGGGTTCAAGGTTTGAATAAAAAAGTTAAACATTTTTCTAAACATCAATAATGTGATTCCACAGTACTCTATTCAAAATAGATCCTATGTTATATTCTTGTGTTGTGAATATAAATAATTTATAATACTATTTATGGTACATTCATGGGAAAGGAAAAGAAGGTTTATAGATCAATATTGTGATTCCCAATCATAATACTCTAAAAATTAATAAACTAAAGATACAATATTCTATTTTTCATATGTGCTATGCAATATTCATGTGATGTGAATATAAAAAGTTTTCATACTATTTGAGGTACATTCATTGGACAAGAAATGAAGGTTGATATAATACAATTTAGATGTCGATGCATAGTATGCTAAAAATAAATAATGTGATGCCAAAATATGATATTTGACATAAATTCAATGATATATTCCTGAGATGTGGATTGGAAAAAATTAGCATAATATATGTCCAATATAAAGTTGAGTTGAAAACTATATTGGAATTGCTTTGTTAAAATGATACGGTGCAAAGTGAATGAATTATTCAATTCAAATGATGTTCTTTGTGGATTGTTATGCTTTGAGAAATACCATGTAGTATGAAGGGGTGGTCCATTTCGGCTTTCAAAGTAGTTCACATGTGAATATTTTTTCATTCATGGTTAGTAGCTTTGTGGGTGATGTCCTTTGTAGAGAACCATGTTGATAATGGATATAAGGAGATAATCCTTTGTAAATGACTTTTCAAGATAACATAATTTTCATGCGCTCAATGGTTTGATATTCTATATTTGATTTCTATAAATAAAAGTCCAAATATCTCTCTATAGGGGATCATTAATTTTAGAGAAGTGTTCATTTTATTATAAGATCTTATTATCCACCATTTGGATTAAAAAAAATTCATTTTAGAAAAGGATCAAATCCCACATGAATTTTAGTGCTAAGAGTTCATCACATTTAATGTTATTGATTCTATATGTGCTTAATTGTAATGATATTTTTATCCATGTTAAGTGAAATGCGAACATATAAATTAATTTAAAGAATATTCAAACATTAGTTTTCTCATAATCTATAATGTTATACAATAGTATGAAAATTTTCCTATATTCTATTCTATGATCATTTCCTGATTATAAGAACAATTTAAAAAACTATTGGATGAATATATTGTGAATCGAAATGTGGAGTGTTATACAATCCAAGAACTGGTTTCCTATGAATTAATAAATTTATCCAATGGTAGGTTACAAATCATACATGCTATGATTTTATTATTTCATGAAGATATGGAAAATTTGGAAAACTATTTAATAAATGTACAGTGAATTGAAAAGTGAAGTGTTATACGATGCAATCATCAATTATGTTAGAATAAAAGAACTGTACCAACATTGAGATACATTTCATTCTTGTTATGCTATGATCATTTCATGATAATTAGTGAAAATTAGCATATTGTGTTATTAATATATAGAGAATTAATGTTTTTTGTGAAATATGATCAGAGCATCAGTACGCTAGGAATTAAAGAAGTAGACCAATAGTATTCTACATATAATTTGTTCTATTCTATGATAATTTCACGAAGATTGGAAAAAATTAGAATATTATTATATCAATATATTTTTAATAGAAAACTAATGTGCAATATGGTCCAAGTGATAGTATGTTGAGCATCAAATAAGTTGACCAACAATACACCATATATGATACATTCTTTGTTATGATAATTTCATGTCATTGGGGTCAATTTATTTTACTATTTGAATTTTAAAAAGTGGATTAGAAAATGGGAGGTCCATGAAATACACATGATTTCATGATTTATTTTAGTGGATATTTAATGTGTAAATTATTTTTAGTTGTGAAAGTCACATTCTATCATAATATAATATTGATGAAATTGTGTGCATCACAAGAACACATTATTTGAGATCAGGAATTAATCATAATAAATAAGAATAATTG
Organism: Viscum album; assembly: GCA_963277665.1. NCBI lineage: Eukaryota > Viridiplantae > Streptophyta > Magnoliopsida > Santalales > Viscaceae > Viscum > Viscum album. The sequence goes on from OY728162.1 coordinate 767,248,670, forward strand.
ATAGATTATTAATATTAGAAATATTTTATCATCACTGAAGATTTGAAATAGAAATGATTGAATCCAGAGTATACATGTAGGAGAAGGCATCCTGGTCTGAGCATTTAGTAATCTGAGATGATCCAGATAATTCAAGATCTAGTGTGAATGAGTTTCAAGACCCGAAATATTATTTTGATAAACTTTGGTAGATATTTAATATATACATGAGTATAACATATCTAGTACACTCTTATAGGAAGATATATTTTAGGTATATTAGGAAAAACTAGAGGAAAACAAATATATTACTATTTTTTGATGAAGAACATTTAGAAGAAGTGTCTTTGGACTCTGGTGTCTATATATTTATTCTAGAGGCTTGAGGATGGGGTCTTCAACTTGTATAGAATAAGGAAAAAATATGATGGTTTGGGTGTATAAATATGATCAATGGGAGGATGGACTATTTGGGTGAATAAGTAGTTGTTTCCTTAATCATTATAATCTCCTTATCATATAGTGTAGAATCCATGTTTGGGCGATAAAAAAACATGGAAAAGAGTATGGAAGTTTAAAGAACCATGAAATATTGTTTTTTATGATTCCATTGTTGATATATACATATTATGTGAGGTTTATTGATATAAATGAGTGGATCGAGAACCATTACATATTCAAGAGGATAAATTTAAAAGAATAAATTTAACAAGAAAATAACTGATTCACCCCCCCCCCTTCTTAGAGTTCAATCCATCATGAGGCATTATAATTGAGATAATATACCATTTCAATATAATGAACCAAATTTTTTATTAAAATTTTTTAGAAATACATTATGATGTTCAGTTTTTGGATGCGTTCGAGTTACATAAAATTGAGAGATAATAAATTAATACTAAGTATAAAAATATTTGGAGTTTTTCAAAAACTCAAAAGAATATGCATATAAGAGTTAAAATGAATTTATAAATGAATCCAAATGATAAAGTAGAAATACCACTAAAAAATGGTAATTATATTTTTAAAAGTAGTAATTATTATTATGATTATGATTCTTCAAATGATCTAATACATTGACAATGGATCCAAGGTGATACTAATTTTGAATAATAATAATATCTGATGAATGTTTCTAAATAAGTGTTTTGTTCTATTTTTGTAACTATCAAGGGAATAATTTTTTATAACGAACATAGAGAAGTGTAAGTTGAATAATTAATGTATTAACTACGTAAAATTTTTAGAAAGTCCATCACTATCACAGACCTAGTGGAAGAAAGGGAATAATCCATTATGCATACTAAAGAATAATTTCAAAGGTATAGCTATATGAACGTTGTATTTGAGATTATTTTTAATGAATCCTTACATGGACATGAAAAATTGAACAATGATTCTATGGATTTCAATAATTATAAAATGGATATCAACTCCAAGAAGATCAGGGATCTTGAATCATTATATCAATTTAATATTGTATTGCATCAAGTGGGTGTTTAAGAAATGAGGAATTACTGTGAAGATAAAGTGAAATTTGTTGAAGCTCGTAAGAATGACCATAGAAATGGATATCTTGAATTTAAAATTAAATTTGAAAATTTTAAGAAGACTTATGTTGAGACCTTATAGTCAAATATGTATGTATCTACTTCCACATAATTCTCATTCAAGGATTATCCTATTAAATATTATTATTCACATGGGAAGATTATCATTAAATCATCTAATGATATTCCAATATAAAAATTAATGAAAAAGGTACCATCCATATCCAAATGTAATAATTTTTAAATATGTTTCTATAAAAATTCTAGGTTTAAATTAAGACTCTTTAAAAATTTAGATGATGAGAAATAGTGATAAACCTACCACCATGCCAATGGTGGATGTATGATGGTGTATAATTGCTGGTTCCCCATAGGAATCCTATCAGTCGGTGAAGATGTACCAAAACAATTATGATGGAAATATTGGAAAACAAAAATAAAATAAAATAATATCATGTATTATGGTTCAATGCTTGTGTTTCAATTTATTTGGACATTTGTTTGTGAATTATTATTATAATAGTTTAAATTATAAATCACAAAAAAATCTTATAGAATGGGGATGAATTCCGTAGATGATGCAACAACATTAACAGACAATAAAAAAATTTTCACATTCATACTAATTTTAATTTATTGGTTGTGTCTATTATGTTTTCAATAAAAGTTGTCAAAAAAGTGATAAATGAAAATCTCAAAATATATTAAGAAAATATGCACCACATGAGAAGTAAATGAAAACCGTGGGTAGAAATATAGAAAATGATGAAAGTCAGATTTGAGCTAATATGTTTATTGATATGAAATCTATGGAATTAATATGTATGATTTATCAAAAAGCATGGTCCATGAGGATGAACATGAGTGTTAAATCTCATTATAGAGATATTAATAAAGTGACTCAAGTGAATCCTTGTGTAAAACAAGATGTAAAGATTCCTAAAGATAATCCTATGATTTTTTAACTAAATTGGTGTAAGAGAGAATTTAATAAGAATCACAATAAAAAGATAATGACAAAGTTAAGATGAATACTACACTTGAAGAAGTAAAATTAATGAGAGGTTCTCATAAATAGAAACCTCATGTGTTGATAATGTTCTATTGGAGAGATGTGATAAATCTTGACATAATGCAAGAAGATTCTTCAACACATTTCTAGAACAATAATAAGTCTTACAGAGAATTAATCATGCATTATAATATGTATTATACATTAAGGATAGTGAAAGAAGAACCATATAACAGAGTGAAATTATTGGTGTGATATGATCCATGTATCCAAAGGATAAATCAGATTTAAAAATTAGACGTGGAAACATAAATTATAGAGAATGTAATGAAAATTAGTAGAGAAAAAAATATCAAATTTACTTTTTCACATTGAGGAACAAGTGAACCCTCCTTATTCTATTATATATTTGTCTGTTTGTAACTAATAATCTTTTTAATTGAAAGAGATGATTGATGATATGACTTCTGGACATCATGATGATATTTTACATCATAGAGTTTATCGACATCCATGAAATAGAGGAAAAGTGTGTATACAATGAGGGCGGGTGTCGATGAGATGATACTATTATATCTTTATTTTTACAGTGAATGTGGTACATCTAATCGTCATTATAAAATTTTAATTTGTTATAACTGAATCACACTTTGATCACACATTCCAAATTATATTAATCATATCAATTAATGCGGAGTTCTTTATTGATGTTATGTTAAGAAAAAGGGGGTATATATAATATTCACTTGAATTTTCTAATGTTTCTATTGAATTATGTGCATGATATTGTATTTCATTGATGAATTTAATTATTTTTAAACACTACAATATGTTTTGATGATTTATGAGCATGATTTCACATGCTTGGTATTTATGGGTGGATTATAATACCTGGGTTGCATCTCTTTTATTATCTAAACAATGTTAGACAATATAGACATATATTTTCTTAACCGAAGGCTATTTTCTAAGAGAATAAAATGATATAAGTTATCTACTTTATGTGATCAATAAATTTTCATATGAGGAAGTTGATCATGATTTTGAGAAAATGGTGAGATGGGAAGATCCACCACATACCCTTTGCATTTATTTTTTATAAGGGGGATACAAATAATGACATTGCATAGATTAGAAGTATCGAAAAAAAATTAAAAGTGGTGGATTAAAGAACACATTTTTATGATTGATGAATTAATTTTTTTATTTTTTTAGTCTATCATGATCTCTTTATATATTGAAGACTTATATGGGGATATGATGATTCTTAATGTGGTGATTCCTAGAAAATGTTTATGGACTCACTTGGGGGAATTGGATGTCATGCATGAGAAATTATCTATATTAATTATGATGATTTTTGTGATGGTATTAAAATGAATTCAAGACAAGGGTTGATGGTGAAGGAACATTATATATGATAAGTGACTGACCATGAAGATGTGTAAATAATAGATGTTTTGAAAAACAATTAAATAATATGGAAATTAAAAATGTATGTATATATATTTCATTATGCAGAATAAAATTTTGATTTTCTTAAATAATATTTATGATCAAGGCCTTGTGTCAATAGTGAGACAATTTTTACAACATGAATGATTATTAATGTTCATGGAAATATTCATTTACATGCGGATTTGATTTTAAATCCATGTGATATCCCTATATTTAGAATTAGGTATTGATGATGGGTTTTCATGTCGAATGATTTTTTACAATGTTATGTTCTATAATGGATCATCCAAAGCTCATTTCAATTATGTAAATAAGATATGAATAGAGTTTTGAAAACTGTATGAAAATTTTGTGTAGTTGAGTTTGCGAAAGAGGATTCCATTTAAAGGAGGGTTCATGGTTTTCATATAAAAACACAAAAGTTCACAAAACATGAATAAATTGATACCATAGTATGCTATTTTACATAGATTTCTTGTTATATTAATGTGAGTTATTGAAAAAAATTACCATACTATTTGTAGTACATTCAGTGAAAAATCAATGTAAGTTGATAGAACACAACATAGATTACCATACATGGTAGACTAATAATCAATAAAATTATGTTATATTATGGTATTTTATGTATATGATATTCTATATTCATGTGATGTGATTATAAGAACATTAAAATAATATTTAAGGTATATATATTTCAAAATAAAATAATGTTGATAGAACCCAATTGATATGCACAGGAACAGTTTGCTAATCATTAATAATGTGATTCCATAGTACCCTATTAGACATATATGATAAGATATATTAATGAGATATGGATTGAAATAATTTATCATAATTATGTGAAATATATAGGTGATAAGTTTACTGTAAGGTAAATTTTTCACTACAATTCTATGGTGGTACGTGAATGAGTAATTCCCGACAAATGACATGCTTCATGGATAGTAAAGCTTTGTGAATTTCCATGTAGAATGTGGTAATTATACATAGTGGGTATCCATGTAGTTCAAAGATGATGAATTATTTTCAAATGATGAGATGATTTATGGTTAATGACCTTTTCAAACATCCATGCTCAGGGATGATATGCATAGATGAACATATTTAAAAATCATTACATGATTAAAAAATATTCATGAACTAAATGGATTGAAAATCAATATTTTTTCTATAAACACAAAGCTCAATCTATTGTTAAAGGTGATCAATAATTTTGGGGAAGTGTTTATTTTTATTTGAAGTTATTATTCTTCTATATTTTGGTTTTGTAAAGAAAATTTTTCTTTTATCTAGGGAAAAGATAATATGTGAGGTGTTGTTATGATAGAGGCACTACTATAACTTTATTTCTTTCCAAAGTGGTGAGTGACATGCTATTTTCATTGTAGGTGATGTTGTAAAAAAACATGAAAAATAATTCAAACAATATTCTAGAATTAGTTCCCTAACAATCAATAATGTTAACCAACAGTGCGAAAGTTTTCATATATGGTTTAATATGATCATTTAATTATCATAGGAAAAACTTTAAAAACAATTTGAAGAGTATAATGTTTATAGAAAAGTAAAGTTATGAGTTATGAAAACATTAGTTCACTATGAATCATGAATGTCAACCAATAGTATGCGACAAATCAAACATGATATGTTGTGATTTGTAAACAATCATAAGAAATATTTAGAAAACTATTTTAAGAATATATAGGGAATATAAATGCGATGTGATATGCGATGAAATAATCAGTTCTATACGAATCAAAGAAGTGGACCATTAGTACACAACATATCCTACATGATATTCTATGATCATTTCATGACGATTGAAAATATTTGAGTATATTTTTTGAACAATATACATTGAATTGAAAACATACGAGAAATATGATAAGAGAATCAGTACACTATTCATCAAAGAATTGGACCAACAAGATGGTACATATCATACATGCTACGCTATGATCATATGATGATCATCAGAAAAATTTATCATATTTTTTATCAATATATACTTAATCAAAAACCTATTTTCAATATGAAGAAAGCATCAGTAAACAAAGCATCAAAGAAGTGTACCAAAATATACGATATATCATGCATTCTAGGTTATGATAATTTCACGTGTGTTGGATTAATTTAGAATATTGTTTGATTTCGAAAAATATTATTATAAAATGGAATTTCTATAAAAAATGCATGGTTTTTTTGATGTATATGAAATGATATTCAAAAATATATATTATTTTGAGTTATTCAAGTAAATATCTTGAACAAAATTATATTCATGAGTTTTTTTGCACCGCCTAATCACATTATTTGTGGTCAGGACTTCATCCTAAGATGGAAGAATCATTTCCCAAGAATAAATCTGTGCAATATATAATCATAAATAATGATTAGAAGTTGAAGAGACAAAATCAAGAATATAATTGTATGAGAAGGCAGTAAGGTCTGAGCATTCAATAATCATAGAAGATTTAGATAATTCAAGATCTATTGTGAATGGATTTTGAGAACAATAAGCTTGGTTCAAGATGTTGTTGAAGAAATATAAGTACAACATGAGTATAACAGGTCCAGTACACTTATGGAGGAAGAACTATTTCATGTGTTGATTGAGAAAAAAGTGTAAAATAATGATATTTCGTTTTGGGGATCATGAACACTGATAAAAAGGACATTTGGGCTTGGGTGTCTAACCAGTTACTAGAGATTCGTAAATATGGGGTGTCTAAATATTCTATAAAAATGGTAAGAGAAGATAGTCGTAGTTTCTAATCAACTAAGATATGTGATTTGGTTGATTTGGTGTATAATTAGGATTAATTTAATAATCGACTACTAGGGTGTATAAATAGTTATTTACATATACATTGTAATCACCATCTTATATATTTCATAATCCATGTTGGGGGATTAACCAACATAACATGGAGTATGTTTTAATAATGAACCGTATAAATATTGTGTGTTGTTCTATTTCTACTAATTTCTAAAAATGAAGTGATATTGTTAGATATCACCATGTGGATTGAGAACCATAACATGTTTGGGAGGTGAAATAAAAAAATGAAAAATAAACCCACCAATTCACCCACCCCCTCTATGTTTTTAATCAATCCTAGGGAACTATAGATTATATGAGTTATTTTTCCCCGTGACACTAATGGAAGAGTCAGCTTCTGAGTTAGTGTGTCTGTAGAAAGGCATGATGATATTTATGGAATATTCAATACAATTTACCTAGATGTTGTGTTTTTCACAAATGCAACTTGTTATAAAACGTTGAGGGAATGATTCTTCAAGGAAGGTCTCATACATGTCTTTCAATCTCAAGTCAATGTGTTCAGTTTTACTGTTATTATTGAGATAGTTAATAAAGAACTGATTAAATAGTAGAATCTATGAAGGCATGGGGGTGTATAGTAGAGTTGAACAATCTCACAGCTTAGTGGGTTAACTTCCAGTGGTAGGAAATGATGAATTAAGGATTTCCATGAGATTAGCACCAGCCAAACCACTAGTATTAGTAGTGTTGTTTTCATTCAACATTATAGAAGATAGGGACAAAAGAGGAGTTAGTGTGACTATGACCCAATGGGGTGTTGATAATGTGGAAGTATGGACCATGTGAAACATTATTGTAGGACCTTCCCACCAGTAGTTAGTTGAGGAGGTTCTATCTCATATATTTGTTCAGGACAAGGGTTCAAAGCTACAAATAATGCACGAAGCTAAAGTAGTATAGTAATTGTGGATGATGTGGTGGTGGTTGTGGTTGAGGAATTTAGGCACTAGTTAAATCAATACAATAGAGTGGACTTGTTCCGGGTAGTGAGGTTATATAAAAGGGTTGTGGTTTAGGATAAATATATTATTCATATCCTACCCCCGAGGAGTATGGGGTTGGACTATATATAGTGTGGGGTATGATCATAGTAGGATCTACACTTTTATATGTACTTATTTACATTTGAGAATTGTATAGTTTCATATTTGTACATGTGGTGGAATTAATTATGATTTTCATTTACGTTTCCATGGGAATTATAATTATTAATACTCCATTTTGGATTAAGAAAAAGAATGTATGTCAGTGTAGGGAGTTCCCCTGTGGGATTGGTGGGTGTCACTTCATCAGGGATCTTTTTTTCGTTAAGATTACCACGTTTGATGTAATTATTTGTATTGATCGGATATTTTCTTATCAAGAAACCATTCATTTTTATCAAGATATGAATACATTCGTATAACCAAAGAGTGGAGGGTCTATTCACATAGGGGATTTTCATGTATAGGAAATACATGTTAGACCGAATAATGATGGGCTTGGTGGGAGGATAGCCTTGTTTTCTAGAATTTATCTGGATGTTAGGGATCATGTTTGGTGGAATTTCCAATAATGGTTTATCAGTTCATGGATTCATTATCAGAAAACATCTGTATTTTTCCTACGAAGATATATGATGAGTTCTCAAACGAGCTAGTTCTAGGAGAAACACTGATATCCATTCCTCCTTATAGGATGGCTACTATGGACTTATAGAATCTCAAGAGGTAGCTAGAGGACTTAGAGGCAAAGGGGATTATTCGGCCTAGTAATTCTTTGTGGGGTTAACTAGTAATTTTTGAGAAAAAGGCCAATAAATAGATTAGGATATGCATGGATTACCATAAATTGAAAAAATTCATGGTTAAGAACCAATATACATTTAAATTTTTGATAAGTATTGAGGAGATCAGATGTTCTCGAAAAATAGAATTGAGAACAGGATATCACAAGGTACGTGTTTGACCAGAAGTCTTACCTCATATAGATTTTTTAGTAGGTATGATATGTATGAGTTTGTGGTTATGTCATTAGGACTCATGAAAATGCTAGGGGTTTTTTGGGAGCTAATTAATTTTTTTTATTATTTATCTAGATTATTTTATGGTGGTTTTCATGGATTATATTTGGGTGTATTCCTATAATATACAGGAGCATGAAAAACATCTTAACATCATTTTGGTTGCACAAAGTGATTATAATCTATATTATATGTTCATAACGTTCTTCTTATAGAAGGATAAGATTCAAAAATAAGGTGAGATTATCTCAAATATAGTAGTATCATTTGACTCAGAGATGGTGAGAGTTTTATTTTCTTGGGAGAAGCCCAAGAATTTCTTCGACATAAATAGTATCATGGGGATAATTAGATATTATAACCATTTAATATAGAACATAAAATTCATTGAATAACCACTTATAGGCCTGAACACGAAGGGTGTGTAGTTGTAATTGATAAATACTTGAGAGATAGTCTTTAATGAACTGAATGGGAGACTAAACACAACAGTGGTCGTTATTCTTCTTGAGGAGGATAGAAGATACATTATTTATTGTTAATAATCTGGTATTAGGATATAAGTAGTTATTATGTAGGGTGATAGAGTTAAGATGTATGTTTCTTGGTAGTTTAGGACACATGAAATGAATTAACATACTCATGATCAACAGTAAGCTACACATTTACATGGATTTCACTATTAGGGAAAATCATTATTGGGAGATAATTTTATGGTGTAAATAGACCACAAAAGAATCAAGTAAATATTTTCAAAGAGTGATATGACTTTTATGCATTGAAGGTTGTGGGAGTACCAATAGTCTTCTAACATCGAGGTCATCTACACACCTAAAATACATAATGTGGTGGTGAATGCAATGAGAAGGAATCATATATAGGTTGTATATTAGGCCAATTGATAGAAGAGGATTATCAATTTGATCTCTATGATGAACTTGTACATGCATGTTATTTAGGGAAGAATTTTCATTCATTCTTAGTTATGACCTCTTAAAATATAAATAGGGTAATAATGAGAAAATATTGGATTCGGAGGGACTAGTTATATGCGAGACTATGGAAGGTGAAGACCTGAATCCTATTTAGACTATAATTGAGGATGATATTCAACATATACAGGGACACGTATGGGTTCTGGTAGACATACATGATGATCTGATATAGGAGTTTTATGATTGAGTTTGGAAAGTTAATAATGATGTTACCAAGATGTATTGTGAATGATATTTTCAGAAATAGTGATCCCAGATGAAACATGATATAGCTAGTTTTGTTATGTGGTGTTTCACCTATTAGTAGGTGAGTGAAGAACATCAGGGACCATATAAACTTTTATAGTAGTCACATAATCATGAGTAGAGAAGCAATCCTGGTGTGATGAATATAATGACAAGTTTGACAAGGTCTCATCAAGGCAGCGATGTTGTATGATATTTTATTGATATTCTCAGAGTGGTATTTCATTACATCCCAATCAAGGAGTCCTTCATTTCATATGATCATGGTTGTTTTCATATCTATGTGATAATAAATTTTCATGGGGTCCGTTGTATTATATTGATATATAGGGCTACCTAGTTTATATCTCACTTGTGGCAGAGATTGCATAGTTCATTGGCTACACAAGAGCATTATAGCAAGACGTACCACACTCAAACTGATGTCAAGTCAGATTGTACGATACTGATGCTTAAGGACATGCTTTCAGAATGAATATTTGGGTTTGGGGGTATTGGTATAAGTATATTATCATAGTTGAGTTCTTCCACAATAAATTCTACCAGGTGACTATAAAGATTCATCCAAATAAGGATAGGTATATTTATCCTGGTTGATTTCACATGTGCTGGTTAAGGGTAGGTCATGTAGCTTTACTTGGACAACATCTCAAGAAATTTACTTCAGAGTAATTCCAGTTGATCAGGAAATGAATGGATATTGAAAATTTTACACATAAATCTTCTGCATAAAAACTTTTATGACCTCTAGAGTTTTATTTCAGGTTTTGAGTGTTTTTATGTATCACAGAAAAGATGGGAAAATGATGTTCCAATAGATTGGGTAAGAATTCACCATGATATGTTGGAAAATTCAGGATTCTAGAGAGATTCAGGATGGTAGCATGTCGGTTTCAGTTAACTCAGTGTTACTAGTACATGCACAACATCTTCCATGTATATCAGCTACACCAATATCACTCAGACCCATCTCATGTTATGCAGTCTATGGAGGGGGATTTATAGGTAGATTCGTCCTTTGAGGATCATCTGATTCATATCATTTACAGGAGCATCAAGGTTCTCTGAGACTGGTTAGATCCTCTTGTATGGGTGCAATGACAGTATGACTCTTTATAACATGAGAATTGGGACATGAAGGCTAACGTACATGATCAGTGGCCAGATTTATTCTCAAGAAATTCTTGACCACCCTTGAAAGGTAAATCTAAGGAAAAAATTCTTTATGGGGGAAATTATAAGATCATGTATTTTTTTATGAGGTATAAATATTTTTTATAAATTCATAATTACATCCTTCTGTGAAGACGACATGGTGTCATGAGGTTATCAGGGGTGTCGAAGGCTTGTTCCAATCCCAGAACCCAACTATTTGAAAAAATATGCGCTCTACTAGGTTAGGAGTAAAAGTGTTACCCAAGCCATTTGGTTTTATGAAACCATGAATTGCTATAAAAAGGACTACAGGAGCCCATACGGTGTGAGTGTACCATTCAGATGGAGTAGAACACAATTGTGATGGCCTCTACAATTTACAACATAGGGTTAAGACATGATATGGGCATGGTTTGAAAATCTATGTTCACTAACTGTGAGAGGTTACCCTCCATATAGTTATAGTATCATAGTTGGTGCATAGTTTGGTAAAACATGAATCCAAACCATGTGACCCAGTGTTTTGAGAGAAAATTACCTTTTTTCATTAAATACTATCCAAACCTAAAAACTAATATATATTTCACATTGCAGTGTAGAAAACACATTTAGATCTCCCACTTGATCAATTTTTTTATATTTTTATCTCGTTCTTACATATGAACTTGGAATCATGTGTCATTAGTCCTGTTGAATTCATTCCAATGAGTACTCATTTCCTTTTGTTTCATTATTCGTTTTTCTTGGTATCAAATATTCTATTTTGGTGCAATATCATATGACCTATTTTATCATTTTCATTCAGTAATAATTTTTCTTCTAATTTGATCGTAATAAAAAGATTATCTAATGTCATCACTCAATTAAGGACCTACGATAGTTTTTCTATACACATCCCTTGTGTTTTGGTTATTTATAAGCCTAATTTTTGTTATTATGGATGCCATAATTTCTGGCTGGAAACGAATAAATAATTGAATTATTAAAATGAAAATGTTGGAACAGGTTAGGGATTCTTTATAGTTCCTTCATCTTAGTTATAGGTTTTCTTCCCATCCTAGGACACAAACAGGGTGTCCCATGTGATTTCCTTTTCCTTTTTCTATTATTAAACAACCCAAGGGGTGAGTGGTGGAGAGTTCCTAGTTAGAGGAAACCTTATTATATGTGAACTGAATTAATTTTATTACTTAGGAAATGGTCTTCCTCCTTCACAATATTATACATGATGTGAATTGTTTAATAGTTTCAATGTGAATTGTGATAAGAGTGGGTAAACTCATTGAATGTATATGAGTTGTAATTTTAATATGAGTAGGAAGGACTAAATGAATGTGATTTAAAGAAATGAAAATTTATTTGAATGTTGGATGTTTCTATCCATTCAATGGTTCTGATATACCATTGGTCATGATTGTGGTAGTAGATTCCTTGGATGAGATTACTTCGTGGGTATTGATTTTTTGGGAAGAATTGGGCCTTTCAACCCCTTGGATTTGGATTTTTTGTGATCATATTAGATATGGTATGTTGAAATTCTCCTTGGACACAAATCAATGAATAATAGAATTTTCATTGAGATGATCCTGGGACCTGACAAAGATGCCTTTGTCCACTATACCTTGGATCTAGCCCCACGGGGTTGTCACTTATGTCATACTGCTCAGTTTTGGTAAATTTAGTAATCCTGATTATATGTCATTGTCATTTTTGATACAATATAATGGTTATAAAACATGGTTGTGGTCGGTATGAGATAATGGATATATGGCTTGGTCTTGGTGTTAAATTTTATTGTGCCTTGTAGCTTCCTTGTTTGATGATATTGACCGTTGTTTTTTAATAATCCAAACTATGCTTGACAATAACTCCTTACAGTTATTCTATTATAAATTGAACTTTTTTTCATGTATTACTATCATATTTGTTGTATACCTTTCACTCTTCGTATATTATATTATATATCCTAGATTGTTATAGACATTGTTGGTGTTGGCCTACTAGTATTTTATTTTACACCCTATCTTAGGCCACTTTTGGGTTCCCATATAGACTTTATGAATGTATTTTTGGATTTTTAAAAACACCAAATGTTTTATTCATTACTATTTTCCATGTCTTGGAGTTGGGGAGAAGAGAACCAAACTTTGGCTTATAATGTTTTCAGGGGATAATTCGTTTTTTTATTTTTTCTATTTTGATACATGTATTGTATTAATTCCAATATACATGTTTTAGATTATTTTTATGAAAATGACATGATATATAATTTTGTTTAATGATATTTATTTTTTAATTGTTTTTTATATCTTTCTTTGGATGTTATATCCTATTCAGTTATTAATGAACTTCTACTAAGGCGGGTTTCGAGTCCAGTGGTCTTAGTAGATATTCATGCTGCTTATTCATTATATATTTCATCCTATATTAACATGTATTATTGATACCATTGTGTTTTACTATATAAATGGATAATTAGATCCATATTGAAAACCACATGGCCCTCACTTCTAGTAAGAATACTCTTGTTTCTGGGGAGATGTGCTTAAGGCCATGTGGCTAACATATAGCGGAGCACCATTCATTACCATCGGGGTATGCGATGTTGCACTCAAAGAAATTAAAACTCACTAAAATCACTATGATCAATGTAATTTCATTTCAATTTTTTTTAATATTTAGATCAATATATTTTATGTAAAAAATTTAACTATAATAATGAATAGATTAGAAAAAAAAAATTCAAGAACGAAAATGATATTCTTCCTAAAAAATAAAATTATCTAAAAAATAATTTAAATATGCAATGAAATGAATAGACTCATAATATTTTTCCCATTAATATCTACTACCATATGCTCCTGGGTGTTAAGATGGGAATTTCTAAATCACTCACATATTTTTCCTCAAACATTTTCTATAGTAACTCTACTAGAATCCTCCATTAAATACCACTTGATCCTGAACCACACCATCACCTCTAAAATTTTGATAACATTTTTTCTAATTCAATCATCCTTTAAAATTTTTAATCCAATAATGTGAATTATATTAAATTATTTAAATATTCAACCGATCATATTGATCCTCAAAGAGAGTACACCAAAAGAATAATGTTTTCTTACAGCTGATTGTAGTATTAATTTCTTTAATCACATGGGTGAAAAATTAATTAAATGCACACAAATGTTTTATATCCCCTTCGAATCATTCCATTATCGTAAAATATTCTTCTCCAATTTGAATGAATCAGGTAGATTGTAATTAATTATGAAGTGTTGATATTAAATGGTGACATCATATTTTCTTCATATCCTTATGAAGTGAAATATCCCTGAGTCTGCCCTAATCTCCCTTGGCCATAACACAGTGGCCATTTTGAGTTCAATTTTTTGTAAATATTCACAACGTATTGAATCATATGATTTCAAATTCATAATATGATTTTAATTTCATATGAATTTATAATTCATAAAAATTAAAACCTTATATGATTATGAAAATGTTCATATAGGACTCAGAAATATCATAGAGGCTCTAAAAATTTCATAGGGAATCATATTGTTTTTGTTATGGAGTATATCCTACAAAAAATTTAAAATATAAAATAATTCTAGATTTCTCCTATGCTGCCACAAGAGTTATACTATTAGTCAAAAATATCCTATGTGATTAAAATTTCAAAAAAGAAGTTATCATATTTGTGATAAAAAATTATCTTATGTGGGTCTCAAAATTCATACAAGATCATAATTATCTTCCAAAAACCAGATTTTATCAATATAAATTATCATACATGGTTAAAGTATTCAATAGGGGTAAATTTACCTATATAGAATAATGAAATATCCTTCATGTTCTGATATATAAAAGTAAAACATAATATTAAATATTATCATACGAAGTAGAAAAAATTATCCTACATGATAAATTGTCTTATGAGATAGATTATCATATGGGCCAAATAGAACCAAAATTTTCTTATTTTCTGTTCAATAATAGGAAATAACAAGGAATTTAATACTTTACACTAAAATTGTGGCTTTGTAAAATAATTTCATAAATAAATAAAACACATAAAAACATTGAATTAAACAATTTTTATTATATTTCAAAAACTATACTTTGAAAAAAAAGATGATGCGATTTTACAGAAAAATAGTTTGGATTGAATAATTTAAACACAAATGATAGACTGTAAATATGTCAGCTATATCAGGAAGGTTAACATATTTTGGTTCATTATAATAAATTTAATTATACACTATGTTTTAATTTGTATAAATTAGAAAGTGATATTAGGAATCACTGAAATAAAAACTTGAAAATGAACATATCCTCACTAAAAAAATTTCTATGATTGGTACATACACTTGGACATACTACTATTATATGAGAGTAAATTTTATGTGTTTTATTCCACACTATATAATGATCCACCTAAGGATTATAGTGAGTCTGAAAATGATTCTTGTTGTAGTGAATTGGATGATACATTTAATGTTTACAAGATTATTTTATCATAAAAGGTATACCAATAATGGTTTTTCTCTTTCTAAGATAAAAATCATATGTATTTTACATGATTTATTATTAGGTAAAATGTTTAATCCTCAATTCATTATTATTGGTTATAGTGCGAAACATATTTTACAAATATATCACAAAGATGAAACTAAACTATTTCAAGTTGAAGATAGGGGTAAATTTTCATTGTTCATGACATTTTGATGATGAAAATAGTATAACTATAAATATATAATTCATAATTCATTCATGATATTCCATTAAAATATATATGTACTATAGATTTTTAATAAATATTGATCTTGGTAAGAAATAAAAGAGGAATCAATCAGTACGATTTTGAGAATATCTTAACTAATAATTTATCAATAATAATGTATATAATATATATTTTTCCTAAACTCACATTTTCATATACATATATAATTTATATTTTTATTAAAAGGATAATCTATACCATTCTTTTCATGGAGAAATTTAATATGATATTGGAAATAAATTTATTATTCTATTATGATATTATTTACAAATAATAGAATTTAAACCATACCATATACCAAATAAAATGATAGATAATATCTCTTATGAGTTATAATATGAGATAAATACATCATGTCACAAGCTTGTGTGTCACAATGTGAATCATATGTTAAGGATAATTCTATAAAAAATAGGCATCAGGACTAAAAAGTTGTTTGTTGTGAATTATAAAAATGTTTCTGAGGATATTCTATGAATCCCTAATTCAGAAACTAAATATTCAAATGAGAGACAATTTTTTTATAAAAGTAAATTGTATAATTTTGATTGTGGGATAAATAAGGAATATGTTAATGTCATTTCTTAAGATGCATACAATTCAGAAATATTATTATGTTCTATAATATTTGATGGAAAATAATGTTATTGAGACAATTTTTTATTGGAAAATTAGAACCAAAGATAAATGGTCTATAAGCACCATGTTATGGTATATTGAACTCATTGGGGATTATTAATCCTTATAATTAAATGAAGTAGTAAATAGAAAATAATAATTTAAATGTGTAGTAGCTATGAATTCATAAATGGATACCTTGTTTGAAAATGAAGTTAGTATTTTGGTAGAACATATTACTATTGTAAATCCTAATGGGTCCAAATGGGTTTTCAATAATGTTTTCAATAAGGATGGTAAATAAAATACCTATAAAAAATATTTTATGATAATGTTTTTAAAATAAATCAAGATGTTGTATCTAATTATAAATTTTCATCAATATATAGATCATAATTTATATAAATTATAATTATTATAGAAGTTTACCATGATAATTTCTTACACCTTTAAAATCATAGGTATGTGATACATTGGGCCACTCTTTTCTATATTTTGGTTCTATAGTTTTTCAGCAGTTAGGGGTTCAGATTATGGATTATAGGAGAAAACATATAGGTGCATGATTTGTAAATGTTTAATAGTAAATGGTTGATAACTATGGGATATGGATTATTTGTTTCCATTGGTTTTTTTCATAGTTTGAGAATGGTTCGTCTAATTGTGAAATATTTCTTAGGAAACCATATGATATGATAGGATTGGGTCTATAGGTGGTTTCACAACGTTCTCATGACTTTTCTAACCATGTAGTTATCTGTAGTTAACCATGCACATCATTTTTTAGGGGACAATAGAGACCATTTGGTTAGTACACAATATTTATAACCATGAATTCAAACCATTTTATCTATATGAATTTCATAAAATTTGAAAATTACCCAAATAGAGTTTTTTTTATTTTGACCCACATTTCAAATTATTATTTCATTATCCTAACCGAACCTTTCCTTAACACTCTAAGAGGCTCTCCCATGGGTCCCTTAGTGATTTTATATATTTTTTGGTTTTTCTATTTAAGGTATGTGTAAATATATTCTTTATTCATCCTATATTCTCTATATTTACTCTTTCTCTCTCATCCACTAAATTCGATGGAACCCAAATGGGTTGTGATGGGAAAATATAGGATTTGATGTATGGAAAATATTATTTTTATTGTGGATATTGATATCTGAGGACAATATGTATAAGGACCCAGCCTTAAACCTTACATAAAATTTAATTAAATGAATAATTCACATTGAGGATCTTTTCAGGTTTAGAGTTTTAGAGAATTAGGACATAACTATTACATCTCAAAAGATTACAAAGTAGTCTCTTCTACTAAATTTCCATTAAATAAAAACTCTTAAAAAGAAACAAGTCTATTTTCATGTTTTAGGTAGCATGACTTTCCCTTGATCCCACCTTGACCCTATTCCACGCTAAGTCCTATGAAAAACAATTCAAAAACTTGGGATGAACATAAAATGCTCATTAAGGGATACACAAAGAATGAAAACTGTCGGTTTTTCAAAACAACAAGTAAACCATGAATAATTTATCAAAGTAATACTTTTCACCTTCATGAAGTATTAAAAACTCTTCACTGAATAAAATATCATTACTTACCTTTTTGTATCCAAAGGATTACCATAAAACCCATATAAAGAACACATAACATATATAAATGTAACTTGGGACATAAACATACTTAAGTGGAACAACCATACGGTCGACTCCCACACATATCACTTAATGGAATAGCCATATGGATGACTTCCATACCCAATGCATTAGAGGTTATAACATAACCACCCGTCCTGGTATTCACGGCACCACCCGTCATATGTGTTGGTCGGAGTGGTTTACTCAAGAGGGGGGTGAATTGAGTACCAATTAAAATTTCTGTATTTAAAAACAGTGTCTTAAAGACCCCCAAATAAAATAATAAATTAAACTGTAGTGAATTTATATTAAAGTATAGGTTCTGTCAGATTCTCAAGAGATTGATTAATTCCCAGTTAATCAACACAGGAGTGTGTGGTTATCTTTTGAAACTAACTTACTAATCTACACTTAACATAAACACTTGATAATTTAATTATCAAAGTAACTTTAAAAACAGTATTGGTTTTAAAGTGATTAGCAGAAGAATAAAACTTTGAAAGAGATGGCACAACAATGTAACCAATAGGTTCAGTCTCAAGCCGAGACTTAGTCCTCTCAAAAGTTTATATAAAAATGATCCACACCCTGGATCGGGGTTCAACAGTTTACAACTGTCCAGGTCCAAGACCTCTACCACTGTTTTTCGTGGGAAACAGTACAACAACAACCAGCTGTCCAGGTCACACACGACTTCTACCACTGTTATTCGTGGGAAAGAAAGAATGAAAGAGTTTGGTAAGGATTTACAAATCCTTCAGTTTGAGTACAGGAGATAGTGTATGTGTTAGATACAGCAGATAACACACACTGCTCGAAATGAATGATAATAAATCACAGAAGAAGAGATGTAGAGTTTAGAAGTGGTTCTCGTGATTTCAGTGTAGCTCTGGACTCCTTTGGATTCGATCAGAAGTGAGTTTGAGTCCTCTTCTCGTTTCTGTTTGAGAAACAGAGTGTCGTATGCTCCAGGTTCACAGACAGTGACAATGTAGTGGTTGAAGTTATTCAGTGCTCTTCTTGTATGCACAGAACACTTCTCGAGTATGCTTGATTGTCTATGAGCTTCTCTGTGTTCTTCTCGTTCTTGTGTTTTTGGTATATTCCATCCACCACACTTTTCTCTTTTCGATTCTCTACTTGGGCAGCGCAGTCTTCTCGTCTTTATCTCACGGGTAGCAGGGGACAGAAAAGATTTCCTTTCTGCAGGTACGAGGTACGGGTTCCTGACATCCGACAACCTTTTTCAGATATTTGACAAATCATTAAAATGTACATGATATGACCGTTAGATAGATTAAATAAAGATAAATAAAGAAATTCAAACAGTGAGTTGAGTGATCGGTAGGTAATCAGCATCGGTAGCTTGAACATCGGTAGCTCAATGTCGTTAGTTACTTTGACTCTATCGGTGGCTCTATGCGTCGGTTGGTACATGCTTGTATCGGTGACTTTGTTTATCGGTAGCTCCATGCGTCGGTATCGGTAGCTGTGAGTCTGTATCGGTAGCTTCGTCCATCGGTGACTCTTATTACATCGGTAGCTATTTATACTTACACCGGTAGCTCTATGTTTGTATCGGTAGCTATTTATACTTACACTGATAGCTCTATGTTTGTATCGGTAGCTGTCTGTAAGTTAGTAGCTTACATTTATAAGTACATCGGTAGCTCTGTGTTTAAGTATATCGGTGACTCTGTCTGTCGGTAGACTAAGTCTATCGGTAGACTGGGTACTCGTAGCTCTTTATCAGTAGCTATAGGCAGATTACTTATCTGTTTTATGCAGAACACATCCGATTGTGTTAGAATTAATTTATAACTTGTATAAACATGGATAAATGAGGACTAACATATTTCAAAGACTATTTTAAAAATTATTATTGGTTTGATCACAGATTTGAAAGAATTAAAGTATAGATCAACGATACTTAAAGATATCATAGAGAATGAAAACATAATTGGGATTTTCAACACATATGAATACATGATTGTGATTATCAAAACAGGTGAGGTCAACAATCTCCCCCTTTTTGATAATCACAATTAATGATATGGGCATTTAACATAGTGAAAATATAATAGTAAAGAGTATAATATTGAATTCAATTTTCTCAGAGAAAACAACATCAGAGATAATATAAATAGTATGATATAGACATAAGTTATCAGAGGTAACAATCATAAGGTACTATATAGACATAAGGTATCAGAGGTAAAAATGAAAAAAGGGTAATGTGTCTCCACTTATTCCTTATTTTTCTCCATTGAAAATATTTATCATTCTCTCATTTTTTTCTCCCCCTTATTCTCCCAGTTTGTTCTCCCCCTTATTCTCTCATAAAATGTTTATCCCCCTTTGTGATAATCAAAAAGTGGGAAAGCATATATAGGAGAAAAATAAAACATGAGAAGTAAAAGGAGTTCTGTATTAGAGTATTCAAAAAGTACAAAAACAGAATACAAATGAATTCCTATCAAAAATCCTGGCCATTGGATCAATCCTCATCTTCCACGTGAGATTTCCCTTTGGGATCAGAAGAAGGCTCAGGTGGTGAGGATGCAGGTGAAGGTTTTGGAATGCCAGAAAAGATCAAAGGAGGCTGGGCCACTGACACAGAGTCAGGCCTGTAGGTGGAAGATCTATGGGTGATCATTGGTGTGAGGCTTCGAATAGATTGAGCAGGAGTCAGCTGGACTGTGGAAGCAGCTGAGGCAGAAGCAGGCAAAGCAGGAGGTACGATGACTGGTCTGGCATCAACATGCAAGAAGGGCAGCAACAGATTTCTAAAATCCATAATAATTCCTACTCCTCTTTCCATAGCAGAGATGAAATCATCTTTGTTCTCAATGAATTTCTCTAAGGCAGGAGTCAGTTCTCGTAGATTGCTCACTTGTTCTCTGAAAGCTTGAGTGACTGGAGGTAGCTTCATGTTTTCTAACATCATCTTGAAGTGGTGTTCGAGTTGATGCTTGGTGAAAATTTTGGTGAAGTAGTAGTCCACTTTGCTTTTTATGGCTTCCTGAGAGGCAGAGGATTCTCTCATATAATCTTGAACAATCTTCATTATTTCTCTGGCAGAATCTCTTGTAGAAAGCACCACTCGGCTCAACTCTGATGAGTCCACAGAGCCAGTGGTTGAAATAGAACCAATCTCCTCCTTCAACATTGCTCGAACTTTATTCAGGTCAACTGATAGTTTGGATGTGAGAGGGCCAAGAGAGAAGGAAACAGTTTCTTTAAAACTCTTAGACAAACCACTGATTAGGCTTTGAACTTGAGAGTCTTGTAATTGAACATGATCCTTCATTGAGGTTTTGAAACTTTCAAACACCGAGACAAACTGGCTTACTACACTCTTCACATAAGCTAGGTCCTTGTCATCTTGAGACTTGGAGCTCATATAAGAATCCAAAGCAACAACTGATGTCTTGAGAGCTTCCAGATCTGCTTCGATTCTAGAAGACTGAGTCTGGCACTCTTTCACTTATTCCATAAGCTCAGACACAAAAGAAGATAAATTACAAGCCAAAGATAGCTCGAAGGATCTCTCTAACATTTTCATTTCTTCATAAAAGCATTGCTTCATCTCAGCAACTGATACCCTGAATGATTCTTTCAGCTCATTCTTCATGGATTCAAGATCGGATTTAGAGACAAAATCATTAGGGACAACTGCAGCAGATCCCTTTACTGAGTCCAAACTAACTACAGAATTAGTCATTATTGAATTAATTGAGGATGAAAGGGAGGTTTCCATTAACTTCACTTCTTCAACAAAACTGGATTTTAGGTCCTCTTTCAGCTTATTCAGATCATGAAATCTGACCACATCATCTGGAAACAATTCAGAGGCAAGATCATAATTGGTCTTCGATCTATTAACAGACACCTCATTATCTGAATCCGTATAATCTAATCCACAGACTATAAACCCTGGGTCTTCTACCCAGTCTTCAAGCTCAACAGCTACTGTAACATTTCCAAGAACAGATTGATGCTCCCCCTCAATGGGTTCATTATCATGTATCACAACAGCATTCAGTGCTGGATTCTCTTCATCAGAATCTTCTACTACAAGTTCCACAGGTGCAGCATCTAGAAGATCTTCTGATACAGGTACAGCTTCTTCTGTATCTCTTTCTATTTCAGCAGTCGGCATAGCTGAGCTTCCAATCAACGGAATCATACTTAAACTAACAGAAGCAGGCGATTCAGATACATTTTCCTTTTCCTCTTCTTCTCGGTTAGGCACAGACTGGTCTTCCTCATAAGTAGACAAAATTTCCTCTACCTTTCCTTTCCTAGAATAAACCAATTCTGCAACAGGACTTGGGGGCAAGTCTGGATCTCCTCCAACATCCATGGGAGTTTCTTCTTCTTCTTCTTCTGTTTCATCACTATAAATAGGTTCCTCTTCATCAGGTCCCAGACTCGGATCTCTCTCATCCTTTGGTCTTGAGGGATGATCCACAGGATTAAACCTATCATATATCTTCTGATCATCACTGACCCATTCTCCCTTCCATGGGTTCCAGTTAATTTTCATGTACTTGCAAACAGTCGAGGTGATGCAGAAATTATTCCTGACTACAACTGTCTCATACTGAGACTCAACTATTCCTTTCACTTTTATCATTACTGATATCAGCTTGGAAAAGAACAAAGCAGTAGTCTTTGACTTTGGTCTAATCATGTCTTCCATTTGAAGCATTAACAATCTGCACAGATTGATTTTTACACCATGTCTTAGCAAATGAAGAAGATATATATCTTGATATCTCAGATTTGCAAAATCTCCTCGCCTCGGTATCAACACATGCTGAACAAACTTGAAGAGCAGTCGATTCTCTCCTTCCATTTCAGCAGCAACCACTTGCCTTTGATTTCCATTACCGGTCAGCTCTTGTAAGGAGGTTTCATAATCAAAGATGTCACTGCTAGGTGGAATTGCTCTTGATACATACCCAGAGACACCTTCATGTGGTACTTTCAAACTCTCAGCCCACTCTACTGAAGAAAAAGACAACTCTTTTCCATTTACAAAAGAGCTTACCCGATTCTCATTTTCAGACTTCTCGAAGGTTACAAACTCGTAGAACTGTTTTACCATCTTCGGGTAGTATGGGCCATTGTTATTCGAGAATCAATCCACCCATTTTTGGTCCTCCAGAATCTCGAGTACTAACGATTTGCTAGGCAGTAGCCATTCCACGCACAGTTCCTTCTCGATTACTATGTCTCTATTCTGCAAGTGAGGATTCACTGGTCGCCTTCCCGATCTAGTTCTGACTTCACTAACACTGGATTTATTCTGTTTCTTCTTCTTCTTAGCATTTGGTTCTACACTTTCATCTCTGACGATAGGAAGCTTAGTTTTTTCCATCGCGGGTTTAGGGTTCTTGGCCGATTTGAGAGCTAAGGTTCGAAGGTGAGAGATTTTGAGCTCGGTGAGGTAAGAAGTGGCTTAGACTTAGTTTTATCATTTAGGAATTCCAAATAAACGACTAAAATAGAGTAATAAAATAAAATAAAACGATTCGTATTCTTGGCGGCAGATAGAAGTTTTAAAACATTGCATCGGTGTGAGTTTCAACATCGGTGAGGATTTTCACATTGGTGAGAATTTCACATCGGTGAGAATTTTCACATCGGTGAGAATTTCACATCGGTGAGAATTTTCACATCGGTGAGAATTTTCACATCGGTGAGAATTTCACATCGGTGAGAATTTTCACATCGGTGAGAATTTTCACATCGGTGAGAATTTTCACATCGGTGAAAATTTTCACATCGGTGAGAATTTCACATCAGTGATTAAACATTCCCAATTCGTGTCGTATGTAACTTAGCCTATCTGAACTTAAATGTTTAGTGAAAATATCAGCCAATTGATGTTCAGTGCCAATAAATTCACGAGAAATATCACCTTTTTGATAGTGATCTCTTAGGAAATGGTGTCTTACATCTATGTGTTTGGTTCTAGAGTGAGATACAAGATTCTTAGAGATGTTTATTGCACTGGTGTTATCACAGTTGATTGAAACATGTTTAAAAATATATCCATAGTCCAAAAGAGTGTGTTTCATCCACAGAATTTGTGCACAGCAACTACCAGCAGCTATATATTCTGCTTCGGCAGTAGATAATGCAACTGAATTCTGTTTCTTACTACACCACGAAACTAAGGATTTTCCAAGCAAATGACATGTTCCTGATGTGATTTTTCTATCTAACTTACAACCAGCAAAGTCAGCATCTGAATAACTCATTAACTCAAAGTATTGTCCTTTTGGGTAAAACAAACCTAAGTTAACCGTGTGTTTGAAATATTTAAAAATTCTTTTAACAGCAAGCAAATGAGATTCATTTGGATTATCTTGAAATCTAGCACACATACACACACTAAACATAATATCAGGTCGACTAGCAGTAAGATAAAGTAAACTACCAATCATACCTCTGTAATTTGTTTGATCAACTGGTTTCCCAGTTTCATCTGCATCCAATTTACAGGTAGTACTCATAGGAGTTTCACTTTCCTTGATACTATCCAGACCTAAACGTTTTAAAAGATCCTTTGTATATTTACTTTGATTCAAAATAATACCATTTTCATTTTGAAATACTTGAAATCCAAGAAAGTACTTAAGTTCTCCCATTAAGCTCATTTCAAATTCATTTTGCATACTTTTTGAAAAATCACTACATAAATAGTGTTTAGATGATTCAAAAATAATATCATCAACATATATTTGTACAACTAAAACATCTTTAGAAATTCTTTTAATGAAAAGAGTTGGACCAGCAATCTCTTTAGTAAAACCTTTTGAAATAAGGAAATTGCTAAGTCTATCATACCTAGCTCTTGGAGCTTGTTTTAAACCATACAGAGCTTTAGAAAGTTTAAAAACTTGATTTGGAAGATGGGGGTTAGTAAATCCAGGTGGTTGTTCTACAAAAACATCTTCAATTATAAAACCATTTAGAAATTCACTTTTCACATCCATTTGATATAACTTGAAATACAGATGTGCAGCATATGTAAGTAAGATCCTAATGGCTTCTAGTCTAGCTACAGGTGCAAATGTTTCCTCATAGTCTATACCTTCTTCTTGACTATATCCTTGTGCAACTAGTCTAGCTTTGTTTCTATCTATATTTCTAGATTCATCTACTTTATTTCTAAAAACCCATTTTGTGCCTATTGTCAAAGTGTGCTTAGGTCTGTCAACTAATTCCCAGACTTTGTATCTTTCAAACTGATTTAATTCTTCCTGCATAGCTATTACCCAGAATTCATCATTGATAGAATCATTGATATTTTTGGGTTCTAGCTGTGAAAGAAAAGCTTGATGTTCAACCTGGTTTCTTAGAGAAGCTCTAGTTTGTGTTCCTCTATCAAGATTACCAACAACAGCTTCTAAAGGATGATTCTTTATAATCCTCGTTGATCTAGTAAAGGTTGGACTAGAAATTTCAGGTTCATATATGGATTCGGGTTCAACAGAAGCAGATTCTGGAGAAAGTCCAGAACTGGATGCTTTTATAACAGGTTCTTTAGATTTATCATTAAGGTCCAGAATAGACAAATCTTCTTCAAGATTCTCAAGAGAGGTTTTAGGCTCATGTGGATCAGTTTCATCGAATTTGATGTGAACAGATTCTTCCACACATTTGGTTTTCTTATTGAATACTCTATAGGCTTTACTTGAAATAGAGTAACCCAGAAAAATTCCTTCATCACTTTTGGAAGCAAACTTATCCAGATTATCTTTAGTATTCAGAATAAATACTTTGCAACCAAAAACTTTAAAGTAATTAACCTTAGGCTTTCTATTGTTCCACAATTCATAAGGGGTTTTCTTAAGAACAGGTCTGATTAAGACACTATTGATGACATAACAACCTATATTTACAGCTTCAACCCAAAAATAAATAGGCAGGTCATATTCATTGAGCATGGTTCTAGCAATTTCGTGAAGGGTTCGGTTTCTTCTTTCTACTACACCATTCTGTTGGGGTGTTCTAGGGGCAGAAAAGTTATGAGTATAGCCATTGTGTGAGCAATAAGATTCAAAATCTTGATTTTCAAACTCACGACCATGATCAATCCTCAAAGTTTTAATCTTAAGTCCACTAAGGTTCTCTACAGATTTAGAGTATTTAACAAAAGAAGAACAGGCTTCACTTTTGTGAGCTAGAAAATATACCCAAGTATATCTAGAAAAATCATCTACAAGAACATAAACATAGTGCTTCCCATTTAAACTAGAAACTCTTTATGGTCCAAACAAATCTATGTGATCCAATTCAAGTGGTTGAGAAGTCGAAACTTCATTCTTTGATTTAAAAGAAACTTTGTGTTGTTTTCCCTTTTGACAGGGGTTACACACTCTATCATTTGGGAATTCTAATTTAGGTAGGTCTCTAACTAGGTTTTTTCTAGAGAGTTTTCTAAGTGAGTGAATGTTGCAATGTCCCAATCTTCTGTTCCATAGCCAAGATTCTTTATGAAAAGCATTCAAACAAGTAATATTCTGCTTAGCTAAAGAATTCAGATTAACAGCATAAACATTTTCATTTCTTAAGGCAGAAAATACCAAAAAATTCTTAGAATTAAAAACTTTGCAAGAATCATTTTCAAATTTAACGTGAAAACCATAATCACATAACTGAGAAATACTTAATAAATTGTATTTAAGGCCATCAACAAATAAAACTTTAGAAATCAAAATTGAATCAGTGTTACCAATCTGGCCTAGGCCAATGATTTTCCCTCTTGAATTATCACCAAAGTTGACAAAGCCTCCATCAACTTTTATTAAACTCTTGAAACAAGAGAAGTCTCCTGACATATGTCTTGAACATCCACTGTCCAAATACCAGGTCTCTTTATAGGAGCACTTTAAGCAAGTTCCCTACAAAACAGATTCAGATGGGAGATGATTCTGGTACCCAGATTTTCTTGGGTCCAGACAGGTTAGCCAATAACACTTTAGGTACCCATATTTGTATAATGGGTCTCATATAATTTGTAGAATTGACATGCTTTGAAAGATAAACTTTATTAGATCCATAGCTATGTATATAACTGGTTGAAGCATATGAAGTTCCAGAATTACCTTCATTCTGTCCAGATTTAGAAATGAATCTAGTTTTGGCAATTTTCCTCTATCCAGGTTGGTATCCTATACCAGTAGTATATTTAGGTGCTATTTTCTTTCCTAGCATCTGTGTTAGTGTATTTTTGCCATTGGTTAAATCCTCTAAGTCTTTATTGAGTTGCTCATTAGATAGTTTCAGTTCAGTATTCTCTTTTAACAGTTGAGCATTCATCTCCTTTTCTATATCAAGATCAGATTTATGCTTAATACTTAAAGCATGCTGTTTCTTTAAACCTTTGTATTTATCCTTAAGTTCATTACATGTCTTTTCCAGCATATTACAGTACTCAAACAATTAATTTTTATACATTGTTCTAGAATCAGAATCAGATTCTGCATTATCTCCAGAGTAATAGTAATTTAAAGCAGGAGTTTCAGCAAGTACCTCAGAAGTGTTTGTCATAAAGCACATGTTTGCCTTATTTTTGTGTTCAGTTTCAGAGCTTTCAGATTCAGTAGAGCTATCCTCAGAAGCACTCCAAGTATCCTTCATGGCTTTCTTAAACTTATTGTCCTTATATTCACATTTCTTTTTATACATCAGCTTTGGACAGTTGGCTTTAATGTGTCCTTTTCTCGTGCACTCATAGCAGACAACATCATCTGATTTGTCATTCTTCTTCCAATCCTTTTTCCATTTACCTTGGTGATCATACTTACCCTTATAATTTGTTTTTCTGAAGAACTTCTTTTTCCTATAAAATTTCTTAAATCTTCTAGCAATGTGATCCATCTCAGCATCACTGTCAGAATCACTTTCACCGTCTTCACAACTTGAACTTTCAACTACAGCTTGAAGCTTTTCTTTGTCCTTATTCTTTGAAGTTGAGGATTTGAAAGCAACAGACTTTCTTGGAGGTTCACTTTCTTCCTCTTTATTCACTTTAAGCTCTTCTTCATACATCATCAGCTTTCCAATTTGTTCCTTGATAGGTAGAGCAGCAATGTCACATGATTCTATGATTGAGACAAATGTGCCCCTCCATCTATCATGTAGACATCTCAAAATTCTCATAATTTGTTCCTTTGATGAGACATCCTTTCCCAGCGAGATCATTGTATTGACAATTTCATTGAACCTGAGTTACATGTCAGAAATGGGTTCGTCAGGCTTCATTTTAAAATTATCATACATGATAGATATAGTGTTCAATCTCATTTCTTTAACATTCGTTGTTCCTTCATGAGAAACAGCTAAGGTATCCCAAATTTCATATGCAGTTTTACAAGAAGAAATTCTATTAAACTCTTCATCTCCTAGAGCACAGTACAAGTCATTCATAGCTTTACAGTTGTTATTGTAAGTAGTCTTTGAAGGTTCATCCCAAGTAGATCTAGCAGTAGTAGGAATTTTGTATTCTGATTCAATAGCAGTCCAAATATCCAAACCTATGCTTTCTAGATGAATTTTCATTTTCAGTTTCCATTGAGCATAATTAGTTCCATTGAAGAAAGGTGGCCGGTTAGTAGCAGCACCCTCAGGTCTATTGTCCATGATGAGAAAATTTTAAAGAGATAAAAATTTAGATATAATAGAAATTTTAAGAACTTTAAAATACAACTAAAATCACAGTTCAAAAGCAGAGTACTTTTAGAAAGTATTTTCAAGCCTCTGATACCAAGTGTTGGTCAGAGTGGTTTACTCATGAGGGGGGTGAATTGAGTACCAATTAAAATTTCTGTATTTAAAAACAGTGTCTTAAAGACCCCCAAATAAAATAATAAATTAA
Source organism: Viscum album (assembly GCA_963277665.1). Classification (NCBI taxonomy): domain Eukaryota; kingdom Viridiplantae; phylum Streptophyta; class Magnoliopsida; order Santalales; family Viscaceae; genus Viscum; species Viscum album. Next base: position 767,277,869 of record OY728162.1, read on the forward strand.
ACTGTAGTGAATTTATATTAAAGTAGAGGTTCTGTCAGATTCTCAAGGGATTGATTAATTCCCAGTTAATCAACACAAGAGTGTGTGGTTATCTTTTGAAACTAACTTACTAATCTACACTTAACATAAACACTTGCTATTTTAATTATCAAAGTAACTTTAAAAACAGTATTGGTTTTAATGTGATTAGTAGCGGAATAAAACGTTGAAAGAGATGGAACAACAATGTAACCAAGAGGTTCAGTCTCAAGCCGAGACTTAGTACTCTCAAAAGTTTATATAAAAATGATCCACACCCTGGATCGGGGTTCAACAGTTTACAACTGTCCAGGTCCAAGACCTCTACCACTGTTCTTCGTGGGAAACAGTACAACATCAACCAGCTGTCCAGGTCACACACAACCTCTACCACTGTTATTCGTAGGAAAGAATGAATGAAAGAGTTTGGTAAGGATTTACAAATCCTTCAGTTTGAGTACATGAGACAGTGTATGTGTTAGATACAGCAGATAACACACACTGCTCGAAATGAATGATAATAAATCACAGAACAAGAGATGTAGAGTTTAGAAGTGGTTCTGGTGATTTTAGTGTAGCTCTGGACTCCTTTGGATTCGATCAGAAGTGATTTTGAGTCCTCTTCTCGTTTCTGTTTGAGAAACAGAGTGTCGTATGCTCCAGGTTAACAGACAGTGACAATGTAGTGGTTGAAGTTATTCAGTGCTCTTCTTGTATGCACAGAACACTTCTCGAGTATGCTTGATTGTCTATGAGCTTCTCTGTGTTCTTCTCGTTCTTGTGTTTTTGGTATATTCCATCCACCACACTTTTCTCTTTTCGATTCTCTACTTGGGCAGCGTAGTCTTCTCGTATTTATCTCATGGGCAGCAGGGGCAGAAAAGATTTCCTTTCTGCAGGTACGAGGTACGGGTTCCTGACATCCGACAACCTTTTTCAGATATTTGACAAATCATTAAAATGTACATGATATGACCGTTAGATAGATTAAATAAAGATAAATAAAGAAATTCAAACAGTGAGTTGAGTGATCGGTAGGTAATCAGCATCGGTAGCTTGAACATCGGTAGCTCAATGTCATTAGTTACTTTGACTCTATCGGTGGCTCTATGCTTCGGTTGGTACATGCTTGTATCGGTGACTTTGATTATCGGTAGCTCCATGCGTCGGTATAGGTAGATGTGAGTCTGTATCGGTAGCTTCGTCAATCGGTGACTCTTATTCCATCGGTAGCTATTTATACTTACACCGATAGCTCTATGTTTGTATCGGTAGCTGTTTATACTTACACCGATAGCTCTATGTTTGTATCGGTAGCTATCTGTAAGTTACTAGCTTACATTTATAAGTACATCGGTAGCTCTGTGTTTAAGTATATCGGTGACTCTGTCTGTCGGTAGACTAAGTATATCGGTAGACTGGGTACCGGTAGCTCTTTATCAGTAGCTATAGGCAGATTACTTATCTGTTTTATGTAGAACACGTCCGATTGTGTTAGAATTAATTTATAACTTGTATGAACATGGATAAATGAGGATTAACATATTTCAAAGACTATTTTAAAAATTATTATTGGTTTGATCACAGATTTGAAAGAATTAAAGTATAGATCAATGATACTTAATGATATCATAGAGAATGAAAACATAATTGGGATTTTCAACACATATGAATACATGATTGAGATTATCAAAACAGGTGAGGTCAACAATATGGTTTATAACGTAACCACCCGTTAAAATGTCCAAGTACCATAATAAAATCATAAAACATAAAACCAATATAAACGAATGATAACATTTCCACATTTCAATCATAATAGAATCCTTTATCAAAACCATTTTCAATACCAAAATACATAAAAGAGTATATGGTATTTATTTTATTTTAAAAACATTATGGTTTGTTGAGGAAGCCAAAGACCAAATAATACTTGCGGTGGCGGAAAAGGTCGTTTTCACCACGTACGTTAAAAGAAACATTCCTTTTTGTCGTTTTTTAAAACGCTTCGTAGAAAAATATTCCTTTTGTATAAAAGTAAAAGTCAAAGGGGTTTATACACCGTATAAAAGAAAGTTGTGTATAAAACGAAATATGCCTCAATGAAAGGAGATTGAGACGAAGTCCCTTACAAAGACGGTATCCTTGGATTAAGGATAAATCAATTACATAATTATGTGTGACAAACGAATACACCAAATATAAGTGGATATTAAGTGTAAAATAATCAAAGGTCATTCACACATATTCAAAGGATGACATATTCAATAACTACGTGTCGAACCTAAAGAAATCAAAATTGGGTTAAGAAGTTCCCTTGACAGCCTAACGGCGTCACATCAAAATGAGTTGATGAGAGATAAAAAGTGTATCTCATCACTTGGACATAAACTTTACATCAATAAGGATATATGAGAACAAATCCCAACATAATAATATGTAAAATAAAAGACCCAACAAAAGATGTCTTTTAAAAAAAAGGAGGGTGAAAGGTTCCCTTACCGACTTGGGTATCTATCGAAACATACGACCCGTGAAAGAAGGACAATAAATCATTGATGTAAATAATAATAAATGAAGGAAAATTACACAATGAGTAAAATAATGGTCAGTACATACAATACTCAAAGGAAATTGTGGAAAATGTAGCATAAATCTCATGGGAATAAAAGAGAGATGAAAAATCACTTACGGAAACTCGGCAGCCTAACGGCGCCACTTAAAACTTCCAAAAATGGATTTATGAGATCAAATAGGGTATCTAATAATATTAACATAATGTTTATAGAAATAGGAATATAAAATAACATACCCCAACATAACAAAGAGGAGCTTAAAATAAGTGACATAAAGGATAGTACTTAAAAAGAAAGAGAGAGGATAGATCTCTTACTAAAATTCGGCAGCCTAACGACGCCACTCAAAACATCCAAAATGGATTGATAAGAGAGAATAGGGTCTATCAACAAATGAAAATAAAAATTACAGTACGTTTCATATAAAATAACATCCCAAAAACAAGAAAGATGAGCTTTATAGGGAAATGACATAAAAGAGTGTACTTAAAAAGAAAGAGAGGAGTAAGATCCCTTACCTCGGGTCCGACTTGACTCGATCGTTCTTTAATCTCCTGAATAATAAACTTGAGTTTATTTCTACTTCCTTAAGAACCTTTTTCAAGTTCATTATTCCTTTTATATCACTTATTACAATGTCATAAACATTATGTAATCATTTAAGTTAATAATATTTATTTTCCCGATATTTGGTTCTTAGGTCGAAAGTGGACTTCTTACAATTACATGTTGTTCGTGTGGCCAAATTTTTATTATATCCAGAATTGTATTCATGATGTAGATATCATATATTTCATATATATCCAGTACATTCATGAATTTATAACATTACATAATCATTTAGAGGTAAGAAATGAAATGCACCGTTCATGGAGATGGTAAGCCGTACGTATGCATGAACGCTACTTTCATTTCTATTTCGTATTTTATAGAATGGAATAATAATTATATAAAGGAATATTATAATTACAGTATAATATAATATATAATATCATAGTTCCATACTTTATACATCCCACATATGGTATTTAACGAATCAAATCACTTTGAGGGGGCGGTAGTCCGCACTTCCTTAAATGAAGATACCGCGTTTACCCATAATGGAAACCATAAAGGAATGACCAAAATGAAAAAACACAGAAGCTTAAGGAAAAAATAAAAATATTATATATCATATATAAAAATAGTGACATCATAATGGCCACCTTTGAAGGTGTTAAATGAGTATTGAACAATCATCGTTCTGGGAGGCAGAATTTTGCCATCCACAGAAACCGTATGTTCATTAACAATTTGATGTAGTTGTGTGAGAGTGTAGCTCGAATAAATCTTATAACAACATCATAGTATATTGAAGATACTTTTGTTGTTACAAAAAAAGTAAATAAAAAGAGTTTAGGGGGTTGGAGAAGCAAAATAAAACAAATGAACATGAGAGAATGAATTACCTTTAAAAGTGTATCTCCTTTTGATTTGAGCCTAAAGGCTTCCTTTGAAAGGATTATTCGCAAAGGAAATCCTCTAGGATGAGGAGAGGGATGTTTAGAGAGTAAATGGGCAGGGTTTGGCCGAGCCAAAGGCTTGAGGAGTGTGTGAAATGTGGTAGAGGTGGGGGCCTTTTATAAGAGGAGAGGAGGGACACTTTTGGAAAGTAAAGAAATATAAATTTATTTGAAAATGTGTTTCGGTTTTAAAAGGTCCCACATTGATATAATTAGTGGATAAGGTGATTAGGGTTTGAAATCCACCCATCCAAAAAGTTTTGGACATGTTTAGTTCATAGATTTTACATTCTCTTTCCATTTTATTTAAATCGTCAAATAATGATGTCATCGCTGTATCATTATTATGTCTTAAATAATTTAATTTATTTAATGTCTAAAAATTATAAAACATTACTATGATTTAGGAAATACTTTTATATTTCCAATGGATATTTATAATAAAAAATCTGACTTGTATTACCCCATTATAAAATTGTTTTAGTAAAACATATCATGTTTGTGCCATTTTTTACATTAACATTAAATAAAAGGTATTTATGTCATTTTCCAACCAAAGTGGCTCCATGGGGTCCCCAAGTTGACACATGTCTTGTCTTGGTCGGCCATGACACATCCAACAAGGGTAGAACATGTGTCAAGGTATTTTCATTTTATTATAATATCATTTTTTCCTTAAATTGCACTAATTACCTCTAATCGCGATTAAAAACTTAATAAGTTACTATTCATCAAAAAAAATATTTTTATCTCATTGAACCACATTTTACTTCTTAATGACAACCATGTATGTTGTATTTTTGAAATTCAAAACACAGAAGTGGTAAAATTTCATTTAAACGAAAAATCAGTTTAATATAAGTACCACTTAGTGGTTTCACTATTCATCAAAAATTGAAGTTTTTCAGAAAAATACCAAAAATTCACCCTACGATATATTTGATATTCCGAATTCAAAAATTACTTTCATTTTACAAAATTCACAACATATAATTTTCATTATTTAATTTAATAATTAATTCCCGTTGTCAGAGCAAAAAACGTGTTTTTATGAAACAATAAGTATCAAAAGATTGACACTAGTTTAAGTCCGATTTCAAAGTGAAATTAATTCCAACGGCCACTATTTGATTTAATGGTAAAAATATTTTATAATTTCACTTTAAAACCAATTAAAAATATAATCTAATCATATAAATAAATTAGATTAAAAAGAGGTTTTGAATTAAAATCAACATTTTAAACTATCCATTAAAAAAATGAACTTTATCGGAAAAATACCAAAAATTTTCACAAAGTAAAATTTGATGTCCCGATTTTAAAGAAGAGTTTCATTTGGTCCAAAAGAATGTATAAGAGTGATCAAAACTATTTTTAATGACATTTCTCCATTAAAAGGCGATAAGTGAACCTTTAGTGAAAATTAGGGTATAAAAGCCTAAAATTGAATTCTTTCCGTATTTTAAGCCTTTGGATAAATGTAAACACATTTAAAAAACATATATAATCATATTTTAGTTATTTCTATCCATTACCTCCAATACAACGTCTACATGTTAACTACCATTTAAAATAATATTATTTTATTATTAGAGTGCAACGTAAGATTCCCAAGAAACTTGTTGTTGCGTATTGGGTACGCCATCGAGCATAGAATCCCCTTTAAAGTAATATTAATATTTGATTCACAAATATGGATAAATATAAAGATGTCATATTCTTTATTTACCTGGGGTGTTACATCCTTCCCCCCTTTTGGGAATTGCGTTCTCGCAATTTTAAATTTGGGCTTGGAAACATCCTTGAAAGTCCCAAATCGGAGAAGAGTCATTAAAACAATCACATTAAAATAAAGAAAGATAAGTAAAAATGTCACCTGAGTTAACCCATAATAGGATTTTGTGTACGAAAACATGGACATGGAATAAGAAGAAAAGGGTCATGTTCTGATGGAGAGTGATAGAAAACATGTTTAGGAAAAAGTTAACCATGAGAAAATCACAAACTTGTGATGGGTTAAACGGTATTCGATTCCCCAGTAGGAAAAGTTAATAGACAACATTTTTTTAAGTTACATTTTATTGAGGAATTTATTAATAAGGAAACATAATCACTTATCATGTTGACTTTCAACTTTTATTAGATTCCTTACATAAACTCATATTTTCTCCAAAAGGTGAGTATTTAGGAAGACTTGTTCACACTAAGAGTACTATAATCAACTTTTAGAGAATCACCTAATCCACAAAAAAGAACTATATACTTCCCATGTCTTTAGACTTTAACCAAAACCAAAACCAAAATGGCTAGTACAAGATCAGATAATCCTGAAAAGGATAACCCTTTTAAAAAATAAAATCTATGCTTAATCTCCAAAATTTGTCCAACAAAACCCAAAGATCAACGAGGACCATTAGATAAACAATTTGTCCATAAAATTCTTCAAAGTAAACCAAACTAAGGTTGAAACTCAAATATTTGACGGATTTAGTCACATAGTCCTCCATGTTAAATCATAACATTTATCTCCAAACAACATCTGTTGCTCCTAAAGTCTTGTATTGGAAAGTAATTAACCTAACCACATATCCTCCATGATAGGTTAATCATTTTCATAAATAACCCAAAATAAACATACTCTTAATTCATAAAATCATATAACTAGAAAGAATCAGTCAAACTAACCAGGGACTTCACGTAGTCCAGTGGTAGGCGATAAATACCAGTCGCACTTTGGTTGTTGGTTCGATTCCCGCGGCTTTGTCCGACACGACGGGTTGTCACACGGTCTGTGTGTTGTCGTTTTTCCAAAACTATATAATTCTTATAACATTCCCCAAAACGAGATAAAATCTTTAGAAATAATCATAACATATTTTAACCTCAAGTTTATCTCATTCCCTTCATTTTCCATCATATCATATAATAACCCATAATTACCTCAAAAGTATGGATCATATAAACTCTAATGGTTACCTTTATAATTATTACCTGAACTTCCACATCGATTGTACATGATGAATTACAGAACATACCAAGGTTCAAGTGGTTTATCATGACTCCTTGATAGTTGGTTTAGAACAACCATGAGATTCCTCATTGAATCCCCCATTTTATCTAGTATCTTAATCAGAGAACCACCACAGTTTCCTTCAAACCTGTTGTCTCTCTGGTGCCTGCTAGATCCATCCATTCACTAAAAACAGAAATTTCAGTGTGAGTATATCAACAAAACCATCATGTACTAATGAGTATGGTAAACACTAAGATATACTTAATCATTCACTTTATCTAAAACTGGGACTCTTTTTTAAATCCAAACCATTATGGTAATGTCACTTATGCTTAGAGAATACCCTAACCTCTAAAGTAATCTAAACTGACCTTTGATAACAACTATAAGGCCCCAGCCTTAAACCTTACTTAAAATTGAATTAAATGAATAATTCACATTGAGGATCTTTTCAGGTTTAGAGTTTTAGAGAATTAGGACATAACTATTACATCTCAAAAGATTACAATGTAGTCTCTTCTACTAAATTTTTCATAAAATAAAAACTCTTAAAAATAAACAATTCTAGTTTCATGTTTTAGGTATCAGGACTTTCCCTTGATCCCACCTTGACCCTATTCCATGCTATGTCCTGTGAAAAACATTTCAAAAACATGGGATGAGCATAAAAAGCTCAGTAAGGGGTACACAAAGAATGAAAACTGTTAGTTTTTCAAAAAAACAAGTAAACCATGAATAATTTATCAAAGTAATACTTTTCACCTTCATGAAGTATTAAAAACTCTTCACTGAATAAAATATCATTACTTACCTTTTTGTAACCAAAGTATTACCATAAAACCCATATAAAGAACACATAACATATATAAAGGTATCTTGGGACATAAACATACTTTAGTGGAACAACCATACGGTCGACTCCCACACATATCACATAATGGAATAGCCATACAACCAATTTCCATACATACTTAATGGAAATTCCATACGGCCGACTTCCATACCCAATGCATTGGAGATATAATGTAACCACACGTCCTGGTATTCACGGCACCACCCGTCATATGGTTTATAACGTAAGCACCCGTTAAAATGTCCAAGTACCATAATAAAATCATAAAACATAAAACCAATATAAAGGAATGATAACATTTCCACATTTCAATAATAATAGAATCCATTATCAAAACCATTTTTAATACCAAAATACATAAAATAGTATATGGTATTTATTTTATTTTAAAAACATTATGGCTTGTTGAGGAAGCCAAAGACCAAATAATACTCGCGGCGGCGGAAAAGGTCGTTGTCACCGCGTACGTTAAAAGAAACATTCCTTTTTGTCGTTTTGTAAAATGCTTCATAGAAAAATATTCCTTTTGTATAAAAGTAAAATTCAAAGGGGTTTATACACCGTATAAAAGAAAGTTGTGTATAAAACGAAATATGCCTCAATGAAAGGAGATTGAGACGAAGTCCCTTACAAAGACGGTATCATTGGTTTAAGGATAAATCAATTACATAATTATGTGTGGAAAACGAATACACAAAAATATATGTGGATATTAAGTGTAAAATAATCAAAGTTCATTCACACATATTCAAAGTATGACATATTCAATAACTACGTGTCGAACCCAAAGAAATCGAATTTGGGTTAAGAAGTTCCCTTGACAGCCTAACGACGTCACATCAAAATGAGTTGATGAGAGATAAATAGTGTATCTCAACACTTGGACATATAATTTACATCAATAAGGATATATGAGAACAAATCCCAACATAATAATATGTAAATTAAAAGACCCAACAAAAGAAGTCTTTTAAAAAAAGGAGGGTGAAAGGTTCTCTTACCGACTTGGGTATCTTTCGAAACATACGACCCGTGAAAGAAGGACAATACATCATTGATGTAAATACTAATAAATGAAAGAATATTATACAATGAGTAAAATAATGGTCAGTACATACACCACTCAATGGAAATTGTGGAAAATGTAGCATAAATCTCATGGGAATAAAAGTGAGATGAAAAATCACTTACGAAAACTCGGCAGCCTAACGGCGCCACTTAAAACATCCAAAAAGGGATTGATGAGATCAAATTGGGTTTCTCATCATATTAACTTAAAGTTTATAGAAATAGTAATATAAAATAACATCCCCCAACATAACAAAGAGGATCTTAAAAGAAGTGACATAAAGGAGAGTACTTAAAAAGAAAGAGAGAGGTTAGATCTCTTACGAAAATTCGGCAGCGTAACGGTGCCACTCAAAACTTCCAAAATGGATTGATGATAGAGAATAAGGTCACTCAACACATGAACATAAAAATTACAGTAAGTGTAATATAAAATAACATCCCAATAACAATAAAGATGATCTTTAGAGGGAAATGACATAAAAGAGTGTACTTAAAAAGAAAGAGAGGAGTAAGATCCCTTACCTAGGGTCCGACTTGACTCGATCGTTATTTAATCTCCTGAATAATAAACTGGAGTTAATTTCTAATTCCTTAAGAACCTTTTTAAAGTTCATTATTCCTTTTATATCACTTATTACCATTTCATAAACATTATGTAATCATTTAAGATAATAATATTTATTTTGCCGATATTTGGTTCTTAAGTCGAAAGTGGACTTCTTACAATTACATGTTTTTCATCTGGACAAATTTTTATTATATCCAGAATTGTATTCATGTTGTAGATATCATATATTTCATATATATCCAGTACATTCATGCATTTATAACATTACATAATCATTTAGAGGTAAGAAATGAAATGCACCATTCATGGAGACGGTAAGCTGTACGTACGCATGAACGCTACTTTCATTTCTATTTCGTATTTTATAGAATGGAATATTAATGATATAAAGGTATATTATAATGACAGTATAATATAATATATAATATCATAGTTCCATCCTTTATACGTCCCACATATGGTATTTAACGAATCAAATCACTTTGAGGGGGCGGTAGTCCGCACTTCCTTAAATGAAGATATCGCGTTTACCCATAATGGAAACCATAAAGGTATGCCCAAAATGAAAAAAACATAATATTAAGGAAAACAAAAACATATTATATATCATATATAAAAATAGTGACATCATAATGGCCACCTTTGAAGGTGTTAAATGAGTATTGAACAATCATCGTTTTGGGAGGCAGAATTTTTCCATCCACGGAAACTGTATGTTCTTTAACCATTTGATGTAGTTGTGTGAGAGTGTAGCTAGAATAAATCTTATAACAACATCCTAGAATATTTAAGATACTGGTGTTGTTACAAAAGATGTAAATAAAAAGAGTTTAGGGGGTTGGAGAAGAAAAATAAAACAAATGAACATGAGAGAATGAATTACCTTTAAAAGTGTATCTCCTTTTGATTTGAGCCTAAAGGCTTCCTTTGAAAGGATTATTCCCAAAGGGAATCCTCTAGTATTAGGATAGGGATGTGGAGAGAGTAAATGGGCAGGGGTTGGCCGAGCCAAAGGCTTGAGGATTGTGTGAAATGAGGTAGAGGTGGGGGCCTTTTATAAGAGGAGAGGAGGGGCACTTTTGGAAAGTAAAGAAATATTACTTTATTTGAAAATGTGTTTCGGTTTTAAAAGGTACCAAATTGATATAATTCGTGGATAAGTTGATTAGGGTTCGAAATCCACCCATACAATAAGTTTTTGACATGTTTAGTTCATAGATTTTACATTATATTTCTATTTTATTTAAATCGTCAAATAATGATGTCATCGCTGCATCATTATTATGTCATAAATAATTTAATTTATTTAATGTCTAAAAATTATAAAACATTACTATGATGTATTAAATCTTTTTATATTTCCAATGAATATTTATAATAAAAAATCTGACTTGTATAACCCCATTAAAAAATTGTTTTAGTAAAACATATCATGTTTGTGCCATTTTTTACATTAACATTAAATAAAAGGTATTTATGTCATTTTCCAACCAAAGTGGATCCATGGGGTCCCCAAGTTGACCCATGGATTGTTTTGGTATGCCATGACACATCCAATAAGGTTAGGACATGTGTCAAGGAATTTTCATTTTATTATAATATCATTTTTTCCTTAAATTGCACTAATTACCTCTAATCGCGATTAAAAACTTAATAAGTTACTATTCACCAAAAAAATATTTTTATCTCATTGAACCACATTTTACTTCTTAATGAAAACCATGTATTTTGGATTTTCGAAATTCAAAACACAGAAGTGGTAAAATTTCATTTAAACGAAAAATCAATTTAATATAAGTACCACATAGTGGTTTCATTATTCATCAAATATTGAAGTTTTTCATAAAAATACCAAAAATTCACCCTAAGCTATATTTGATATTCTGAATTCAAAAATTAAATACATTTTAAAAAATTAACAACATATAAGTTTCATTAATTAATTTAATAATTAATTCCCGTTGTCAGAGCAAAAATGGTGTTTTTATGAAACAATAAGTATCAAAAGATTGACACTAGTTTAAGTACGATTTCAAAGTGAAATTAATTCCAACGACCACTATTGGATTTAATGGTAAAAATATTTTCTAATTACACTTTAAAACCAATTCAAAATATAATCTAATAATATAAATAAATTAGATTAAAAAGGGGTTTTGAATTAAAAACAACATTTTAAACTGTTCATTAAAAAATGAACTTTATCGGAAAAATACAAAAAATTTACACAAAGTAAAATTTGATGTCCCGATTCTAAAGAAGAGTTTTATTTGGTCCAAAAGATTGTTTAAGAGTGATCAAAACTATTATTAATGGCAGTTCGCCATCAAAAGGCGATAAGTGAACCTTTAGTGAAAATTAGGATATAAAAGTCTAAAATTGAATTCTTTTCGTATTTTAAGCCTTTGGATAAATGTAAAAACATTTAAAAAACATATATATTTATATGTTAGTTATTTATATCCATTCCCGCCAATAAAACGTCTACATGGTAACTACCATTTAAAATAATATTATTTTATTATTAGAGTGCAACGTAAGATTCCCAAGAAACTCGTTGTTGCGTATTGGGTACTCCATCGAGCATAGCATGCCCTTTAAAGTAATATTAATATTTGATTCACAAATATGGATAAATATAAAGATGTCATATTCTTTATTTACCTGGGGTGTTACAATATGTATTCAGTTACAAAAAATATTTTCAAATTATACTACATTATCTATGATGGTGTCGAAGGTGTCTCTATATAATAGTTATTTTTCATAGAACATTTTATCAATCTTTTGTTTTCCTTATGTTATGCTAGTGGAAAAGTTTAATTTGATATATATGAGGGATAATTTATGAAATTGGATATTTTTCATGGAAAATGGGTTAAAAGTGGATATTTAATAAAATAGTTTTATACACTTCATTTTTTAATGAAATTTATCATTGATGGTTTGGAGTATAAAATAACCTATCTCATAGGATAGAGCCCAATTATGCATGGTTTCTTCACAATTGAGATGTTCCATGCTTTGATGCATCAAATTATTACATTTTGAGGTATATAAACTCCTCAAAACATCCCTTTATGTAATAATTCATATTTATTTCTCTATTATTATATATTTTAATATGGATTGTTTTATTGGAAAATAAATGAATTTTTTTTAGAAATGTTTTGAAATGAAATTATTTATAATTTTTTTGTTTTAAAGAATCAACTAATGGTTTTATAACAATTTTAATTATATGGATTCATGGTTGTATACAATTATTAATTTTTCTCACATATTTTATATTTTATTAGTAATATACTTGGATTTGTCGGATCAATGTATAGGTACAATTTTTATGTATCTAGATGAATTCTCTTGGTTGATATCCCTTTATGGGGATTATGTAATGTCATGAGGTATGGTCACAATGATGCATGATTTTTTTTCTTCGACTTTTGTTGTTTCTGAGATTATCATTCATTATTTGTTTGTTCCATATCATTGTTTTTTACCTCTTCATAAATTATATATAATTGTTCTATTTCATTATCTTATTATATATTTTACATGAAAAATTGTACTTTCTTGTTCAAACCATTAAAATGGTTGTGTGTATTGATACCTAGGAACTTCTCACTAGTCCATGATGATGATAAAACACTCTTAAGAGCTGGTAGGATTTCTTATGTGACATGTGATTCGATGCAAGTGGGTTTGTTAAAAAATTTCATCAATTGGAGGGTTCATTGGAGGATTCTTGTATACTAGATTTATGACCATCTAGAATCATGTGGTAACTACAGAAGGGTTCCTGGTAAACTCAATTTCATATCTGACATTCAGTTACCATTCTTTGTCAGGGATATTCTCATCAAAATTCTTAGATTTATTTTGGGTTTATTTATATGATCCTTATCAAATTTATCTATTTGTTTATACTATTTTATTCAATCCTAGTTTTTTAACAGATATAATATGGATTATTTTAGATTAGATTATAATTAAGAGATTTATTTCATTGCTAATAATGTGTTACCTCTTGTGGTTAATAGATAATTCCTCCATAATGTTCTATTTTTTAACACCCCAAGCTTTCACAGTACGTTTCCCTTTGAATAATTCAATAGCATGCATTGTATGCAACATGGAGGTTCTAACACACCGCGACCAATCAAAATAGCTATTATGAATAGTAATACACAATTTTTGAAATTTTATAAACTTTATTTTATAAAATTGAATTCATTTTTGAATTCTGAATATCGGAATTAGTTTAGGGTGAATTTTCGCCATTTTTCTAAAAAAATTTAATTTTTGATGAATACTGAAAAACACTACATTATTAGTTAAATCCAAATTTTTATTTAAATAATAAGTTATTTTATTTAAATATATATTATTTTAAAATATATATATAATTCCTATATAAGTTCAATATAATTAATTTGAATCATTTTCTAATATGTTTAGATATTTAAATTTTTATTGAACTTGTTACCATCTTTTACCCACATCCTAGGAGAATTTGAAAATTTGCATAAAACATAATTTTACAACTTATGTAAGTTGAATTTCAAAAATAAAAGAGACACGGTTGATACCAGTAATTAAAATGTGGTTCAACGAGATAAAAATATTTTTTGGTGAATAGTAACTTTTCAATTTTATTTACCACAGTTAAAAATATAGGGTAATTAAAGGTAAAAATGATATTATTTTTTTCCCTAACACAGGTCCTAATTCTATTTTATAGGTTAAAATAGACCAAAAACAACATTAATAATAAAATATTATCATTTATGTCCACATGGATTATATAAGGACATTTATTATTATTTTATTTAAAGAAGATTTAAAAGTGTTAAATTCAACGTTTAATAACTAAACCATTATTATTTTTGGGTTAAAAATAAAATACAATTGCCTATAAATATTAATTATAAAGATAAAAATATTCAAACATTATGGTATTTTGTTTATAATTTTTAGACATTAAATAATTTAAATTAATTATGACTCAATGATGTTGCAGTAATTACCATATTAATGAAATATTAAAATATTTGATATTATAAATAACAAAATAAATGTAAATTTATACTTTTGATGAATTAAACTAATTATATAAAATAATATGACATTTTAAGGTTGATTAAATTAATTTATTTCTATCTAATAATTTTATTAGTTCTTTAACAAAAATCATTAACCAAATAGTGTCAATATTGACATAAAAGAGTTTTTAAAACAAATATTATATTATTAATGAACATTCTATTCCTAAAAATCTAAGGATCATAAAAATGACTTAAATAAGGTTTTATGAATTAATATTGAACAAGTTGGGATTCTCTTGGCTTTCCATAGTACGTTTATTAACCATATAATATAAAAATACAAAGATACATGGTAATTGTCAAACTATTTAACTAAGAGTTAAATATAAATTTGAAAGGTCAATATGGTGACTTAATCCTCCCTATAATCTATTATTTGAAATAATTTCTACCCATCCACACTTTAGTCTCTAAATAAATAATTTTTTATCCATTATTAATCAAATATTAATTTATTATAAAATGATATTTCACTGTTTTCCTAAGATGCCCCTCACTCCTCTTATAAAAGAGCACACCAAGTTCTTTTAAAATCACTACTACAAAGCCTTTTTCCTCAATAAAATCCTTACCAAATAACATCTCAACAATCATAACTTTATCCTTGATTATTACTTTGGTTATAAATCAAACATAAGGATCCATTTTGATCAGATCAAAAGGAAGAACTCAAAGAAGAGGAATGTATTTCATCACCTCTTTCAAGTTATTTTCTTCTTCCACTTCCCCTTTTATTGTTGTTTCCATGATAAAATAATTATTTCATTACATTCTATATAATATGATGTTATTATAAAAATTGAACAACAATTTTCATTATTCATTCCATACTATAAATGAAAAAGTCACCATACGTGTGCACGTACAGATTTCCATCTCCACGTCGTGGTGTAGTTGTTATTCAAACATTTCATCATTTGGATGGGTATAATTAGGGGTATAAATGTTTTAAATTAAAAATATAATATTATAATGATTCTGTATGTATGATATAGGATCCAATTATATACAATTTTAATATCAAAAGAATGATATTTTCACTCGTGCGTACGTACAGAATACCGTCTCCATGAACACTCTAAAATTCATTTCCCCATCGTAACCATTCAAGAATAATTTTCAATTAATGATTAAAAATAATGCATAAGGAATTGATATCATTTTAGATATGAATAAGATACATCATATCCATAACAAACATGTCTTATGTAACAAAACATATAAAATAAAATGAGTAAGTTAACACCCGAAACGATGATAATACAAAAATATTATTAACAATGAAATATTAGAATATCATATATGATATCATATTTATATCTATTATTCTTGTATAATTTAATAAAAATTAATTAACTATCATATAGGAGCTTAACTTACAATCGACCAAGGGAAAGTAGAGTTATGGGTTAATTCTACAATCTCATCATTATCTGAGGTTTTTTATATGTAATTATCGACCATGACCTCTTTATCATCCACATCCATGATTCTTAAAAATTTATTTCAATTTTTTAATTATTTACTAGACAATTGTTTAATGTAATTTATACCATTATCTGACCATATATGTTTTTAAATGAATCATTCCATTGTTTTCCAAATAATGAACTTTATGACATTTTTCAAAAAAATTATGGTAAGAATGTTTTTTAACATATATGGAGGGTGCAGTTATTTTCTGCCGTTATAACATCGTCAAAGAATCCTTTACAATCTTATTACAATATTTTCAAAATAAATTTTTTTATTTATAATTATGTGACTCATATATTACTACAATATAGAAATAGATTTTTCTCTAAAATAGTTTTGATTTCATCTATGTCAATATCCTTTGATAAATTTTACACTTATTTGATGTCGATTTATTATGATACAAATCACCCATATTGTATTTAAGGTTATGTGATATTTTTGACTATGGATGAGTTATTTTTATGACATTCATGGTTTATGGTCAAAGTATTGACATTTAGTATGCTACTTTTTATAATAATGTTTTTGTTATATTTAAACCTGTTTTTAAGATGAATGTGTTCGACAAGAATGTTTCGGGTTAGGGACTTGTAAAAGTAACACCTCCGGGTTGGGGTCTGGTTACAGCAAACCCTCCAGGTTGGAGTCTAGATACAGAGGCTCTCCAGGATAATGCCTTGTTACAAAGGCTCTCTAGGTTGGGGTCCGGTTACAATTATCCCCTTTGTCCTGTCGAGAGGCCTTGGCACAGAAATTAAAGTCTGTTATTATGCATTCCATACTTATAATATTTGATATTGATATTGCATGTGATTATTAAACTAGTAAAATATCCATGTCAATAAGTAAATGGAATTATCTGCTTTATTTGTGCCTTATTATACTGATATTTGTGTTTAAAAGGCTTATGTTTTTGTTTTTTACATTTCCTTAAATGTTTATACTTATTTATGAATGCTTATTCTATAATGTTATCCATACTGAGCATCTGAGCTCACTCCTTTCTATGATTTATTTTTCCCAGGATGAAAAGAGGTATATTATGACTGACTTTTTGGGATAGTATATGGGATATGATTGTGGTTAATGAAGATAATGTTGTTGTTGTTTTTCATTATATAATGTAGTGTAAAATTTATGAACTTATCTAGTAATTCCAAGGCTACTAAACTAATTGTTCCTTCGAGATTTGAACACATGTGATCATTCTAGAGTTATGTAATAATGTACCGACCCTAGGTAGCTGGGGTCAGGGTGTTAACATTGGTATAAGAGAATGTTTATTAAAAACCTTGGAAACTATATTTTGATAAACTCTGATTAGAGCACATTACCCTATGATAAACTTTTAGGATTACTATAGAAAAATTCCTAGAATTTTGGAAATGTAGAAATTATGTGGGTTTTCCATGAAATAGATCCCTTTCTGGATACGAGCAGTTAAAGGATTCTCTGTCATAGATGTACCTAGGGGTGAAACCCAAAAACACTGCTTTGAGCTAGACTTGAACGGGAACTGGTGCACGAAAATGGGCCTTGCTGCACTCTAGGTTACCACACTACCTAGGGATATACTTGGGATAATACTCATTTATTTTACAAACCATTATTAAGGGTTTATGATTATATACTTCCTCAAAGAAGACATTTTTATGATTATGGATTATATTAATAAAATGTTCAATTTATGTTAACTGTTTTACATGTTAGGGATTATGTATTGTGATTGATAAACTAATATACAATATGCCTCTATTTAGAAATGGATCCTAGTGGAATTAATGGAAACTGTATCAATGAATGTAATCCATTTAGGGATTTCCATCCTACTCATGGAAATTATAGTGGGGCTAGTGATGGAACTGGTGCTGATTAGCTTATCAACATACTGGCACAACTAACTCAGGTTATGAATAATAAACAAACATGAATGGTGCAATCAGATCCACAATGCATAGGATCAATTTTAGACCACTTCATTAGGAAATAATGACCATCATTCAATGGGTCTACAAATCCATTGTTAGAAGATAAATGGATAAGTTCCTTAGAAAAATTATATCATGCATTGGGGTGTTACGAAATGGAAAAAGTTTTCATGGTAGTTTATCTCCTCATGAGAGATACAGATCAATGGTGGTGAATAATATAAAAAACATAGAAATATGAAGAAGTATCAAACACTGAGTGGATGGAGTTTAAAGTTATTTTCTTAGAAAAATACATTCCTCGTGACCATCAAGCTAATATAGAAAGAAATTTTTTGAGTCTGAGGAAAAAGGAGTATGTTAATGTCACAAAGTATGAGACTAACATTACAAGGATATAAAGGCATGGAACAAAATATTTATGTAACCTAGGGAGTAATATTGATCGATTCATTGATGTTTTAAAACCATTTATCCATTGATCATTAGTCTCACAATATTTCCCAGCGTACAAAGATATAGTCTCGTGTGCTATCAAGAGAGAAAAAGATTCTGTAAATCTTATGACAATAAAGTAAATCAAGATAATAAGAGACCGGTGGATAAAGAGACTGATAATGGGAAAAGAGAAATAAGGATTTTCCATTATTTTATAACTATGGGATGAAACACCCTTGTACATTCATAAAAGTAATGGGAGTATGTGACAAGTGTGGATAGAAAGGTCACAAGGATCGTGATTGTAAGGTAAATAAAGATGATTTTATTGTTGAGTGCTAAAATTCTAGTGAAATGGGGAATTATGAAAATGAATTTCCTAAGCTCCTAAGAAATTTACCTTAGAAAATGCCAAAAGATCAAGGCCACAATTATGTTGTTACTACAGTTGAAGTGTAATAATTAATGTATTTGTGTTTTTGGACCCAAGAATTATATTATGTTTATAAGAATAATGTGATATATATAAGGATTTTATTGTGGTAGTTTTTGTTTTAATTTAGGTTTTAATATGATTAAGGTAATCATATTTTCAGTATGTGACAATAATAGAAACTTTTCTTTGTTTGGGGAATTTGATGTTACAATTGATTTTGGAATTTAGAGGCCTTTTAGAGAGAGTATTGATAGAGGTATATTTGTAACATCCCAAGTAAGTAATGAATAATAGATATTTTTATCTATGTCTATTAATTATTAAGATAGTGTTATAGAGGCTTAAAATGAAAATAAATACAATCTTATGCATGGAATACACTAATATTCTTAAAAGATTGTTTTACAGCCTTATGTTGGAAAACCATTTTTAAATCTATCTTTTGACAATTTTATAAACTATGTTTTTCAAAATAAACTTATGATTGGGACATCAAAATTTACTTTGTGTGAATTTTTGGTATTTTTCTGAAAAACTTCAATTTTTGATGAATAGTGAAACCACTAAGTGGTACTTATAAAAACTGATTTTCCGTTTAAATGAAATTTTGACATCATTGTGTTTTGAATTTCAAAAATCTGACATACATGGTTGTCATTAAGAATTAAAATGTTGTTCAATGGGATTAAAATAAGTTTTTGGTGAATAGTAACTTATTAAGTTTTTAATCGCGATTAGTTGTAATTAGGGTAGTTTAAGGTATAAATAATGCTTTAATAATATGAAATGACCTAGAAACATGTCCCAAACTTATTGGTTGTGTCATGGCCAACCAAGACAAGCCATGGGCCAACTTGGGGACCCCATGGAAACATTTTGGTTGGGAAATGACATAAATAACTTTTTATTAAATGTTAAAGTAAAAATGACACAAACAAGAAATGTTTTACGAAAACAATTTTTACATGGGATTATAAAGATCATATTTTTGGTTATAAATAGTCATTGGAAAGATAAAAAGATTTCATACATCATAGTATTTTTCTTATTATTTTTATACTTTAAATAAATTAAATTATTTATGACATCATGATGATACAGCGATGACCTCATTATTTAACGATTTAAATAAAATGGAAAGATAATGAAAAATCTAAAACCTGCACATGGCCAAAACTAATTGGATGAGTGGATTTCGAAGCCTTATCACCTTATCCTCGAATTATAGCAATATGGGACATTTTTAATCCGAAATACTTTTTAAAATAAAGTAACTTATCTTTACTTTCCAAAAGTGCCCCTCCTCTCCTCTTATAAAAGGCCCCGACCTCTACCTCATTTCACACACTCCTCAAGACTTTGGCTCGGCCAACCCCTACCCATTTACTCTCTCCACATCCCTCTCCTCATCCTAGAGTATTCCCTTTGGGATGAATCCTTTCAAAGGAAGCCTTTAGGCTCAAATCAAAAGGAGTTACATTTTTAAATGTAATTCATTCTCTCATGTTCATTTGTTTTATTTTGCTTCTCCTACCCCCTAAACTCTATTTATTTATTTCTTTTGTAACAACACCAGTATCTTCAATATACTAGGATGTTTTTATAAGATTTATTTGAGCTAAACTCTCACACAAGTACATCAAATGGTTAAAGAACATATGGTTTCCGTGGATGGCGAAATTCTGCCTCCCGAAACGATGATTGTTAAATACTCATTTAACACCTTCAAAGGTGGCCATTATGATGTCAGTATTTTTATAGATATATAATATGTTTATGTCTTCCTTAAGATTCTGTTTTTTCATTTTTTTCATACCTTTATGGTTTCCATTATGGGTAAACACGATATCTTCATTTTAGGAAGTGCGGACTACCGCCCCCTGAAAGTGATTTGATTCGTTAATACCATATGTGGGATGTGTAAAGGATAAAGTTAATGATATTATATATCTTATTGTACTAGAATTATAATATACTCTTATAACATTATGATTCCATTCCAGAAAATACGAAATAGAAATGGAAGTAGCGTTCATGCATACGTGCAGCTTACCGTCTCCATGAACGGTGCATTTCATTTCTTACCTCTAAATGTGATGTAATATTATAAATACATGTATATGATGAATATATATGATGTATATGTTATCCAAATAATTAATACCATTCTGGATATAACGAAACTTTGACCAAATTAACAACATGTAAGTGTAAGAAGTCTATTTTTGACTTAAGAACCAAATACCGAAAAAATGACCATTATTAACTTAAATGATTACATTATGGCCATAAAATGGTATAAAAGGAATTATGAACTTGAAAAAGGTTCATAATCAAGTATATATTAACTCAAGTTTATTATTCAGGAGATTAAAGAATGGTCGGGTCAAGTCGGATATGAGGTATGGGACTTCGTCTCAATCTCCTTTCATTGAGGCATATTTTATTTTATACACATCTTTCTTTTATACGGTGTATAAACCCCTTTGACTATTATGTTTATTCAAAAGGAATGTTTTTATACGAAGAGTTTACTAAATGACAAAAGGGAATGTTCTTTTGTCGTACGTATGCAGCGACAATGACTGCTCCGCCGCCATGACCGTTATTTGAGTTTCGGCTTCCTCTACAAGCCATACCTTCTTCTTAAAAGATAAAATAAATACCGTGTTTTACTTTTCTTTTATTTTGGTATTGAAAATGCTTTTCACAATGTTTTTTGTGTTATATTTATATCTTGTGATTGAAATGTGGAAATGTTATGTTTCCTTTATGCGTGTTTTATGTGATACGATTATGTTATGGTTCTTGGGAATTATTATGAAGACGGGTGGTTCCGTGATAAACTAAGGGCAGGTGAGCCCGATATAGCTCTCCAATGCATTGGGTAACACGAAGGAGTGAAAAGTTAAGGTTTCTTAGAAGAGATTTTAGGGAATATACTGTGATGGGTATTCCAAACGTAACCAAGAGGGTTACTCCCGACGTAAGAATGTTATGAATGCATCAAGTTACCTTTATGTCTTATTATTTCAATGATTTACTATTGATTTGATGAGTTATGTTAATGTTCTTATGTTTTATGGGTAAATTATGATTTCACTCTTATGTATATATGTACCCATGTTTCCTTTCCATGTTTTTATAACCCATACTGAGCATTTTATGCTCATCCCAAGTTTTTTTGAAATGTTTTCACAGGTCAAGGGAAAGGTACATGATATGATGATAGTGTCAAGGAAGTGTCAAGAATGAATCCATGTTTTATTTTAAATATGTTTCCATTGATGGGAATGAATAATACTATCTTTATGTAACCACTTTGTTTATATGTGGATTGTAATGCAAGTTTTATGATCTAATTCTCTAAAACTCTAAACCTGAAAAGATCCTCAATGTGTAATCTTGTAATAACTCAAGATTAAGTAAGGTTTAAGGCTGGGGCCTTATAGTTGGTATCAGAGGGAGATTTAGATAACTTTAGGAGTTAGAATTCTATTAAATGATTATCCAAAAATATATTATTTGAAATGATATAGCATTTGAAGATTACCATGTCGCTTCATCTAAGACATGTTTGTTCAGAATGGTTTTCCGTTGAGGAAATAGGGAAGCAGTGCTAGGAAGGAATACAGAAGGAAATAACCATCCGAATCCGCATCCAGAAATGGTTGGAATTGGAAATTAATAGTTTGTTGCAGTAATGGCGCAGTTGACTCAAGCGATAAATGGTGGTGGTATCCATGAATGAGATCAGCCAGATCAACCGCAGAGGAACATGTCAGTGGTGGAACATTTCATGAGGCAACATCCACCATCATGCAGAGTATCATCTGACCATGTGCTAGCCGAAGGGTTGATTAAAGCACTGGAGAAGATTTTTGATGTCATGGGGTGTTCAGACAATCAAAAGGTTAGTCTTGCTATTTACCGTTTGGAGGGTGAAGCAGATCAGTGGTGGTCTATGGTTAAAAATATAAGGGACGCCAATGAGATTGATGCACTTTACTGGGATGAATTCAAAGGTATGTTTATTGAGATGTATTTTCCTAAGGCCGTTCGACTTAGGATGGAAAAACAATTCTTGGAATTGAGGCAAGAGGAAGACTCAGCGGCTGCCTATGAAGAAAGCTTCACTCGATTGGCAGGGTATGCTCCAAATTTTATCTGAGACCTTGATAGTAAAATCAATCATTTTTACTCAGGATTAAACCCAAAATATCGAAGGGCATTAGCTTCTCATGAGATTAAAGGTTATTAAAATCTTGTTCGATGTGATGAGAAGGTGGAAATGGAGTTTGCCGATGACCAAGTGTTCTATAACAACCAGCAGAAGAAGAGACTGAGGAGGCAGGAGAAAGGTAAGAATTCTTCAAAAAAGTCTGATGGTAAGAGAACTAAGTTTCCAGTTTGTGATAAATGTGGCAAAAGGCATACTGGGGAATGTCTTCTGAATTCTGGAAAGTGATACAGATGTGGTAAGATGGGACATAAGGCTCGTGATTGCACTGAAAAGGATCAAGGTAAAGGTAAGAACAAATTTGATTTACAGTTAGTGACATGTTATAAGTGGAATGAGATGGGTCACTATGCAAACGAGTGTCTGAAAAAGAGCTTGAGTGATGGGAAGCAGTTAGAATACAAGCAGAAAGGGGTGGTGAAATCCTTTGCAACTACTTCAGCAGATGTCGGGCCATCAAATGAAGTTGTATCAGGTACTTTGTTTGTTTTTTCAGATTATGCCACTGTGTTGTTTGATTCGGGGTATACACATTCTTTCATCTCTGAAACCTTTTCTAGTAAAATGGGAATACCATCTCAAGAAATGACTCCTGAAATTTTGGTAAAAACACCTGGGGGAAATGTTGAGGCAAAAAGAATTTATAAGAATCTTCCTATCATTATCTGTGGAAAGAACCTACTTGCAAACCTTATTGTTCTACCTCTAGTAGAGTTTGATGTTATCCTGGGTGTGGATTGGCTCTCTATTTACCATTGCTAAGATTGACTGTAGAGCTAAAGAAGTTTCTTTTCAGAAAGACTTTGAGTTTGTTTACAAGAATGAACCCTTACTTTTGAGAACATATCAAGAGGCCGAGAAACTTGTAAAAGATGGAAATGAATGTTACCGTTCACACGTCATTGAAAATAAAGGAACTGTTCATATTAATGATGTGCCAGTGGTAAATGAGTATCATCATGTTTTTCCTGATGAGTTGCCTGGAATAATACCTGATCGGGAAGTTGAGTTTACTATTGACTTAGTTCCTGATGCTAATCCAATTTCAAAACCCCCTTATCGAATGGCACAAATTGAACTTTTAGATTTGAAGGATCAATTGCAAGATTTATTAGATAAAGGTTTCATTAGTCCTAGCACATCACCATGGGGTGCTCCTGTTTTATTTGATAAAAGGAAAGATGGTTCTATGAGACTTTGCATTGATTACAGAGCCTTGAATAACATCACTGTTAAGAACAAATATCCTTTGCCTCATATCGATGATTTGTTTGATCAGCTCCAGGGAGCTCAGTGTTTTTCAAAGATTGACCTGAGATCGGGGTACCATCAGCTGAAGGTAAAGGAGGAAGATATTCCGAAGACCGCGTTTCATTATAGATATGGCCATTATGAATTTGTAGTTATGCCTTTTGGGTTAACCAATGCACCTGCTGTATTCATGGACCCTATGAATATAATTTTCCATGAGTTCTTGGATAAGTTTATGGTTGTTTTCATTGATGATATTTTGGTGTTTTCTAAATGTAAATAGGAGCATGAAAGACATTTAAGGGTTATCTTGCAAACCTTAAAAGAAAAGAAATTTTATGGGAAATTCATAAAGTGTGAGTTTTATTTGCAACAAATTTCTTTCCTTGGTCACATTGTTTCTAAAGATGGAATGACTGTTGATCCTGCAAAAACAAAAGTTGTGGAAGAATGGCCATGTCCCACAAATGTAACCGAGATTCGTAGCTTCCTTGGTTTGGAAGGCTATTACCGAAGGTTTGATAGAAATTTTTCACGGTTATCTAGTCCAATGACTAAGCTAACTCGGAAGGGTGTTAAGTTTATCTGGACAAAAGAATGTGATGATTGTTTTCATGAACTGAAAAGAAGATTGGTGAATGCTCCAGTTTTGGAACTACCTTCCCGGAATGGTGAGTTTGTTATATACATTGATGCATCATTGAAAGGACTTGGTTGCGTCCTAATGCAGAATGATCAGGTAATTGCTTATGCTTCACAACAGTTGAAGACTGATGAGGTAAATTACCCTACACATGATCTGGAATTAGCTGCTGTTGTTTTTGCTTTAAAAATTTGGAGGCATCATTTGTATGGAGTAAAGTGTGAAATATATACCGATCAAAAAAATTTAAATTATATATTCACTCATAAAGAGTTGAACATGAGACAACGGAGATGGCTAGAATTAATCAAGGATTATGATTTTACAATTCATTACCATCCGGGAAAAGCAAATAAAGTGGTTGATGCATTGAGTCGAAAAAGTAATGCTTCATTAGCAATGTTGTGTTTGGAACATGATCCTTTGTTTAAGGATTTGATGAACTTTGGCATATAAGTTGTTGGTGAAGGATGTCCTTCTGTTTTTTTCAGGTATCAGTGAGATCTTCTCTATCAGATAGAATCAAGAAAGCATAGAAGCAAGATAGTGAGTTGCAGAAAAATGTAGAGCTGGTTCAGAAAGGTACGTTGCCTGAATTCATCATTGATAATGATTGTGTTTTGAGATTTGGGAAGAGATTGTGTGTGCCTTGTGATTCACAGTTGAAGAGAGAGTTGTTATGTGAAGCTCATAGTTCTCCGTTTTCATTTCATCCGTGCAGTACTAAGATGTATAAGAATCTGCGGGAGTATTTCTGGTGGGATGGAATGAAAAGAGATATTGCTGATTTTACTGTGAAGTGTTTGACTTGTTAGCAGGTTAAAGCAGAACAGCAGTTACCGAAAGGGATGCTTCAGCCTTTACCTGTGCTAGAGTGGAAATGGGAGAATATATCCATGGAATTTTTTGTTGGATTACCAAAGACATCTTGAGGTAATAATGCAATATGGGGTATTGTTGATCGCTTGACCAAATCTGCTCATTTCGTTGCTATACGAGATACTTTTTCCCAAGATCAACTTTCCCGTTTGTATCTTAAAGAGATAGTCAGGTTACATGGAGTTCCCCTCTCCATTGTATCTGATCGTGATCCCAGGTTCACATCTAACTTTTGGAACGGCCTTCAGAAGTCGTTGGGTACTAAATTAAATTTTAGTACAGCTTTTCATCCTCAATCAGATGGGCAGTCAGAACGAACAATTCAGACCATGGAGGATATGCTACGAGCTTGTTCGATGGATTATCAGGGAAGTTGGGACCAACATCATTCTTTGGTTTAGTTTTCTTATAATAACAACTTTCATTCCAGTATACAGATGGAACCATTTGAGGCATTATATGGGAAGTAGTGTCGAACTCCAGCATTTTGGGATGATGTGGGTGAAAGGAAGATGATGGGACCAGAATTGGTAGAAGAGATGGCAGAAAAAGTTCAGTTGATTCAGAAGCACATGAGAACAGCTCATAGCAGGCAGAAGAGTTATGCGGATAACCGGAGGAAGGATCTATCTTTCGAGGCAGGTGATCGTTTTTTTCTCAAGGTTTCTCCTTGGAACAGTGTGATGAGATTTGGTAAGAAAGGAAAGTTGAGTCCAAGGTTTATTGGACCATACAAAATTCTGGAGAGAGTTGGATCAGTTGCATACCGAGTGGCTTTACCTCCGAGTTTATCTCAGGTACACAATGTTTTTCACGTTTCGATGTTGAGAAGTCATATGCCAGATCCATCTCATGTTTTGAGTCCAGAGGTAGTTCAGCTGGAAGAGAACCTATCTTATGAGGAACAACCGGTCCAGATTCTTGACCATAGGGAGCAAGTGTTACAGAATAAGATGATTAAGCAGGTAAAGGTTTTGTGGAAAAACCACTTGATGGAAAAGGCAACATGGGAATCTGAAAATGCAATGAGGGATAAGTACCCCCATTTATTTGATAAGTAAATAAATTACGGGGACACAATTTTATAAAGGGGGGAATGATGTAACATCCCAAGTAAGTAATGAATAATAGATATTTTTATCTATGTCTATTAATGATTAAGATAGTGTTATAGAGGCTTAAAATGAAGATAAATACAATCTTATGCATGGAATACACTACTATTCTTAAAAGATTGTTTTACTGCCTTATGATGGAAAACCCTTTTTAAATCTATCTTTTGACAATTTTATAAACTATGTTTGTCAAAATAAACGTATGATTGGGACATCAAAATTTAGTTTGTGTGAATTTTTGGTATTTTTCTGAAAAACATCAATTTTTGATGAATAGTGAAACCACTAAGTGGTACTTATAAAAACTGATTTTACGTTTAAATGAAATGTTGTCATCATTGTGTTTTGAATTTCAAAAATCCAACATACATGGTTGTCATTAAGAAGTAAAATGTTGTTCAATGGGATTAAAATAATTTTTTGGTGAATAGTAACTTATTATGTTTTTAATTGCGATTAGTGGTAATTAGGGTAGTTTAAGGTATAAATAATGCCTCAATAATATGAAATGACCTAGAAGCATGTCCCAAACTTATTGGTCGTGTCATGGCCGACCAAGACAATCCATGGGTCAACTTGGGAACCCCATGGAGACATTTTGGTTGGGAAATGAAATAAATAACTTTTTATTAAATGTTAGAGTAAAAATGACACAAACAAGAGGTGTTTTACAAAAACAATTTTTACATGGGGATATAAAGATCAGATTTTTGGTTATAAATGGTCATTGGAAAGCTAAAAAGATTTCCTACATCATAGTATTTTTTTTATAATTTTTAGAATTTAAATAAATTAAATTATTTATGACATCATTGATGATGCAGCAATGACCTCGTTATTTAATGATTTAAATAAAATGGAAAGATAATGAAACATCTAAAACCTACACAAGGACAAAAACAATTGGATGAGTGGATTTTGAAGCCTTATCACCATATCCTAGAATTATTGCAATATGGGACCTTTTGAATCCGAAACTCGTTTTAAAATAAAGTAACTTATCTTTACTTTCCAAAAGTGCCCCTCCTCTCCTCTTATAAAAGGCCCCCACCTCTACCTCATTTCACACACTCCTCAAGCCCTTGGCTCGGCCAACCCCTACCCATTTTCTCTATCCACATCCCTCTCCTCATCCTAGAGGATTCCCTTTGGGCATAATCCTTTCAAAGTAAGACTTTAGGTTCAAATCAAATGGAGTTACACTTTTAAAGGTAATTCATTCTCTCATGTTCATTTTTTTTATTTTGCTTCTACAACCCCCTAAAATCTTTTTATTTACTTCTTTTGTAACAACACCAGTATATTCAATATACTAGGATGTTGTTATAAGATTTATTTGAGCTACACTCTCACACAACTACATCAAATGGTTAAAGAACATATGGTTTCCGTGGATGGAGAAATTCTGCCTCCCGAAACGATGATTGTTCAATACTCATTTAACACCTTCAAAGGTGGCCATTATGATGTCACTATTTTTATATATGATATATAATATGTTTATGTTTTCCTTAAGCTTCTGTTTTTTTCATTTTTGGCATACCTTTATGGTTTCCATTATGGGTAAACATGATATCTTCATTTTAGGAAGTGCGGACTACCACCCCCTGAAAGTGAATTGATTCGTTAATACCATATGTGGGATGTGTAAAGGATAAAGTTAATGATATAATATATGTTATTGTACTGTAATTATAATATAATATTATATCATTATGATTTCATTCCAGAAAATATGAAATAGAAATGGAAGTAGCATTCATGCGTATGTACGACTTACTGTCTCCATTAACGGTGAATTTCATTTCTTACCTCTAAATGTGAAGTAATATTATAAATACATGTATATGATGAATATATATGATTTATATGTTATCCAAATCATTAATATCATTCTGTATATAACGAACCTTTGACCAAATTAAGAACATGTAAGTGTAAGAAGTCTATTTTTGACTTAAGAACCAAATACCGACAAAATGAACATTATTGACTTAAATGATTACATGATGTCCATAACATGGTATAAAAGGAATAATGAATTTTAAAAAGGTTCATAATCAAGTAGAGATTAACTCAAGTTTATTATTCAGGAGATTAAAGAACGGTCGGGTCATGTCGGATACGAGGTATGGGACTTCTTCTCAATCTCCTTTAATTGAGGCATATTTTATTTTATACACAACTTTCCTTTATACGGTGTATAAACCCCTTTGAATTTTACGTTTATTCAAAAGAAATATTTTTATACGAAGCGTTTACTAAACGAAAAAAGGGAATGTTTTTTTTCGTACGTATGCGGCGGCAATGATTTCTCCGCCGTCATGACTGTTATTTGAGTTTCGGCTTCCTCTACAAGCCATACCTTCTTTTTAAAAGAAAAAATAAATACCATGTTTTACTTTTCTTTTACTTTGGTATTGAAAATGGTTTTCAATTTTTTTTGTGTTGTATTGATATCTTGTGATTGAAATGTGGAAATGTTATGTTTCCTTTATGCATGTTTTATGTGATACGATTATATAATGGTTCTTGGGCATTATTATGAAGACGGGTGGTTCCGTGATAAACTAAGGGCGGGTGAGCCCGATATAGATCTCCAATGCATTGGGTAACCCGAAGGAGTGAAACGTTAAGGTTTCTTCGAAGAGATTTTAGGGAATATACTGTGATGGGTATTCCAAATGTAACCAAAAGGGTTACACCCTACGTAAGAATGTTATGAATGCCTCAAGTTACCTTTATGTCTTATGATTTCAATGATTTACTAATTATTTGATGAGGTATGTTAATGTGCTTATGTTTTATGGGTAAAGTATGATTTCACTCTTATGTATATATGTACCCATGTTTCCTTTCCATGTTTTTATAACCCATACTGAGCTTTTTATGCTCATCCCATGTTTTTTTGAAATTTTTTCACAGGTCAAGGGAAAGGTACATGATATGATGATAATGTCAAGGAAGTGTCAAGAATGAATCCATGTTTTATTTTAAATATGTTTCCATTGATGGGAATGAATAATACTATCTTTATGTAACCACTTTGTTTATATGTGGAATGCAATGCAAGTTTTATGATCTAATTCTCTAAAACTCTAAACCTGAAAAGATCCTCAATGTGTAATCTTGTAATAACTAAATATTAAGTAAGGTTTAAGGCCGGGGCCTTATAATATTGGATAACTATAAAGGTTGGAATGGATTAAATTGAACTTTGGATAGTATTTTTTAAGGTTAAAACATTTCATAAGATAATAAATGGAATATTATAATACTATAGTTTTTAGAAAAGTTCAACATATATGTCGGGTGATAACCTATCACGTCGTACAAAGCTGCAAGAATCAAACCAAAAACCAATGTGCGACAAGGCTTTATTACCTACCACAAGCCTACAGGATGTCCCTGGTTATTACAAAGAAGTTTTCTTCATTTAAATGGTATATTTTAATATTTGGAACCTTATACGATTAGGATAAATAAAATATTTTTGAGTTCTATTATCTTTTGGAGTGAAAGTTGAGTTTGTGGAAGAAATTAGTGGAATGTTGAAACATTACATATCATGTATATATATATATATATATATTATTCTATGAAGAAATAAATTCTTAATCATTACTGAAAGGATATTAAAATAAAAAATGTGTTATCCTAAAGCTTTATGTTTTGTTGAACTGATGATACTTTTAAATCATCATAGATTTATGGCTTTGTGGCCCTCAATTTTACCGTTGTATGTGATTGATGACCTCAATCACCCCTGAAATATATTTATGTTCCTCCTATAATTACATTTCTATAATTTTTACCAATGTTCTACTATTCAAATCCCTAATTTGGTGGTGACTTTTTCATTTCCCTTTCCCTCTTATTAAAACTAAATTTTATTGACCCTATTTCTGATGTGGGTTTTCCACCAAGGTATTTTATATTTTAAACCATTTATTTCTGAAGAATAATTAAAAATTGTGAGGATGTTGTTTATTAATGGAGGGTAGAATGTAACACCCCAAGTTTCAATGGTACATTTCCCTTTATTAATGAAATAACTTGCAATGTACGCATCTTCGAGGTTCCAACACACTAGGACCAATCAATCTAGCTGTTATGAATAGTAATAACCCCTTTTTGAAATTTTATAAATTTCATTTTTCAAAGTGGCTTGATTTTTTAATTCGGAATATTGAAATTAGCTTAGGGTGATATTTTGTGCATTTTTCAGAAACATTCAATTTTTCTGGAATAACGAAAAATACTACGTTATTCGTTAAAATTGAATTTGTTTAAAATAATTAGTTCTATTATTTAAATTTATATTAGGTAAAAATTGATACAGAATACCTATATAAGTTATATTTAATTAATTAGATTCATTTTATAATAATTGAAGATATATAATTTATTTTGAACTTTTTACTGTTTTTTACCCACATCCTAAGAGCATTAAAAAATTTGAATAAAACACAATTTTACAGATTTTGTAAGTTGAATTTCAAAAATCTGAGAGACAAGATTGATATAAGTAAGTAAAATGTGCTTCAATAAGATGAAAATAATTTTTGGTGAATAGTAACCTTTTACTTTTATTTACCACATTTAAAAGTAAATATGGTAATTAAAGGTAAAGATGATATCAATTTTTTTGTAAAAAGTCTCCCAAATCTATTTGATATGAGTAATTCAACCCAAAACAACCTTAGGAATAAAATATTATAATTTAGGTCCACATGGATTAGATTACGACTTTTATTATTATTTTAATTAAAGAAGAGTTAAAAGTGTTAAATTCAATGTTTAATATCTAAACAATTTTTATTATAGGGCTAAACATAAGATATATTTGACTATAAATATGAATTAGAAAGATAAAAATAATTCCTATATAATTTATTTTTATTTATAATATTTATACATTAAATAATATAATTTATTTATGACACAATGATGATGCAGTAATTACCTTAATAATGAAATATTAAAATATTTGATATTATAAATACCCAAATATATGTAAATTGAAACATTTGATAAATTAATAGAATTTAATAGATTAGTATGAAATGTTGAGGTTGATTAAATGAATTTATTTTGAATTAATAATGTTATTAGGACTTTAACTATAATCAATTACAAAATAGTGTCAAAATTGACATAAAAGATTTTTTAAAACAAATATTATATTATTAATTTATATTCTATTCATAAAATTATAAGGATTGGTAAAATGACTTAGATAATTTAATAGATATTAATAATAAACCACTTGGGGTTTGTTTGGCTTGTTATAGTACGTTTACTAATCATATAATATAAAAATACAAAGAGACATGGTAAATGTCAACCAATTTTACTAAGATTGAAATATAAATTATAAGGATAATATGGTGACCTAAACCTATCTAAAATATATTGGTAGACTTTATTTTGACCCACCCCTAGATTATTCTCTAAATAAATCAATTTTGAGCCATTTTAAACCAAATATTAATTTATTTTAAAATAAAATTTCACATTATTCCTAAGGTGCCCCTCACCCATCGTATAAAAGGGCACTCCCTCTTCTCTCAATGTCACACATACAAAGCCTTTTGGAACTGCCAATACCTTCCCAAATATCTTCTCAAATATCCTCTCTTCATCCTAGTGGACTTAAATTGGTCACAAATCCAACTAAAGGAGCCATTTTGATCAAATAAAAACGAAAAACACGAAGAAGAGGTAAATATTTCATCACAACATTCATGTGTTTTCTTCTTCCACTTCCACATTATTTATTGTTTCTATTATAAAATAATAACTATAGTATATTATATATGCTATTCTGTTCTTATAAAAATGGCACAAAAATATTCATTATTATATTCATCCTATAAATGAAAAAGTCACCATACATGAGTACGTACGGATTACCGTCTCCATGTTGTGGTGTAGTTTTTTATTCAAACATTTCATCATTTGGATGAGTATAATAATGAGTATAAATGATGTATATATTAAATATAAAATTATAATTATTTTTTATATATAATATACCATACAAATATATAAAATTTTAATATCAAAAGAATGATATTGTCGCTCGTGTGTACGTATGGAATACTGTCTCTACGAACGCGATAAGATTCATTTCCCCATCGTAACCATTCAAGTCTATGATTCATTTGATGATTAAAAATAATATTTAAGGACTTCATATAATTATGTATATGAATAAGATACATCCTATCCATAAAAAACACGCCTTATGTAACAAAACATGTAAAAGAAAATGAGTAAGTTAACACCTGTAACGACGATAATACTAATATATTATTAACAAACCAATATTAGAAGATAATATATGATATCATAATTATATGTATGATTATTGTATAATTTAATAAAAATTATTTAACTATAATATAGGATTTTAACGCACCCTCAACCTAGGAAATATTCTAGGGAAGGTTTAATTATAAAATCTCTTCATTATTCGAGGTTGTTTATACGTAATTATCTACTAGGACCTCTTTATAATCCACATACATGTTTCTTAAAAATGTAGTTCCAAATTTTTTTACTATTTAATAGAAAATTGGATAAAATAATTTATACCCCTATTTGACCTTATATGTTACAAATAGAGTATTTCTATTGTTTTCCAAACAAGGTACTTTATGACCTTTTTGAAAAAAATTACGGTAAGAATGTTTTTTAACTTATATGGAGGGGGAAACTATCTACTGCCATTATAACATCACCAAAGCTTCCCTTGAAAGATTATAAGAATATTTTAATAATAAACGTTTTCTGTATTATTATGTGACTCTTATATGATTTAAAAATTGAAATAGATATTTCTCTCAAATAGTTTTTATTTCATACATGTCATCATCCTTAGTTAAATTTTACATTTTTGTGAAGATGATTTATTATGATATAAATCTTCAATATTGTATTTACGGTTTTGTGATTTGTTTGACTGTAGATGATTTATTTTTATACCATTCTTGTTTTATGTTTAAAGTATTAAAATTTCATATGATAGTTTTAATAAAAATGTTATTTTTATATTTCATCCTCTTCATAAGATGAATGTGTTGGAATAATATTTTTCGGGTTGGGGACTGGTAAAAGTAAGCCCTTCGGGTTGGGGTCCGATTAGAGTAGACCCACTAGGTTGGAGTCTAGTTACAGAGGCTCTCTTGGTTGGAGTCTAGTTAAATAGGCTCTCTGGGTTGGGGTCCGGTTACCGTTATCCCATATGTCCTGGCATGAGGCATTGACATAGAAATTAATGTCTGGTGTTATGCATTCCATCATTATAAAATTGGATATTGATGTTGCAAGTGATTATTCAGCTAGTATAATATCGATGTGAATATGTAAAAGGAATTATCAGATTTATTTGTGCCATATTATTATTATGTTTATGTTTAAAAGACTTATGTTTTAGTTTTTTACATTGTCTTAAATGTTTATTCTTATTTATGAAATAATTCACTATAATGTTATCCTTACTGAGAATTTGAGCTGACCCCTTTCTATGATTTATTTTTCATACAATGTGAAGATGTGTATTATGAATGAATTGTATGATTAGTCTATGGGATATGAATGTGGTTAATGAAGACAATGTTTTATTTGTTTTTCATTGTATAATGTAATGTAAAATTTATGAATGTATCTATTACTTCCAAGCCTACTAAACTGGTCGGTCTATTATGATTTGATTCCTTGTGATCATTCCAATGTTATTTAATAATGCACCGACTATAGGTAAATGCATTCGGGGTATCATAGTTGGTATCAGAGGATGTTAATAAAAATCATGGAAACTAGATTTAGATAAACTCTGATTAGAGCACATTACCCTATGTTAGACATTGAGATTCATATAGAATAACTTACTAGAATTTTGGTAATGAAGAGATTTTTTGTGTTTTCCAAGAAATACATCTATGTCTATATATGAGTAGGTAGAGGCGGCTTTGGCACATATGTACCTAGGGGTAAAACCCAAAAACACTAGTTTGAGCTAGACTCGAACGGGAACTGGTGCACGACAATGGGCCATGCTTCACTCTTGGCTACGAAATTACCAGGGGATATTCTTAGGATAATTCTCTTTTTCATTACAAACCATTATGAAGGGTTTATAAGTATATACTTCCCCAATGAATACATTTTTATGAATATGTATTATATCCATAAACTTTTCAATTTATGTTAAGTGTTTTTCATGTTTGAGATTATGTATTGTGATAGTTAAACTAATCTAGTTTATGCCATTGTACATTCCTAAAAGTAATGGGAGTATGTGACAAATGTGGATAGAAAAGTCACAAGGATCGTGATTGTAAGGGAAATAATGATGATTTCATTGTGGAGTGCTAAAATTCTAGGGAGATGGGGAATTATGAAAATGAATTTCCTAAGCTCCTAAGAAATTTACCTTAGAAAATTCCCAGAGATCAAGGCCATAATTATGTTGTTACTACAGTTGAAGTGTAATAATTAATGTATTTGTGTTTTTGGACCCAATAATTATATTATGTTTATAATAATAATGTGATATATATAAGTATTGTACTGTGGTACTTTTTGTTTTAATTTAGGTTTTAATATGATTAAGGTAATCATATTTTTAGTATGTGACAATAATAGAAACTTTTCTTTGTTTGGGGAATTTGATGTTACAATTGATTTTTGAATTTAGAGACCTTTTAGAGAGAGTCTCGATAGAGGTATATTGGATAACTATAAAGGTTGGAATGGATTAAATTGATGTTTGGATAGTATTGTTTATGGTTAAAACATTTCACAATATAATAAATGGAATATTATAATACTATAGTTTTTAGAAAAGTTCATCATATATGTCGGGTGATAACCTATGACGTCGGACAAAGCTGCAAGAACCAAACCAAAAACCAATGTGCGATAAGGCTTTATTACCTACCACAAGCCTATAGGATGTCCCTGGTTATTACAACGAATTTTTCTTCATTTAAATGATATATGTTAAAATTTGGAACCTTATATGATTAGGATAAATAAAATATTTTTTGAGTTCTATTATCTTTTGGAGTGAAAGATGAGTTTGTGGTAGAAATTAGTGGAATGTTGAAACATTACATATCAAGTATATATATATATATATTATCCTATGAATAAATAAATTCATAATCATTAGTGAAAGGATATTAAAATCAAAAATGTGTTATCCTAATGCTTTATGTTTTGTTGAACTGATGATACTTTTAAATCATCCTAGATTTATGGCTTTGTGGCCCTCAATTTTACAGTTGTATGTGATTGATGACCTCAATCACTCCTGAAAAATATTTATGTTCCTCCTATAATTACATTTCTATAATTTCCACCAATGTTCTACTATTCAAATCCCTAATTTGGTGGTGACTTTTTCATTTCCCTTTCCCTCTTACTAAAACTAAATTTTATTGACCCTATTTCTGATGTGGGTTTTCCACCAAGGTATTTTATATTTTAAACCATTTATTTCTGAAGAATAATTTCAAATTTTGAGGATGATATTTATTAATGGAGGATAAAATGTAACACCCCAAGCTTCAATGGTACATTTCCCTTTATTAATGAAATTGCTTTCAATGTACGCAACTTCGAGGTTCCAACACACCAGGACCAATCAATCTAGCTGTTATGAATAGTAATATCCCCTTTTTAAAATTTTATAAATTTCGTTTTTCAAAATGGCTTGATTTTTTAATTCAGAATATTGAAATTATCTTAGGGTGAATTTTTTTGCATTTTTCTGAAAACATTCAATTTTTCTGGAATAACGAAAAATACAACGTTATTAGTTAAAATAGAATTTTTTTTAACTAATTAGTTCTTTTATTTAAATTAATATTAGGTAAAAATTGATACATAATACCTATATAAGTTATATTTATTTCATTAGAGTCATTTTATAATAATTTTAGATATAATTTTTTTTGATCTTTTTACTGTTTTTACCGACCTCCTAAGAGCATTTGAAAATTTGAATAAAACATAATTTTACAGATTTTTTAAGTTGAATTTCAAAAATCTGAGAGACACGATTGAAATAAGTAAGTAAAATTTGCTTCAATAAGATGAAAATAATTTTTCGTGAATAGTAACATTTTACTTTTATTTACCACGTTTAAAAGTAAATATGGTAATTAAAGGTAAAGATGATATCAATTTTTTCGTAAAAAGTTTCCCAAATCTATTTGATCTGAGTAATTCAACCGAAAACAACCTTAGTAATAAAATATTATAATTTAGGTCCACATGGATTAGATTACGACTTTTATTATAATTTTAATTAAAGAAGAGTTAAATGTTTTAAATTCAATGTTTAATAACTAATTTTTTTTATTATATGGCTAAACATAAGATAAATTTGACTATAAATATGCATTAGAAAGATAAAAATAATTCCAACATAATTGAATTTTATTTATAATATTTAGACATTAAATAATTTTATTTATTTATGACACAATGATGATGTAGTAATTACCTTAATAATGAAATATTAAAATAATTGATATTATAAATACCCAAATATATGTAAATTGAAACATTTGATAAATTAATAGAATTTAATAGATTAATATGACATGTTAAGGTTTATTAAATAAATTTATTTAGAATTAATAATGCTATTAGGACTTTAACAATAATCAATTACAAAATAGTGTCAAAATTGACATAAAAGAGTTTTTAAAACAAATATTATATTATTAATTTATATTCTATTCATAAAAATATAAGGATTGGAAAAATGACATAGATAATTTAATATATATTAATAATAAACCACATGGGGTTCGTTTGGCTTGTTATTGTACGTTTACTAAACATATAATATAAAAATACAAAGAGACATGGTAAATGTCAAACAATTTTACTAAGATTGAAATATAAATTATAAGGTTAATATAGTGACCTAAACCTATCTAAAATATATGGGTTGAAATTATTTTGACCCAAACCCAGATTATTCTCTAAATAAATAAATTTTGAGCCATTGAAACCCAAATATTAATTAATTTTAAAATAATATTTCAAATTATTCCTAAGGTGCCCCTCACCCCTCGTATAAAAGGGCACTCCCTCTTCTCTCAATGTCACACCTACAAAGCCTTTTGGAACTGACAATACCTTCCCAAGTATCTTCTCAAATATCCTCTCTTCATCCTAGTGGACTTAAATCGGTCACAAATCCAACTAAAGGAGCCATTTTGATCAAATAAAAACGAAAAACATGAAGAAGAGGTAAAAATTTCATCACAACATTCATGTGTTTTCTTCTTCCACTTCCACTTTCTTTATTGTTTATATTATAAAATTATAACTACAATATCTTATATATGCTGTTTTGTTCCTATAATAATGACACAAAAATATTCATTATTATATCCATCCTATAAATTAAAAAGTCACCATACGTGAGTACGTACAGATTACCGTCTCCATGTTGTGGTGTAGTTTTTTATTCAAACATTTCATCATTTGGATGGGTATAATAATGCGTATAAATGATTTAAATATTAAATATAAAATTATAATTATTCTTTATATATAATATACCATCCAAATATATACAATTTTAATATCAAAAGAATGATATTGTCGCTCGTCTGTACATATGGAATACTGTCTCCACGAACGCGATAAGATTCATTTCCCCATCTTAACCATTCAAGTATATGTTTCATTTGATGATTAAAAATAATATTTATGTACTTGATATAATTATGTATATGAATATGATACATCATATCCATAAAAACACACCTTATGTAATAAAACATGTAAAATAATATGAGTAAGTTAACACCTGAAACGAAGATAATACTAATATATTATTAACAAACCAATATTAGAAGATCATATATGAAATCATATTTATATGTATGATTATTTTATAATTTAATAAAAACAATTAAACTATCATATATGATTTTAACACACCCTCAACCGAGGAAATGTACTAGGTAAGGTTTAATTATACTATCTCTTAATTATTTGAGGTTGTTTATACGTAATTATCTACTGGGACCTCTTTATAATCCACATACATGTTTCTTAAAAATGTAGTTCCAAAAAATTTTAGTATTTAATAAAAAATTGGATAAAATAATTTATACCCTTATTTAACCATATATGTTTCAAATGGAGTCTTTCTATTGATTTCCAAAAAAGGTACTTTGTGACCTTTTTGAAAAAATTACGGTAATAATGTTTTTTAACTTATATGGAGGGGGAAACTATCTACTGCTATTATAACATCATCAAATATTCCATTGCAAGATTATAAGAATATTTTAATAATAAATTGTTTCTGTATTATTATGTGACTATTATATGATTTAAAAATTGAAATAGATATTTCTCTCAAATAGTTTTGATTTCATACATGTCAACATCCTTAGATAAATTTTACATTTTTGTGAAGATGATTTATTATGATATAAATTAACAATATTTTATTTAATGTTTTGTGATTTTTTTGACTGTGGATGATTTATTTTTTTTCTATTCGTGTTTTATGTTTAAAGTATTAAAATTTCATATGATAGTTTTAATAAAAATGTTATTTGTATATTTCATCCTCTTCATAAGATGAATGTGTTGGAATAATATGTTTCGGGTTGGGGACTGGTAAAAGTAATCCCATCGGGTTGGGGTCTGGTTAGAGAAGACCCACCAGGTTGGAGT
This sequence comes from Viscum album, assembly GCA_963277665.1. Lineage (NCBI taxonomy): Eukaryota > Viridiplantae > Streptophyta > Magnoliopsida > Santalales > Viscaceae > Viscum > Viscum album. Next base: position 767,317,707 of record OY728162.1, read on the forward strand.
CTAGTTACAGTGGCTCTCTTGGTTGGAGTCCAGTTACATAGGCTCTCCGGGTTGGGGTCCGGTTACCGTTATCCCATGGGTCCCGGCATGAGGCCTTGACATAGAAATTAATGTATGGTGTTATGCATTCCATCATTATGAAATTGGATATTGATGTTGCATGTGATTATTCAGCTAGTATAATATCCATGTGAATATGTAAAAGGAATTATCAGATTTATTTGTGCCATATTATTCTTATGTTTATGTTTAAAAGCCTTATGTTTTAGTTTTTTACATTGTCTTAAATGTTTATTCTTATTTATGAAAGCATTTGCTATACTGTTATCCTTACTAAGAATATGAGCTGACCCCTTTCTATGATTTATTTTTCATAGAATGCGAAGAGGTGTATTATGACTGAATTGTATGATTAGTCTATGGGATATGATTGTGGTTAATGAAGACAATTTTATATTTGTTTTTCATTGTATAATGTAATGTAAAATTTATGAATGTATCTATTACTTCCAAGCCTACTAAACTGATCGGTCTATTTGGATTTGATTCCCTGTGATCATTCCAATTTTATTTAATAATTCACCGACTATAGGTAAATGCATTTGGGGTGTCATAGTTGGTATCAGAGGATGTTTAGTAAAAACCTTGGAAACTAGATTTAGATAAACTCTGATTAGATCACATTACCCTATGATAGACATTGAGATTAGTATAGAATAACTTACTAGAATTTTGGTAATGAAGAGATTTTTTGTGTTTTCCAAGAAATACATCTCTGTCTAGATATGAGTAGGTAGAGGCGGCTTTGGAACATATGTACCTAGGGGTAAGACCCGAAAACACTAGTTTGAGCTAAACTTGAACGGGAACTGGTGCACAACAATGGGCCATACTGCACTCTTGCTTACGAAATTACCAGGGGATATTCTTAGGATAATTCTCTTTTTCATTACAAACCATTATGAAGGGTTTATAAGTATATACTTCCTCAATGAATACATTTTTTTGATTATGGATTATATCCATAAACTTTTCAAATTATGTTAAGTGTTTTTCATGTTTGAGATTATGTATTGTGATAGTTAAACTAATCTAGTTTATGCCATTATTTTGAAATGTCACCTAGTGGAAGAAATGGAAATTGTATTAATGCACGTAATCCATGTAGGGATTTTCCTCCTTATCAGGGTAATTATTGTGGAGTTGGTGATACAACTGGTGCTGATCAACTTATCACCATAATGGGAAGACTAAATAAGGTTTTGAATAATAACCTTAGCTGTATGGAGCACCCTGATCCACAACGTGGAGGATCAATGTTATATTTCATCATGAGGCAACAACCCCCAACATTAAATGGGTATACAAATATATTGGTAGATGATAAATGGAAATGTTCCTTAGAGAAAATATTTCATGCATTGGGGAGTAACGAAAGGAAAAAGTTGTAATGGCAGTTTATCACCTCATGAGAGATACAGATCCATGGTGGTCATTATTACAAAACACAAAGAATGATGAATAAGTATCAGACATGGAATCGAGGGAGTTTAAAAATATTTTCATAGAAAAATACATTCCTTGTGACCATTGAGAAGATATGGAAATATAATTTATGAGTCTGAGGAAAAAGGAGTATGATAATGTCACAAAGTATAAGGCTAACATTACAAGGTTAGCAAGGCATGCAGCTGATTATATATGTAACCAAAGGATTAATGTTGATCGATTCATTGATGGGATAAAACCATTTCTCCATCAAGAAGTAGTCTCAAAATATTTCTCAGTGTATGAAGATATAAGATCATGTGCTATCAAGACAGAAAATGAATTATCTAAATCATATGACAAAATAGTAATGTAAGAGAATAAAAGAATGGTGGAGAAAGAGAGAGATAATGGGAAAAATTGAAATAAGTATTTTCCATTATGTGATAATTGTATGACGAAACACCCCGGTACTTGCCTAAATTGAATGGGAGTTTGTTACAAATGTGGAGAAAAATGACACTAGGATTGTGATTGCAAGGGAATGAAATATGCTTTTAATGTTAAGTGCTACAATTTTAGAAAAATGGGGAATTATAAAAATGAAATTCCAAAGAGACAAGGAAAATTACCTCAGAAAAGGAAAAGGGAGAAAGTCCAAGATTATACTATTACTACAGTTGAAGTGGAATAATTAATGTATTTGTTTTTTTGGACTCAAGAATTATATTCTGGTTATAAAAATAATGTGATATATATAAGGATTTTACTACAATACTCTTCGTTTAGTTTAAGGTTTTAATATGTTGAAGGTAATCATATTTTTAGTATGTGATAAAAAGATAAACTTTTCATTGTTTGGAGAATCTGATGTTACAATTGAATTTGGAATTTAGAGACCTTTTTGAGCGAGTTTGGACACATGTATTTAGGATAACTATAAAGGTTGGAATGGATTAGGTTGAAATTTGGATAGTATTGTTTATGGTTAATAAATTTCTTAAGAATATTTTTGGAATATTATAATACTATAATTTTAGGAAAAGGAGAACCTATAGGTCGGGCGATAACCCGTCGCGTCAGAAAATGCTGCAGGAATCAAACCCACAACCAATGTGAGGAAAGGATTTATTACCTACCACTAGCCTACAGGAAGACCATGGTTATTAAAAAGTTGTTTTCTTCATTTAAGTTGTATATATTAATATTTGAAGCCATATATGATTAGGATAAATAGAATATTTGTTGAGTTATATTATCTGTGGGAGTTAAAGATAAGTTTGTAGTAGAAATTAGTTGAAGGATGAAACTATAATTTTCAAGTATATATATATATATCCTTCATTTTATGAGGAAATTAATTGTTAAACATTAGGTAAGAGATATTAAAACAAAAAATGTGTTATCTTAATACTTTATGTTTTGTTAAACTGATAATATTTCATATCATCATATATTGATGGCTATGAGGCCCTCAATTTTACATGTGTTTGTGATTTATGACCTCAATCACTCCTAATAAATATTTATGTTTTCCGCTAATTACATGACTATAATTTCAACCATTGTTCTCATATTCAAAACCCTACTTTTTGGTGAATTTCTTATTTCGCTTTCACTCTTATTTTTAAAAAATTTATTAACCATATTTTTGATATGGGTTTTCTACAAATGAATATTATATTTTCAACCTTTAATTTTTGAAAAATAATTTCAAATTTTGAGGATTCAATTTATTGAAGGAGGGGATAATTTAACACCCCCCGATTCTATAGTATATTTTCCTGTGAATATTGCAACATCCTGCATTGTACGCAACTTCGAGGTTCTAACTCACCACGACCAATCAGACTAGCAGTTATGAGTAGTAATACACACATTTGGAAAATTTATAAATTTTTTTTTTAAATGGACTTCATTTTTGTATTCAGAATATCAAAATTATCTTAGGGTTATTTTTTTGGAATTTGTATGAAAACATTCAATTTATTATGAATATTGAAAATCATTGCGTTATTACATAAAACCAAATTTTTATTTAAATATTTAATTATTTTATTTAAATACATATTAAGTAAAAAAAATATATAATACCTATATATTTTCAATTTTATTCAATATAATCATTTTATAAAAATTTTAGAAATATAAAATTTTGTTGAACTTCTTATCCTCTTTAACCCACATCTTAGGAGCATTTGAAAATTTGCATAAAACATAATTTTACCGCTTTTGGGAGTTGAATTTAAAAAATTATGGAGACCCGGTTTATATTAGTAACTAAAATGTGGTTCAATGAGATGAAAATAATTTTTGGAGAATTTTATCTTTTGACTTTTATTACCTCCTATAAAATTAAATAGGTTAATTAATGGTAAAGATGATATTATTTTTACCCTAACACAATTCCTAATTATATTATATAGCTGTAATTACACCCAAAAAAACCTTAGGAATAAAATATTATCATTTAGGTCCACATGGATTATATTAAGACATTTATATTTATTTTATCTAAAGAATAGTTAAAAGTGCTAAATTCAATGTTTAATAAATAAAATATTTTTATTATAGGGATACACATAAGACAAATTCAGCTATAAATACTCATTATAAATTTAAAGAGATTTCCTACATAATTTAATTTTATTTATAATCTTTTGACATTATATAAATTAATTTATTTATGAAAAATTGATGATACAATAATTACCTTATTATACAAATATTAAATTAATTGATATTATAAATACCCAAAAAAATGTAAATTGATACTTTGGATGAATTAAAATATTTTTATAGATTAATATGAAATTTTAGGGATGATTAATTTAATTTAGTTTGAATTAATAAAGTTTTTAGGACTTTAACAACAAAATTACCAAATACTGTCCAAATTGACATAAAAGAGTTTTTAAAAAAATATTATAATATTAATTGATATTCTATTCCTAATAAACTAAGGATTAGAAAAATAATTAGATAAGGTTATATATATTAATAATTAACCACTTTGGGTTTTCATGTACTGATATAGTATGTCTATTAACCATATAATATAAAAACACATAGAGACATGGTAAATGTCAAACTATTTAACTATGAGTTATATATAAATGATAATGTTAATATGATTACCTAAAATTGTATAAAATAAATTGGTTGAATGTATTTTGAACCATACCCACCTTAGACACTAAATAAATCATTCTGGAGCCGTTATAAACCGAATATTAACTTATTATAAAATATAATTTCACACTATTCCTAAAGTTCTCCTAACCCCTCTTATAAAAGGGCACTCCCCCTTCTCTCAAATTCACACCTCTTAAGCCTTTTGGCTCGGCCAAACCCTGATAAAATAACCTCTCAACTATCCTCCTTTAATCCTAGAGGAATTTCTTTGGTAATAAACCAACATATGGATCCCTTTTGATCAAATCAAAAAGAATGAACCCAAAGAAGAGGTAAATATATAATCACCTCTTTCAAGTTATTTTCTTTTTCCACTTCATCATTCTTTGTTGTATCAATTCTATAATAATAAATCCAGTATTTTATATATAATATGATTTTATTATAAAAATGGCACAACAATATTCAATATTCTATCCATCCAATAAAATTAAAATCCACCATACATGCGTCCGTAAGGATTACCGTCTCCACGTCATGGTGTAGTTTGTTATTCAAAAATTTCATCATTTTAATGGATATAATAATGAGTGTAAATGATGTAAATAATAAATATAATATTATAATTATTATTTATATATGATATACCATCCAATTATATATGATTTTAATATCAAACTAATGTTATTGTCGCTCGTACGTCCGTACGGAATACCGTCTCCACGAACGAGATAAGATTAATTTCCCCATTGTAATTATTCAAGAAAAAGTTTCATTTTATGATTAAAAATATTGTTTAAGGACTTGATATCATTCTATATATGAATAATATATATCATGTCCTAAAAAAACATGGCTTATGTAAGAAAACATATAAAAGAAAATGAGTAAGTTAACAACCGAAATGATGATAAAACTAAAATATTATTAACAAAGAAATATTTTAAGATCGTAGATGATATAATATTTGTATTTATGATTCTTTTATAATTTAATAACAATTATTTAACTACATATAGTAGGTTAATGTACCCCTGACCAAGGAAAAGTACAGGGTAACAGTTTATTACACAATCACTTCATTATATGAGGTTGTTTATACGTAATTATGTACATGGACCTCTGTATCATCCACATCCATTTTTCTTTAAAATGTATTTCAAAATGTTTTAACTATTTACTAGAAAATGCGTTAAAGTCATATATACATTTATTTGACCTTATGTGATTTTAATGGAATCTTTCCATCATTTTCCAAACAAGGTACTTTGTTACCTTTTTGACAAAATATATGTAAGAATGTTTATTTAACTTATATGGCGGGTGTAGATATTTTCCACCATTATAACATCGTCTATGATTCCCATACAAGATTATAATGAATATTTTTTAAATAAATGGTTTCATTATAATTATGCGACTCTTATATGATATCAAAATAGAAATATATATTTCTCTCAACTAGTTTTGATTTCATATATGTCAACATCCTTTGATAAATTTTACACTTGTTTGAAGTCGATTTATTATGATAAAAATATTCCATATTGTATTTATGGTTTTTTGATATGTTTATCTATGGATGAGTTATTTTTATGCCATTCACAGTATATTTTTAAATTATTTACATTTCATATGCTATTTTTAATACAAATGTTTATGTTATATTTCAACATCATCTTAAGATGAATTTGTTGGACTAGTACGTTCTGGGTTGGGGACAGGTAAAAGTAAGCCCTCTGAGTTGGGGCTCAGTTACAGGTGGCCCTCCGGTTTGGAGTCTAGTTACAAAAGCTTTCTAGGTTGGAGTTTGGTTACAGAGGCACTCCGTGTTGGGGTCCAGTTACAGTTATCCCCTAGGTCCTGGCATGAGGCCCTGACACATAAATTAAATTTCTGTATTATGCATTCCATCATTATGAAATTGGATATTGATGTTGCATTTGATTATTCGACTAGTATAATATCCATGTGAATAAGTAAATGGCATTATCTGATTTATTCATTCCATATTAGGCTGATTTTTATGTTTGAAAGACTTATGTTTTAGTATTTTACATTGCCTTAAATGTTTATTCTTATTTATGAATTCTTCTGCTATATTGTTATTCTAATTGAGAATATGATATCACCACTTTCTATGTTTTATTTTTCACAGGATGTGGAGAGGTATATTATGACTGAATTACAGGGATAGTCTTTATGATATAATTGTGGTTAATGAAGGAAATTTGGTTGTTTCTTTCATTGTATAATGTAATGTACAATTTATCAATGTATCTAATACTTCCAAGTCTACTCAAATGATTTGTATTTAGGGATTTGATCCTTTTTTATCATAGAAATGTTATGTAATATCGCACCGACTAAAGGTAACTGGGGTCAGGGTGTGACATCTTTGATTCTAAGAGAGGGTCTTATTGGAAGAATAAAATAAGAACCCATTAATTAAACACTTCTTTAGTGTAAATAGTAATCCAGGTTACATAATCACAAGGTCTATATGGTTGTGGAAATCGAGAATGAATGATGAATTATCCATTGGAGTTTACCATGATATTTATGGGTGGTCTATAGGGATATACGTTTGGAATTTCCACATATATTCTTGATGTTCCTAAAATTAAATGTTTCGATTCTATCATTATAGCTTAATTACACAAGGATATCAGATAGACAACATCCATGATGTCCTTTAATAAGTTGTTTTATCCTATGACCTTACATTTGGAAAAGGCTTCGGATTTTGTCACCTTAGATCAAGGAGAACATTTAGTGATAGAGTATGATACCTATTTCACCAACCTAGTTCCAAATCATGTCACTAATAACTACCTCAAGGATATATGGTTTTAGATGGTTCGAATGCTATAGATTTTGATGACTCTTATTATAATGTGCTTGATGACCATTATCGATGTAGTTGATAATGTGGATATAGATAACCCAGAGTTAGTCCGAAAAATAGGTCTTAGTGGATGATCTGTTATTATAGGGGTAGTCGAGATGTGTCACCTGTAATGAAAAGGAATCATAGTAAAGGTTCTTTTTTCATTAGGTTCTATTAAATATGGGTTTTTTGGGAAATACCAGGTGTTTTTCTTCCATTGTAGAATACTTAGCAATTTCTAAGCCTAATATTATATTCAACCCCAATTTCTCCCATCATTGTGTAAAATATGGTCACCTTAAATGTTTTTTAGAAGAGTTTCATACGGAATTTTAGTTGGATAGACCTTAGATAATGATCATACTATTAGTTAGATGCTATGAAAATGTGGTGCATATCATTATAATTTTTTGGGGGACAATTAGGCAATGAATAAATCTCAGATAGGTGTTTAGTTTGGATATCTTTATACTGTAGAGTACGTACAAGAGGAATCTTAATTGGGTATAACTATTATGAGTTGTAAAATGATTATCACTTCATTTATTTTCCAAGAACTAATTGATTCCAGTGCAGCTCATTATTTTATATAATCGAATTTTGTCAATGTGTATGGATTATTCTTGAATATATTTTCATTTTTATGGATCATTAAACTCCCTTATAAAGGTGTAATGTATAGGGTTTTTAATATTCCAAGTTCCATGGTATGATCTTAGACAATGAGTTTGTATATAATTTTTTAGTTCGCGATCTTCATATCTTTGAACTTGTTATTGAAATGGATTAGATGAATTTTTTAAGTACTTGGTCAATTGTAATCATTTTTAGCATTAGATTCTATTTCCCAATGGGGTTACTTGTGTCTTTCAATGTGAGTGGGATCCTATATCTGGGAGAGTAGGGATGTTTTTTCCGAAGGATATAATGATATCATGTAATTTTATAGATGTTTATTGAGTCCATTTATCACTAGAAAAGATGTATTCTTACTACTATTATTAATGAGTAACATAAATAATTTATTAGTAACATTTTCTAGTTCAAATCCTCATAGAGATTTCCAATTTACTATTTTCATGCTTCTGAGGATGATCCTTATCTCCTCACCATTTGATCATATTATATCCACTGAGTAAAATGAAAATATTTTTCAAAATGTGGATATTGTGTCCAGAATATTTGGTTTTACGTGTTGGTCACATTGTACTTCTATGATTCTATTAATAAATAAATATATGGAAGACTTCAGTTGTGTGCTAACAACAAGAAGTTTAGTCAAATGACTTTTCTGAAATGGTACCCTTTTCCATGGATTGATGATTTTTTAGATCAACATATGATATCCTAATCGTTTTCTAATATTGATTTGTGATAGGGGTAACGTACGTTATGATTTTGAGAGGAAGATATTCTGAAGAATACACTCTAGAAACATTATAGATATAATAAGTATTTGGATATTTCATTTGGTCTTGTTAAAACTCATGTAGTGGTTAGATCTTTGATGAATTAGATTGGGTATTTTTTATTAGACTCCATCATCGTTGTTATGGTGGAAGATATTTTGATGATTTTAAAGTCTAAATAAGAATAGGGATAACTTCTTGATATTGTTCTTATAACTCTAAATGAACATCATATGTATTGAAAGATAAGTAAATTCTAGTTTTGGATATGAAAATTGAGTATTTTGGGCCATTTTATATATGAGAGAGGTGTCTCAGTCAATCATAAATAGGTTTACGTAATGATTTCCTTGGATCAACAAAGAATTTGTTTGAGGTTTATTTCTTCATTTTTTGGTATGGTTATTATAGAAATGTAAATATAGATTTCTCAAAGAATCCACATCATTTGTTAGAGTTTAAACATAAAGGTATTGAGTTTCAATTGAATGATAATTATAAATGATAATTTCAATAAATTAAAATTAGGATTAATTTATATCTAGTATTAATTATTTTGGAATTGGGTTTTCATTACCTCATATTTTTTGATGCCTTTTCTACAATATTAGGATGTTCACTGATTTAGGGGAAACTCGAAGTGGCATATAGATCTTTCTAACTACACCCTCATTATAATATTTATCTAAATAATGATCTTCAATTTCTGTCCTTGATTCATTCTCAAAGTACATAGAAACACTATCAATTCATTGAGATTATTTCTATATATTTGTATTATATGTTCCTGAAGTATATTTCATCCTAGAGGCATCTGAACCTATAATATAAATGTTTGGTTTGGTATCTTTACAATTTTGATTTTGATATTTCAAACACACCAGGAAAGTACAATGTGGTCACTAATACATTGAGAATGAATTTAAAGGAATATAAAAAGAAGGAATTAATGAATGAATGATATTTTATGATTTTTTTAATTGATATATTCTTGGAAGTGGAAGAAGTTGATGGGAAAGAGTGAATATCATGGGTAAAATATGATTTCTTATTTAATGATTAGATTCCTCCTGGATAATAAATAGACATTTATTTCCCTCATTTTAGTTAAATACCCTATGGTAACGTGACCTTGGGTGATTGGACTCAGTATCCAAATGTTTTTTTCATTTCTTAGTAATATTTATATTTCTAAAAACATTGTAGTAGAAATTGATGGATAGTGGAAATAATTCCAATTGTTCCATTCACAATGGGACTACCAAGATGAATAATGATTTGAAATGTTGGTATTTGTTTTTCGGGAATAGGTAGTTAATTAGGGATTTTCTATCATGATTCCCTATCTAAAAATGATTTTGTTAGCTCACCAAAGACTCGACAGTTTGTTATTTCCATTACCAATTCTAGTATGTAAGTGGGATGAGATATCCATTGTCTTTATGGTAGGTTTACCATGGAATCATATTAGGAAAAATAGTAGTTGGGTTATCATTTCTTTACTTTCAAAATCATCTCATTTACTTCACATTTAGGAAATATATGGTTCAAGAGCCTGGGAAAATATATATCTGAAGGGTCATGATGATCTATTAAGTATCTTATATTATTATTAATCATAGAGATATGTGATTTAAATCATGTTTTTTGAAATTTTTATATCTAGTGATATGTACCCAATTGAAGTTAACCATAGTATATAATGCTCAGACTAATGAAAATATTGAGCGATATATTAATATTTTTTAGGATATGTTTTAGGAATGCATTATTTATTTTGATGGTTCATGAGAGAAGAGTTGTTCTATAGATGATTTTTCTAATAAGATAGTTATCATTATTTTATTAAAATATTTCTCTTTTGAGAATATTATTAGTATATTTGAAAATATAGATTATTTTGGGAATATTTAGGACAATTGTTTTTGGTTGGACCAAATCTATTTCTATAGATTAAGAATAATTTGTAGTGTATATGAAATATATTACCGATAGATTAGATTCAATAGAAATATTATGTGTACTTTCGTCATTTACCACTAGAGTTTATAGTATGTGATTTTTTTCTCAAGGATTCAACTCATTTGATAAATATTCATTATAGAAGATATGGAAGGATGGTAAAAAAATTTATTAGATCATTCAAAAAAGATAAACATATTGGAATGGTCAGATATTAGTTGGATTAACTATATCACTTGACATCAATCTACGATGTGATTAATTTTACCCAACTAAATAAAAATCAACCAAACCCTTATTAATTATATTAAAGAGAACATTTTGATCTAAATCAGAACACCTTTGGAGATGAGATCCCAATTTATATTATGGGTCATCTGAAGAATGTTTTTTGTGGTAAAATGTTTCCCCTGATCCTAGTAATACATCATTGTGGATGGGATAGACACAAGGGGTAGGGACATGAATCATTGATGATGCAGTACTGGCCTTTTGTCTTGCCGAGTTCAGAAACATAAGATCATTCTAGGGAAATAAATTGACATGGTGGGGAGAATATTGAAACCCTTTGGGTCAAATGTATGTTATTTTTTGGGCCTCTTTTGAAACAATCATGGTTATAATGGTTTTTGGAATTCTGGGATCAATATTTTTTATTTTTGGGAGAAAAAGGCTAGGAACACGACTTTTGAAAATTTAGTAGTAACTATTAGAAAATCATGAAATATGTATTTGTTGGTTCCAATGATATATTTAATAGTTTTATTATGGTTTTTGGTAACTAATAATGAATTCTATGAAAACTATGTTAGAGGATTGGTTTGGATATAGTGGCAACTTCACGGATTTCACACAATTTTTATAACTATGTGAATATTCCTATGTAACCATAACATTTAGTTTTTAATGGATACTTGTGAATATATGGTTAGTTCATGGATTTTATTACTATGAATCAAAACTATGTGACTTATATGAGTTTAATAAAATAAGAAAAATACCCAGAGACTATCAGTTTTTCTGACCCAAATGTTTGCCCATTCACCCATTAGTTTGGCCCATACATTCCTTGACAATCTATAATGTTATCCCTATTTTATATTGGTGGTTATCTACCTATTTGGGTGGATATCATCAAGGTATGTGAGAATATCAACTCTATTTCTTTTATTTTCTCTAGATCTACCCTCATTATATATTCCAATTAACTTATTAATACACTAATGTGGCTTGACAATAAGATTTAAGGTGACATGTGAGGAATTAATTAATTTTCTTAAATATCTAGTCTTTATAGGATTTAATCTCTTCAATTATAATCAATTTTTTTAAGAAGACTATGTTTCATCCATTTGAGAGATAGGTGTCTCTAGATAATAGTTATTTTTTACTGAACAAATTACAATTATTTTTGTTTTCCTTTTGATTGGAGTATGGAAATGTTTGGCTTGATATCAATACATACTTATATATAGAGTTTCATCTTCAACGGAATGGGAAATGGTTTAAAAATGGTTTTATTTAAAAATATTTTTACACACTTCATGTGTTTGATTAAATCCATAAGATATGGTATTGACTCTAGAATGGTTAATCAAGAATGAGAGTGGTAATTTATTACACTTAATTTCTTTTATAAAATTATGGGAATGATTTAATTGAACGTTGTGAGAAAAAATGGGACATGGGGACCTCGTGTGCCTCAGGTTATGTACATATGAAAACCATCGTATGTTTCTATCCACTAGGGTTTATGGTTATGCTACTGATATATTACGGAAGGAAACAATATCAATAAGATTCACATTATGTCATTGTAGTGTTACTTGTGTGACCTAGTTATTTAGTCTTAAAGGCTAGATTCCAATTATTCTTGGTTTTATTCATGAAATTATTGTTTCAGGCTCTAAAATTTTAACATGTTTCTCTTTTGAGATATGAAGTATCTTGATCAATTTGTTCTATGTTATCATTCATATTTATTTCCATATTCTAATGAAATTGAAAATGGATTGTTTTAATGGAAACCCAAAGGTTGTTTTATGATAATTTTTTTCAAATAAAATTATTTATACAACATATTTTTTATTGAATCTATAAATAATGGTTTTAGTTTGATAGACTTTGCATATATTCATGGTGTTATCATAATAGGTGTCTCCCTCAAACCCTGAATATTAATTTAGGTGTCTGCATACATTGTTTTGAAGGAACCAGATAAAGTGATGGTTATCAGGTATTATTATAAAATATCTTATACAATTTCACATAATACTGGTTTGATATAGTTTTGGAGGACGATCACATAGAGACATATATTTGGTCTTTGATTTATGTGGTTTCTGGGATTAGTCTTTTGGATTGTTATGTTATGTCTCTTGGATTCATACTTCTTCTTCCACGACACACAATAGTTTTATACCATTATCTTTTTATATATGAGAAGTTGGGTGCTGTTTTAAGGGTCAAATCATTCCCATTTTTTATGTCTTGATACCCAAGTGTGTGTTTCCATCCAATGGTGATTTGGAAAGTGCATTTGGCATTTTTGAGGGCCATATTGGGTGACATATTAGGTCTACCTGGGTTGGTTCATTAGATTAATATATTTTATGGTTTAATGTAAAAAGCATATTTGTAAATGAAAACCATTAAAAAATCATATAATATATTCCTATAAGGGTTTCAAACAAAAATGTCATCAATATATTAAAAAATATACAAGGAATCATTAATGGATCAAAGACAATATTAAATAATGGAATGATTATTTATAAATTTGTCTAAAATAGTTTAGTGGGTGCATCATAGTTTTATATGTGATATATATTGATAACATATGGAAAAAGAGTAGTCTAATTGTACTTTAAGGATTGTTTGAAAATATTTCCTCATGAATGACCTAAAGTAACATACAATGATTAGATAACAAGATTTACTGAGATTTACCTATGGGTTTCTTGGACTAATTTAACATTCATCAAAATAAAAGGTATTGAAAAATACAATATGAAAAAATTGGATGATATCTTTTGAAAATCTCACATGTCATAAATCATTCCATGTTGACGTCTCAGAAGAAATATGCGGAGATTAAGAAAATAAAAAAACCATATATCCATTAGTTATGGAATTATCACATATTCCATATTATATACTAGATTTCATATTTTTTATAATTAAATAGTGGTAAAAAATATCAAAAAAATCCATGACAATTCCACTGATCAGTAATTATAATTATGCAATAGAACATAAGAAGCACATGGGACATGTTTATGGCACATATAGAATAAAAAGAGAATGTTATCAAGGGTGTATAATAACTAACCTCCAAATAGATCAATATGATCTAATATTTGAGTTTAGAAATGTATATGAGAATGAAAAGATCATTATATATAATGGTCATCAATTTCATAGAAATATTAGTATATTACAATTTCTAATTCCATAAAAGAAGTAGTATAAATATGTATATTTATCCTAGATCATGGTATTATACCAAGGATGCATATTTTTTCATGATGTATATTATAATAATATTATAGTAGTGATACTGGAATGGAACTATAGGTTATAATCATATCCAAGTGTTATATACTTTTGAGATATCATCTCTTGAGGTTTTTTACATTAGAATATGATGTTACTACTAGTGAACTATACATATGAAAACATGGTATATGTAATTACTAACAATATATCATTGTACAAAAAATATTTTTCATTAGATTTTTAATACTTTGTCAATTGTTAATTGTCTGCTCTAGGGAATGTAGGGGTTTTATTATTATTTTTTCCTATACCCAAAAAAAGTTTAAAAATATTATTACGATGTATGGAATGGAGCATTATATATACATAATTTATATGTAAAATGTTAATAACACAACTTATTTATGTAATAGAAATGGTATTGAACATATATTGCATGTTGTATAAAATATTTGTAGAAAAACATATATATAATGTGAACCCCATGAAAACATGAGACTAATATAAGACCTAAAACCTGTTTTATAGATTAGAAATATTATGGTACAAAGATGATTTATTAAATTAACTTTTTGGGGGATCATAACAATATATGTGAAATTTATTGTAGAGGTAGAATAAAAGAACAACAGTAGGTTCTTTTAAATTTCTCAAAGAATTGTTGTATACTGAGTCAAATTTTAATTAAAAGTAATTTTTTAATAATTGTTATCTTGGAGAACATTTATGAATCTATAAATAATTTCTATAATGAA
Organism: Viscum album; assembly: GCA_963277665.1. Lineage (NCBI taxonomy): Eukaryota > Viridiplantae > Streptophyta > Magnoliopsida > Santalales > Viscaceae > Viscum > Viscum album. The sequence continues at coordinate 767,332,844 of OY728162.1, forward strand.
TTTGTAAATTTATATTTTTTATAGTTTTGTTATATTTAGTGCTAGTTATAAATATTCTGGAAATATTTTCCAGGGTTTATATCAATTATATATATATTAATATAATAATGTCACTTTTAACGACCATGAAAATATTTAATGATTGTTTAATAGTGAATATCATAAATTAGATATATTTTAACATTTTTTATTGGAGGATAAAACCAATGATGAATAAATTGGATCACTATATTATTTCATGCATTTTTAATCAATTTTTATAAACCATATATATTTAACAGGAAATAAGGGATATCTATATACACTACTAACATCAATTTAATGTGTGGATATATCTATAACATATTGAATTTTTTACTATCAAGAGTTTAATAAAAAAATATTTAATAAATATTTACATAATTTAAGAAAAAAATTTAAATATATAAATATATTTTTATCAGTTAAATAATACAAAAGAAGCATATATAGGTTTTCCAAGAAAATATACAACACATGAATAGAGGGATCCAATATCAACTCTTTCCCCAAACAATAGGCTGATATATAGTAGATTCTCTACAATAGACATGTTTATATTGACTATTATCTTTTGACACATGTGATTCAAATGTTAAATAGAATTTAAAATATATATTATTTTTCATTACATATGTTATAAAAAATTAAATTTAGAAAAAAATAATAATTTAAATGTAATAATATAAATGTACCAAATTTAGTACCACATATATCAAGGTTGAAGTTTTAGGTGGAGTTCCCTTAATCCTTCCATGAATTAAATTTGGAAAACAATTAGACATCCTTTTGAAAGAAATATAAAATAAATTACACTATAAATAAATTTTTTGACTAATTTTTTTAAAAAAAATATACTTCTTCTAAGTGATTAGAATGTTACTCCAATAATTATATATTATGGAAATGGAAATCATGTCATAAGATAAATTCTGATATATCTACATGTATAGTCTTCTCACATCATCTATAACAACCCCATATTTGTAAAATTAAAAAATATCTTTCACAATTAAATATTAATACTAATCACGACCATGCTCTAATACCCTCAAATCCTAATTTTGAAACCATATTATCTGTCTATGACCACCCCAAATAAAATCAATCTCATCCATCTGACATTGTAGAATCATAATACACTAATATAGTGGAATTTTGTAAAAAATAACATAAGATTGGATTTTGGTGAATACTAATTTATAATAACAAATTAAAAAACTCTAATGGTAGATATATAATCATTTTGTGAAATATTATAATACTTATGTCTATAGTGTCCAAATATATAAATTTGTTTAATTTTTATTATAATTTTTTATAAATATCTAAAATCGATTGTTTTATTTGTAATTGAGATATTCTATTGGAAAATTATCCTATGTTATGTAATGTAAGTTGAAATATGTCATATAATTTAAATTTTGTAGTCTTAATAAGATGTTTAGAGTGGGAATTATAATTTAGTTAAAGATTGTGGGGCTATATAATGTGGTACGTGAAACCATGTAGAGTATATATCGATGAGGTAGAATAAATTAGGAATATATTTTAATAGGGTGTAATGAGAGTTATTTTGCGGAGGAGTGGTATGTTTTGATCTTATTTGTAAATTTATTAGAGTCATGTAATGAAAATAGAGTCTAGATATAATAAATGTAAGGAGCATATCTAATGAAGGTGAGAGAATATAATATGGTTTTGTTAACATAATATTTGTTAATGTCCTTATGTTATCATGAAATTGTATGTTTTAGCATACCATCATGAAAAAAGAATATAAAATATGTAATAACCTGATATACAATATAAAAAAGGAAAATATTTATAAAATGATGTATAAAGATTAAATGAATTGACATATTCTAAATAAAAATAATAATATATACGTTTATGGAGTACTAAGAATTAAATAATTTGATATATCAATGAAAATATTAATTTCATCCTCTATCATTGTCATGATTTCATCATTTTCACCCTCCCTTAGAAGAAAAACTACTTCATATCATCAACGAGAGATAGATCAATATTCTATTGCTGATAGAGTTCATTTTCAAAAAAATTATTCATCTTTATCAATCATATCATACATTTCTCTTGGCTTTACATGCACTGCAACACTCTCCCATTCTAGACTCTATTATCCACATTGAAGACAATTTTTTCATCTGAATCAAAAAAATATATGTTTAATTTTATATAATTTCACCTATATTGATCAATATAGATAAATTAAAAAAATTAAATTGTATATAATAATTCATTATTACCAAATAAATATAGACACTCTTGAATTTTAATAACACAAATGAAAATTTTCTATGATAATTTAATTTAGTAACGAAAATCAACAATCTAGAGTATAACAACATTGAGAATTATATAGACATTAAAATAATTTTATAAAACATTCATAATTAAAAACTATATAACACTTAGAACCATTAATATTACAATCATAAAATATCCTAAACTTTTTCAAACGTCCTCAATCCAAATATTTCATACCATCAAGCACTATAGATTGATAACTTATAACCATGATCTATATATCTAAATATAAAATATTTCTAGATACATAAGATAATTTTATTGAAATATTTTTAATAAAAATTTGATTCTGATCATTAAATATTGGAATAACAATAAATAATATATTTTTTAATTAATTTTATTATCTCATTATCCATTAGTGTCCAATTTCAAATAACTTTTAGCAATGCAGCCATATGGTAGAGATATATTTCTCAAAAAATACATCAAATGACCTAAATACATAATCAAAAAAAGTAACATAGAATAATAAACCATATATGAAATGAGTATGAAAATTTTAATATTGTAATTATTAATATGTATGATAAAAATACCACCCTATGGTATTGATCAATCAATAACGACTGAGGCATCTAACTGAAACATTCAAAAAAAATCATAGATAGATCAACCATCATAGTGAAAAATGATAGAGGTAATATAATATCAAAATTAAAAAACGTTAAAAAAATTCATGAAGTTTTTCATGATCAAAGGGGTTTAATTATTTCACACAAATATCTTTGGATAATCGGAAAAACTAAATCACAACTACTATTATTTTATCAGGTAATAGTTTATAGAGTACCAAATGTATAAATATCAATATTAAATTATGAGAGTCATCAATTTTAATACATGGTAATATATAATGTTTTTAGTAAATTCTTATTGATATTTTAATTTAATATCAAATAGGATCTATCACAATTTTCATTCATCAATGAAAAACATACATTAATAAAAATTTTAATGAAAAAAATACTTCAAACAACATTATATTATAATTATAAAATAGATCATGATTTATATTAATTTCTCATATGTCCTTATGATATTTATGATTATATTTTTTTTACCCAATCACTCAATATTATAAAAACCAAATTATCACATATATTCTTTTAAATGTGCATAAAATTATGATTATTAGGAAATAATTGAAATTCTCAATAAGTTGGTTTGAAAAAATACTATTTTTCTTATAATTTATTTAGCAACTACATTTAATGACATGGGAATATTTTCCTACAAATCCTAAACTTATAATTTGTACTAAATTTTTCATAACTAAAACCTTTCTTTATATCCTAGGGAAAAGAAAACATATAAAGGGTGAGCTCAAATTTTCAGTATGGATATGTATGGAGAATATAAATCAAACCATATACATTTGAACATAAAAACAAGAACATATTGTGTAAACATAAAAATCTTGAGAAATGACATAAAATATGGCAGTACGTAAGGCATAAATCATAATGGAACATCAATCACGATAAAATTGATTGGAAATAAAACATGTAATTGTGGTTAAACATTAATCACATGATATGATTTCTATATTAGCCAAGTCATTGCTTCTAGGACCATCTTAGTGGACAAAGTCCCTTACTAAACCGAGTTCACTCCTCGTTCCAGTCCTGTATCACTGAACATGATTAAATTTTCGTTCAAGCCATGTCTATCTAATGCGATATAAATCTTTACCCAATGCATTGGAGGGAGATCTAGGTCCCAACCATCTCATAATGATACCATTCTTATGTGTGCCAAAATATCATAAATCATACTTCATTAAATATCCCATGTAATAAAAAGGGGATTCTTAAACATGATGCCATCAAAACATAATCAATATATGATAAAAGGACATCATAAAAATAATTACATCATAAAATAATCAAATCAATGATAAAAAAGGGATAGAAACAGAACCCTATATTATATTATATGGATAATACATTTTATAAAATGCTTGAACTCCATTCTTGAGGAAAATATCATTTCTACTTCAAAAACATTTTTTCTTTCTTAACATGTCATACTATTTTAAACTAAAAGAATTTGATTAAAAATAAAGTTGAAAACTTGTATATTATGATTAATGGAAATAATGATATTTTAAATCATAAAAATAAATTCATTCCATATAAGGTAAAAAAACATTCTTTTCATACATTGGCCAGAAAAGTCAAAAAGTACCTCGTACTAAAAATGAAAAAATATTCATTTCATATCTTTTACTATAAACTCACCAATGGGTAAAATTGAATTTAAATAGTTGTAAGAGGATATAGATAATATTAAATATTTAGGAATCATGGATATGGATGATAAATATTCCCCAGTAAATTCAGAAGTATAGACAATCTCGGTTAGAAATAAGATTGCGAGATATTCCCTTACCATATGTCCAATTTCTTCTCAATATGTCTGAGACTCTTATATAGTGGGTTTAAACATATTATTAAATTTTAATAGAACCATAATAATATTTATTATATCATATATGATTCACTTAAGACTTTATTGTATTCGTTCATTTGTCAATTCCATGTTAAAGGACCATTTTGGGTAAAATTGATTCATTTATCATCCGAGTTTTGACTTGTTATTATTAATATGATTACAGAGATCATGATTAATTAATTCAAGAATATAAAACAGGATTTATATATTATATATATTCAGAATATAAATATATATAATATATCTATAAATGGAATGAAATACACCGTTCATGGAGATGGTAGGTCGTACGCACGCATTAACGTTGTTTTTCGTTTACTTATTGAATTAAATGGAATTAATTAGATGACATAAACATTTATATACATAAATATAGTAGCATTATTATTTCATATATTTCTTGATTAATTATTTTATATTCCTTATAATCATTCTTGAATTGTAAACATGGTGTATAAATCTTATTGCGTCATGGAGACGGTAATCTGTACGTACGCACGAGTGATGATATCAATTCCATACTTATTGAATGGAATTGGAGTGGATGGAATAATATATTCGAGTCAGTATGATGTTATAATAATCATATATAGTTATTATTTACACCATTATATCCATCCAAGTATGGGGGTGGTGGAAAAACTGATTTCACCACGGCATGGAGACGGAATTCCATACGTACGCACGCACGTCGATTTTGTTTTTCGTAGGATGGATAGAAGATTAAATAGGGTTGTTTAATATTTATAATAACATATTAGTATATAAGTAATATTTATTTTATTACAATATAATGAAACAACTAAATAAGAGGAAGTATAAGAAGAATGAAACTTGAAAGAGTCGGTAGAAGAGATTTCCTTTTCCTCGACGCACCTCCTCTAAACTTCTTCTTAGAGCACTAGAGTTTGCCTTTTGAGAGACCAGAATCTCTATGATATAACTAGTGAGGTCGAGAAGAATATTTTACAGGGTTTTTCCGAGCTTCAAGTAAAAAAAATGGTGTGAAGAGAAGAGGGAAGGGGTGCCATTTTCATAAGGGAGGAGAGGGGCACCTTTGGAAAAACATAAAATATTATTTTATACTAAAGACATATTCAGTTTATAATAGTTCCAAATTTATTTATTACGAATACAAAGTGGTTATTGGTCGAAATACTCTCAACCGATATGTTTTAGACAAGTTTAGTTTACTATTTTAACAATTTCATTTAGATTTAACTATAAGTAAAATAATTTAACGTGTATCCTGTCTTCTTGTTTTCTTACATTATATGGTTAATAAACTTACTATAATAAGACAAAAGAACCCCAAGTGGTTCATTATTAATATATATAACATTATCTGATTCATTTTTCCTAACCTTATATTTTTAGGAATATAATAACAATTAATAATATAATATATGTTTTAAAAACTATTTTATGTCAATTTTGACAATATTTGGTAATTGATTTTTGTGAAATATTATAAAAACATGATTAATTCAAAAAAAATGTTAATTCAATCAATATTAACATGGAATCTTAACCTATAGAATTAGGTGAATTCATAAAAAGGATCAAATTACATTTATTTGGGTAATTATAACATCAATTATGTTAATATTTCATTAATAATGAAATTACTACATCATCATTGTGTCATTAATAAAATAAATTATTTAATATCTAAAAATTATAAATAAAATACTATTATGTAGGAAATATTTTTATAATTCTAATGAATATTTATAGTCGAATTTATATTATGTATAACCCAATATTAAAAAAAATTATTTTTTAAACATTGATTGTAACTATTTTAACTCTTCTTTAAATAAAATAATAATAAGTGTCATAATCTAATCCATGTGGAACTAAAGGGTAATATTTTATACCTATGGTTTTTTCAGTTGAATTACACTTATACAATAGAATTTGGATATGTGTTAGGGTAATAATAATATCATTTTTACACTTAATTACCCTATTTATTTTTCACTGTGATTAATAAAAGTAAAAAAGTTACTATTCTCCATAAATTATATTTATCTTAATAAAACACATTTTACTCCATTATATTAACCGTGTCTCTTTGATTTTAGAAATTTCACTCATAGAAGAGGTAAAATTAATTTTTTTGTAAATTTTCAAATTCTCCTTGGAGGTGGGTAAAATACGGTGAAAAGATCAATTAAATTTTTATATATCTAAATTTTTTAAAACATTACTCAAATGAATTACATTGAACATATATAGGTATTATGTATCAATTTTGACCTAATTTAAATTTAATAATATAATTAATTAATTAAAAAAAATTGGTTTTTAAATAGTATCCCAGTGTTTTCACTATTCATCAAAAATTGAAAGTTTTCATAAAAATACCAAAAACCCACCATAGGATAATTTCGATATTACAAATCCAAAAATGAATTCCATTTTGAATGATAAAATTTATAAAATTTCAAAAAGTGGTTATTACTATTCATAACGGTTAGGTCATAGTAATATTATTATAATATCTCGTTTAGTGAAACTCGATATTGCGTACTACACATGCTATCAAAGGACATGATTGCCTGTAAAGAAAGCCAAGTCAGGGCTGTATATAGTGAAAGCTCTATTAGGTGTTTCATATAATATAATCAAAACTTATTTCATTTATACACTAAACAAAATTTATACTTCATTTTTTGTAGACTAATTTCAACAAAACGAATTTGAAATTGTGTGTAACACGAGCCAAGAATAGTGTTGTGTTACTTCATGCATGTACATTGTTGCGTAAAGTAAAATCTAATAATGTTGTACTGTATAATAGAAGACATCAAAGAAATTTGAAATAATATATCTCATTAAATCTTGGGGTGTTACATTCTACCCCCCTTAAAATGAATTTCGCCCTCGAAATTCATCCGGGTTATAAATGGTTTACTAATTGAAAGTTTCGTTCATAGAAACCCACATCATAAAAAGGAATAATAAAACAAAATTTTAAAATGGTAGGTTAGAATCATAATAGTCAACCAAAGTAACTTAGCACTAGTTTTCCACATTTGACAACATAGGTAAAAATATGGATATGGTAGAGATGTCTAAACATCATGTTCTGATGTAGAGAGGTAGAGAACATTGCTATGAAAAATCAAACAATCACAAAGCCATAAATTTGTGATTATTTAAGGTACTATCTGATTCATTGTATATAAGGACACTTGGACAACATTTTTTTGTTTTCAAGATCATTTAACTAAATTTGAAGAATTTTTAAATTTGAAGAAATACTTACGTGATATTGGTACAATCTTAATGTTCTTTATTCCGTGAAACATTTCCACTTCATATCACAAATAAATGAAGATGAATTAGTCTTCCATGAAGTGTTAGCAGATCATGCGATCGAATTATAGGTCATTACATATGTCTCAAACAAAAGTATATAAAAAGTTATTAAATATAATTAAGTCCATCTATATTGTGATTAATCATATATGGTTCCTAAAATGGACTTATACATTATATATCATACCGCTTAATATAATAAAACTACTTTCTACTAAACAATTACTTCTTATAGGCTAGTGGTAGTGATAATTTCATGTCACAATTCAGTTATGGGTTCGATTCCCATAGCCTTTTCGGACACGATGGGTTGTCTCCCGTTCTACAGGTTTCCCTTTTTGTAAAACTACATTATTATAACTATCCATCAATAATTTCGAAAAAAGTTTTAGCATTAAAAAATACTAACTTATGTACAACATAATCTATTCCAATATTTAGTCTTATCCAAAATACTTCTATCCAATATCATAGTATAAGGAAAACAATTACTAGAAATATCATCTGTCAAGCATGTGAATACCATATCTTGTTGGTAAAATTACATACACGTGAATACCTTAATCATGTATTCTATTGAAGAATAAATACCCATTGAACCTTAGTGAAAACATGAATGTTGTCAAAATTTAACACTTTCCACATACCAAAATCCCAAAATCTTAATATACTCAAACCACAATTTAACATTGTCCTTATATCAGTAATGATCTCATTTCTTTTTTTCTTTATCCCTTCATTATGAAAATATCACCTTCTTTCAAAAAATATTTCAATCACTTTTCATGGTTACTGGTACCATATTATTGAAAACCAATACATAGATATTCCAAAATTCAATGATACCATAAATTAGATTCCATGATACTATTTTGAAATCCCATTACATAAATACGTAATCATTACACCACATCATTGTCTTACTCAACATCACAATTACTGATCGCATGTGACTTCCCATTATCGTTTTCCTTACGTGGTTACTCACATTGAAAATCAGAAACCCTTGGATTAGGGAATTTATTAGAATAATTCCCCATTTCCTTGAACTTGAAGCATTGACGTGTTGGTGGTGTGTCCTCTGTAGTCTTTTCTTTATTCACATCATTAACAACCCTTTTTTCCTTACAACGACACTCAGCGGCTCGATGAACTTCATAAAACATAAAACATTTTATAGTCCCTATAAGACAATCTCCACCATGATTCCTTCCACACATTGAGCATAAAGAAACATTCTTCTTCTTTTCACCATTATTATGGGAATTCTCCTTGAACTCCATCTTTCATTTCTTGTCAACACCATGTGATGGATGTGTAACATCAACTTCCATTTCTAACTTGATAGCACAACGCAAAATTAATTCATTTCTACTGAAGTCTCTTATAGTTAATTCTATTCGAAGACATGGTTTTAAACCACTGTAGAATCAATAAACATTAATTTAAGGTTGGATGATAAAGCCAGATGCATACCTTTCACGCCTTGTAAAATTGACATCGTATATACCAACAGATTCATTGTACATTTGCTTAATCTAAAAGAAAATCCTATTCCATCTTTGTTCAAATAATACGAGGGAAGTACTTATTGAAAAATATGTTATTTAACTCATCCCATTGTATTGATTCAATTTCATCTCGGGGCCTCATATTCTTAATTATAGTCCACCATTGATCTTATTCACCTTCTAAATAGTAAATATCCAGAATAAATTTTTCATGTTCTGGGCAACGAAGTAGTGAAAATATCTTTTCAATTGTACTGATCCATTGTTCAGGAACAAGTGGATCATAAGACCCACTGAAAGAAGGTTGACGTTTCCTCATAAAGGACTCAATAGAATATTGTTCCCTTCTCTGCTCATTTTGAAGTCCAAAATGATTCATAACGTTTGTATGTATGCAATAAGATTCTGAACTCCAGGTCCCATAACATTGGTTTGTTCAGTAGGATAATCATTGCATTGTCCATTACATTGAACAACATGGTTCCTTCGGGTTCCACCAATCGTCTAAAACCCAAAAAATAGTGTGATAAGCAAAAATCATGCTAGGGAAAACAACATAATAAAGGGGGAGTACCTTCAATATATAAAATATCAGGGTTAATTCTAAGATTATTACCTCAATTCTGGGACTATAACCTATACTTATACTTAACTTTGTGGACATCCCTAGAAATAACATATAAATATCTCTAGGGATCTCACTAATATTTTCACATCCTAGTTTCTGATGATTAACTAAACCATTCTTCTGATACCAAATCAAGAGACCCAAAGCATGACGTAGATGGAAATTACATTATTCTTGTGGAATACATAATACATAACAAAAACAGACACCAAAGGACCATATTAGTTTAGTGTCTTTCAAAACTCTGAACATAATCTTCTAATAATGGTGAAAGATATTCAACATATCCAATAATGATCTTCCCTTTTTTTTCATACCTAAAACCTATATTTATATCCTGGGGAAAATAAAACATATAATGGGTGAGATCAAATGCTCATTATGGTTAAGAATGGTGAAAATAAAACAAACCATATACATTTGAACATAAAAGCATGAACATAATGTTTAAGCATCACAATCTTGAGCAGTGACATAAAACAAGGCAGTACGTAAGGAATATATCATAATGGAACATCAATCAAGATAAAATATCTTGGAAATAAATTTTTAATTGTGAAAAAACATTAAGCACATGATATGATTTCCATTTTAGCCATGGCATTGCTGCCAAGAATATCTTAGTGGACAAAGTACCTTACTGAACCGAGTTCACTCCTCGTTCCAGTCCTGTATCACTGAACCAAATTAACTTGTCATTACATCCATGTCTATCTCATGAGATATAAATATTTACCAAAGTAATTGGAGGGAGATATAGGTCCCACCCATCTCATAATGATACCATTCTTATGTGTGACACAATATAATAAATCAAACATCATTGCATAACCCATGTAATAAAAATTGTATTCTTAAACATCAGGCCATCATAACATAATCCATATAAGATAAAAGGACATCATAAAAATAATTCCATCATAAAATAATCAAATAAATTTAAAAATAGGTATATAAATATAACACTATATTATCTAATATGGAAAATAAATTTGATAAAACTCTTGAACTCTATTCGTGAGGAAAATATTCTTTCTAATTCCAAAACTATTTTCCTTTCATAACATGTCATACTATTTAAACTAAAATAATTTTATTAAAAATAAACATGAAAACTTGTAAAAGAAGAATCATGAAAATAATGTTCTATGAAATCATAAAAATCCATTAATGTCGTATAAGTTAAAAAAACATTCTTCTCGTACATTGGTCGGAAAAGTTAAAAAGTACCTCGTACTAAAAACAACAAAATATTCCATTCATATCTTTTACTAAAAACATGACAATTAGTAAAATTTGATTTAAAAATTTGTAGGAGGATAGAAATAATCTTATATATTGAGGAAACTTGGACTTTGATGATAAATATTCCCCAGTAAATTCTGAAGTACAAACAATCTCGGATAAAAATGAGATTGTGATATTTTCCCTTACCTTATGTCCAATTTCTTCCATATATGTCCGAGACTCCTGTATAGTGGGTTTAAACATATTATTACCTTTTAACCAAACCATAATAATATTTATGATTTCATAAATGATTCACTTACGACTTTATATTATCCGTTCATTTGTCAGTTCCATGTTAAAGAAGCATTTTGGGTAAAATCATTTCATTTATCGTCCGTATTTTGACATGTAATTATTAATATTATTACATAGATCATGATTAATTAATTCCATAATATAAAACATGATTTATAAACAATATATATTCAAAATATACATATATATATTAGATCGATAAATTGAAAGCAATACACTATTAATGGTAACGGTAGGCCGTATGTACGCATGAATGTTATTTTTTGTTTCCTTATTGAATTGAATGGAATTAAGTAGATGAAATACATATATATATATATATAAATCTAGTAGCATTATTATGTCATATTTTTTATTATTACTTATTATATATACCATATAATCCCTCTTGAATTGTTAACATGGAAAATGAATCTCATGGCGTCTTGGAGACAGTAATCCGTACGTACGCATGAGAGATGATATCATTCCCATATTTATTGAATGGAATTGGAGTGGACGATATAATATCATAGAATCAGTATGATGTTTTAGTAATCATATATTGTTATTTTTTACACCATTATACCCATCCAAGTAAAGTGGTGGTGGAAAAAAATATTACACCACGACGTGAAGATGGTATTCTGTAAGTACGCACGCGCGGTGATTTCATTTTCTGTAGGATGGATAGAAGGTGAAATAGGTTTGTTTCATATTTAAAATAACATATATGTATATAATTAATACTGATTTTATTACTTTGTAATGAAATAACTAAATAATAGGTAGAAGAAGAATAACGAAACTTGAAAGAGTCGGCAGAAGAGATTACCTCTTCCTCAACACAACTCCATTAAACACTTTCTTAGGGCACTAGAGATGGTATTTTGAGAATACCAGAACCTATATGATATACCTATAGTGGTTTATAAGAGGAATTTTCAGGGTCTTGACGAGATTCAATTCTCAAAAGGGTGTGAAGAGAAGAGGGATGGGGTTCCCTTTTTATAAGGGAGGAGAGGGGCACCTTTGGAAAAACTTAAAATACTATTTTATAATAAAGTAATTTTCGGTTTATAATGGTTCAATTTCTTTTTATTTCTAAGATAATGTGGGGATGGGTCAAAATTTTCTCAAACATCAGGTTTTAGACAAGTTTAAGTTACTATTTTAAACTAATAATTTATATACAACTCTAAGTTAAATAATTTAACTTTTATCATGTCTTCTAGTTTTCTTACACTATATAGTTAATAAACTTACAATAAAAAGCCAAACGAACCCCAGGTGCTTAACTATTAATATATATAACCTTATATAAGACATTTGGCCGATCCTTGAATTTTTAGAAATATAATAACAATTAATAATATAATATTTGTTTTAAAAACTATTTTATGTCAATTTTGACACTATTTGGTAATTGATTTTTTCAAAACATACAAACATGATAAGTCTAAAAAAGTAAATTGAATCAATAATAACATTTAATATTAACCTATAAAATTATTTTAATTCATAAAAAGTCTAAAAATACTTTTTTTTGGTATTTATAACATCAATTATGTAATTGTTTCATTAATAAGGTAATTAATGCATCATCATTGTGTCATAAATAAATTAAATTATTTAATGTATAAAAATTATAAATAAACTAACATTATGTAGGAAATATTTTTAGATTTCTAATTAATATTTATAGTCGAATTTATCTTATGTATGACCCAATATTAAAAATTATTTAGTTATTAAACATTGATTTTAACTATTTTAACTCTTCTTTAAATAAAATAATAATAAGTGTCCTAATCTAATCCAACTGGACCCAAAGGGTAATATCTTATTCCTAATGTTGTTTTTGGTCAAATTACACTTATCCAATATAATTAGGACATGTCTTAGGGTAATAATAATATAATTTTTACCCTTAATTACCCTATTTACTTTTAACAGTGGTAAATAAAAGTAAAAAGTCACTATTCACCAAAAATTATTTTTATCTTATTGAACCACATTTTACTCATTTATATTAACCATGTCTGTCAAAGTTTATAAATTCCACTCACATAAGTAATAAAGTTAGGTTTTATAAAAAATTTCAAATTCTCCTAGGTGGTGGTTAAAAGACGGTGAAAAGTTCAATATAATGTTTATATATCTAAAATTACTATAAAATGACTCTAATGAATTATATTGAACTTATATAGGTACTATGTATTAATTTTTCCCTAAAATTAATTTAAATAAAATAAAAAAATATTTAAATAAAAAAGTCGGGTTTTAAATAGTAAGCCAATGTTTTCAATATTCATCATAAATTGAATGTTTTCAGAAAAATACCAAAAATTAACCCTAGGATAATTTCGATATTTTGAATCAAAAAATGAAGTCCTTTTTCAAATATAAAATTTATAAAATTTTAAAAAGTGGTCATTACTATTCATAACAGCTACATCACAGTAATATTATAATAATATATCGTTTAGTGAAACTCGGTATTGCGTACTACACACGCTATCGAAGAAGGTCTTGATTGTGTGTAATGCAAGACATGTCAGGACTGCGTGTAGTGAAAGCTTCGTTTGGAGTTTCATATAAAATAATCAAATCATATTTCAATTATACATTAAACAAAATCTATACTTAATTTTGCGTACAATAATTTCTACAAAACGAACTTGAAATTGTTTTAACACAAGCCAATAATAGTGTTGCGTATACTGCAAGATAATAGAGTGTTGCTTATTGTACAAGATAATCATTGTTTACTGTATAATAGAAGACATCAAAGAAATTAAAAATAATACTTCTCAAAAAATCTGGGGGTGTTACACATAGTTTGAGTGACCTTGCCTATAACCATTCTATAAATAGTTTACTTCATAAGACACTAATATGTTGTTATGATAAGACATCAAATAAATTTATTTTTGAGATATGTAGTGGAACTCACTTATATAAGATTCCAATTATTGGAATACTAGATGAGGTTGGTTGTGATTCTTATTATTTAAGAAGTATGTATTTTTTTTTGATAAGGGATTATGTTATTTTTTTAAAGGTACCGTGAAGACTTGTGTTTTTCATAACATTATAGAGTATACAGATATTAAATTGATTTATTATTATCATTTTTATTATGTATATTTTTTAAAATCTTTAGGATGTAATGATGAATAGTTGGAAGTGATTATGACATATGATATTGATGTCTCTATCGTTTTATTTGGTTTAATTAATGAGTCGAGAGTAATCTGATTATGGTCAATTACATGTAATCAAGACCATCAACTTTTGATTAGAAGGTATGTGTTCCAAATATACAATCAACCATTATGAACTATAACAGTGTGTTGTACAACTATTCTAAACATGTAAATACCTACTTTATTAAGGATTCTGAAGTCGATATATAGTGTCGTTATTGATGAATTTTTTAGGTGTGATAAAATATTAGAAAACTGGAGACAATAATGTTTAACTTCATAGAGGTTTACGATGGATGAAATTTATTTGGAATAATAATTATTAAATTATTATGTGTTGAAATGGTATAAATGATGTGGGCGGTAATTCAGTTTAGTGAATTTTATATGAGTTTGATGAGAACATCATGATTAGTATATAAATTATATTTATATTAATGGAATATTAAATTAATAATATGATTATAATATACATGTGATATAGGATTATTATTAGATAATGATGATGTTAATTATCAGATAGATGAAAACCTAGGTTATATAGAGTTATACATTTATTTTTATGCTGTATTCTAATTTTTTAGAAGGTTTAATATATTTCAACTATAATATAGAGAGATAATGCATTAGATTTTTATTTCATTGAAATTATGTAACGAAGGAGTGATAAAATAGTTGAATTGACACTGATATTATTTAATTAATCATCTCCATATGGAATTGAGTATTTAAAAAAAGTACATTAATGTTTTTAATCTGATGTGATATGATTATTTACTTATTAATCTTTTTCAGTGATTTTATATTTTTTGTATATATATTATCTTGTTCCTTCAATAATTATTCCTTTCAAATGGGAAATTAATGTGACATTAAGTGTTTCATGTTATTATTTAATAAAATAAATTTGGTATTTATCTATTAGGTGATATTAAAAATATTAATTAGTTTTTAGTTTAGCCAAAGATAATATTTATTTTTATATTATGTTTTTTGGATTTTGATCTATTGTAATGTCTCAAATTATTATATGTGAATGGATTAAATGTTTTTAGGTGAAATTCCGTGAGTAAATTAATTAATTTCGAGATCATTATTCTCTTTTCTATGGATAAATAGAGAAAAAATGTGATGAAAGTCTCACACTTTTACAAAATGGAATTATGAAAATTATGAAAATGTAATTTGGATTTAATTGTTATTTTGTATAAGCATGGTATGTATTGGTTTATTAATAACATGTTTCCTTATCTATGGGATAAAAATTATGGTATGAATTATTTTTGTATTGGTGATCCATCATTTTTATTTCTATAACTGAAACAAAACTTTTGTAGTAATACATGCATGTTACACTACAACCATTTCCTCTATCATTTAATTTGACTTAATTATTTTTTAGTCAGTATTTTTTCTCTCTCCCTCCGATCCAAATTCCATTTTTTTGGATGTCTATTTGATATTGCATAGTTTTGTGGACAATTATTCTAATATTTCAACAACCCTGTGACATTACTACATATTTTTGAAGATCAAATTAAATGGTTGTTACATAATTAGTCTAACCATGCTCCACGCTCTAGGGACTTCAGTAAGGGATGCATGGTTTGGTATGTTATGCATCCATAACATGAGATATCCCCATGTTTTAATTTTTAATAATCCTTACTCTACCACTACTAAAATTAAATCCTCAGCCTCACACCTCATTCACTTATTCTCATTATGAACCGCCCAGGAATCCTCTGTCGTTCCAATTTCCCAACATTCCTCTCTTTAACATGAAAATTACAAGGGGTTTATGTTGGATTTGATTATGTATCTTCAAATTATGAACTATTTCCCTTTTAATTACCTCTTCATTCCATATTTCTTCATGTTTAATCTTCTCCACCTTGTTGGTTTGTCTTTTGATAAACCTTAATCAGAAGGGTTTGATTCCAATTGGATATCCTTAGTATGTAAGGCTTGTGAGGCTCAATATGAAACATTTTCTATCTAAATTCTTCAAGAAAGATTATTTTATATTAATTAATGTTGGTTTTGTTTATTACATAACTATTTAAAAATAATCAACCATTATTTCATGGTTTTAACCCTTATTTTACATGCCTATTGACATGTAAAACATATTTCAATGAAACTTTCTAAACATGAAAATACATTTCACTTGGTTTCAATGGATTGTAAATGGAATTTTATTTAAAATATGTGATTTATATCTCTTTATTAACAACTACTCATACTATTTTTTTTAAAAAAATCCTCTCTGGATTTTAGTAATGGAGTCTATATTATAATATGTTTTATAGTTCTTTAACCAATTTTTTAAAGGAAATAATTGGTTCTAAGGGTTTTATTGTCCTTTAATGAATGTCATTTATGTTTTCTTATGTTTATATTTCATGTTATATGTTTGTTTGGTTTTAAATGTTTTATAACATGGTTTCTCAAATTTTATTAGAAGTCCCATTTGAATCATTCCTAAATAATTTTAAATGTCTCCATTAAGTATTATCCTCTTATGATTTGAAATGTTTTATGGTTATATATTGATTTATGTGAATACGATATTTTATTATTGATTCTTATTCTAAATTAAATAGAGGTGTTTTTTTGAAGGTTGTTTAGAGGTGAGGGAGATTTTATTAATCTTATTTAATTCATTTTTTAATGATAGACATTCTCACCACTTTTTTTATTTCAAAATATGTGATGGGTTGTTAGGTGACACCTATAGGTAATCCTGCTACAGTAGTTCAATATCAATATCTATACACTAACCCGAAGATAGATTATGCTCTACTTTTTTGATTTCAACAATCAATTAATATGCATAGGGAAATTTTGGGATTACCAAATATTTTTGTTACCTAGATTCATTCATAATTAGTATTTTTATTTTCATGTCCTATTTTATCGCCTACGATCGTTGGTTCCCATGATAATTATGATTTTACATTACATTATGGTGTGTCTGTTGTTATTATTCCAAAAATATTCATTTGTTTTCTAAAATTCCATGAGGATTTATTAATAAATGTTTTGAACTAATTAGATTTCATAAAAATGAACACCATTAAAATTAATTTAATATCAATGATTATTTTAAAATATTTATAGGTTAGGTAAAAATTTTATATGAAATGGTTTCATTTAAAAAAATGGAAGTATGTATTTTAAAAAATGGCATATATTTGATATTTATTTTTCTTATACATGATTTATAAAAATAGATTTCATAAATTCATTTTCAAACTTGATTGAATTTTTTATATTTTAATGATTCTTCATAAGGTGTGAGGAGGATACTTACTGGGCTTCCATGCACATGGATAATGAATTTTTAGGTTCTATTTCAGACCATTATTTCTCATGGAGTATTAATGGGTTGTGGTTGGATGGTTACTCATTGAGTCACTTGGAGGTATGTTGAGTTATTTTAATTATTTCCCTTTAACTATTTTATCAGTGAAATCATCCATCCCAATTTTCTTTCATTTCCCCGTTGGGCGGTTTTTAGGAATGTGGTTTTATGGATGCTAAATAAATAGAGTTTTTTTTTCTTTTGAGGGATTTAGATGAAATGGTGAGTTTTTTTGTGATTTATTTTCTCTTTATGCCTGTTTATTTTTTTCTTCCAGAGCATCCAATAAATATATGAATCATTCTAGAGTTTTTAGTATATTTTATGCTATTTATTTAAGGCATTCTAGGTTCTTTAAGCACAGATTATTGTTTGGTTGTATCTGTTAGATTGGATATAGGACTATTGGAACAACATATGTAAGTAAATAGTGAGTCTATCTATCTCTTTTACATTTTATCCTTGATTTGTGAAGGAAATTCATGTTTTAAGTCTTTATTTTTATTTTTCATTCATTTACATTTGATATGTGATTTTTTGGTTAACTTTTGTTTTAAGGGATTATTAGGGGAGTGAACTAGTGATACATGGTGAGAACCCAGGGTTTGGAAAGGCATTTAGAGCCTGAGTACATTATTTATTATGAATCGTAGTATTAGTTGTGTAGTTGTAACATGGTCCACCAATCCATGTTTCTATGTAGCACATAGAGAATATTCCACCATTCAATTATGTGTTGGATTTATTTTGTTTTAATTACTTTTTTATTAGTACATTACATTGTTTTTTTATATAACATCATCTTAATATTCAAATCATGGTTCTAAATGTTCAGGTTATTATTTTCAATGTAATAAATGAGTTTACCAAAATTGATTTAATGAAAATCTGGCAGTAAGGATTTGTGAAAAAATGGTTTTGATAAGAAGGAAGTTCCTTCATAAATAATTTTGTGGGGAGACCCCTATTTTTATATTTTGTGTGTTCATGATTAAAGGTTATTAATTTTTGTTATGTGGAAGGGAGGGTTAAAAGAATAAATTTTGATTTTGGAACTAAACATTTTGGGGTTTTTTAGGTAAGATAAATTGAATTTCATATGTTAAATATTATACAACATTGTATGCAATGATTGATGTTTAAAGGTAGTGGAGGGTTTTTTAAAAAAAATATAGATATTAATTTTGATAACTATAATTTTTAA
The DNA here is from genome assembly GCA_963277665.1 of Viscum album. Classification (NCBI taxonomy): domain Eukaryota; kingdom Viridiplantae; phylum Streptophyta; class Magnoliopsida; order Santalales; family Viscaceae; genus Viscum; species Viscum album. The sequence continues at coordinate 767,352,423 of OY728162.1, forward strand.
ATAAAATGGGATTGGATTTTATGCATTAGAAAGTGGTAATAAAATTAATTAGGAGAAATATTAATGATGTTTCATTGTTTGTTAATAAATTTTTTACTGAATTACATAGTATAAATTCATTTTAAAGGAATGAAATAAATTTAATTATTGGTAATCAGAAATTTTAAAATGTCATAGATCAATCATTTTGATTTTAAATTATATTAAAAGTTTCAATAAAGGATTTAGGAAAATAATATGTTTGTTTGTATGTTGGAAAGTGCAAGATTAATTCTTAGCGGTTATATTAAATTGTTATTCTTGATTTATAATAGAAAAAATTATCATGGGGTAGGTTTTTTATTTTAAAAGTAGGGAAGTTATTTTATTTTGTTCATTATTTTTGGAAATTTGTTTCAAAAATTTACCATTAAATTGATGGGTTTTAAAAAGTGAATAGTAAATTTTTTAAAAATGTGTTCTGAAATTTTGTACGTGTATTTCTAGGAACATATATTGACGTAATTTGATGTTGTTTTATTTTACTTTGTAAAATTAGTTTAGCTAGGCATATTCCATATGTAACTATTAATTTCCCACAAATAAGGTTTTATATTAATGGGATGAGTTTCATACAAGCATAATTCCTTACTTCCATTTTCTAGGGGTATTCCGGTTTTAGTATGCTTTTGGTAATCTATTTTTTTATTTTTTCATGTCAATACATGGATTTTTTAGAGATTATAAAGTGTTATTTGGTATATTATTCATCCTTTTATTTTGACATGCATTATATTGGTGGAATTTTAATCATTTTAGAGTTTTTTTCATTAGTGATCCAAGCTGCCTTTTTTCAACACGGATGTTAAACTTGGTATTTTTCTAATTTGTGAGGGGTTGTGACTGGAATTCCATAGGTGTGTTCTATGGTATAAGGGATGAGTCTTACCCCTTGCATAGTTTACATCTGAGCTGGTGACTTGGTTATCTACACGAGTTCACTATGTTTTGGTGTGTTGGGATATATTACCCAAGTTACTTCCCCTTCAACCTCTATTAAAAAGCTATAATTTGTTATTCGTAGTTGGGAATTTATTTTTATGGAAATTATAGTCATGTAGTTGATTTTACCAAATTGATTGGCTTTTCTTCCATGGTTAAGGTGATAACTATCATGGGATATTATTTATAGTGTAATATTTGAGATATATTAAAAATGGACTTTTATTGTGGTACTACTAAATTTCAATGGTATCTTTGGTAAGTATTTAATATTTTTTTATGGTAATATTTCATCCCTTTTAGTGATTTAAATCTTTCTTGCTTCTATGAATGAATTATTTTTTTGGATAGTTGGTGTATTATTATAATTCTAATATTGTCGGGATATGACCATTGATGATCCTTTTTTAGGGCATTAAATTTATTTTACCCAGCTTGTTCCTTTAATATTGTGATGAAGAAATGGTATTGGGTAGTGGCCTGTATTTTGATTCTTTCCCAACAACTCCCATGAAAGGAAGGTTGTTGATCATTGTTCAATATATTTTTCTTGGGTTGTTTCATTTGACTTTTCTTGAGTTTTCCTGGTTTTCCCATCATGCACTTTGATTTGGTGTGTTCCATGGGTTTTGAGGTTGTGGTTTATAAAGTCAACAATTTTTCCACATTGGAGTTCCTTCCATTTGTTTTGATTAATTGTTTAATTATATTAATGTCCATTATAGTTACCTATAGTGATGGAATTAGACAATTTTTTTTGTGTCAAATCTGACCATTGAGAAGAGAGTCATCAATCAATGGTGGTAATTTCATTTAATATTCATGTTTCTTGAATTTTTAACATAATACATGGGTTTGAATCATCCATTTTATTCACGTCTCCCTATGGAAAAATTCATTATAGGGGGGAGAATTGTCACACCATGACCATGGTTTTCCTCTATTAATTTATTTTTTTAATTAATTTATTTGTTTTATTTATTTTTCAGTCTCTTTTATATACCACTATCTCAATGATAAATTATCTTTAATTTTGATGTTTTCTTGTGTAAAGTTAAATTTCCATGGATTATCACACAGTTAGTATTATCAACGTAGATATTAGGGGACAAATCTACAACTTATAATTGTTCAAATTACATAGTTTTAAAATGGTAAGTAAAACCATGCAGATTTACTATAAGCGAGGATCAAGGTCATCCAATGAGACTTTCATAGTCGAAAAATGGTTTTTCTAAATGTGTGATATAGCAAGGTTTTAATTTTTGGGAAATCCTATTTTCAAATCTTATATTAAATCATCACCCTCTGCCACTATTCATATGAGCCACCACCTAGGGCATCCCCAAATTCCCCACCTCCCATTCCTTAATTTCCCTATTATGGTGAATAAAATGGATTTATTTATGATCAGATTTGGGATCATTATGGCACAACCTCCTTTATCATATATTTCATTCTAATTAATTGTTTGTACTAGTTTCATCATTATCCAATTGTTTTGTTACACTTTGACTATTCCCAAATTGGAAGGGGTGCTTCTTAATATTTATTATTTGTACCTAGAACATGAGACACCATCATTTAAACATGTTTAGAGGTATTTTTCAAGGGATTTTAATGTAGATTGATTAAGGTTTGTTTTCTCCTGTGTATAACAATTTAAAATTATTGGACTATGATTTACTCCCTTATCCCTTTTTGTAAATCCATACTATGTTATAGTATATATGTATATGAATCTTTTAAAAATAGAAACCAATTTTTACTTGGTTTCTAAGCAATATTATTGGAATTTCATTTAAAACACATGGTATAAATATGTTTTTCCACTGTCAGGCACAACAAATGTTTTATAAAATTATCCAATGTATTTTATTAAGGGATTTTAATTTATAATATATTTTTTACTTCTATAAAATAATTTTCAATGTAAAATAATTGTTCTTATGGGTGTTTGTAGAATATAAATAAGGGGATTTAGTGGTTTTTGGATGATGAGATTTCATGTTTGTTGTGTGTATTATTTATTTTGTGTTTACTAATAATTTGGTTTCTCATGAGATATTAGAATACATGGTTGGAACATGATTAAATGGTTTTAATGGAACCCTTGAAGAATTCCTTTTTTTATAAATGAAATGAGTTATGATATTATTTCATATAAAAGTGGAAGTTTATTTTGGATTGTTATTCTCAATGAAGGGAAAGAGATATTTATGTGAATGGTGTTGAGATGTTCTAATTATTTTTTCTTGTTTATACTCTTTTTTATGTTTAACATTCACACCTCCATTTTTATTTCAATGTAATCCATTGGTTCTTTAGATTTTACGACTAGGTAAATACATTGAACATGGTCTGAATCATGCTATGTCTAGTAGCCATGACATAGAATACATTCTTCTTGTGAGTTTGTGCCACTCATTTAGGCCATGTACAATAATATCATATGTTATGATAGGTGGTTCTTATTTGTATTCGGTCATATTTTCTATTTTATCACCATGTCCATGTTTTTTCTCCAAAGATCTTAAGTTCCCATGATAATTTTGAATCATCCCATGTTTATGAAAATAAATTTAATATTGAATACATGAAACACGAAGTCTGTAAAAAACACAACTTTGTTATATGGTTTCCAGTAATCATAATTCTTCCTCCTCTCTGATTTGAATTTTAAGAAACAGACATACACAATTATGTTTAATAAGATATTTAGAGTCTGATAAGCCAAAATAAATTTTTCATGAATAGTATCATACCCAAATGAATAGTAATGTTAATATTAATATGGCTTTTATGAATAGTAAGTCACATTATGATTTTATTGTCTTAAGGATATAGCTAATGATATCTTGATTAATTTTTCAAGAGGATTTAAAATGAAATATTGATTTAAAATTATTATTTTTTGAATATATAAAGATTTTATTTCACGATTAAAATAATAATATTTAGAAAATTATTTTTAAATAAATGTATTATAATTTAAAATTATACTTTTAGAGAAATGGTTAGGGAGAATTTTTGGGTTTTTTATAAAATACTTGAATTTTTGATGAATAGTAAAATATGGTAATTTACTGTATATATACATTATCAGTTATATTAAATATTCCAAGAATCGTGGCTAATATAAGGGCACTATTTTTCTCACATGAACATATTACTATTCGTGTTCATAAGAATCAATACCATTGGGTTTATTGGGGAAAATAATAAAATAAAGAGTAAAATAAAGGGAAAATCATCATCTACTCCATTCTAACCCCCTCCCCCTCACTCCCCCACCTCTTCACTCCTATAAGAATTTAATCTCATAAATTTCATGACCGAATTCCCTTTCCTAGTCACTACCCACGTCTAGGAGATCTTTTTTATCCCACAATACCAAAACCCCTTCCCTTAAAGAGGTTCTAGAAGAGGAGGATTCAGGAGGTAAATTTACATTATATTTCATTTAACTTCATGTTATGTTCCTTTCCATTATTATAATATCCTCACCTAATCTATTAAAATTACCATGATAACTCCAATATCAACTATATAATAAAATTATATCATGTGAATGCTTGAACTACCATAAATATCCTTACTCTATCTCCCTTTATTTTATAATCGAAATAATTGTCTATGAGGTGCCAATTTAGAACCTTCATGGAAAATGATGTTTCATTCTTCAACATACCCATCAATAATATTCATGAAGAAATTCCTATGTTTTAAATTATATATAGTATATTTATTATGAAACATTTAATATTCATGAACCAGTAAATGTAGATAATATTAATTCATATGACCAAACTACTTCATAATAATCAAAATACCGCTAAAATAATCCAAGGGATTGTCATTAATATTTCATCAAATGTTTCATTATAATTCCATGTAGACAAATGATAGAAATTACAATCATCACCTAGGTATTTTCATAAATAATCTTTAAATTTAATTTTGGAGATTTAGATGCATTCCATAGCAACTTCATTACTTAAAAACTAGTGAACCAATTATGAAAATCTGGAAAATGAACACTGCAGAATGACGAAATTCAAGATTAAAACATATCATTAATGACATAAATAAACTGAATATTTTATTATAACTAAATTCATGTCTTATATTTTTTGATTTCTGTTATAAATGAGTCTAATATCGTATTATAGGATCAAAAGGTCACGAGTGGGACATTCAGACTTAATCTATGTGTTTTCCACCAGAACCTCCATTTTTATAGCATCCCGCCATTTTATAACATAAAATTTCATTACATTACACAAAACTGAGGATCTTTAAGGTCTAGTGTCTTGGAAACCAGGAACATAATACATGAAAACAACATAAAACATTCTTCTTAAACACTTGAAAGGCGTCTCCATAAGTTCATTCTAGGTTCATTACTGCATCTCATAACCTGGGGACATACATCAAAAGAAAGGGTGAGCAGAAGGCCCAGTAAGGGAAACAAGAGGAACATTTTACATGTGAACTTGAGATACTTCAATAAGGACATGAAAAGAACTTTAAGTCATGAGAAAGAAATCATGAGGCATTTCATAATAAAAATATCATTTTTCATAACTTGAAGATGTGGATACAACATTTAATATTGACAATCGTTTAGTTTCACCAAGGTCCATCCCCAAGGTGTCGTTAAAAATTACCAAGGTTATTCACCAAGGCGTCGTTAAAAATTACCAAGGTTATTCACCAAGGCGTCGTTAAAATGGTCATCTCTAGAGATTAAGTCTTTACCCAATGCATTGGAGCGCTATCAGGGCGCACCCTTAAATTTGCCTTTATTATCATGTGAGCCACATATATCATCATCAAAAATTTCATAAATAACCCACATAGCATAAAATAAATGGGTTTCATTTCATAATCATAACGTTTTAAAAACTGCTTAAAAAACATGATCTTTACATCACTTTAAAACCCATGAAAAGGGAAAGTGGGTCTCATGTATGTAAATCCCAGAATTTAAAATAGAACATTTTGATATATATGTGAATACCCTTGTAGAAATAAGAGCTTTGAGTATTCACTTTATAACATAAAATAATTTTGAGAAAAGGGGGAGAGGCATTTTGAGACGAAAATTCTGCAGCATAACGGCTATGTTTCGGGGTTTTAGAAAACATTGAAATGAGAGGGGACATGGGTCAACCACTCATAAATGATCCATAAAACAGTAGGGTGAAAGAGTAAGAAGGACATATGGACATGGAAATGAAATTTGAGGGACATACCATTTGAAATGAAAAACATGGAAGGAAAAAAGATTAGATTTCTCTTATGAAAATTCGGCAGCCTTACGGCGTCACTCAACTTCAAAAGAAAATGATTTGACAAGATCAAATAGGGTCCCTCGTCATATGATCATAATAGATCAGTATGATAGATAAAGATATCATACCCCAACCTAATAAAAAGGAACATGAAAGACTTGATATGAAAATCGAACTTGAAAAATGAGAAGGGTGAAAGAATCCCTTAAAAATTCGGCAGCCTAACGGCGTCACTTAAACTTTCATAAAACGAAATGATGAGAGTAAGAGGGGATCTCTCATCATATAAACATGAAAAGGAAGTAAGAAGAATATAAAAGAACATCCTCTCACATAAAAACATGGAGCATAATAGGAATGACATAAAAGAGATTACATGAAAAGAAAGAGAGGGGTCGGATCCCTTACCTTAAAACGTGACTCTTGAAACTCAAAGGATTGGACCTTGAGGGCTTGGGGGCACCTTGGGAGGACTCTTTGGAAGGTAAGAAGACCATAACTTCGTTGTGGGAGAGTTGGGAGTGAAAACTAAAGGAGGAAAGGGTGGGTATTTATAGGGAAAGTGAGGGGACAAAGCATTAATGGCCAAGGGACACCTCACAGGTGCTTTTCTCAAACCCATGTGCTCTCCCTTGTCATTTATCATGGAGTTAGGCCACATGGGGATCCCAAAACAATAATTCATCACCCTTGGCCGGACAACCCTCAAAAGATCTCATGACATCATCGTGACACCATTATGATGTCATTAAACATACCGAAACCCTAAAACTGTATTTTTACTATTCACTAAAAATTCAACCTTCTCAGAATAACCCCAAAATTTCACCTTAACCAAATATCAATGCTCTGATTTCAAAAATGAAATCCATTTTATAAAAATAATTTTCTAAATATTTTTAATTTAATTTTTAAATAAAAACACTATTCATCGAAAATTCACTTTTTTCAGAAAAATCCCCAAAAATTACCATAACATAATATCGATGCTCTGAGTTCAAAAATGAAGTTATTTTTATAAAAATAATTTTCTAATTATTTTTAATTATATTTTTAATTAAAAAACACTATTCATCCAAAAAAACTAATACTTGAATAATAATTTATGAAACCGTTATTTACCCATTTTATTGAATCACATTACTTAATCTAGGTGTCTGAATTATATTAAAACTTTCTTTAAGTGAAAATTACTAATCCACTTGGTCACATTACTAATCCTAAGCGTAAAATCACTATTCCTAATTTACTATTCATCAGAAATTAAGTTGATCTTATTAGACTCCAAATTCCTTAATGAACACTTTTGTAGAAGACCATTTTTTGAAAATCATTACACATCATTAGTTATTTAGGGTTTACATAATTATTTCAAAATATCCCTTTTTCAAAATTCATCAATAAAATACATTCTAAAATTATCTAGACATTTGAAATTTCACAAACATCACTAAAGGAAGAAATATCAATTTATTCACCCGAGAGGGTTACACAAGGAAACTAGGGTCTCATCACATAGCCCCTTATAACACTGGCATAAGACCTAAGTGTAAGGTGTGCTATAGTGAGAGAATCTGAGGGAGTCTCAGATAACATTGCCCTAGTAGCAATCTCCACTAACTTGAACTTCTCCTGCAAGCGTTTTCGTTCAAGCTTGACACGCTGGAGCTCGGCTTGGGCTTGGTCCAAAGCGAAGCCCACAGATGCTTCCTCCTTCCCAAGCTCTGATAAGTGGGCTTCGTAAGGGTTGAGTCTACTGGATGAAGCCATCGACTCCTCTTTCTGCATTAACCATTAACATCTTATTAAATCAATATGAGTAAGTTAATATACTACTCAAAAAGATTGGGTCGTTAAATTCTTCCCCCCTTTAGAAATTTCGTCCCCGAAATTTATACTTGAGGCCTAGTCGAAAAGGTGAGGGTACTTTTGCTTCATTGTTTCCTCGGGCTCCCAAGTCGCCTCTTCATATTTATGATTCCTCCACAACACTTTCACAAGGTGGGTAGTCTTGTTTCGTAGGACCTTGTCTCTACGGTCTAAGATCTCCACTGGCTGCTCTTCATAAGAGAGGTCATTTTCAAGTTTTACCACCTCTGGGTTCAGTACATGCGAAGGGTCAGGTATGTACTTCCTCAAGAGAGATACATGGAAGACATCATGAACTTGAGCTAGGTTTGGTGGAAGTGCTAGACGATAGGCCACTGCTCCTATGCGATCAAGGATTTCATAGGGGCCAATGTACCTAGGGCTGAGCTTCCCTTTCTTCCCAAACCGCATGACTCTCTTCCATGGAGAAATTCGAAGGAAGACTTTGTCACCAACACCAAACTCCAAGTCCCTTCGACGATTGTCAGCATAGCTCTTCTGCCGACTCTGAGCAGCCCTTATGTGTTGTTGGATGGCATGAACTTGTTCCGTCATCTCTTGCACGAGATCAGGCCCAAGAAGCTTCCTCTCACCAGTTTCATCCCAACAAGTAGGAGTTCTACACCGCTTTCCATACAGAGCTTCATAGGGTGCCATCTGAATACTCGCATGGAAGCTGTTGTTATAGGAGAACTCAACTAATGGGAGGTGTTGATCCCATCCACCTTTAAATTCCATTGAGCATAATCTCAACATGTCTTCGAGTGTCTGAATAGTCCTTTCAGATTGGCCATCAGTTTGAGGATGATAGGCCGTACTAAAATTCAATTCAGTGTTCAGAGCATGCTGAAGACTTCTCCAGAATTTTGATGTGAATCTTGGGTCACGATCAGATACGATGGATAGTGGTACCCCATGCAGCCTTACCACTTCCTTCACGTATATCTTGGCAAGCTGATCCAGATAGAAATCTTCCCGAATAGAGATAAAATGGGCTGTCTTGGTGAGACGGTCCACAATAACCCATATCGCATTGTTTCATTTGGATGTTTTTGGGAGACCAGTTACAAAGTCCATGGTGATATTATCCCACTTCCATACTGGTATGGGTAGTGGTTGTAATACCCCCTTAGGAAGTTGTCTTTCTGCCTTTACTTGCTGACACACCAGGCACCTTGTAGTGTAATCAGCAATCTCCCTTTTCATGTTATCCCACCAATAATGATCACGAAGGTCTCTATACATCTTAGTGCTTCCCGGGTGTATAGAGAATGTAGAGCTATGAGCTTAATCCATAAGTTCTTTCTTTATCTCCGGAATAGATGGAACACATAGCCTTGTACGAAGTTTCAATACACCTTCTTGATCAATATTGAAATCAGGGAACTTCCCATCCTTTACAGCCTCAAACTTCTCCTGCAGCAAAGGATCTTCTTTTTGAGCCTTCTTGATCTTCTCTAGTAATGAAGGTTAAGAAATCATTTGGGATAGGGTTGATGATGTCCCTTTCCTTATAATTCCCATGTCTAGTTTTACTAGATCTTTAATCAAGGGATCTCCCAGGATCCTCATTGTTGCCAGAACAACAGGATCTTTCGTGCTTAACGCATCCGCGACATTGTTTTCTCTTCCAGGGTGATAATGAATTGAACAATCATAGTCTTTAATAAGCTCCAACCATCTCCTTTGTCTCATGTTCAATTCTTTCTGAGTGAAAATATACTTCAGACTTTGGTGGTAAGTGTATATATCACATTTCTCCCCATAAAGATAGTGCCTCCATATCTTTAGAGCAAAAACAACTGCTGCCAGCTCTAGATCATGCGTAGGATAATTCTGCTCATGAATCTTCAACTGTCGAGATGCATAAGCAATTACTTTGTCATTTTGCATGAGGACGCACCAAAGCCCTTTCAGAGATGCATCGCTAAAAATAACGAATCCTTCTCCGATAGAGGGTAGTGTTAACACCGGTGCAGTAACCAATCTCTTCTTCATCTCTTGGAAACTTTCCTCGCATTCCTTTGTCCAGATGAACTTAACCCCTTTTCGAGTCAACTTGGTTAGTGGATTAGAAAGACGTGAAAAGTTTTTCACAAACCTCCTATAATATCCCGCTAAACCAAGGAAACTACGAATCTCATTTACTGTTGTGGGTTGAGGCCACTCCTCCACAACCATTGTCTTTACAGGGTCAACCAAGATTCCTTCATTGGTTACGATGTGCCCCAAGAAAGCCACTTGTTGTAACCAAAACTCACACTTGCTGAACTTCCCAAAGAGCCTCTCCTTCCGTAGAGTTTTCAAAATAACCCTCAGATGATCTTCATGCTCCTCACGACTTTTTGAATATATCAAAATATCATCAATAAAAACTACCACAATGTTATCAAGGTAGTCCTTAAAGACTCTATTCATCAAATCCATGAAAATAGTAGGGGCATTAGTCAAGCCGAAGGGCATAACAGTAAACTCATAATGCCCATATCTTGATCGGAAGGCAGTCTTTGGAATATCTTCCTTCTTCACCCTCAGTTGATGATAACCAGATCGAAGGTCAATATTAGAGAAGAATTGAGCCCCACGAAGTTGGTCAAATAAATCATCAATTCTAGGAAGAGGATATCTGTTCTTCACTGTGATCCCGTTCAGTTCTCTATAATCGATGCATAGCCGCATTGATCCATCCTTCTTCTTCACAAAGAGAACTGGTGCTCCCCAAGGAGACACACTCGGTCGGATAAACCCCTTCTCCAACAAGTCTTGGAGTTGTTTCTTTAGCTCCTCTAGCTCCACATTTGCCATTCTATACGGAGTCTTTGATATCGGTTGAGACCCAGGTATGAGTTCAATGGAGAACTCTACCTCTCTTTCTGGGGGAGGTCCAGGTAACTCCTTAGGAAATACATCCATGTATTCCTGAACAATCGTAACATCTTCAATTTGTATGCTCACGTTCCCTTCTTCCTCATCACCGATTAACTCCATAAAGAAAGCTATAGGAGGTGCTTCTAGATAGGGATCGGTTCGGGATATCTCTCCACGGAAGATAACTGTAGGTCGTTCATTCAAGACTACTGTGATTTCCTTACTTCTGCATTTGATCTTAGCATTATACTTTGAGAGCCAGTCCATCCCTAGTATAACGTCGAATTCCATCATGGGAATGACTACTAGATTTGCGATAAGATTGTGCTCACCAAAGTAAACACTAGAGTCTCTAAACACTGTTGATGCATGGATAATCCCACTTGGAGTCTTGACTGACAACTCTACCTCAAGCAATTCAGGGATTGATTCTATATTCTTTGCAAACTTGGAAGAAATAAAGGAATGCGTAGAACCAGAATCAAATAAAGCACTTGCTAGTTTTGAGAGGACAACAAGAGTACCTGCTACCACATCGTTCGGGACTTCAACTTCAGCTGTTGTGATAGCGAAAGCACGACCTTGCTCTCTTGGCCTCTGCTGAGGTTGGTGGTGATTCCTCTCCACCGCCCTCGGATTGGGACATTGGTTAGCAAAGTGCCCAAGCTGTCCACACTTGAAGCATGTGACTTCGGGTAGGGCCAGAACCATCTTTCCTCTGTCGTTAGTGTTGGGAAGCTGAGGCTTCACCTCACTATGACAATTCCGAGCAATATGGCCTCCTCTTCCACACTTGTAGCACTTGCCACATCCGTTCAAGCAGTTCCCCATATGATTCTTCCCACATTTATTGCATGTGGTAAGTTGCATTTGCTTTCCACCTCTTCCCTGATCAAAAGACTTCCCTAAACTGGGCTCCAACGATCTCTTCTTTTCATTTGGCTTATGAGACCACTGTGTCTCACCAAACTCCAGCTCGACTTTCATAGCACTTCGAACTATTTCTTCATAGCTATCATAGTCCCTGTTGGCTAGATTCTTCCGCAGATGAGGTCGTAGTCCGCCAAAGAATCTATCAACCTTCCCATTAGGGTCCATGACAAAGCTTGAGGTATAACGGGAAAGCCTTGTGAAGTTCATCTCGTAGCTTCCGACAGATTCGTTCTCCTTCTGCTTCAGCTCGAGAAACTCTTTCTCCATTTTCGTTCTCATGGAACGAGGGAAATACTTGTTAATGAAAATCCCCGGAAGTTCTTCCCACTCCATAGCTTCCATCTCTCCTCGTGGCTTCGTGTTTTTGATCAGTTACCACCACTGATCAGCTTCTCCCTCTAGGCGGTAAACAGAAAGGGTGACTTTTTCTTGTTCCGAACAATGAAGTACATAGAACATCTTTTCAATGGAGCTTATCCATTGTTCCTCAACCAATGGGTCAGTAGATCCACTGAATGTTGGCGGTCGTTGACGCATGAAGGACTCAACAGAGTGTTGTTCCCTTCGTGGTGAGGTCGTCCTCTCAGCTTGATTCAAGTTATTACTCATAACTTGAGTTAGTTGGTTCATCATTCGCATGAATGTTTCCATTCCGGCTTCCATCGGAGGGTCGTCAGCACATGGTGCATTGCGGTCACCATCGGCACGGTTCCTCCTATTGCCCGCCATTTTCTAAAAGAATAAAACCTTAGTAAGAAACTTATTTCATTTATGAATCTTTTAACTAAGACTTAATGCTTAGACAATTACACTTTTCTATAATTCCTTCATAATGATTCATAAAAAGCTTGTGATTAACCAAACATATCCCCCAGGAGTGTCGTAACCAAGAGTGCAGCAAGGCCCGTTATCGTGCACCAGTTCCCGTTCGAGTCTAGCTCAAAGCGGTGTTTTCGGGTTTTACCCCTATGTACATCTGTGCCAGAGCCGCCTCTACCTGCTCGTATCCAGACAGGGATGTATTTGTTTGATAAACCACTTACTCAATACTTACCAAAATACCAGGAAGTTTTCCTATATTTAAACTTTTCTATAGGGTTCTTCCTAAAGTTTTTATATCCTAATTTCCACAAATAACTAAACCATCCGTTGATACCAACTATAGCATCCCGCCATTTTATAACATAAACATTCATTACATTACACAAAACTGAGGATCATTAAGGTCTAGTGTCTTGGAAACCAGGAACATAATACATGAAAACAACATAAAACATTCTTCTTAAACACTTGAAAGGCGTGTCCTTAAGTTCATTCTAGGTTCATTACTGCATCTCATAACCTGGGGACATACATCAAAAGAAAGGGTGAGCAGAAGGCCCAGTAAGGGAAACAAGAGGAACATTTTACATGTGAACTTGAGATACTACAATAAGGACATGAAAAGAACTTTAAGTCATGAGAAAGAAATCATGAGGCATTTCATAATAAAAATAACATTTTTCATAACATGAAGATGTGGCTACAACATTTAATATTGACAATCGTTTCATTTCACCAAGGTCCATCCCCAAGGTGTCGTTAAAAATTACCAAGGTTATTAATCAAGGCGTCGTTAAAAATTACCAAGGTTATTCACCAATGCGTCGTTAAAATGGTCATCTCTAGAGATTAAGTCTTTACCCAATGCATTGGAGCGCTATTAGGGTTCACCCTTAAATATTCCTTTATTATCATGTGAGCCTCATATATCATCATCAAACATTTCATAAATAACCCACATAGCATAAAATAAATGGGTTTCATTTCATAATCATAACGTTTTAAAAACTGCTTTAAAAACATGATCTTTACATCACTTTAAAACCCACGAAAAGGGAAAGTGGGTCTCATGTATGTAAATCCCAGAATTTAAAATAGAACATTTTGATATATATGTGAATACCCTTGTAGAAATAAGAGCTTTGAGTATTATCTTTATAACATAAAATAATTTTGAAAAAAGAGGGAGAGGCATTTTGAGACGAAAATTCTGCAGCATAATGGCTATGTTTCGGGGTTTTAGAAAACATTGAAATGAGAGGGGACATGGGTCAACCACTCATAAATGATCCATAAAACAGTAGGGTGAAAGAGTAAGAAGGACATATGGACATGGAAATGAAATTTGAGGGACATACCATTTGAAATGAAAAACATGGAAGGAAAAAAGATTAGATTTCTCTTATGAGAATTCGGCAGCCTTACGGCGTCACTCAACTTCAAAAGAAAATGATTTTACAAGATCAAATAGGGTCCCTCATCATATGATCATAAGAGATCAGTATGATAGATATAGAGATCATAACCCAACCTAATAAAAAGGAACATGAAAGACTTGATATGAAAATCGAACTTGAAAAATGAGAAGGGTGAAAGAATCCCTTAAAAATTCGGCAGCCTAACGACGTCACTTAAACTTTCATAAAACGAAATGATGAGAGTAATAGGGGATCTCTCATCATATAAACATGAAAAGGAAGTAGGAGGAATATAAAAGAACATCCTCTCACATAAAAACATGGAGCATAATAGGAATGACATAAAAGAGATTACATGAAAAGAAAGAGAGGGGTCGGATCCCTTACCTTAAAACATGACTCTTGAAACTCAAAGGATTGGACATTGAGGGCTTGGGGGCACCTTGGGAGGACTCTTTGGAAGGTAAGAAGACCAGAACTTCGTTGGGGGAGAGTTGGGAGTGAAAACTAAAGGAGGAAAGGGTGGGTATTTATAGGGAAAGTGAGGGGACAAAGCATTAATGGCCAAGGGACACCTCACATGTGCTTTTCTCAAACCCATGTGATCTCCCTTGTCATTTATCATGGAGTTAGGCCACATGGGGCTCCCAAAACAATAATTCATCACCCTTGGCCGGCCAACCCTCAAAAGATCTCATGACATCATCATGACACCATTATGATGTCATTAAACATACCGAAACCCTAAAACTGTATTTTTACTATTCACTAAAAATTCAACCTTCTCAGAATAACCCCAAAATTTCACCTTAACCAAATATCAATGCTCTGATTTCAAAAATGAAATCCATTTTATAAAAATAATTTTCTAAATATTTTTAATTTAATTTTTAAATAAAAACACTATTCATCGAAAATTCACTTTTTTCAGAAAAATCCCCAAAAATTACCATAACATAATATCGATGCTCTGAGTTCAAATATGAAGTTATTTTTATAAAAATAATTTTCTAATTATTTTTAATTAAATTTTTAATTAAAAAACACTATTCATCCAAAAAAACTAATACTTGAATAATAATTTATGAAACCGTTATTTACCCATTTTATTGAATCACATTACTTAATCTAGGTGTCTGAATTATATTAAAACTTTCTTTGAGTGAAAATTACTAATCCACTTGGTCACATTACTAATCCTAAGTGTAAAATCACTATTCATAATTTACTATTCATCAAAAATTAAGTTGATCTTATTAGACTCCAAATTCCTTAATGAACACTTTTGTAGAAGACCATTTTTTGAAAATCATTACACATCATTAGTTATTTAGGGTTTACATAAATATTTCAAAATATCCCTTTTTGAAAATTCATCAATAAAATACATTCTAAAATTATCTAGACATTTGAAATTTCACAAACATCACTAAAGGAAGAAATCTCAATTTATTCACCCGAGAGGGTTACACAAGGAAACTAGGGTCTCATCACATAGCCCCTTATAACACTGGCATAAGACCTAAGTGTAAGGTGTGCTATGGTGAGAGAATCTGAGGGAGTCTCAGATAACATTGCCCTAGTAGCAATCTCCACTAACTTGAACTTCTCCTGCAAGCATTTTCGTTCAAGCTTGACACGCTGGAGCTCGGCTTGGGCTTGGTCCAAAGCGAAGCCCACAGATGCTACCTCCTTCCCAAGCTCTGATAAGTGGGCTTCGTAAGGGTTGAGTCTACTGGATGAAGCCATCGACTCCTCTTTCTGCATTAACCATTAACATATTATTAAATCAATAAGAGTAAGTTAATATACTACTCAAAAAGATTGGGTCGTTACAATTTTCATTCAGGATACTTTTATTTCCTACATACCTCAAATAAATTATTATGTATTATTAATTAATTTTAATAAATTCGATTTGAGTGTCTACAAATTTTTACCAAACATAATGCTACTTTATTTTATGGTTATATAGAAATCATGGAAGATCTTTAATAATTCATTCTAAAATACGAGCCCGATTCGATGAAATTTCGAAAAAAATTATCTATTTTCAAGGGTACACAATAATCTATTTTTGGAAACCATTATATTTATATAATCTATAATTTAATTTTAAAAATAATATCTTACTACATTTATGATTTAGGAAATTATTTTTCCAATTTAACTATTCTTTTCAAAGTAAAAGACTATTTATCTCAAGAATTACTCGATGATTTTATTACAGTATATTCATCTATTACAAAAATCATGATAATTATTTGGAATTATTGGGATTATTATTTTATGATATCATCTACCATATTTAATTAAAATTTTTATGATTACTTTTATTATAGATATTCTATCTTAAACCCATTCACCAATTTTCTCTAAATGGTTAGTGATTATGCTTAAAGTTTGGGGAATGTTATTTACGTTTCATATGTTAGTTTCATATATTAATGTATTTGTTGTTTTTTTATTCTAATTCATAGGAGGAATGAATTTGATTTAGTAAGTGTTGGGTGGGGACTTATATATCCCCTCAATGTATTAGCAAGTCTCATGAGACAAACTACGATCGTGGCAGAAGTCGTTGACAAAATGGATATTTATTATCTTGGCACGAGGCCTTGACTGTATGGTTTTGATGTCTCACATAATGAATTCCCTCATTATTAATATAGTATTTTGGGATCATGTGGTTATTTAAAATTTATAATAACCATGATTATATTTTATTATGGTTTTGTTTACTCATCTCTTATTCCTTCTAGAATGAGTTCATGTTATTTGTAAAGGCATGTGTTTTTAGTTATTCAATGTGCCTAATGTTTATATTTACGATATCTTCTATTGTATTAATTACCCTTAATAATGGTTTTATATAACCCATTTTTTATGTTTCATTTTCTTAGGATATAAATAATTTTATTATGGATAACAGTAAGGGATAAACATATCATTGTGGATGTTCCCAATAAAACATATATGTTGTTTTTCATTTCATGTTATAATGTTGAACAGAAGTAATTATCTTGTTTCCAAAGAAACACAAATAATCCATAATTCAGCAAGCATATTCCTTGTTTATATGCCAATGTAATAAAACAAGGCACTGGTTTGAGGAAAATGGGGTTTTGTGCTTACGTTGGTATTAGAAGAAGTTTAGTAGAAAACATGGAAAATATATTTAGAAAATGTAGATTAGGGAAAAACTGCCTAATATAGTTTTTGAGTATAATTATACAAAAAAATTCAAGTATTTTGGTAAGGATTATTTTATTTGAATATTTCTAGAAAATATGTCCATGTCAATATACTGCATGTGGATGTGGTTCTAGCACTGATATACCTAGGAGTGAAAACTCAGACAAAGAGTTTCAGGCTTAACCTAGGGTATCATGGTACATGACAAAGTGCCTTATTGTGCACATGGTTTTACACTCTCCGGGGGATATTCTTAGTTTAATTTACATTTCATTTATAAGACATTATAGAGGATATAAATTTAATTTATTTCCTCAATGAAAGCAAGTTTATGATTAGGATATTAGCTATGTATAGATTTTCAATTTATGCTAATTATTTTTCTACATTGAGATTATATGTAATGATTCATAACCTAATCTAGTGTATGTCATTATTTAGAATTATCTCATAGAGTAATGAAAAGAGACCTCATGAACATGCATATCCCACTTAGGGATTTCCCTATGATACAAGATAATTATGTTGGACCTGGAGCTATGACAAGTGTTGAGAAACATATAACTATAGTGGGAAAACTGAATCCGGTTATGAACAGTAAACTTACCCATTTATATAATTCGTATTTTCATGTCTCGTATATTTCATGTATTAAATTTAAATATTATATGGAATTATTGTGATACTAGTATTTGTGACGACGTGGGATTCTGAGGCCTGGAATGACCATAATAAATGTTTGAAATAAATTAAACTCTATATTTCATGCATGAATTTTCCCAATGAAATGAAATAACTTTTAAAAGGGTGCCTGAATCCAATGTCTGAGGGCACCGTTGCATTCAGATCAGCGAATGTTTCATTTGTGGGGCCTCACAGTGACCACCATTGGACAACTATAATAGTTAGTTTATGGACTTCTAAAAGGAAATAAAATAAAATAATTTATTTTATTTATTTTAAAAGTTTCCTTACACGAAACAACCTAATCCCCCTATTAATAACTACTTATGTAGAGTATAAATGGATATCCATATAAACGGTAAAATTTTGGAATGCCTTTAATTCATCGGAAGAGAACTTGTTGGTGGATGACGACGACACGATCAATCGATTCATTTTGGATTCGACATACCCCACCAACGAGTGATGGTAGAGGTGAATTCCTCCTTTGTTTATTGAATTTATTCTTCCTTTTCATCCATGTGATATTTGTGTTCTCTACAAGGTTATGAACAATAGATTGTTGTGAATCCATTTAACAACGCAAAGATCCCAAATCTATGATCAGGATTCGCGACAACTAAGTGGAGGTCCAAGGAAGATATTGAGCGATGAATATGTTCAGATCGAGGAGTGTTTTTCTTCAAACATTCATCATGTGAGTGGATCAAAACATGTTTTTGGGACCAATCATAGGTCCAAAAACAACATAAACAACATTTCAGTGTCAGGATGACCTCAAACATGGATTATTTCGATGATTGGATGGTTGAATCGAGGATCCGAGGAGCACCCATGGTGTGATGATAAAGAACGACACATTATGGAAAATTGAGATCAACATGACTTCTATCATGAATAACACAACATATAGGGTCATCCAAGAGGTATATAGAGATTCTGCACTGCACATAGTGAATAACACGACATGCCTATGGGAATACATGACATGTGGTCCCCACCCAGAGGTGGCTATAGATAGATGCGACAAGAAGCGTAGACACAGCATGTGACCATTGTCACATAGAGTGTGTGTCCTCACACAGACATAGTGTGTATCCTGGAAAAAACACAGAAACATGATGGAGTGGATGGAATGTGCTCCACCCCATGGCGAGACCCTGCTGGATATGTGGGATACCATGTGTACTAGATCACAGTCTAGGACACAAGGGTTGATGTCGTGAATGATAAAATGTCCAGCATACACAGAGCATTCCCAGGGTAGAAAAACATGGATTATCACACTATAAAACACTATTTATAACTTCTTCTACAATAAAAGCCTTACGACATAGGTTGATATACACATGAAGTACCTGGGGATAGAGGACATGGTATGTGACCCTTCTACACACCATGTACTTTCCAATATGTGGCTTGATCTTCTTTTCCTCCGATCCTTGGACTTGTTTCATTTGGTTTGTTCCCCTTTAGTTATTTTCCCGGAAGGTCAGGTATCATTACCATCCACATGAGTATAATCCCTTCAACAAGGCTTTTTGAGATAGAGTCATTTATCCCTCTGAGAGGCCTGGAGTGAGATCCTCTATCAATTATTTACCATTGGTAGAGTCAGGTATCAATTTGAACAATCCTATAGAATGAAAATACTATTTATATTAGGTGAATCTAGATGAGTCATAGTATCCTTCAAATCCCTGGTAGGGATCCTCATCAATGAATCGTGATCTTTCCACACACAATAGTGTGTTCTCCATGAATGAATGTATCTGCTGTCTCTTCATATCAATCAGTGCATCATTCTCTTTCATTGATTTTCTCAATGAACAGTACATCTCAAATGGACATCATCAGATCTATCAAACTCATGGAGTAATTTATCCCAGACGATTAATTTATGGAATCTTAAACATAAATCCATATCGTCCGTATGAAGTCATTTTAGACCATGGGTCTATGTTTTGATTATATGTGGATGAGTTTTCTGCTTATATGTTTGGTAGACGTATAATCTGTATAAACTGATTGTACCTTTAATTTCAGTTTTGCATTATTGTTTTTAGGGTCCCCTACTAAGTATTATTATACTCACCCCTGCATGTGATTTTCATGCACATGTCATGTCTTGTTCAGACGAGTGTCAATTTGACGCAGTCAAGGGTAGGCCAGGACTAGAATGTTGTTTATGAGTTCCTTTTAGGCTGAGGTGTTCCCATGAATAAGTATGGGAGTCCTTGCACCTCAATTTTCATAGAGGATGGGCATTGTAGTTGTATACTCTTTTTGTTTTGGTTGGAATGTATTCAAGCCCAGTTTAATTTCTTCACTTTACATCTGATGTAAACTTTTGGTTAGGTTTAGTTGTGTGAATGCACATTGTTCCTTAGTTGGTTTTAATTTATAATAATTGTGTTTTTCAAGATGTGTGTTTGTATAGGTACATAGGAAATTCCTCTCACGTTACTGAAATGACTACTCAGTGCTAGTCACCAGCCCCTGGAATATTAGAGGCGGGCTTGGGGAGTCGTGACACGGGCCCCACTGGGAGGGGTCCTGAAAGAGTGGTATCATAGGTGGTTGGTTCTACCTTAGTACTTGGAGTCTATGAGATCAGTTTGGAGAAACAATGATATGTGTTTCGAGCTTGGCATTCAATCTTGGGACTCTAGTGATTGTGCGGGCAGCCGACAAATCCATACACCGGGACTCTGATTAACTACTTTTGGAATCGTTCCATGAAAAAAATAGTTTTGGGGTAATAAAATAATGGTACAAGTATCATATAATAATGGATAGTGTTTTACAGGTCCTTTGTGCCAGCTATACATATATTCTCATTAACCATTGTATATAATGTTTCCTTATAGGATTCCTCCTCAATGCATACCTGCTAGGATTCAACAACTCAATCATGAGGATGACCCCCTTAGTTAAGAGTCATTGATACAGGGACAAGTTCCCTAGGAGTTACATCTAGGTGGTGCACCTGATATACCACCGCTAGTGGAGAAACACAAGGTACATGAAGTACCGAAATATAATGAATGTAGGCTGAGTGCACTCCATTAGTTTCAGAGACATAGAACCATTAGGCTTTGAGGTGATCCTGACCCTCAGGTGGATGAGGACTGGCTTGAGGCAGTGACCAGAGTTTTCTATCTTTTGGGGACACTAGCAGACTAGATGGTGGTCCTAGGAGCAAGACATCTTCAGATTTTGTTGTGACGATCGTGGAGTTTGACCATGAAGAACCACAATAAGGATAATCATTTTTGGGAGAAGGTCGATCTTCTCATTAGGGAGGATTTTTCTCCGGCTACACTGAGGGAAGTGCATATTCAAGAGCCTCTTCTGCAACAATAGTTTAGTTTTATGGTGGATGAAAATTAATTGAGGTTCACCAAACCCTCCGAGTACTCAATGGATATGGTCAGGGAACATTAATTCAAATATTGGACCTTCGAGCGAGGACTAAGGCTAGACATTCAAGCTAGTGTCATGCCTCTATTCGTTTCGACTTATGCTATAGTGCTTGAGCTATCCATGGTGATCGATATATTCTTGACGAAACATAGATCATTAGTGGCAGCCAATAGTAGGAAAATAGGTGTGGAGACTTCGACAGTTGGGAGCTGGTATCAGGCATAAGGTTTGCGATACTGGAGACATTAAAGGTCGACTCATGATTTGGTATCAATATTCCATGGATCTCAGGCCTGATCCAATCTGCAATGAAGAGGTGATTCTACTAGTGTGATGGTAAATGACATCTCACTAGACATTATCCAACCCATTGAGCTGGTGATAGGGATGTGGTGGATGGACCACTGAGGCAGATGTACAGAGTGGAGTAGGCAGACCCGCTAGTCAGCGGACATGGTAGAGGAGCAGGGAGAGCTACATGTGGTGGTAGACGCATTGATCTACTTCCCCCACAACCACCAAGAGGATCACACCAGGCACAGAGATATGGGGGACATGGGTGGGGACAACTGCATGTGGTCACGGCGTTCAACCCCATGACTCTAGGGATGATATGATGTATGATATGTGTCTTTTCAACCTTATATTCGGTACTTATAAACATAGAATCCTCTAATTCCTTCCTCACTCATGTTTGGTGTTAATCATTTAGATTCCGGTTGTTCCATTAACTTGACCCTTATGCTTGGAGACAACTAGGGGAGGAGACTCGATGATCTCTCATCTATGCAGGCAGGGTGATATTTCTCATGGAGTTGAGAGTTTCAGTTATAACATATTGGTGTTAGCATTGAGTCTTTACAAAGTCATTCATGGTATGGATTGGCTATCTTTTATCCATGAAAAAATTAAATGCTTTAGGAGAAGAGTGTGGTGCACCCCCAACGATGGTATTAGGTTTTCCTTTGTTGGTGAAAAGGCAACCCATGAAGAACAGAATGGGATCATTCATAGGATAGTGTATCCAATCACGCATGAGCTAGCTAGCCTTACCTGCAGAGCAGAAGATTTTGTGAGCTTTAAATTCCCAACTATAATGGAGGAGTACAAGGAGGTCTTTCCCAGAATATGTTCTAGGATTACCCCCCCCCCCCCACATGGAGATCAAATTATACATCAACTTACACCCTGGAACATC
Organism: Viscum album; assembly: GCA_963277665.1. Lineage (NCBI taxonomy): Eukaryota > Viridiplantae > Streptophyta > Magnoliopsida > Santalales > Viscaceae > Viscum > Viscum album. The sequence continues at coordinate 767,375,114 of OY728162.1, forward strand.
ATTGATATCCTCACACATGTATCAGATGGTTCCCACAGTGTTTCATGATCATAGGGTGTAGTTGGATGATTTTCAGAGTAAGGGATTTTTATGACCTGATCCTTCACCATGGGTGGCCCCATTGTGGTTTTCCAAGAAGGCAGACAAATGTTTAAGGCTATGTGTGGATTACCGGCCCCTGAACCAGGTCACGATAAAGAACATGTTTCCACTGCCGAAGATCAATGATCACTTCGATTTGATGAGATGGGTATGTTGGTTCTCAAAGGTTGACCTCAGGTCATGTTATCATTAGATTCGAGTACGGGCCAAGGATGTGCCAATGATGGCATTAATATGCCGTTATTGTAACTATGAGTACTATGTGATATATTTCAGCATGAAAACACCCATGAAGTGTTCATGGGACTTATTAACTGGATATTTTAGACATAATTAGATTGGATTGTAGTAGTCCTAATAAACGTCATCCTTATGTACTCAGTGTCATAAGAGGAGAATCTGAGTGTCCTGCGGATGGTTCCAGACATACTCTGAGAGAAATGACTTAATGTGAATCTCACAAAGAAACAATTTTTGATACATGATGTCCACTTTCTAGGACATGTTATCTCATATGACGGAGTAGGAGTAGACCTAGACAAGGTCGAGGTGGTGTTAGCATTAGAGACACCTCAGAGCGTGACAAAGGTGCAGAGCTACCTTGGGCTGGCAGAATACTACCAATGATTAATCCCTGATTTTTCCATGAAATCAGCACCAATGATATCCTTGACCCGGTAGGGGAAACCTTTAATATGGATGGAGAAGTGTTAGTTTTATTTCTAGTAGTATAGGTAGAGTTTTACGAGTGCACTAATCTCAATATTGCTAGAGGAAGGTGTCAGCTACGTATATTTCTACGATGCATAATGGAACGGGCTTGGTTGTGTCCTAATGTATAGAGAAGTGGTTATTGATTATGGTTCATGCCATTTACTGCCGCAGAAGAAATTATTTTAAACCTATCATCTCTAGTTGGAAGTATTAGTCTTATAATTGATGATGTGGTGGCACTACCTGACGGGATAATGATTTATTGTCTACTTTAACCACAAGAGCATCAAGCACACCTTCTCATAGAAATATATAAATACGATATAGAGGCGATGGCTAGAGTTCCTCTAAGATTATGACTTCAATATCATCTTTACTCTAGGGAAGGGGAATTTTGAGGTAGATGCTCTCAGTGGGAGATCGAGTTTGTAGCTGTTGTGTGAGGCGACATAGCATTTGCAGCTGCTGTGTGAGGCAGATAAATGTTTAAGGCTGCAAAGAGGATTATTTAAAGGTTGAGGTGGGGATAGGTCGAAAAAATCTGAAATTTTTTTTTTAGACAGCTTTGGGTCACTTTATTAACCTAATCTTTTAGTTTTAACTGATAGTTAATTAGTTTGACACTTACCATGTCTCTTTGTATTTGTATATTATATAGTCAATTTTCATACTCTTAACATCCTAAAGACCACCAAGTGGTCCAATAATGATACATCTATCATTATTTAAGTCTCTTGGCTGAACCTTTGTTCTTTAAGAATAGAATATAAATTAATAATATAATATTTATTTTAAAAACAGTTTATGTCAATTCTGAAACTATTGGGTATTTTGTTTATGATAATTTCATAATAGCATTATTACATCGAAAGAGATTTATATAATCAGTCCTAATATTTCATATTAACCTATAAAATTAGAGGAATTCATACAAGTCTGAAATTATATTTATTTGTATATTTATAATATCAATTATTTTAATATTTCATTAATTATGTAATTACTGCATCATCATTGTTTCATAAATAAATTAAATTATTTAGTGTCTAAAAATTAGAAATAAAATACCATTATGTAGGAAATCTTTTTATATTTTTAATGAATATTTAGAATCGAATTTATCATATGTATAACCCTATATTAAAAATGTTTTATTTATTAAACGTCGATTTTAACTATTTTAACTCTTCATTGAATTAAATAATAATAAATGTCCTAATATAATCCAAGTGGACCAAAATGATAATATTTTATTCCTAAGGTTTCTTTTGGTCGATATACGCTTGTCCAATAAATTTAGGACATCTGTTAGGGTAATAATAAAATCATTTTTACCCTTAATTTCCCTATTTACTTCTAACCGTGGTAAATAAAAGTAAAAATTTACTATTCACCAAAACTTATTTTTATCATATTGAACCACATTTTACTCCTTGATATTAACTGTGTCTCTTGAATTTTCGAAATTCCACTAACAGAAGTGGTAAAATTAAGTTTTATGAGAATTTCTAAATTCTCATAGGAGGTGGGTAAAAGACGGTAAAATGTTCAATAAAATTATTATATATCTAAAATTATTCTAAACTTACTTCAATGAATTACATTAAACTAATATAGGTATTATGTATCCATTTTTACCAAAGTAAATTAAAATAAAATTCATAATTATTTTAATAAAAAATCAGTTTTAAACTATAATTCAGTGATTTTTACTATTAATCAAAAATTGAAAGTTTTCAAAAAAATACATTAATTTCTCTCGAGGCTAATTTCGATATTCCGAATCCAAAAATGAAGTCCATTTTGAACAATAAAATTTATAAAATTTCAAAATGTGGGTATTACTATTCATAACATCTAGTTTGATTGGTTTTGATGTGTGTTAGAACTCGAAGTTGTGTACAACACATGCTAATGTATTATTCAAAGAGAAGCGTATCATGGAAGCGTGGGGTGTTACACATTAAAACATTTAATTGGCTCTATGGGGTACCAAAATCGACCCAAAGATGACTATTGTCAGACATTACTCATCCAATAGGGTTTGGACAAGTGTCAAAGTAATTTTATATTATTTTAATATTCTTTCTAACTTGAATTACCCTATTTACCATTAACCACGATAAATAAATGTAAGAAGTTAATATTCACCAAAAATTATTTCCATAGTATTAAACCAAATTTTATTTACTAATAACAAACATGTTTTTCAGGCTCTTAAAAATTCAAAACACAGAAGCGGTAAATTTCATTTAAATCATAAATTCAGTTTTGTAACTACTACTCAGTGTTATCACTATTCATAAATAAATGAATTTTTTCAAAAAAATACAAAAAGATAAGCCAAAGACATTTTTGATATTCCTAGTTCTAAAATGATGTCTATTGTACCTAAATAAAAACACGGATGATTCATTAATTAATTTAAATTTAATTCTCATTGTCAAAACCAAAAGAGCATTTTTATGAAATAATAACTATCAAAATATTGACAATTGTTTATGTTTAATTTCAAAGGGAAATTACATCCATTGAACAAAACATGATTAAATGGTAAAAAAAATTATAATTAAACTTTATAACCAATTAAAAGGATAATCTAACCATATAAATAAATTATATTAAATAATAGTTTTGAATTAAAATACAATATTTTTCACAATTCATAAAAAATGATATTTAATAGAAATATACCAAAAATTTACCAAATGTAAATTTTGATGGCCTAATTCTAAGGAATATATATATTTTGAAAAATTAAACATATAAAATTGAACAAATCTAGATTTAAAGAGGGTTGTCAATCAAATGGTGGTAAATTGACATTTTATGTAAATTATGCTCAAATTAGATTCATTCAAATTTTAAGCCTCTAACTATTATTGGATGGTTGTAAAAACATTTTACAAACATGTATAAAAATATTGTAATTAGTTATTTTCATTCTAGCTAATACAATGGCTAGGCATTAACTATAATTTTAAATAATATAATATTATTATTTTTTTTAGTATGACTCAGCATTGTTTGCAATATGGGCTTTTCAATGAAACCCAATGTTGCGTATCGAGTAAGAAATCAATCATGAAATCCCACTTTAAAGAAAAATTAAAATTTTATTCACAAATATTAATATATATGAAAGTGTATTATTCGTTATTTTCCTAGGATGTTACATCCTTCCACCCTTTTCGGAATTGTGTCTCCACAATTCTATTCAATTATCAAATAAGTCAGGGTATTTATCCCTTATAGAATTTTCATATTCCGACATTTTCTCTTCAACCATTTGTTTTTGCCACTAAACCCTTACCTTATAAATTACCTTATTCTGCAATACTTGATCTCTACGGTGATGAACCTAGACTGGTTTTTCTCCATAAGAGAGATTCTTTTCCAATTGAACTTCCTATAGACTCAACACATGAGATGGATCTGGCATATACTTTCTCAACATTGAATGATGAAAAACATTGTGTACATTGTATAAAATTATAGGTAAATCCACTTAGTATGCAACTTATCCAACATTCTCCAGGATTTCATAATGTCCAAAATAACTTGAACTCAACTTTCCCTTCTTTCCAAAATGCATCACACTTTTCCATAGAGAAAACTTTGAGAAGGACATGATCACATACTTAAAAAGAGAGACCCCCCACTGGTTATCCGCATAAATTTTGTACCTGTTCTAAGATGTTCCCATGTTCTTCTAAATCAACTAAACCTTTTCTGCCATTTATTCTACCAATTCTGGTCCCATCACCTTCCTTTCACCTACATGATCCTAAAATGTAGGAGTTCAAAACCACATCCCATATAATGACTCAAACGGAGCCATCTATATACAGGAATGAAAATTGTTTTTATAATAAATGTAAACCAAATAAATATGTTGGTCACAACTTCCCTGGTAATCTATTGAACAAGCACGTAGCATATCCTCCATGGTCTGAATTGTTCATTCTTACTACCAATCTGATTGCTGATGAAAAGATGTTATAAAATTTAATTCAGTACCCAAAGACTTCTGATGTCCTTTCCAAATGTTAGAAGTGTTATTGGGATCACGATCAGATAAAATGGAGAGGGTAAACCCATGTAACCTTAATATCTATTTAACATACAACTGAGATAGTTTATCTAGAGACAATGTATCTCAAAAAGGAATAAAATGAGCTAATTTTTTCAATCATCTACAATAACCCAGATTGCATTGATACATCGAGATGTCTTTGGTAATCCCACATTTAAGGCCATGGAGATTTTTTCCCTTTTACACTATGAGACCTGTAAATTCTTAAGTATCCCATTCAGTAACAGCCGCTCTACTTTAACCTATTGAAAATTCAGACAATTCACAGTAAAATCAGAAATTTATCATTTCTTTTCATCTCACCAGTAATACTCCTAGAGATCTCTATACATCTTAGTACTGCTAGGATGAACTTAAAACATGGAACTATGAGCATCATATAACATCTAATTCATCAAATGTGAATCACATGAAACACATAATATCTTCCCAAACCTATAATAAATAATTATCATTGTTAAATTCAGGAAACATACCATTCTGAACCAACTCTACCAGTTTCTGCAATTCACTGTATTCCTTTTTCAGTTTCTTAATTCTATCTGAGAGAGATGATTTCACTAACACCTGAAATCAAAATAAGGGAATTTCATGCACCAACAACTTCTATACCAAAGTTCATTAAATAAAAAATGATCTCATTCCAAATATAGCATGGTTAATGAATCATTACAATTTTGACTCAAACTATCGGCCCCTTTATTTAAACTTCATCGATGCTAATGTATCGTGCAGTCATAATCCTTTATTATTTCTTATCATATCATATGTCTCATGTTAAATTATTTCTTAGTGAATATATACTTCAATATTTTGTGGTCATTATATATTTCACATTTTAATACATACAGATGATGCCCTTAAATTTTTTTTACAAAACAACAACAGCTAATTCCAAATAATGTTTAGGGTAATATAACTCATGAGGTTTCAACTGGCGTGAAGCATAACCAATTACCTGATCATTCTGCATTAGTACACAACTATGTCCTATCAATGAATAATCATTGTAAATAAAAAATTCACCATCTATTGAAGGTAATTCCAAAACATGAGCATTCACCAATCATCTTTTAAATTCTTGAAAACAATCATCACATTTTTTCCCAAATGAACATAACACCATTTCTAGTTAACATAATCATTGGAATAGATAACCGTGAAAAATTATCAACATACTTTTAATAATATCCTTCAAAAAAAATGAAATATATGGATCTAGGTTCTATTAGTGTGTCTTGGCCATTCATCAATAACATTTATTCCAGCAGGATCAATAGTTATGCAATTTTTTTGAAACAATGTGACTAAGGAATGAAATTTGTTGTATCCAAAAATATTACTTGATGAGTTTCCCAAAAAGTTTTTTTACCTTTTAGGATTTCAATACAACACATAAATGACTTTCATTCTATTATTTTATTTTATAATAAACCAAAAATATCATCAATAAACCCAACTAAAAACATATCCAAGAACTCATGGAAGTATATATTAATAAGATCCATGAATACAGCAGGTGCATTGGTTAAACCAAAAGGCATAACTAAAAAGTCATACTTGCTAAATCTAGTACAAAACACTGTCTTTGGAATGTCTTCTTCCCTTATATTCAACTGACGGTACCCTAACATCATTTTAACATCTAAAAAATATTGGGCTCCATAGAGCTGATCAATCAAATCATCAACATGAGTCAAAGTATACTTGTTCTTAACAACGATGTTATTAAATTATATATAATCAATGAATATTCTCATTGAAATATGGTTCTTTTTAACAAACAAGATCGTATCACCCCATGGTGATGTGCTAGGACAGATGAATCCTTAATCTAATATCTCCTGCAATTGATTCGTTAACAATAGAAGTTCAATTTGAGCCATTTGACAAGGGGGTTTTGAAATTGGATTAGCATCAGGAACTAAGACAACATTCAATTGAAATTCCTGATCATGAATAACACCAATAAAATTATCTGTAAAATCATCTAGGTACTCACATACTTCTATCACATCAATAATCTAAACAGTTCCATTGTTTAAATCAATATGTGAAGGGTAAAATTCATTTCCATCTTTTACTAGTTTCTCAGTTTCCTGATATGTTATAAAATGTAAGTGTTCATTCTTGTACACAAACTAAATAAATTTATAAAAAAACCTCTCTATATCTATAGTAAATCTTATCATGGTAATCATAAATTCAATCCATACAAAAAAAAATGTCAAACTCTACTAGTGGATAAACTATAAGGTTTGATGGTAGATTTTTTCCACACACAAGGATATGAAGGTTTTTATGTTTTCTTTTTGTATCAACATTTCATCCAGGCGTTTTTACCATATGTTTAGGATTCTTATCATGATATAGAATTAAAAATTTACTAGATAACTTCTTAGAAATGAAAGAATGTGTAGACCATGAATCAGACAACACATTGGTATAACTTGACCAAAAAAACAGTGTACCAGATACTACTTCATTTGATGGCCCAACATCTTCTGAAGTAGTTGCAAAGGATTTCACCACCCATTTTCTCTTATAGTACATATAAATTCACTCAGTTGAGTTATACATTAGACCATCATTTGCATAATGACCCATTTCATTGCACTTTAATCATCCTATAGTTGGTTTTTCATTATCTGCTTTATCAACTTCCTTACAGTTACAAAAAATATGACAAGACTTACCACACCAAATGCACTCTCCAGTCATTTATTAACATTCTCCAGGATTATTTTTACCATACTTCTCACAAGATGGATATTTAATTTTCTTACCTTGAGGCTTCTTCGATGAATTCTTTCCCTTTTCCTGCCAACATGGCCTCTTCATTTTTTTTCTCTCTTGGAACACCTGGTCATCAGAAAACTACATTTCTATCATCTCAAAACATCTAAAAAGTTTCTCATTGTTATCTAAATCATGAGAGGCTAATTATCTTCGATATCAGAACTCCAATCATGAGAAAAATTGATTTTTCGTACTATCAATATATCAGATGAAATTTAGAGCATACCTTGACAACCGAGTAATTTTTTTTATAAGCATCCACTGAGTCATCATCCTACCTCTATTCTAGTAATGTTTTTCCATCCTAAGATGATCCACTTTAGGAAATTATTTCTCAAGAAACATACTTTTAAATTCATCCCATCCAATAGCATCTATCTCCTAACTATAACTAATATTTTTCACCATCGACCACCACTGATCAGCTTCACTTTCAAAATGTTAAAGAACAAGACTATCATTTTTCTATTGTGAACACTCCATGACATAAAAAATCATCTCTTGCGCATTAATCCATGCTTCATCTAGGACATGGCCAGATGATCCACTGAATGATGGGGGACATTTCCTCATGAAATTATACACTACTAACATTTTCCTATGTGGTAGATATGGCTGATCTCGTGCATGGATACCACCACCATTTATAGCCTATGTCAATTATTCAATCACTATAACAAGTTGTTTAGTTTCAATTATGATAATCTCAGGTTGCTGATTCTGAAGTTTTTCTTCCACCTGATGTCGTCCCATCATAGATACCCTATTTCCTCTATGGAAAACCATTCCGATCACATAAATATCTTAAGCGAATCAACATGGTATTCTGTAAAAGCTATATCATTTCAATCTTACCCTAAATTAATTTATGGACAATAATTTAAGAATATACTAACACCTAAATTTTCCTAAACTGACTTCTAATACCAACTATAAGTCCATGTCCTTAAAAAATTACATAATGTTGAATTAAATGGATAATTAAAATTGAGGATATTTTCAGGTTTGATATTTTAGAGAATTAGGGCCCAAAAATTACATTATATCTCAAAACATTCATAGTTGTAACTTCTAAATATATTCAATTTTTTCACAGACAAAAACACTTGAGAAAATAGATTCATCTCTAGTTCCATGTTTTAGATAACATGAGTATTCCTTGATCCCATCCATGAACCTATTCCACTTTATGTCCTATGATAAACATTTCAAAAACATGGGATGGGCTTCAAAAGTTCAGTAAGGGATACACAAAGAAGGAAAACTGTTAGTTTTTCAAAATAACAGGTAAACCATGAATTCCTTATCATAACTAATAATTTTCACCTCTATGATGTATTAAAAACTATTCACTGAATAAAAGATCATTTCTTACCAATTTCAAACCAAAATATTACCATAAAACACATATAAATAACACATAAAATATAAAGATAACATGTGACATAAACGTACATAAATGGAATAACCATATGGTGGACTTCCACACATAACATTAAATGGAATAACCATTCGGTCGAATTACATACACAATGAATTGGAGGTTATAACGTAACCATCCAAATTGGTTTATCCCAGAACCATAGGTCATTTTTATCATGTAACCACCCTCCAAATATCTAAGTACCATTAAAAAACCATAACACATTAAATATTGAAAAAATAAAAAATTTCACTAATAAGATTTAATTTGAAATCACATGAATTAATTTCAAGATATGGAAATAATTATTCCATTTTACAAAAAATATTTTCAATACCAAAACACCCAAAACCCAAATAATGGATTTATTTTTCTTTTTTTTTAAAGTAAGGCCTATAGATGAAGCCAACTAACGATTATGTCAGCACAATGGTCATTATCGCCATAAATGATAACAAAATTCATGTTGTCGTTTCATAAAATGTTATGTAGAAAAAGTATTAACTTTTAATGAAATGAAAATTAAAAGGGTTTAATAAATTGAATAAAATAAAATCATATATAAATCAAAATATGCCTCAATGAAAAGAAATTGAGATGAAGTTCCTTTCCTTGTGTCTGACCTAACCCGTTCATTCCTTAATCTCCTGAATAATAAACTAAAGTTAATTTTTACATTATTAAAAACATTCTTCATGTTTATTATTCTTTTTAAATTAGTTGTTTCCATTTTATATATATTATATAATCATTTATTTTAATAATGGACTTTTAGTTGATATTTGGTACTTTAGTCAAAAAATGAACTTTTTATATTTACAAGTTGTCCTTTTGGTCAAAAGTTCATTATCTACAGAATTATATTATTGATTTAGATATTACATATATCATATATATATCTAGTATATATATGTATTTATTGTCGTACATATCATTTGGAGGTAAGAAATGAAATGCACCGTTAATAGAGACAATATGTTATACGTACACATTAACGCTACTTTAATTTATATTTTTTTTTTTAATGGAATGTAAACATAAGGAAATATAGTTATATTATAATTATAGTATTATAAAATATATAATTTTTTTAACTCCATCCTTTATATGTCACACATAAGGCTTGAATGAGTCATATCACTTTGAGGGGGTAGTAGACCACACCTCCTCAAAAGAAATTATCACGTTTACCCATTATGAAAACCATAAAGGTGTGAAATAAATTAAAAATAATGAAGCATAGTAAAAAATAAATATCATAAATATCATATATAAATATAGTTCCATCATAGTGTCCACCATGACAGGATTTAGAAATATTTGAGCAATCATCATTTCGTGAGGCAGAAGTTCACCGTCCACATAAACATTATGTTTTTTACCTATTAGATGGAGGCGTGTTTAAGTGTAGTTTAAATAATTCTCATAATAACAACCTAGAATATTGATGATACAGTTTTTGTTATAAAATAGTGAAATAAAATGTTTTTATGAGGTTGGAGAAGTTAAAAAATAAATGAACTTATGAGGAGACCATACCATAAAATCGGGTATCTCACTTTTGTTTGTTCCAAAAATTTTACTTGAAGGGTATTATTCCTATGTTAAGGATTATAAGAGGAATATAAGGATTTAGGGATCTAATTTAGGAATATTTTACACTGGCCAAGGGGCTTGAGAGGTGTGAGGAATGGGATAGAAGTGGTGTCCTTTTATAAAGGGGAGGAGGGGCTCTTTAAGAATGTTTGAAAATATTTTTTTATTATAAACGTATCTTATGGTTCAAAAGGTCCAAAACGCATTAAATTAGAAGATAAGATGACTCATGTTTGAAGTAATATAACCAAAAATAATTTGAAAGGTTTTAGATATATTTGAAATATTTATAATCTTATTTATTTAAATCATTCCTTAATGAGGGACACACCAAATCATTATTGTGCATAAAAAATTATATTTATCTGAATTTTAAAAAGTAGTGAAAAAATAAAATGATGTTGGAAATAATTTTAGTATTCAAAATAATTCTAATAGTCAAAAAAGATGTCTTATATAACCACTTGTAAAAATTTATTTACTATAAGGCATATGTTTTAGTCATTTTTGTCTTTACTTTAATTTAATTAATATAATGTTCCCATATTACTCTTATATTGCTCCATGGGGAATCAAAATTTACCCAACGATGAATATGATTGGACATGACTCATCCAATAAGTTTTGGACAATTGTTAAGGTAATTTTATATTAATATAATGTTTTTTTACATTGAATTACACTGTTTACCTTCAACCACGGTATGTAAAGTCAAAAGTTTCTATTCACCAAAAAAAATTCTTTTTATTGAACCAAATTTTACTTAATAAAAACAACCATGTATGTTGTATTTCTGAAATTCAAATCACTGAAGCAATAAATTTAATTTATATCAAAATGATAGTTTTTTAACTACTACACAGTGTTTTCACTATTCATAATAAATTGATGTTATTCAGAAAAATACCAAAAAATCAGCCTAATATATATTTTATATTCCTAATTAAAAAATAATTTCTATTTAAAAAAATCAAAACATATATTTTCTATTAATTAATTTAAATTTAATTCTCGTTGTGAAAAAAAACATGTTTTTAATAAATAATATCTCTCAAAATATTGATACTTGTTCGTGTGAAATTTAAAGTGATATTACATTAAATAACCAAAATTAGATTAAATGGTAAAAATATAAAATAATTACACTTTATATCCAATTGAAAATATAATATGTTCATATAAATAAATTATATTAAGAGGTAGTTTTGAATTAAAAAACAATTTTTTCACTATACATAAAAAATTAATATTATCAAAAAAATACAAAAAACTTACCCAAAGTTAGTTTTGATGTCCCGATTATAATGAATAATTCTATTTTATAAAAAAACACATATAAAAGTGACCTAAATATATTTATTTATGGTTCTCCATCAAAAGGTTGTAAATCCACCTTTTAAAGTGAATTATGCTTAAAATTAGATTCATTCATTATTTAAGCCTCTAACTTTTTATGGATTAATGTAAAAACATGAAACAAACATGTATAATCATATTTTAGTTAGTTCTGTTCCTTCTTTCTAATACCATGTCTCTATATTAATTACCATTTAAAATAATATTATATTATTATTATTTTCAGTATGACTCAACATTGTGTGCAACATGAGATTTTCAGAGAAACTGGATGTTGCGTATCAGGTAAGTCATCGATAATGTCACCCCCATTAAAGTAAAATTAATATTTTATTCACAAATATTAATAAATATGAAGTCATATTATTCTATATTTATATGGAATTTTACAATAAGAGTCTGATGTATATTTTATCATAGAATGAACTCAACATGATGAATTAGAGATGGAATTAACTAATAAAGGATTATGATTGTTTCATACACTACCACACAAGAAAGACAAACAAGGTAGATGATTCATTTAAAATTAACGATCATGGAGTTTTAAACAAAATTAGTATTGAATGAGATCCTACATTCATGTATCTAAAAAGGATGGACATGGTAATTATCAAAGAAGGTGAAAATCATTACTTTTTCAAAAGGTTTCCCAACCGTATTTATTAGAATATATTAAAATCTCTCTTCCTAATGATGAGAACCTTAAAAATAAAGATAATTCTATGAATTAAGGGATGTTGTAGGACTTCATATCTAAAGATGTAATTCTGAAATTTGGGAAGAGGCTATGTGTTCCCTTTATACCCGTGATTAATTGGGAGTTATTGGATGATTCTCATAGTTAAATTTTCTCTATACATCCTAGAATCCCTAAGAAGAATTGATATTTGAAGGAACATTTCTGGTGGGACAACATGAACCGGGAAATTCGTGATTACCCATCAATATGTCCTTTTTTCCAACAAGTGAAGGAGGTAAGACTACATCCTACAAAATTCATGCAACCCCTACCTATCAAAAAATGGAAATGAGATGAAATCACCATGGATTCTGCCACTGGATTACCCAAAACTCCAACAATTAATGTTACAATATAGGTAATTGTGTACCAATTTACTAAATCTACACATTTTATTGCTATAAGGGAAGCTTTTCAACTATAGAATCCTGAAAGACTCTATACAAATGATGTTTTACGTCATCATGGAGACACTCTTTCAACAGTGTATGACTATGATCCACCATTTACATCGATATTCTAGAAAATTCGTCAAAAATATTTGGATACCAAGCTTTGTTTGACTACAACTGACAACCCAAAAACTGACAGGCAATTTCAAAGGATGGTACGAACCTTAGAGTACATGTTGAGATCATTTTCACATGAATTTCAATGTATGTGGGATCATTATTTACCATTACTGTATTTTTCCTAAAATAATATTTTCCATTCATGTATTCAAATGGAACTATAGGAAGCATTATATAGAACGAGATGTTGTACACCAATTAGTTATGATGAAGTTGGAGAAAGGAATCTTTTGGGAATAGATCTTGTTGAGGAAACAACATCAATGGTAATGAATATTCAAGGCCATATCAAAGTAGCTCAAAGAAGAAAAAACTATGCAGAAATTCAAAACAATGACTTGGATTATGAATTGGGGGATCATGATTCTTAAAAGTATCTTTATGGAAGGGTGTTATAAGATTTGGAAGAAAGGGAAACTGAGCCCTAGGTACATATGCTCTTTTGAAATTATGGAGAGAATAGGATCTATTGAATATTTTGTTTCTATTCCACCTAGAATATCTAATGTACACAATGTGTTCCTTGTCTCGTTGCTATGAATTTACATACCAAACCCAATGCATGTCGTCACTTCAGACGTTATAGAATTGGAACTTGAACTATATTATTTGGAAGAGACTCTCTAGGTTATGGACTCTAATGAACAAGTGATGAGGAATCAGTTGACTCGACTGGTAAAGTTACATTGGAAAAAACAGAAAATCGAAACGGTAATGTGGACGCCTAAGGTGCTTATGAAGAAGAACTACTGAAATCTTTTTGTGAGGAAACATTATCGTAATTCTGAGAATGTAATTTTCGTTAGGAGGGGATAATATAACATCGAATATTTTTTAAAATAAATTTAATATTGAATCCATGAAACACTAAGTCTCTATAAAACACCAATTTTTTATAACCTAGCTAGTAAACATTTTTTTCCACCTCTGTGATTTTAATTTTGAATAACTGACATACACGGGTGCGTTCAGTAACATATTTAAATTCTGATAAGAAAACAATAATTTTGGTGAATAGTAGCATACTCTTATGAATATTAATATGACCCTTATTAATATAAAATGATATTATAATTATTTCAACAAAGTTAATTTCACTTAGGTGGGGCCTAACAGCGACCGACATGGGTTATTTGTTGAAGTTGGTTTTTGAACGTATAAAATGGAATAAAATTAAATAAAATATTTTATTTATTATTAATGTTTCCTTATATATATTGACCTAATCCTCACATATTAAAACCATATTTGGAATTATACATGGTTTTCCACATAACCATATGAAATGGGGATTTCTATTAGGGATTTAGAGGAGAACCTGTTGGCGGATGATGACATCAGGATCGATCAATGCATCTCAGGTTTGAGAAACCTTGACAAAAAACATGACACGGAAATCTTTCTTCAACCGAATTGAAGTTGAGGTTTCATTTGGATTTTATCATTCACCATTATATTATTTAATAATGAATGCAGATCAACTTATAGATAGGTTAATCCATGGATCATGAGTTCTTCAGAGAGGGTGTTATTGTCCATTTTTTTGGGTATTTATTTAGGAATTTATTTTATAATAATTGTTCGATTATCATTTGATTCACTTGTTAACCCTATCTACGAGATCAGATCAATGCCAGGATGAATGATGGAGGAGTTTCATTCCTCGTTTGTTTATTGAACTACTTCCTCCTTTTTAACCAAACATTTGATGCGTTCTTTGTAGGGTTATGAACAATGGATCGTTGCACGTATATTTCATAACGCAACAATCCAAAATCAGAGATGGAACATTGAGACAACCTAGTGGAGGTGTAGCGGTGATGTTGGGAAATGAATCAACTCAGATCAAGGAGGGTCATTATTTGATCATTCATTATGTCGGTTTATCGAAACAATATTTGGGGCAGATCAGAAGTCCGAACACAATGGGAATACCATTGTAATGTCGCGATGACCACAACATGGAGTATTGCGATGATCAGACAATCAGATTGAGGATTAGAGGAGATACCGAGGCACCGAGATGATGAATGTAATGTTCTGGAAAATTCCAATCAACACTACTTGTATCTCCATGGAAATTCCATGCACGGCCAGCTTGGTGGCGACTAGGGTTTCGTTGCTGTACACGGTATCGAAAACGGTGTGACTCTGGGAGGACATGGTGTGTGGGCACACCAAATGGCGTCTAGTGTTCTGGGTGATAGGAAGAGTTGACATGGTTTGTGACCATAATCACATGGTGTGTGGGTCCTTACACGTACTTAGCAAGTGTCTCAAAAGATACATCGATATGTGGTAGATTACATGATATGTAATCTATCACATGAGTAGACACAGCTGGATACACGAGATACCATGTGTACTGGTATAGGGTCTACGACACTTGGGTTGAAGCCATGTACAGCCACATGGCCTGTGTACATGAAGCCTTCCCCATGTAGTAGAACATGGTGTGGTGTGCCATTACACACTATGTATACCTCTTTCTAAACGAAAAGCATTATGACACAGGCCGTTCTACACAGGCAGCACTTATGGTTAGAGGATATGGTTTGGGACAGTACTACATGCCATGTATATCTTATTAAATGGATTGATCCTCCTTTCCACCTTTACTTGGAGAGGTTTCATTGGGTTAGAGCCTCTTTTCTCAATCCCCAGATGGTCTGTTATTGTTTTCATCAACAAGAGTTCCATACCTTTAGTAGGACTTACTAAGATATAGTCATTTATCCCTCCAAGAGGCCAAGAGTGAGATCTTCAATCCATTATTAACCCTTCTTGGAGTCAGGTATCGACATGAAAAATCATAAAGGATGATGATACTCTAATTATCAGGTGAATACAGATGAGTCTTGATATTCTTCAAGGCCCTGGAAGTGATCCTCATTTGTGTAACATGATCTTTCCCCAATCAGGAGTGTGTTCTCCCATAATGAGCGTATCTATTCTATCTTCAGATCTATCAGTGCATCTGTCTCTCTTATGGATTTTATTGAAGAATGGTAAATCTTGGAAGGATTTCATAAAGGTACTTGACTTTTGGAGTGAGTTATCCCAATTGTGTTCTTTTTGGAATCGTAAAACTAAATCCCATGTGAGTGTATGCAGTTTTTGTAGACTACAAGTCTCAGTTTTGAGTATATCGAGATGTGTTTCTCTTTCTATATGTTTTGAATAAATACAGTATGTAGCAACAGACTTTACCTTTACTTATTGAATTTATTTTTTGGTTTTGAAGTTCATTTACTATGTTTTTATATAATCAACCCTACATAGGATTTTCCCGAATGTGTCGTATATTATGAAAACGAGAAACCATTTGACAGATTCTAGGGTGGAATCAGACTGGACTGAGCTTTCTGAGTTTCGTACAGGCCGATGTGTTCCTATGGTTATGAGTGGTAGTCCCAACAACTCTATTAATTTACATGGTAAAATTTGTAGTTGTAAACAATTTAAATTCGGTGGGCTTGTATTATGGCCCAGTTTAATTTCTGCTCTATACATCCTTTGCACTCGGCTGGTTGGGTTTACTTGTGTGCATGCATGTTGTTCCTTATTGGTTTTTTAAATTTCAGAATTTGTGGCCTTGGATATGTGTTCATGTGAGGGTCCAATTTACATAATATTAAATAATATGACCAAACTGGTTTCTAATAATCAAAACACTAATAGAATAAAGTATGTGATTGTCATTAATAGTTCAACTAATTATTCATCCTCATTCCATGTAACCAAATGTAAAAAAATTACTATTAACACCTATGTATTTTAACAAATAATGCATATATAATTTTTTTGGAAGTTTACATCCATTCGACATGAACTCCATTAGTTAAAAACAAGTGGACCGATTACGAAAATCATGAAAACGAACACTTTGAAATGTTGATATTCAATATCATATCATATCAATAAGTACATAGATGAACTAGAACAATTATGGTGTAACAAATACATAGGTAATAATTTCCTAATTAATTTATTAATGAGTATAATTTCATATTCCATAACCATAAGTTCAGGTACAGAAAATTCAAATTTAATGTAAGGGTTTTCCACCCGAACCTCCATTTTCATTTGGGTTTCATTTATTACATACTTACCTCAATGATATACTTATGTATTATTATTTACTAATCATAAATACCTTGTGAGTTTTTTTTATATATGTTTAAAAACTAGAATCATTCTTTATTTTAGGTGGATATACAGGTCTTAATATTAAGTTCAACATTCTATCCAAAATACAGGCCCGATTAAATGGAATTTAAAAAATTATTACCTATTTTCAATGGAACACTATAATTTATTTTTGGAAACCATTATCTTTATAAAATATATCATTTTATTATGAAAATACTATCTTACTTCAGTTCTTATTTTATACAATAACTTTTCCAAAAGAACTCTTCTTTTCAATGTAAAAGAGTATTTATCTCAAGAATTACACGATGATTTTATAAGAGTATCATAATATATTTCAACAATCAAGTTGATTACTATTTATTATTTGGATTGATATTTTTTATAACATATACATTATTCAATTAAATGATTTATGATTATTTTTTTATCCATATGCTATCTTAATGCTATTCACCAATTCACTCTGAATGGTTAGTGTTTATGCTTAATGTCTGGGGAAATTTATTTACATTTCATATGTTTCTTTAAATATGAACGTATATGTTCTTTATGTTTATCCCCATTAATAATAATATTTCATTGGACCTAGTAAGTGTCGAGTGGGGACTGATATATCCCCTTGATGCATCAGTAGGTCTTATGAGAAAAACTGTTATCTTGGCACAAGGCCTTGACAAAATGGTTATTTATGGACATGGCATGAGGCCATTACTGTATAGTTTGATGTCCCAAATTATGAATTACCTAATTATGAAAATTGTATTGATGGTTCATGTGGTAATTCGACAAGTAGAACACCCATGATTTTGTTTTATTATGGAATTACTTATTCAGCTCTTATTCATACCATAACTTTTTCAAGTTTATTGATAAAGGTAATTGTTTTTTAGTTATTCAGTATGTATAATGTTTATGATTATAATATCTTGTGTTGAATTATATACCAATACTGATTGTTTTATATCACACCTGTATTATGATTCATTTTCATAGTATATAAATAAGTTCATTGGTGATGACAAACATGGATAAAATTTTAGTTGTGGATGTTCCAAATAAAACATATATGTGGTTATTCATTTCATGTTATACTGTTGAACTTCTGTAAATATCATGTTTCAGAATATACTAAATTACTCAGTCATTCAGGATGCATATTCATTATTGTTATTCCAATTTAAAAAAATATGGCACCGACACTGTGAAATTGGGGTCTGTAACATACAAACTATGACATTCCTTTTTATATTGGTGTGTGTATTTTTATTATGCAATAAGAATTAAAAATTTTATAAAATTTAATGTGGATTTTTATAAAACATATTTTTAATTTCGTTGTTGTAATTTATATCATTCTTCATTAATGTGAATTTAATTTTTTTTATTCTGTTAAAAGAGTTGTAGTTCAATAAAAAATTTAAAAGTGATTGTTTGATTTAATAAAAATTAATTACATGTTTTAAAAAGATGGTTAGGCATGATATTTATATTTCATGTTCTCAAATGTAAAAAAAATTATTTTAAATTTTTAGTTTTACACTAGAATGATGTTTTTTCCTTTTTAGAGATTATATATAGGGAATGTGGATGATACCTACTTGGACATTATGTTTGTGCATATTAATATTCTAGGTTTTTTTAAACTATTCATTACACATAGATAATGCTTTTTGAGGATTGATGGTGACTCATAGAGTCCCAAGGAGGTATGGGGGTTATTTTATTAGATTGTTTCCCTTATTACATCTTCCATACTTGTTTACTGTAACACCCCGACCCCAGCTACCCAGAGTCGGTGCATTACTTTGTAACATTGGCATGATCACAAAATATCAAGTCTCGAAAGGCCGATTAGTTTAGTAGCCTTGGAAACACTAGATACATTCATAAATCTTACATTACATCATAAAGTGAAAAAACTAATAACAAAGTCTTCATAGTCTACACTCATATCCTCTTATGACTATCCTTACAGGTCATTCATAAAATACTTCTTCACATCCTGGAAAATATTAAAACATTGAAAGGGGTGAGCTCAGATGCTCAGTAAGGATAACAATATTGCGGGAGCTTTCATCAATAAACATTAACATTTAAGGCAATGTATAACTAAAACAAAAGCCTTTTTAAACTTGAACTTCATCATAATATGGAAAAAATAAAATTAAATAATGCCATTTACTTACTCACATAGATATTCTACTAGTCAAATAATCACATGAAATATCAATAACCACTTTCATAATGAGGGAATGTATAATGCAAGACATTATGAAACATTTTGTCAAGGCCTCGGCCAAGACATCTAAAATGATTAAGGCCTCGGCCAAAACCATAAATCAAATTGGGAAAGGGCATCAGCCAATTCCACGTCTAGTTGTCTCATGAGACCTACCGATGCATCGAGGAGCTATAGCGGGCCCCACCTGTCACTTATTAAGTCCAATACATTCCTCATATGAATAGGTTAAAAATATCATAAACCATAACATAATTGTATCACATAAAAAATGCATAAAGGAAACATAACATTTCCACATTTCAATCACAAGATATCAATACAACACATTGATATAATAAAACGCTTTCAAAACCATTTTCAATACCAAAATAAAAGAAAGTTAAAACATTGTATTTATTTTTCATTATAAAAATGATGGCTTGTAGAGGAAGCCGAAACTCAAATAATGGTCACGGCGGCGGAGAAGTCGTTGTCGCCGCATAAGTACGGAATGAAAAACATTCCCTTTTGTCGTTTAGAAAAACGCTTCGTATAAAAAATATTCCTTCTGAATAAACGTAAAATTCAAAGGGGGTTATACACCGTATAAAAGAAAGTTGTGTATAAAACCAAATATGCCTCAATGGAAGGGGATTGAGACGAAGTCATTAAAACGATCATTTTTTTATAAAGTATGTCTATTATGTGTATTCACTATAAGTACACATAAATAATGTAAAAAATACAAGATAGGACATAATAATATCATGACATAATTTGAAATTAATAGATTAACCCAAAGAATAGAAATTGGGTTAAAAAGTTCCCTTACCTCGTGTCTGACTTGACTCAACCGTTCTTTAACCTCATTAATAATAAACTAGAGTTAATATATACATTATTATGAACCATATTCAATTTCATTATCCTTTTTATAACACTTATTACAATGATATGAACATTATGTAATTATTTAAGTTAATAACGGTCGTTTTGTCGATCTTTGGTATTTGAGTCAACAATAAACTTCTTAAAATTACAAGTTGTTTATGTGGTAGAATATCCATTATATCCAGAATTATATTCATGTTTTAGATGTCATATATATCATATATATCCATTATATACATTCATTTATAATATTACGTAACATTTAGAGGTAAGAAATGAAATGCACCGTTCATGGAGACGGTAAGCCGTACGTACGCATGAACGCTACGTTCATTTCTATTTTGTATTTAATGGAATGAAATAATAATGATATAAATGTATAATATAATTCCATTATAATATAGTGTATAATACCATTTACTCCATCCTTTATACATCCCACATATGGGATTAACGATTCAAATCACTTTGAGGGGGCGGTAGTCCGCACTTCCTAAAATGAAATTATCTCGTTTACCCATAATGGAAATCATAAAGTATGCCATAAATGAGAAATACAGAAGCATAAGTAAAACATAAACATATTATATATCATATATAAATATAGTGACATCTTAATGGCCACCTTTGAAGGTGTTATATGAGTGTTGAACAATCATCATTTTGTAAGGTAGAAATTCACCATCCACAGAAACTGTATGTTCTTTAACCATTAGATGTAGGTGTGTGTAAGTGTAGCTCGAATCCTTCTTATAACAACATCCTAGTATATTGAGGATACTGGTGTTGTTACAAAAGAAATGAATAAAAAGAGTTTAGGGGGTTGGAGAAGAAAAATAAAACAAAACAACATTAGAGAAGACATTACCTCAAAATCGGGTAACTCTTTTTTATTTGAGCCAAAGGCTTCCTTGGGAAGAGTTCTGCCCAAAGTTAGGCTTCTAAGAGTAAGAGGGGGAAGTTGGGAGAGTATTTGGTCAGAGTTTGGCCGAGCCAAATGGCTTGAAAGTGTGAATGAGGTGGTAGTGGTGTGGTCATTTTATAAGTGGAGAGGAGGGGCACTTTTGGAAAGTAATGAAATGTTATTCTATTATACAATGATTTTCGGATTATAAAGGTCCCACACTTGTATAATTCTAGGATAAGGTGATAAGGGTTCGAAATATCCTCATACAATAGGTTTTGGACTTGTGTAGGTCTTAGATATTACATTATCTTTCCATTTTATTTAAATCGTTAAATAATGAGGTCATTGCTGCATCATCATGATGTCATAAATTATTTAATATATTTAATTTATAAAAATTATAAAAAAAACTATAATGTATGAAATCTTTGTATATTTCTAATGAATATTTATAGTCAATATATGGACTTGTGTAACCCCACTTAAAAACTGTTTTAGTAGAACAACTCAAGTTTGTTTCAATTTAATTTTAACATTAAATAAATATATATTAATGTCATTTTCAAACCAAATTGGCTCCATGAGGTCCCCAAGTTGACCCATGGGTTGTCTTGGTCTGACATGAATCATCCAATAGGAGTAGAACAAGTTTCAAGCTCATCTCATATTATTAAAATAATATTTTTACCTTAAACTACACTAACTACCTCTAATCACGATTAAGAATTTAAAAGTTACTATTCACCAAAAAAATTATTTTAATCTCATTGAACCACATTTTACTTCTTAATGACAACCATGTATGTCGGATTTTTGAAAATAAAATCACAGAAGTGGTAATATTTCATTTAAATGAAAAATCAGTTATTTAACTACCACTTAGTGGTTTCACTATTCATCAAAAATTGAAGTTTTTCAGAACAATGCCAAAATTTCACCCTAAGCTATAATTGATATTCTGAATTCAAAAATGATGTCTATTTTACAAAATTACAAACATATAAGTTGCATTAATTAATTTTATAATTAATTCCCGCTGTCACAACAATAGCGTGTTTTTAAGAAACAATTAATATCAAAAGATTTGCAATTGTTTATGTCCAATTTCAATGTTAAATTAATTATAATGACAACCATTGGATAAAATGGTAAAAATATATTCTAATTATACTCTAAAACCACTAAATAGTATAATTTATCACTATATATTATTTTGATTAAAAAATTTGTTTCTATGTAATTTTCACAATTCATAAAAAATTGGAAGTTCTCAGAAAATTACAAAAAATTCAACTTTGGATAATTTCAATATTACGAGTAAAAGAATGAAGTCCATTTTGAAATATAAAATTTCTATAATTTTAAAAAGTGGTAATTACTATTCATAACGGCTACTTTGATTAGTTGCGGTGTTTTAGTACTCGAAGTTGCGTACAATGCAAGTTATTGCATTATTGAATGAGAAGCGTATTGTGGAAGAATGGGGTGTTACATTCTCCCCTCCTTCAATAAATTTCGTCCTCGAAATTTGAAATTTTCCTTTGAAAATAAAAGGTTGAAAAGAAAAATACCTTTGAGGAAAACCCACACCGGAAATAAGATTAATAAAATTTCGTCTTAATAAGAGGGAAAGGTAAATGAAAAAGTCACCACCCAATTATGATCTCGATTAGGAGAACATTGGTGGAAATTAGAGCCATATAATTGGAGAGAAAACGTAAATATATGTAGGGAGTGATTGAGGTCATCAATTACAATCAACTGTCAAATTGAGGGCCTCAAAGCCTTCAATCTATGTTGATTTAAAATATCATCAGTTCAACAAGACATAAGGTATTAGGATAACACATTTTTTTGTTTTAATATACCTTTACTAAAGTATAAGAATTAATTTATTCATTGAATAAGAGATAGGTATATATATTTATGCTTGACAATTAGAGTTTCAACCTTCAACTCATCTTTCACTCAAAAATATAATAGAACTCAAAAATATTATACTTATCCTAATTATATAAGGTTCCAAATGTCAACACATACCATTTAGATTAGTAAAATTATTTTTTAATAACTAGGGACTTCCTGTAGGCTAGTGGTAGAAAATAAAGGCATGTCGCACTATGATTGTGGGTTCGATTCCTGCAGCATTGTCCGACGCGACGGGTTATGCCCCACCCTGCAAGTTGCCCTATTCCTAAAACTATAGTATCATAATATTCCAAAAATAATCTTCATAAATTATTTAACCTTAAATAATACTATCCAAAGATCAACTTAATCCACTCCAACCTTTATAGTTTTCCAAAATACCTGTGTCCAGACTTTCTCTAAAAGGTCTCTTAATTCCAAAATCAATTTATCAGATTCCCCAAACAAAGTAAAGTTTCTCTTATTGTCACATACTAAAAATATAATTACCTTCATCATATTAAAACCTTACTGAAATCAACAAGTACTGCAGTACAATCCTTATATATATATCACATTTTTCTAATAACCAGAATATAATCCATGAGTCCAAAAGCACCAATACATTAGTTATTCTGCTTCAACTGTAGTAACAGCATAAGATTGTCCTTGATCCCTTGGCATTTTCTGAGGTAATTTTACCTGACGCTTAGGACATTCATTTGCATAATGACCCATTTCTCTATAATTGTAGCATTCAACTTTGATAGCCTCTTTCTTTCCCTTGCAATCACGAGCCTGGTGACCCTTTTCTCCACATTTATAACAAACTCCCATTCCATTTAGGCAAGTACCAGGCTGATTCTTCCCACAATTATCACATAATGGAAAATCCTTCTTTCCCTTTTTCCCTTTATCTGTCTCTTTTTCCACCGTTATCTTATTATATTGCTTTACTTTGTTGTCATAAGACTTAGAGAATTCCTTTTCTGTCTTGATAGCACACGAGACAATATCTTCGTATGACGAGACGGTTTGTGAGACTAAAGATCGACGGAGAAATGGTTTTAACCCATCAGAGAAATGATCAATCTTACTTCTTGGGTTACGTATATAATCTTCACCATGCCTCGCTAACCTTGTAAAGTTAGCCTCATACTTTGCGACATTCTCATCCTCCTTCTGCCTCAGACTCAAAAATTCACTTTCCATATCTGCTCGATGGTCATGTGGAAAGTATTTTTCTAATAAAAGATCTTTGAACTCTCTCCATTCCATACATGGTACTTCTTCATCTTCCTTTGTATTTTGAATCAATGACCACCATTGATCGGCATCTCCAGTTAGGCGGTAAACTTCCATGACAACATTCTCCCTTTCGCTACTCCCCAAGGCGTGGAATATTTTCTCTAAGGAGTTTATCCATTGCTTATCTACTAATGAATTTCTACCCCCATTAAATGTTGGTGGTTGTTTCCTCATGAAGCAGTCTAACATTGATCCTCCACGTTGTGGATCAGGGTGATCCATACGAGTAAGGTTATTATTCATAACTTGAGTGAGTTGTCCCAGTATGGTAATAAGTTGATCAACACCAGTTGTATCTCCAGATCCACAATAATTATCTTGAGCAGGAGGGCAATCCCTACACGGAGTGCGTACATTGATACGGTTTCCATTCCTTCCACTAGGCGCCATTCCTAAACAATGGAATAAACTAGATTAGTTTATGAATCAAAATACATAATTCCATACTTGTAAAATACTTAACATAAATTGAACTATTTATGGATATAATCCATAATCATAAAAATGTTTTATTTGATAAGTATATACTCATAACCGTTCATAGTGGTTTGTAAAGAAAATGAGAATTATCCTAAGCATATCCCTCAGGAGTGTCGTAACCAAGAGTGCAGCAAGGCCAGTTGTCGTGCACCAGTTCCCGTTCGAGTCTAGCTAAAAGCGGTGTTTTCAGGTTTTACCACTACGTACATCTGTGCCAGAGCCGCCTCTACCTACTCGTATCCAGACAGGGATGTATTGCTTGGAAAACTCAAAAAATCTCAAACAATAACAAAATTTTAGGATGTTCTTCTATAATAATCCTCAATGTCTATCTTTGGGCTATGTGATCTAATCAGAGTTTATCTAAATCTATCTTCCAAGGTTAGTACTAAACTGCCTCTGATACCAACTGTAACACCCCGACCCCAGCTACCCAGAGTCGGTGCATTACTTCGTAACATTGGCATGATCACAAAAGATCCAGTCTCGAAAGACCGATTAGTTTAGTCGCCTTGAAAACACTAGATACATTCATAAATCTTACATTACATCATAAAGTGAAAAACTAATAACAAAGTCTTCATAGTCCACACTCATATCCTCTTCTGACTATCCCTATAGGTCATTCATAAAATACTTATTCACATCCTGGAAAATATTAAAACATTGAAAGGGGAGAGCTCAAATGCTCAGTAAGGATAACAATATTCCGGAAGCTTTCATCAATAAACATTAACATTTAAGGCAATGTATAACTAAAACAAAAGCCTTTTTAAACGTGAACTTCAGCATAATATGGAAAAAATAAAATTAAATAATGCCATTTACTTACTCACATTGATATTCTACTAGTTGAATAATCACATGCAATATCAATAACCACTTTCATAATGAGGGAATGTATAATGCCAGACATTCTGAAACATTTTGTCAAGGCCTCGGCTAAGACGTCTAAAATGATTAAGGCCTCGGCCCAAACCATAAATCAAATTGGGAGAGGGCCTCGGCCAATTCCACGTATTGTTGTCTCATGAGACCTACCGATTCATCGAGGAGCTATAGCGGGCTCCACCCATCACTTATTAAGTCCAATACATTCCGCATATGAATAGGTTTAAACATATGATAAACCATAACATAATCATATCACATAAAACATGCATAAAGGAAACATAAAATTTCCACATTTCAATCACAAGATATCAATACAACACATTGATATAATAAAAACGCTTTCAAAAACATTTTCAATACCAAAATAAAATAAAGTTAAAACTTTGTATTAATTTTTCATTAAAAAAATGATGGCTTGTAGAGGAAGCCGAAACTCAAATAATGGTCACGACGGCGGAGAAGTTGTTGTCTCCGTATATGTACGGAAAGAAAAACATTCCCTTTTGTCGTTTAGCAAAACGATTCTTATAAAAAATATTCCTTTTGAATAAACGTAAAAGTCAAAGGGGTTTATACACCGTATAAAAGAAAGTTGTGTATAAAACCAAACATGCCTCAATGAAAGGGGATTGAGATGAATTCATTAAAAAGATAATTTTTTTATAAAGTAGGTCTATTATGTGTATTCACTATAAGTACACATAAATAATGTAAAAAATACAAGATAGGACATAATAATATCATGACATAATTTGAAAGTAGAAGATTAACCCAAAGAATAGAAATTGGGTTAAGAAGTTCCCTTACCTCGTGTCTGACTTGACTCAACTGTTCTTTAACCTCCTGAATAATAAACTAGAGTTAATATATACATTATTAAGAACCATATTCAATTTCATTATCCTTTTTATATCACTTATTACAATGATATGAACATTATGTAATTATTGAAGTTAATAACGGTCGTTTTGTCGATCTTTGGTACTTGAGTCAACAATAAACTTATTATAATTACAAGTAGTTTATGTGGTAGAATATCCATTATCTCTAGAATTATATTCATGATTTAGATGTAATATATATAATATATATCCAGTATATACATTCATTTATAATATTACATAACATTTAGAGGTAAGAAATGAAATGCACCGTTCATGGAGACGGTAAGCCGTACGTACGCATGAACGCTACTTTCATTTCTATTTCGTATTTAATGGAATGAAATCATAATGATATAAATGTATAATATAATTACAGTATAATATAGTGTATAATAACATTTACTCCATCCTTTATACATCCCACATATGGGATTAACGGTTCAAATCACTTTGAGGGGGCGGTAGTCCGCACTTCCTAAAATGAAATTATCGCGTTTACCCATAATGGAAATCATAAAGTATGCCATAAATGAGAAATACAGAAGAATAAGTAAAACATAACCATATTATATATCATATATAAATATATTTACATCTTAATGGCCACCTTTGAAGGTGTTATATGAGTGTTGAACAATCATCATTTCGTGAGGTAGAAATTCACCATCCACAGAAACCGTATGTTCTTTAACCATTAGATGTAGGTGTGTGTAAGTGTAGCTCGAATCCTTCTTATAACAACATCCTAGTATATTGAGGATACTGGTTTTGTTACAAAAGAAATGAATAAAAAGAGTTTAGGGGGTTGGAGAATAAAAATAAAACAAAACAACATTAGAGAAGACATTACCTCAAAATCGGGTAACTCTTTTTGATTTGAGCCAAAGGCTTCCTTGGGAAGCGTTCTGTCCAAAGTGAGGCTTCTAGGAGTAAGTGGGGGGAGTTGGGAGAGTATTTGGGCAGAGTTTGGCCGATCCAAATGGCTTGAATGTGTGAATGAGGTGGTAGTGGTGTGGGCCTTTTATAAGTGGAGAGGAGGGGCACTTTTGGAATGTAAAGAAATGTTATTCTATTATACAATGCTTTTCGGATTCTAAAGGTCCCACACTTGTATAATTCTAGGATAAGGTGATAAGGGTTCTAAATCTCCTCATCCAATAGGTTTTAGACTTGTTTAGGTCTTAGATATTACATTATCTTTCCATTTTATTTAAATCGTTAAATAATGAGGTCATTGCTTCATCATCATGATGTCATAAATAATTTAAGTTATTTAATGTCTAAAAATTATAAAAAAAATACTATAATGTAGGAAAGATTTTTAAATTTCTAATGAATATTTATAGTAAAAATATGGACTTGTGTAACCCCACTTAAAAACTTTTTTAGTAGAACAACTCAAGTTTGTGTCAATTTAATTTTAACATTAAATAAATATATATTAATGTCATTTTCCAACCAAAGTGGCTCCATGGGGTCCCCAAGTTGACCCATGGGTTGTCTTGGTCGGCCATGACTCATCCAATAGATGTATAACTAGTGTCAAGCTCATCTCATATTATTAAAACATTATTTTTACCTTAAACTACACTAATTATCTATAATCACGATTAAGAATATAAAAGTTACTATTCACCAAAAAATTATTTTAATCTCGTTGAACCACATTATACTTATTTAATGACAAGTATGTCGGATTTTTGAAAATCAAATCATAGAAGTGGTAATATTTCATTTAAACGAAAAATCAGTTATTTAACTACCACTTGGTGGTTTCACTATTAATAAAAAATTGATGTTTTTCAGAACAATTCCAAAATTTCCCCCTAAGCTATAATTGATATTCTGAATTCAAAAATGATTTCTATTTTAAAAAATTCCAAACATATAAGTTGCATTAATTAATTTTATAATTAATTCCCTCTGTCACAACAATAGCGTGTTTTTAAGAAACAATTTATATCAAAAGATTGGCAATTGTTTATGTCCAATTTCAATGTTAAATTAATTCTAATGACAACCATTGGATAAAATGGTAAAAATATATTCTAATTATACTTTAAACCACTAAATAGTATAATTTAACACTATATATTATTTTGATTAAAATTGTTGTTTCTAAGTAATTTTCACTATTCATAAAAAATTGGAAGTTCTCAGAAAATTACAAAAAATTCAACTTTGGATAATTTAAATATTACGAATACAAGAATGAAGTCCATTTTGAAATATATAATTTCTATAATTTATAAAGTGGTTATTACTATTCATAACGGCTACTTTGATTAGTCGCGGTGTTTTAGAACTCGAAGTTGCGTACAATGCAAGTTATTGCATTACTGAATGAGAAGCGTATCGTGGAAGCTCGGGGTGTTACATTCTCCTCTCCTTCAATAAATTACGTCCTCGCAATTTGAAATTTTTCTTTGAAAATAAAAGGTTGAAAAGAGAAAATACCTTTGAGGAAAACCCACATCGGAAATAAGATTAATAAAATTTCGTCTTAATAAGAGGGAAAGGGAAATGAAAAAGTCACCACCCAATTATGATCTCGATTAGGAGAACATTGGTGGAAATTAGAGACATATAATTGGAGGAAAAACTTAAATATTTTAAGGGAGTGATTGAGGTCATCAATTACAATCAACTGTCAAATTGAGGGCCTCAAAGCCTTCAATCTATGTTGATTTAAAATATCATCAGTTCAAAAAGACATAAGGTATTAGGATAACACATTTTTTTGTTTTAATATCCCTTTACTAAAGTTTAAGAATTAATTTATTCATTGAATAAGAGATAGGTATATATATTTATGCTTGACAATTAGAGTTTCAACCTTAAACTCATCTTTCACTCAAAAAGATAATAGTACTCAAAAATATTATACTTATCCTAATTGTATAATGTTCCAAATGTCAACACATACCATTTAGATTAGTAAAATTATTTTGTAATAACCAGGGACTTCCTGTAGGCTAGTGGTAGGAAATAAAGGCATGTCGCACTATGATTGTGGGTTCGATTCCTGCAGCTTTGTCCGACGCGACGGGTTATGCCCCACCCTGCAGGTTGTCCTTTTCCTAAAACTATTGTATCATAATATTCCAAAAATAATCTTCATAAATTTTTTAACCTTAAACAATACTATCCAAAGATCAACTTAATCCACTCCAACCTTTATAGTTATCAAAAATACCTGTGTCTAGACTTTCTCTAAAAGGTCTCTTAATTCCAAAATCAATTTATCAGATTCCCCAAACAAAATAAAGTTTCTCTTATTGTCACATACTAAAAATATAATTACCTTCATCATATTAAAACCTTACTGAAATAAACAAGTACTGCAGTACAATCCTTATATATATATTACATTATTATAATAACCAGAATATAATCCACGAGTCCAAAAGCACCAATACATTAGTTATTCTGCTTCAACTGTAGTAACAGCATAAGATTTTCCTTGATCCCTTGGTATTTTCTGAGGTAAGTTTCCCTGACGCTTAGGACATTCATTTTCATAATGACCCATTTCTCTACAATTGTAGCATTCAACTTTGATAGCCTCTTTCTTTCCCTTGCAATCACGAGCCTGGTGACCCTTTTCTCCACATTTATAACAAACTCCCATTCCTTTTAGGCAAGTACCAGGGTGATTCTTCCCACAATTATCACATAATGGAAAATCCTTCTTTCCCTTTTTCCCTTTATCTGTCTCTTGTTCCACCATTATCTTCTTCTCTTGCTTTAATTTGTTGTCATAAGACTTAGAGAATTCCTTTTCTATCTTGATAGCACACGAGACAATATCTTCGTATGACGAGAAGGTTTGTGAGACTAAATCTCGATGGAGAAATGGTTTTAACCCATCAAAAAAACGATCAATCTTACTTCTTGGGTTACGTATATAATCTGCACCATGCCTCGCTAACCTTGTAAAGTTAGCCTCATACTTTGCGACATTCTCATCCTCCTTCTGCCTCAGACTCAAAAATTGCCTCTCCATATCTGCTCGTTGGTCATGTGGAAAGTATTTTTCTAAGAAAATATATTTTAACTCTCTCCATTCAATACATGATACTTCTTCATGATCCTTTGTATTTTGAATCAATGACCACCATTGATCGGCATCTCTAGTGAGGCGGTAAACTGCCATGACAACCTTCTCCCTTTCGCTACTCCCCAAGGCATGGAATATTTTCTCTAAGGAGTTTATCCATTGCTCAGCTACTAATGGATTTATAATCCCATTGAATGTTGGTGGTTGTTGCCTCATGAAGCGGTCTATCATTGATCCTCCACATTGTGGATCAGGGTGATCCATACGAGTAAGGTTATTATTCATAACGTGAGTGAGTTGTCCCAGTATGGTAATAAGTTGATCAGCACCAGTTGTATCTCCAGATCCACAATAATTATCTTGAGCAGGAGGGAAATCCCTACACGGAGTGCGTACATTGATACGGTTTCCATTCCTTCCACTAGGCGCCATTTCTAAACAATGTCATAAACTAGATTAGTTTATGAATCAAAATACATAATTCCATAATTGTAAAATACTTAACATAAATTGAACTATTTATGGATATAATCCATAATCATAAAAATGTTTTATTTGAAAGAGTATATACTCATAACCTTTCATAGTGGTTTGTAATGAAAATGAGAATTATCCTAAGCATATCCCCCGGGAGTGTCGTAACCAAGAGTGCAGCAAGGACCGTTGTCGTGCACCAGTTCCCGTTCGAGTCTAGCTCAAAGCGGTGTTTTCAGGTTTTACCCCTAGGTACATCTATGCCAGAGCCGCCTCTACCTACTTGTATCCAGACATGGATTTATTGCTTGGAAAACTAAAAAAATCTCAACAATAACAAAATTCTAGGAAGTTCTTCTATAATAATCCTCAAAGTCTATCTTTGGGCTATGTTCTCTAATCAAAGTTTATCTAAATCTATCTTCAATGGTTAGTACTAAACTGCCTCTGATACCAACTATAACGCCTCGACCCCAGCTACCCAGAGTCGGTGCATTACTTCGTAACATTGGCATGATCACAAAAGATCAAGTCTCGAAAGACAGATTAGTTTAGTAGCCTTGGAAACACTAGTTACATTCATAAATCTTACATTACATCATAAAGTGAAAATCTAATAACAAAGTCTTCATAGTCCACACTCATATCCTCTTCTGACTATCCCTGCAGGTCATTCATAAAATATTTCTTCTCATCCTGGAAAATATTAAAACATTGAAAGGGGTGAGCTCAGATGCTCAGTAAGGATAACAATATTGCGGAAGCTTTCATCAATAAACATTAACATTAAAGGCAATTTATAACTAAAACAAAAGCCTTTTTAAACTTGAACATCAGCATAATATGGCAAAAATAAAATTAAATAATTCCATTTACTTACTCACATGGATATTCTACTAGTCGAATAATCACATCCAAATTGAATAACTACTTTCATAATGAGGGAATGTATAATGCCAGACATTCTGAAACATTTTGTCAAGGCCTCGGCCAAGATGTCTAAAATTATTAAGGCCTCGGCCAAAACCATAAATCAAATTGGGAGAGGGCCTCGACCAATTCCACGTATTGTTGTCTCATGAGACCTACCGATGCATCGAGGATCTATAGCGGGCTCCACCCGTCACTTATTAAGTCCAATACATTCCGCATATGAATAGGATTAAACATATCATAAACCATAACATAATCGTATCACTTAAAACATGAATAAAGGAAACATAACATTTCCACATTTCAATCACAAGATATCAATACAACACATTGATATAATATAAATGCTTTCAAAACCATTTTCAATATTAAAATAAAAGAAAGTTAAAACTTTGTATTTATTTTTCATTAAAAAAATGATGGCTTGTAGAGGAAGCCGAAACTCAAATAATGGTCACGACGGCAGAGAAGTTGTTGTCGCCGCATAAGTACGGAAAGAAAAACATTCCCTTTTTTCATTTAGAAAAATGCTTCGTATAAAAAAGATTCCTTTTGAATAAACGTAAAAGTCAACGGGGTTTATACACCGTATAAAAGAAAGTTGTGTATAAAACCAAATATGCCTCAATGAAAGGGGATTGAGATGAAGTCATTAAAAAGATCTTTTTTTATAAAGTAGGTATATTAGGTGTATTCACTATAAGTACACATAAATAATGTAAAAAATACAAGATAGGACATAATAATATCAGGACATAATTTGAAAGTAGGAGATTAACCCAAAGAATAGAAATTGGGTTAAGAAGTTCCCTTACCTCGTGTCTGACTTGACTCAACCATTCTTTAACCTCCTGAATAATAAACTAGAGTTAATATATACATTATTAAGAACCATATTCAATTTCATTATCCTTTTTATATCACTTATTACAATGATATGAACATTATGTAATTATTGAAGTTAATAATGGTCGTTTTGTCGATCTTTGGTACTTGAGTCAACAATAAACTTCTTATAATTACAAGTTGTTTATGTGGTAGAATATCCATTATCTCCAGAATTATATTCATGATTTAGATGTCATATATATCATATATATCCAGTATATATATTCATTTATAATATTAAGTAACATTTAGAGGTAATAAATGAAATGTACCGTTCATGGGGACGGTAAGCCGTACGTACGCATGAACGCTACTTTCATTTATATTGCATATTTAATGGAATGAAATCATAATGAATTAAATGTATAATATAATTCCAGTATAATATAGTGTATAATACCATTTACTCCATCCTTTATACATCCCACATATGGGATTAACGGTTCAAATCACTTTGAGGAGGTGGTAGTCTGCACTTCTAAAATGAAATTATAACGTTTACCCATAATGGAAATCATAATGTATGCCATAAATGAGAAATACAGAAGCATAAGTAAAACATAAAAATATTATATATCATATATAAATATAGTGACATCTTAATGGCCACCTTTGAAGGTGTTATATGAGTGTTGAACAATCATCATTTCGTGAGGTAGAAATTCACCATCCACAGAAACCGTATGTTCTTTAACAATTAGATGTAGGTGTGTGTAAGTGTAGCTCGAATACTTCTTATAACAACATCCTAGTATATTGAGGATACTGGTGTTGTTACAAAAGAAATGAATAAAAAGAGTTTAGGGGGTTGGAGAAGAAAAATAAAACAAAACAACATTAGAGAAGACATTACCTCAAAATCGGGTAACTCTTTTTGATTTGAGCCAAAGGCTTCCTTGGGAAGAGTTCTGCCCAAAGTGAGGCTTCTAGGAGTAAGTGGGGGAAGTTGGAAGAGTATTTGGGCAGAGTTTTTCCGATCCAAATGGATTGAATGTGTGAATTAGGTGGTAGTGGTGTGGGCCTTTTATAAGTGGAGAGGAGGGGCACTTCTGGAAAGTAAAAAAATGTTATTCTATTATACAATGATTTTCGGATTCTAAAGGTCCCACACTTGTATAATTCTAGGATAAGGTGATAAGGGTTCGAAATCTACTCATCCAATAGGTTTTGGACTTGTGTAGGTCTTAGATATTACATTATATTTCCATTTTATTTAAATCGTTAAATAATGAGGTCATCACTGCATCATCATGATGTCATAAATAATTTAATTTATTTAATGTCTAAAAATTATAAAAAAAATAATATAATGTAGGAAAGATTTTTAGATTTCTAATTAATATTTATAGTCAAAATATGGACTTGTTTAACCCCACTTAAAAACTGTTTTAGTAGAACAACTGAAGTTTGTGTCAATTTAATTTTAACATTAAATAAATATATATTAATGTCATTTTCCATCCAAAGTGGCTCCATGGGGTCCCCAAGTTGACCCATGGGTTTTCTTGGCCGGCCATGACTCATCCAATAGGAGTATAAAAAGTTTCAAGCTCATCTCATATTATTAAAATATTATTTTTACCTTAAACTACACTAATTACATCTAATCACGATTAAGAATTTAAAAGTTACTATTCACCAAAAAAAATTTTAATCTCATTGAACCACATTTTAATTCTTAATGACAACCATGTATGTCAGATTTTTGAAAATCATATCACAGACGTGGTAATATTTCATTTAAACGAAAAATCAGTTATTTAACTACCACTTAGTGGTTTCACTATTCATCAAAAATTGATGTTTTTCAGAACAATGCCAAAATTTCACCCTAAGCTATAATTGATATTCCGAATTCATAAATTATGTCTATTTTACAAAATTCCAAACATATAAGTTGCATTAATTAAATTTATAATTAATTCCCTCTTTCACAACAATAGCGTGTTTTTAAGAAACAATTTATATCAAAAGATTGGCAATTGTTTATGTCCGATTTCAATGTTAAATTAATTCTAATGACAACCATTGGATAAAATGGGAAAAATATATTCTAATTATACTTTAAAACCAATAAATAGTATAATTTATCACTATATATTATTTTGATTAAAAAAGTTGTTTCTAAGTAATTTTCACTATTCATAAAAAATTGGAAGTTCTCAGAAAATTACAAAAAATTCAACTTTGGATAATTTCAATATTACGAATACAATAATGAAGTCCATTTTGAGATATAAAATTTCTATAATTTTAAAAAGTGGTTATTACTATTCATTACGGCTACTTTGATTAGTCACGGTGTTTTATAACTCGAAGTTGCGTACAATGCAAGTTATTGCATTATTGAATAAGAAGCGTATCGTGGAAGCTCGGGGTGTTACATTCTCCCCTCCTTCAATAAATTGCGTCCTCGCAATTTGAAATTTTTCTTTGAAAATAAAAGGTTGAAAAGAGAAAATACCTTTGAGGAAAACCCACATCGGAAATAAGATTAATAAAATTTCGTCTTAATAAGAGGCAAAGGGAAATGAAAAATTCACCACCCAATTATGATCTCGATTAGGAGAACATTGGTGGAAATTAGAGACATATAATTGGAGGAAAAACTTAAATATTTGTAGGGAGTGATTGAGGTCATCAATTACAATCAACTGTCAAATTGAGGGCCTCAAAGCCTTCAATCTATGTTGATTTAAAATATCATCAGTTCAACAAGACATAAGGTATTAGGATAACACATTTTTTTGTTTTAATATCCCTTTACTAAAGTTTAAGAATTAATTTATTCATTGAATAAGAGATAGGTATATATATTTATGCTTGACAATTAGAGTTTCAACATTCAACTCATCTTTCAATCAAAAAGATAATAGAACTCAAAAATATTATACTTATCCTAATTGTATAATGTTCCAAATGTCAACACATACCATTTAGATTAGTAAAATTATTTTGTAATAACCAGGGACTTCCTGTAGGCTTGTGGTAGGAAATAAAGGCCTGTCGCACTATGATTGTGGGTTCGATTCCTGCAGCTTTGTCCGACGCGACGGGTTATGCCCCACCCTGTAGGTTGTCCTTTTCCTAAAACTATAGTATCATAATATTCCAAAAATAATCTTCATAATTTTTTTAACCTTAAACAATACTATCCAAAGATCAACTTAATCCACTCCAACCTTTATAGTTATCCAAAATACATGTGTCCAGACTTTCTCTAAAATGTCTCTTAATTCCAAAATCAATTTATCAGATTCCCCAAACAACGTAAAGTTTCTCTTATTGTCACATACTAAAAATATAATTACCTTCATCATACTAAAACCTTACTGAAATCAACAAGTACTGCAGTACAATCCTTATATATATTACATTATTCTAATAACCAGAATATAATCCATGAGTCCAAAAGCACCAACACATTAGTTATTCTGCTTCAACTGTAGTAACATCATAAGATTGTCCTTGATCCCTTGGCAATTTCTGAGGTAAGTTTCCCTGACACTTTGGACATTCATTTGCATAATGACCCATTTCTCTACAATTGTAGCATTCAACTTTGATAGCCTCTTTCTTTCCCTTGCAATCACAAGCCTGGTGACCCTTTTCTCCACATTAATAACAAACTCCCATTCCTTTTAGGCAAGTACCAGGGTGATTCTTCCCACAATTATCACATAATGGAAAATCCTTCTTTCCCTTATTCCCTTTATCTGTCTCTTGTTCTACCATTATCTTCATCTCTTGCTTTACTTTGTTGTCATAAGACATGGAGAATTCCTTTTCTGTCTTGATAGCACACGAGACAATATCTTCGTATGACGAGAAGGTTTGTGAGACTAAAGCTCGATGGAGAAATGGTTTTAACCCATCAAAGAAACGATCAATATTACTTCTTGGGTACGTATATAATCTGCACCATGCCTCGCTAACCTTATAAAGTTAGCCTCATACTTTGCGACATTCTCATCCTCCTTCTGCCTCAGACTCCAAAATTGCCTTTGCATATCTGCTCGATGGTCATGTGGAAAGTATTTTTCTAAGAAAAGATCTTTGAACTCTCTCCATTACATACATGATAATTCTTCATCTTCCTTTGTATTTTGAATCAATGACCACCATTGATCGGCATCTCCAGTGAGGCGGTAAACTGCCATGACAACCTTCTCCCATTCGCTACTCCCCAAGGCGTGGAATATTTTCTCTAAGGAGTTTATCCATTGCTCAGCTACAAATGGATTTATAAGCCCATTAAATGTTGGTGGTTTTTTCCTCATGAAGCGGTCTAACATTGATCCTCCACGTTGTGGATCAGGGTGATACATACGAGTAAGGTTATTATTCATAACTTGAGTGAGTTGTCCCAGTATGGTAATAAGTTGATCAGCACCAGTTGTATCTCCAGATCCACAATAATTATCCTGAGTAGGAGGGAAATCCCTACACGGAGTGCTTACATTGATACGGTTTCCATTCCTTCCACTAGGCACCATTTCTAAACAATGGCATAAACTAGATTAGTTTATGAATCAAAATACATAATTCCATACTTGTAAAATACTTAAAGTAAATTGAACTATTTATGGATATAATCCATAATCATAAAAATGTTTTATTTGAGGAAGTATATACTCATAACCGGTCATAGTGGTTTGTAATGAAAATGAGAATTATCCTAAGCATATCCCTCGGGAGTGTCGTAACCAAGAGTGCAGCAAGGCCCGTTGTCGTGGACCAGTTCCTGTTCGAGTCTAGATCAAAGCGGTGTTTTCAGGTTTTACCCCTAGGTACATCTGTGCCAAATCCGCCTCTACCTACTCGTATCCAGACATGGATGTATTGCTTGGAAAACTCAAAAAATCTCAACAATAACAAAATTCTAGGAAGTTCTTCTATAATAATCCTCAAAGTCAATCTTTGGGCTATATTCTCTAATCAGAGTTTATCTAAATCTATCTTCCATGGTTAGTACTAAACTGCCTCTGATACCAACTGTAACGCCCCGACCCCAGCTACCCAGAGTCGGTGCATTACTTCGTAACATTGGCATGATCACAAAAGATCAAGTCTCGAAAGACCGATTAGTTTAGTAGCCTTGGAAACACTAGATACATTCATAAATGTTACATTACATCATAAAGTGAAAAACTAATAACAAAGTCTTCATAGTCCACACTCATATCCTCTTCTGACTATCCATGTAGGTCATTCATAAAATACTTCTTCACATCCTTGAAAATATTTAAACATTGAAAGGGGTGAGCTCAGATGCTCATTAAGGATAACAATATTGCGGAAGCTTTCATCAATAAACATTAACATTTAAGGAAATGTATAACTAAAACAAAAGCCTTTTTAAAATTGAACTTCAGCATAATATGGAAAAAATAAAATTAAATAATGCCATTTACTTACTCACATGGATATTCTACTAGTGGAATAATCACATGCAATATCAATAACCACTTTCTTAATGAATGAATGTATAATGCCAGACATTCTGAAACATTTTGTCAAGGCCTCGGCCAAGACGTCTAAAATGATTAAGGCCTCGGACAAAACCATAAATCAAATTGGGAAAGGGCCTCAGCCAATTCCATGTCTAGTTGTCTCATGAGATCTACCGATGCATCAAGGAGCTATAGCGGGATCCACCCGTCACTTATTAAGTCCAATACATTTCGCATATGAATAGGTTTAAACATATCATAAATCATAACATAATCGTATCACATAAAACATGCATAAAGGAAACATAACATTTCCACATTTCAATCACAAGATATCAATACAACACATTGATATAATAAAAACGCTTTCAAAACCATTTTCAATACCAAAATAAAATAAAGTTAAAACTTTGTATTTATTTTTAATTAAAAAAGTGATGGCTTGTAGAGGAAGCCGAAAGTCAAATAATGGTCACGACAGCGGAGAAGTCGTTGTCGCCGCATAAGTACGGAAAGAAAAACATTCCCTTTTTTGTTAGCAAAACTCTTCGTATAAAAAAGATTCCTTTTGAATAAACGTAAAAGTCAAAGGGGTTTATACACCGTATAAAAGAAAGTTGTGTATAAAACCAAATATGCCTCATTGAAAGGGGATTGAGACGAAGTCATTAAAAAGATCATTTTTTTTATAAATTAGGTCTATTATGTGTATTCACTATAAGTAAACATAAATAATGTAAAAAATACAAGATAGGACATAATAATATCATGACATAATTTGAAAGTAGGAGATTAACCCAAAGAATAGAAATTGGGTTATGAAGTTCCCTTACCTCGTGTCTGACTTGACTCAACCGTTCTTTAACCTCCTGAATAATAAAATAGAGTTAATATATACATTATTAAGAACCATATTCAATTTCATTATCCTTTTTATATCACTTATTACAATGATATGAACATTATGTAATTATTGAAGTTAATAATGGTCGTTTTGTCGATCTTTGGTACTTGAGTCAACAATAAACTTCCTATAATTAGAAGTTGTTTATGTGGTAGAATATCCATTATCTCCAGAATTATATTCATGATTTAGATGTCATATATATCATATATATCCTGTATATACATTCATTTATAATATTACGTAACATTTAGAGATAAGAAATGAAATGCACCGTTCATGGAGACGGTAAGCCTTACGTACGCATGAACGCTACTTTCATTTCTATTTCGTATTAAATTGAATTAAATCATAATGATATAAATGTATAATATAATTCCAGTATAATGTAGTGTATAATACCATTTACTCCATCCTTTATACATCCCACATATGGGATTAACGATTCAAATCACTTTGATGGGGCGGTAGTCCGCACTTCCTAAAATGAAATTATCGCGTTTACCCATAATGGAAATAATAAAGTATGCCATAAATAAAAAATACAGAAGCATAAGTAAAACATAAACATAATATATATCATATATAAATATAGTGACATCTTAATGTCCACCTTTGAAGGTGTTATATGAGTGTTGAACAATCATCATTTCGTGAGGTAGAAATTCACCATCCACAGAAACCGTATGTTCTTTAACCATTAGATGTAGGTGTGTGTAAGTGTCGCTCGAATACTTATTATAACAACATGCTAGTATATTGAGGATACTGGTGTTGTTACAAAAGAAATGAATAAAAAGAGTTTAGGGGGTTGGAGAAGAAAAATAAAACAAAACAACAATAGAGAAGACATTACCTCAAAATCGGGTAACTCATTTTGATTTGAGCTAAAGGCTTCCTTGGGAAGAGTTCTTCCCAAAGTGAGGCTTCTAGGAGTAAGAGGGGGAAGTTGGGAGAGTATTTGGGAAGAGTTTGGACGATCCAAATGGCTTGAAAGTGTGAATTTGGTGGTAGTGGTGTGGGCCTTTTATAAGTGGAGAGGAGGGGCACTTTTGTAAAGTAAAGAAATGTTATTCTATTATACAATGATTTTCGGATTATAAAGGTCCCACACTTGTATAATTCTTGGATAAGGTGATAAGGGTTCGAAATCTCCTCATCCTATAGGTTTTGGACTTGTGTAGGTCTTAGATATTACATTATCTTTCCATTTTATTTAAATCGTTAAATAATGAGGTCATCGCTGCATCATCATGATGTCATAAATAATTTAATTTATTTAATGTCTAAAATTTTAAAAAAAAATACTATAATGTAGGAAATCTTTTTATATTTCTAATGAATATTTATAGTCAAAATATGGACTTGTGTAACCCCACTTAAAAACTATTTTAGTAGAACAACTCAAGTTTGTGTCAATTTAATTTTAACATTAAATAAATATATATTAATGTCATTTTCCAACCAAAGTGGATCCATGGGGTCCCCATGTTGACCCATGGGTTGTCTTGGTCGGACATGACTCATCCAATAAGAGTAGAACAAGTTTCATGCTCATCTCATATTATTAAAACATTATTTTTACCTTAAACTACACTAATTACCTCTAATCACGATTAAGAATTTAAAAGTTACTATTCACCAAAAAATTATTTTAAACTCATTATACCACATTTTACTTCTTAATTACAACCATGTATGTAGGATTTTTGAAAATCAAATCACAGAAGTGGTAATATTTCATTTAAATGAAATATCAGTTATTTAACTACCACTTAGTGGTTTCACTATTCATCAAAAATTGATGTTTTTCAGAACAATGCCAAAATTTCACCCTAAGCTATAATTGATATTCCGAATTCAAAAATGATGTCTATTTTAAAAAATTCCAAACATATAAGTTGCATTAATTAATTTTATAATTAATTCCCGCTGTCACAACAATAGCGTGTTTTTAAGAAACAATTTATATCAAAAGATTGGCAATTGTTTATGTCCAATTTCAATGTTAAATTAATTCTAATGACAACCATTGGATAAAATAGTAAAAATATATTCTAATTATACATTAAACCACTAAATAGTATAATTTATCACTATATATTATTTTTATTAAAAAATTTGTTTCTAAGTAATTTTCACTATTCATAAAAAATTGGAAGTTCTCAGAAAATTACAAAAAATTCAACTTTGGATAATTTCAATATAACGAATACAAGAATGAAGTCCATTTTGAAATATAAAATTTCTATAATTTTAAAAAGTGGTTATTACTATTCATAACGGCTACTTTGATTAGTCGCGGTGTTTTCGAACTCGAAGTTGCGTACAATGCACGTTATTGCATTATTGAATGAGAAGCGCATCGTGGAAGCTCGGGGTGTTACATTCTCCTCTCCTTCAATAAATTGCATCCTCGCAATTTGATGTTTTTCTTTGAAAATAAAAGGTTAAAAAGAGAAAATACCTTTGAGGAAAACCCACATTGGAAATAAGATTAATAAAATTTCGTCTTAATAAGAGGGAAAGGGAAATGAAAAAGTCACCACCCAATTATGATCTCGATTATGAGAACATTGGTGGAAATTAGAGACATATAATTGAAGGAAAAACGTAAATATTTGTATGGAGTGATTGAGGTTATCAATTACAATCAACTGTCAAATTGAGGGCCTCAAAGCCTTCAATCTATGTTGATTTAAAATATCATCAGTTCAACAAGACATAAGGTATTAGGGTAACACATTTTTTGTTTTAATATCCCTTTACTAATGTTTAAGAATTAATTTATTCATTGAATAAGAGATAGGTATATATATTTATGCTTGACAATTAGAGTTTCAACCTTCAACTCATCTTTCACTCAAAAAGATAATAGAACTCAAAAATATTATACTTATCCTAATTGTATAATGTTCCAAATGTCAACACATACCATTTAGATTAGTAAAATGATTTTGTAATAAGCAGGGACTTCCTTTAGGCTAGTGGTAGGAAATAAAGGCATGTCGCACTATGATTGTGGGTTCGATTCCTACAGCTTTGTCCGACGCGACGGGTTATGCCCCACCCTGCAGGTTGTCCTTTTCCTAAAACTATAGTATCATAATATTCCAAAAATAATCTTCATAAATTTTTTAACCTTAAACAATACTATCCAAAGATCAACTTAATCCACTCCAACCTTTATATTTACCCAAAATACCTGTGTCCAGACTTTCTCTAAAAGGTCTCTTAATTCCAAAATCAATTTATCAGATTCCCCAAACAAAGTAAAGTTTCTCTTATTGTCACATACTAAAAATATAATTACCTTCATCATATTAAATCTTTAATGAAATCAACAAGTACTGCAGCACAATCCTTATAT
The DNA here is from genome assembly GCA_963277665.1 of Viscum album. NCBI lineage: Eukaryota > Viridiplantae > Streptophyta > Magnoliopsida > Santalales > Viscaceae > Viscum > Viscum album. The sequence goes on from OY728162.1 coordinate 767,418,244, forward strand.
ATATATCACATTATTCTAATAACCAGAATATAATCCATGAGTCCAAAAGCACCAATACATTAGTTATTGTGCTTCAACTGTAGTAACAGCATATGATTGTACTTGATCCCTTGGCATTTTATGAGGTAAGTTTCCCTGGCTCTTAGGAAATTCATTTGCATAATGACCCATTTCTCTACAATTGTAGCATTCAACTTTGATAGCCTCTTTCTTTCCCTTACAATCACGAGCCTGGTGACCCTTTTCTCCACATTTATAACAAACTCCCATTCCTTTTAGGCAAGTACCAGGCTGATTCTTCCCACAATTATCACATAATGGAAAATCCTTCTTTCCCTTTTTCCATTTATCTGTCTCTTGTTCCAGCGTTATCTTCTTCTCTTGCTTTACTTTGTTGTCATAAGACTTAGAGAATTCCTTTTCTGTCTTGATAGCACACGAGACAATATCTTCGTATGACGAGAAGGTTTGTGAGACTAAAGCTCGATGGAGAAATGGTTTTAACCCATCAATGAAATGATCAATCTTACTTCTTGGGTTACGTATATAATCTGCACCATTCCTCGCTAACCTTGTAGAGTTAGCCTCATACTTTGCGACATTCTCATCCTCCTTCTGCCTCAGACTCAAACATTGCCTTTCCATATCTGCTCGATGGTCATGTGGAAAGTATTTTTCTAAGAAAAGATCTTTGAAATCTCTCCATTCCATACATGATACTTCTTCATCTTCCTTTGTATTTTGAATCAATGACCACCATTGATCGGCATCTCTAATGAGGCGGTAAACTGCCATGACAACCTTCTCCCTTTCGCTACTCCCCAAGGCGTGGAATATTTTCTCTATGGATTTTATCTATTGCTCAACTACTAATGGATTTATACCCCCATTAAATGTTGGTGGTTGTTGCCTCCTGAAGCGGTCTAACATTTATCCTCCACGTTGTGGATCAGGGTGATCCATACGAGTAAGGTTATTATTCATAACTTGAGTGAGTTGTCCCAGTATGGTAATAAGTTGATCAACACCAGTTGTATCTCCAGATCCACAATAATTATCTTGAGCAGGAGGGAAATCCCTACACAGAGTGCGTACATTTATACAGTTTCCATTCCTTCCACTAGGCGCCATTTCTAAACAATGGCATAAACTAGATTAGTTTATGAATCAAAATACATAATTCCATACTTGTAAAATACTTAACATAAATTGAACTATTTATGGATATAATCCATAATCATAAAAATGTTTTATTTTAGGAAGTATATACTCATAACCGTTCACAGTGGTTTGTAAAGAAAATGAGAATTATCCTAAGCATATCCCTCGGGAGTGTCGTAACCAAGAGTGCAGCAAGGCCCGTTGTCATGCACCTGTTCCCGTTCGAGTCTAGCTCAAAGCGGTGTTTTCAGGTTTTACCACTAGGTACATCTGTGCCAGAGCCGCCTCTACCTACTCGTATCTATACAGCGATGTATTGCTTGGAAAAATCAAAAAATCTCAAAAATAACAAAATTCTAGGAAGTTCTTCTATAATAATCCTCAAAGTCTATCTTTGGGCTATGTGCTCTAATCAGAGATTATCTAAATATATCATCCATGGTTAGTACTAAACTGCCTCTGATACCAACTGTAACGCCCCAACCCCAGCTACCCAGAGTCGGTGCATTACTGCGTAACATTGGCATGATCACAAAAGATCAAATCTCGAAAGACCGATTAGTTTAGTAGCCTTGGAAACACTAGATACATTCATAAATCTTACATTACATCATAAAGTGAAAAACTAATAACAAAGTCTTCATAGTCCACACTCATATCCTCTTCTGACTATCCCTGCAGGTCATTCATAAAATACTTCTTCACATCCTGGAAAATATTAAAACATTGAAAGGGGTGACCTCAGATGCTCAGTAAGGATAACAATATTGCAGAAGCTTTCATCAATAAACATTAACATTTAAGGCAATGTATAACTAAAACAAAAGCCTTTTTAAACTTGAACTTCATCATAATATGGCAAAAATAAAATTTAATAATGCCATTTACTTACTCACATGGATATTCTACTAGTAAAGTAATCACATGCAATATCAATAACCACTTTCATAATGAGGGAATGTATAATGCCAGACATTCTGAAACATTTTGTCAAGGCCTCGGCCAAGACGTCTAAAATGATTAAGGCCTCGGCCAAAACCATAAATCAAATTGGGAAAGGGCCTCATCCAATTCCATGTCTAGTTGTCTCATGAGACCTACCGATGCATCGAGGAGCTATAGCGGGCTCCACCCGTCACTTATTAAGTCCAATACATTCCGCATATGAATAGGTTTAAACATATCATAAATCATAACATAATCGTATAACATAAAACATGCATAAAGGAAACATAACATTTCCACATTTCAATCACAAGATATCAATACAACACATTGATATAATAAAAACGCTTTCAAAACCATTTTCAATACCAAAATAAAAGAATGTTATAACTTTGTATTTATTTTTCATTAAAAAAAATGATGGCTTGTAGAGGAAGCCGAAACTCAAATAATGGTCACGGCGGTGGAGAAGTCGTTGTCGCTGCAAAAGTACGGAAATAAAATCATTCCCTTTTGTCATTTAGCAAAACTCTTCGTATAAAAAAGATTCCTTTTGAATAAATGTAAAAGTGAAAGGGGTTTATACACCGTATAAAAGAAAGTTGTTTATAAAACCAAATATGCCTCAATGAAAGTGGATTGAGACGAAGTCATTAAAAAGATCATTTTTTATAATGTAGGTCTATTATGTGTATTCACTATAAGTACACATAAATAATGTAAATAATACAAGATAGGACATAATAATATCATGACATAATTTGTAAGTAGGAGATTAACCCAAAGAATAGAAATTCGGTTAAGAAGTTCCCTTACCTCGTGTCTGACTTGACTCAACCGTTCTTTAACCTCCTGAATAATAAACTAGAGTTAATATATACATTATTAAGAACCAATTTAAATTTAATTACCCTTTTTATATCACTTATTACAATGATATGAACATTATGTAATTATTTAAGTTAATAACGGTCGTTTTGTCGATCTTTGGTACTTGAGTCAACAATAAATTCTTATAATTACAAGTTGTTTATGTGGTAGAATATCCATTATCTCCAGAATTATATTCATGATTTAGATGTCATATATATAATATATATCCAGTATATACATTCATTTATAATATTACGTAACATTTAGAGGTAAGAAATGAAATGCACCGTTCATGGAGACGGTAAGCCGTACGTATGCATGAACGCTACTTTCATTTATATTTCGTATTTAATGGAATGAAATCATAATTATATAAATGTATAATATAATTCCAGTATAATATAGTGTATAATACCATTTACTCCATCCTATATACATCCCACATATGGCATTAAAAATTCAAATCTCTTTGAGGGGGCGGTAGTCCGCACTTCCTAAAATGAAATTATCGCGTTTACCCATAATGGAAATCATAAAGTATGCCATAAATGAAAAATACAGAAGCATAAGTAAAACATAAACATATTTTATATCATATATAAATATAGTGACAACTTAATGGCCACCTTTGAAAGGGATATATGAGTGTTGAACAATCATCATTTCGTGAGGTAGAAATCCACCATCCACAGAAACCGTATGTTCTTTAACCATTAGATGTAGATGTGTGTAAGTGTAGCTCGAATCCTTCTTATAACAACATCCTAGTATATTGAGGATACTGGTGTTGTTACAAAATAAATGAATAAAAAGAGTTTAGGGGGTTGGATAAGAAAAATAAAACAAAACAACATTAGAGAAGACATTACCTCAAAATCGGGTAACTCTTTTTGATATGAGCCAAAGGCTTCCTTGGGAAAATTTCTGCCCAAAGTGAGGCTTCTAGGAGTAAGAGGGGGAAGTTGGGAGAGTATTTGGGCATAGTTTGGCCGAGACAAATGGCTTGAAAGTGTGAATGAGGTGGTAGTGGTGGGGGCCTTTTATAAGTGGAGAGGAGGGGCACTTTTGGAAAGTAAAGAAATGTTATTCTATTATACAATGATTTTCGGATTCTAAAGGTCCCAAACTTGTATAATTCGAGGCTAAGGTGATAGGGGTTCGAAAAATCCTCATTCAATAGGTTTTGGACATGTGTAGGTCTTAGATATTACATTATCATTCCATTTTATTTAAATCGTTAAATAATGAGGTCATTGCTGCATCATAATGATGTCATAAATAATTTAATTTATTTAATGTCTAAAAATTATAAAAAAATACTATGATGTAGGAAATATTTTTGTTTTATAATTAATATTTATAGTCAAAATTTGGACTTGTGTAACCCCACTTAAAAACAGTTTTAGTAGAACAACTCTAGTTTGTGTCAATTTAATTTTAACAATAAATAAATATATATTAAAATCAATTTCCAACCAAAGTGGCTCCATGGGGTCCCCAAGTTGACACATGGGTTGTCTTGGTCGGACATGCCTCATCCAATAGGATTAGAACAAGTTTCAAGCTCATCTCATATTATTAAAACATTATTTTTACATTAAACTACACTAACTACCTCTAATCGCGATTAAGAATTTAAAAGTTACTATTCACCAAAAAATTATTTTAATCTCATTGCACCACATTTTACATCTTAATTACAACCATGTATGTCGGATTTTTGAAAATCAAATCACAGAAGTGGTAATATTTCATTTAAACGAAAAATCAGTTATTTAACTACCACTTAGTGGTTTCACTATTCATCAAAAATTGAAGTTTTTCAGAACAATGCCAAAATTTCACCCTAAGCTATAATTGATATTCCGAATTCAAAAATGATGTCTATTTTACAAAATTACAAACATATAAGTTGCATTAATTAATTTTATAATTAATTCTCGCTGTCACAACAATAGCGTGTTTTTAAGAAACAATTTATATCAAAAGATTGGCAATTGTTTATGTCCAATTTCAATGTTAAATTAATTCTAATGACCACCATTGGATAAAATGGTAAAAATATATTCTAATTATACTTTAAAACCACTAAATAGTATAATTTATCACTATAAATTATTTTGATTAAAAAAGTTGTTTCTATGTAATTTTCATCATTCATAAAAAATTGGAATTTCTCAGAAAATTACAAAAAATTCAACTTTGGATAATTTCGATATTACGAATAAAAAATGAATTCCATTTTGAAATATAAAATTTCTATAATTTTAAAAGGTGGTTATTACTATTCATAACGGCTACTTTGATTAGTCGTGGTGTTTTAGAACTCGAAGTTGCGTACAATACAAGTTAATGCATTATTGAATGAGAAGCGTATCGTGGAAGCTCGTGGTGTTACATTTTCCTTCCATTACATTATGGGTACTGTTTATGAATGTGGTGTTATGGATGATTAATAATGGATGCTTCTTCATGCATGTAAGATAAATCTGAGAGTGTGTTTTTATTCAAGGCTTATTATATATGTATACATGTTCAATTTTTTTCCATAGTTATCCAATATATGTATACCTCATGGATGAATTTTTGATAAAATTTACAATGTAAATTTAATTTATTTTATAGAAAAAATCAATCCCACTATCATTTTCATGATTCTCTTGTTCTTTTCAAAAGCACGTTTTGATTAGAATTCCCTGTAGGCCTTTTAATAAGTTTGTTGGGGTGTTAGTAGGATGGAATAATTATATTGGTTCATGGGAATGTGCCTCTTATCCTTTTTATATATATGATTATTCATTGGTATAAGTGAAAGATAATTCTGTTCATTTTTTTAAATATTCTAATTTAAATTCATTTAATTTTATAAATTAGTATTCATATTTGAGGATAGGCTTGTGATTGAATAAATATTTGGTTGATTTTAATTGGTATTATTAATAACGACTTGAATCTTATTAATATATGACTATTTATAATTTTTACACTATATATTTCTTAATAATCAATTATTTTTCATATATATGTGTAAATGGTTATATTTAATGGGATATTGTTTGATTGGTGGTTAATTTAATGTGTGTGTTATTTTGGAATCAATTTATATGGGATTATAGATGTGGATCGGTCATTTAATAATAACATCTTCAACTATATACGTATTTAGGATTAATAGATTTTTTAATTCCAATACACCATGGAAATTGGTTATGAATGGGTTGGAATCCATGTGTTTCAAAATTATAATGGTGGTGCCACTTTAATAATAAAATAATTCATTAAATATTAAAAATACTATAGTTGTGGTTTTTCTACAGTCATTTTTAACTTATTATATTTAATGATGTATTTATTTATTAAACTGTTCTTACACATCCACAAAAACCAGTATCTGGAATTCCACCCTTTAATAGGGTTAAAAATAGCACTGTTTACAGTGCCTCTTTTTCTTTATTTTTTGTGGGGAATGGATTTATTCTGAAATATTAAATTCATATTTAGATTATAAATTTTAAATATTATAATTTTTCACAATATACATTTATTAATAATAAACTTTATAACAATATATACATATTTTATATATTTTCACACATACTAATAAAATTTTATAAATAAATAATTTAACATATTTACATATAAAATATATTTCTCAATATATAAGCCTTATATAAATGAAAACTAATATAAATTTTAATTAAAATATCAATATAATATTATTTATATACATATATAATGTGATTGTGTGTCTATTTGTTTGTGTATATATTAATAAACTATGATATATGACCTATATATTCTAACATATGTATATAAATATTAATATAAAATATATGTAAATATATATAAATATGAATAATTATACTTACAAGTACACATATATAATATATATGTGTGTGTCTGTTTGATTTATATATGTATTTTTTTAATTTTTTTTTTAAACACAAAAAAACATATTTTATAAATGTATTTAATACATGTCTTATAAATATATATTAATAAAAGAATCATATAACGATAAAAAATATAACTAAATATATATAAATAAATTGATATAAATATATATTAATATACTAATACGTATATATATATATATATATATATAACTATATATGTATATATATATATATATTAATATGTATATATACATTAATGTACGAATAAATATATATATATATATATATATATATATTAATATAACTATATATATACATATTGAGCTAATTTTATTTATAAGAACATGTGTTCTATTTATTTTGGATTGTATCACCGAAAAAGTGTTTTGTGTTCATTTAAACCATATATCCTTTGATTATTTTTAACAAAAGCAATAAAGAAATTTAATTTATATAGTTAAATTCTTAATATATACCATGTTTATTTTTTAATAAAAACACAACATATAAAATGATACATATATCAGACCATTAATTGTGTGTTAAAAAATTAGACACATGAGAAAAATAATTAAAACAATTACTTTTTAAAAAATAATTGTGTGTATTTTATTTTTATAAAATATATTGTCTTCAATGTCGTACATACAACTATAAAATATTTTGATCATAATTTAGAAATTTATAGAATGATAAGATTTTAAAAAATAAAAAATACACCACACTTAATTCATAAAACAATTATTACCTCAGTATTTCAATAAATGAAAATTAGTTCAAAAACCATTATTATGAATCCCCTACAGATGGTTTTATCCAAAAACTCTATTTTTTGGATTTCCTAATAAAATAACTTTTTTTTGGGTTAGGTAGGAATAATCACCAAATACCCATCATAATAGACACCTAGAAAACCAAATATAGCAATAAACAATAAAATGAAAATATCAAAGACTCAAATCCACCAACAAACGTCAATAATTTACAATAGCCGACATGAAACAAATAGAAAATGGGTTTTCACATTAGTAATTTGATAATAGCTTTGAAAATCCTTTTTTTAAATTATATTTTGATTCCTTCACGACATTGAAGAATTGAATAGTAAAGAAGAAGAAAATATGAAAAAAAGTTAAAAAATATGTATAGAAACAGAAAATAAATCAACAAAACACACATACATTTAGAATTTTCATGTTTACAATTTATACACAAATATATTAAAATTCAATAAAACTAGTGAACTAATTCTCTAATTTAATTTTCATGTTTCCCAAATCCTATGAAATATACATTTTATGAATATAAAAAAGATACAAATTAAAATGAAATCAAATAGCATGTATTCTAAATAAAATGAATGAAATATTAAGGAAATGTTTATACTTAAACATAACCTTCTAGAACATTTTAATTGTACCTGTAGAGATAATTTCATACATTAACATTAAAACATAGTATCCACCTTACAATATGCCATAATTTTTATAATAATGTTGTTTAAAATATATTTTAAATTAAAATTAACATTTTAATAATTATATCCAACATTTAGTAATTGTAAATTAAAATTAACCTTTCATTTACATATATGATCTTGATGCTCTTTTTTAATGTCTTCCCTCTAATGAAATTACATTTCCTATTTGAAAATTACAAAAATAATATAACTTGAAGAGTTATTATAATATAATAACGTATTAATGAATTAATAATTATGCTTCCAATACCTTCATAATATTTTTCTCTCTACACCATGGATAGAATATATCCAATTATGTCCCCTCTCCCATGGAAAAAACACCAAAATTCAATAGCCATTGTAATGAAAGAAAAATTAATTTTAGTTTTTATTATGATGAGGTATATATGTAATTCCCCAAACCCAGTTAACCCGAGTCGGTGCATTATTACATAACATTGGAATGACCACAAAAGATCATGTCTTGAAAGACCGATTAGTTTAGTAGCCTTGTAATCACTAGATATATTCACAAAGTTTACATTACATCATAAAATTAAAACTATAGGAACATAGTCTCCATAGTCCACACTCATATACCCTCATACTATCCCTACAGGTCATTCATAAACTAAATCTTCACATCCTGGGAAAAATAAAACATAGAAAGGGGTGATCTCAGATGCCCAATAAGGATTAAAATATAGCGGAAGCATTCATAAATAAATATAAACATTTAAGGAAATGTATAACAAAAACAGAAGTCTTTTAAACGTGAACATCAGCATAATATGAAACAGATAAAATGAAATAAGTCCATCTACTTATTCACATGGATATTCTACTAGTCGAATAATCACATGCAATAACAATAACCACTTTCACATTGATGGAATGCATAATTCCCGACTATCATAACCACATAGTGAAGTCCTCGTGCCAAGACAACAAATAATATTTTGTCAAGGCCTTGTGACAAGATAGTAGTTTGTCTCATGAGACCTAGTGATGTATCGAGGAGCTATAGCGGGCTCCTCCCATCACTTACTAAGTCTAATTCATTCCTCATTTGAAAATTTTGAAACATAACATAAAAATTTAAATTGAAACTAGCATACGAAATGTCAATACTTTATCGACAATCCATGAATGGAATAAAAATAACACATCCACAGTCAAACATAGGTCATTCAATAAAATATGGAAGATAATAGATTAAACTGAATCCAGAATAATAATGGATAATTAATATATGAAAATATTCATCAAAACTATTTGAGATAAATATCCCATTTTTCTTGAAAACATTTAAAAGTCACAGTATTTTTCAAGAAGCCATTTATAAATAGATTTTTTAATCAAAGTTTCCCATACCACTTTGAAACTTTTTATAAGGAATTTTGATTTGAAAAATTTAATGTACATATAAATAAATACTAAAAACCATTTTTAAAACTTGGACATTAATGATAATGTTTTAGAATAATAAATAATTAAAACATTTTAAAATGAAATTTTAGTTAGAGTTCCTAACCAAAAGAGAGACAGTAGAATACAAATAACTGAGGTAATAAAAATTTTATAATATCATGAGGATAAAGGGATTCCAGATATACTATGTCAAAGTACATTATATACACCATATAAAAGTGATTTGGTGTATAACAACAGAGGAGTCTCAATGGAATGTAAATTGAGATGAAATCTCTCGTAAAGGTTGTATCCTTATGTTAAGGATAAATCAACGACATAATTATGTGTGAAAAATATAAATACACTCAATATTATTGGATATTTAGTTTAAAAAAATCAAAGTACATTCACACATATTCTTGTAAAAACAACACCAATGAATTGGATTTTTAACTCAACAAATGAAGATTGAGTAGAAAGTACTCTGATCAAATTCATACTGATGACTTATGAATTTATCAATAGAGATATAATGTGTATCAAAAGTATATCCACATAATGGGGAGTGGAAATTTTGACATAATCAAATGAATAGTGATTCTACAAAAAATCATGGAGTAAAATAATCAATGAAGTATGCATAAAACCGAATGAGTGGAAATTTAAATTACAAATTACCTTATTGATTAGGTAACATACAAAACATACACCCATGAGAGAGTGATCATACAATGATGATGTAAATATACATGAATTAAATTATATTACAAAATAAATACAATCATGGGAAGTACACACACCACATGTAATAAATATGTGGTGAACAATGGAAATCTCACAGAATTAAAAGTGAGATAAGAACCCCCCTTACATTGTACATTTTCCTTGTTAGAGGGTATGTTAGCCTCCTGTATAATGGTGAAATAATATTTATTAAATTATAGAAGAGTCATATACATTAATATGATATTATAAATGATCTTTTAATATTTCTTTGTTAATAATATCTTATTATTATCATCGTTTCAGGTATTAACTTACTCGTTTTCTTTGATTTGTTTTTTACACAAGTCATGTTTTTTACTGATTGGTTGAATATTATTCATATATAGAATTATACCAAGTTCTTAAACATTAATTTTAATCATAAAATTATAATTAGACTTGTGTGGATAAGATGGGGAATGAATCTCATCGTGTTTGTGGAGACGGTAGTCCGTATGTACACACGAGCGATAATATCATTCTTTTGATATTAAAATCATACATAATTGGATTCTGTATCATATATAAAGAAAAATTATCATGTTATACTTATTATTTACATGAATTAAACATCCTTATTATACCCATCCAAATAATAATGTATTGAATAACAATTACACCACGACGTGGAGACAATAGGTCGTACTTATGCACATATGGTGACATGTCATTCAAAGGATGGATAAAATACTGAATATGGTTGTACCATATTTATAACAACATGAAAGTATATAAAAGATACCTGATTTATTATTTTAGAATGGAAATAACAAATAATGAAGATGTTGATGAAGAAAAGAAATTGAAAGATGGTGGTGAAAACATTACAACTTCTTCGGGTTCTTCCTTTTGATTTGATCAAAAGGGCTGATTGAGATGGATTTATGATCACACTAATGCCTCTAGGTTGATGTGAGGGAATATGAGAGAATATTTGGGCAGGTTTTGGATTATCTAAAAGGCATTGATGGTGTGAATTAGTGATATGGGGGAGTACCCTTTTATAAGAGTGATGAGGGGCACCTTTGGAAAAGCTAGAAATATTATTTTATAATAAATTCATATTAGGATTCTAATGGCTCCAAAGTAGATTATATAAAGGTTAAGTTGGGGATGGGATGAAATACTTTCAACCAATATATTTTAGATAGGATGGGTCACTATATTAACCTTATCATTTATATTTAACTCTTAGTTATGTAGTTTGACAATTACCATGAATCGTTGTATTTTTATATTATATTGTTACTAAACATATTATATACCACCAAGAGACCCCCCAAGGGGTCCATTAATGATACACCTATTATTATATAGGTCCTTTGGACGAACCTTATATTTTTCGTAATATAATATTTGTTTTAAAAACTCTTTTATGCCAATTTTGACTCTATTGGGTATTTGGTTTTTGATAATTTTATAACAGCATTATTACATCGAAAAAAATTTATATAACCAATCCTAATATGTCATATTAACCTAGAAATTTTTTGGAATTCATAAAATGTCTCAATGAATTTTTATTGGATATTTATAATATAAATTATTTTAATATTGCATTTATGAGGTTATTACTACATCACCATTGTGTAATAAATAAATTAAATTATTTAATGTCTAAAAATTATAAATTAAATTCCATTATGTAAGAAATCGTTTTATATATCTCATAATTATTTATAATATAATTTATCATATGTATACACCTATATTAAAAATGTTTTAGTTATTAAACATTGATTTTATCTCTTTTAACTCTTCTTTGAATTAAATAATAATAAATGTCCTAATCTAATCCATGTGGACCCAAATGATAATATTTTATTTTTAATGTTGTTTCTGGTCGCGAACCACTTGTCCAATTGAATTAGGACTTGTTTTAGTGTAATATAAATATCATTTTTACTCTCATTTACCCAATTTACTTTTAACCATGGTAAATAAAAGTAAAAAAGTTACTATTCACCAAAAATTATTTTCATCACATTGAACCACATTTTACTCAATGATATTAACTGTGTCTCCTGGATTTACTAAATTTTACTCACAAAAGCGATAAAATTTTGGTTCATGTGAATTTCCAAATTCTCCTAGGAGGTTGGTAAAAGACGGTGAAAAGTTCAATAAAATTTTTATATATCTAAAATTATTCTAAACAAACTCCAATGAATTACATTGAAAATATATAAGTATTATGTATCTATTTTTACCTTAATTAAATTTAAAATAAATAAATAATTATTTAAATAAAAATTGGGTTTTAAACTATAATTCAGTTTTCTTTCACTATTCATAATAAATTGAATATCTATAGAAAAATTCCAAAAATTCACTCTATGATAATTGTGATATTCTGAATCCAAAAATAAAGTCCATTTTGAAAGTTAAAATTTATAAAATTTTAAAAAGTGGGTATTACTGGTCATAATGGCTAGTTTGATTGGTTGTGGTGTGTGTTGAAACTCGAAGTTGTGTACAACACACACTACTGTATTATTCAAATAGAAGCGTACCATGGTTGCTTGGGGTGTTACATTCTCCACTCCTTCAACTAATTTCGTCCTCAAAGCTTTTAAAATTTTTCTTGGGAATATAATGGAAAGTTCCACATCAGAAAAATAGTCAATAAAACTATAATCTTAAAAGAAATAAAGATAAGTACAAAGGTCACCCAAGATTACTCATACTAGGATTCCATGTAGGAAAACATGGATATGGAAGATAAAATAAGTGTAAAGTTATTATGGAGTGGGATAGAAAACATGATCAGGTGAAATTTTACAACAAGAAATCCACAAACATGTGATGGGACAAATGGTCATTAGTTTCCCAGTAGAAAAAGTATACAGACAACCTTTTTTTAAGTTACATTACATAATTATGAGGAATTCATTTACAAGATTGACAAAGAAAATAAAGAGATATACTTACTTTTTATGTAGAGTTTCATTCATTAATAAATTTACACCACTAAATCATTATTTTTAAACAATGAGTATTCAAGAATACTTGTTCACACTGGATGCGCTAGAATAAACATCTATAGAATCACATGATCCACGATGGATAAACTATAAATTTACCATGTCATTAGAGATTAATCAAAACCAAAATGGTTAGTAAAGGATTTGATGATCCCCAAAAGGGATATTCCTTTAGAGAAATAAAAACTAATCATAATTTCTAAAATTAAACCATCAAAACCCCAAAGTTAAATAAATACCATTAAATAAAAAAATTTCCTTAAAATCCATAAATATAATCCAAACCAATTTGGAAACCCAAAACTTATAATAATTTGGTTATGTTGTCTTCCATGTTAAATTATATCTCCCAATGACATCAACTACTCTTAAAGTCACATACAAAATAGTAATTAACCTAGTCACATATTCTCTATTATAGGATAATCATTTCCATAAATAACCCAAATCACTATAAATCCACAATAAAAAAGTAGATTAAAATCTCCCATTACTCCTCAAATGAAATCCCATTGTATTCAAGTTTCCTTTGGAATATATTTTTCCCAACAAAGCGAACATCTTCCAAAATAACATTTATCACATAATCACTAAATAATTTTCCTATACTAAGGGTATTCTTTTGATAAGACATAAGAACCCAAATCATCTTATTATTTATTAATAAAATAATTTAACTAAAAATAATTAGTCACACTAATCTAGGACTTCACGTAATACAATGGTAGGTGATAAATCCCAATCTCACTTTGGTTGTGGGTTAGATTCCCATAGCATTGTCCGAAGTGATGGGTTGTCACACGGGCTACGTGTATCCTTTTTCAAAAACTGTATTTTACAACATCACCAAAATGAAAAAAATTCTTCAAAATATCCATAACAATTTTTTTTTCAGAAATGTTCTCTCATATATTGCATTTTCATCCCAAAATATAATAACTTATAATTGCATCAATCCCAATGATCATATAAAACCAAATGGTTATTTATAACTATATCTACAAGGGAAAAGATAAGTCTTCCTCAAATATCATTCTCACATTGAAAACTGTGGGGTTACAAATACAAGAGAATATTCTTCCAATGAAATCCTGTCAATAAGGAGCACTAATACTTTTAAGAATTTCTCTGACCATTTATTTACACATAGCTTCTTTATTGACCAAGAAAGTATCATATAGAATAGGGCATTCACCCGGGTAATGGCCAGGTCCCCTATATTTAAGGAAAATGGCTGTAAATGGATTTTTGGGACCATTTTTATTTTCTTCCATATTAATCATCATTTTACTCCGCAATTCATCACATTATGTCATTCTTTACCACATGTAAATAATTTCTTTATTCTGTTGAGTCATGTTCCAGGGTGTCTCTTTCCACATTTCCTGCATGATGGAAATTTAGGATTATTTTATTCATGGTCTCCACTGCTGGAGCTCTTATCATTCATCACCATTCTCTTCTTTGTTGAGTCTGGGAGTTCGTTAATATATATGTTGTTTAACATATTTTTGAAAAACGTATTTTTAATTAACATGATATCTTTTACACCAATAAAGTTTCCATTTTGTTGCTCATTTCCACCACCTTACCCCTACACATAATTCTCAAAGTTACTATGACTTCCTTGGACCCCAACCATTGACTAAATCCTGAAAGCATTGTGTGAGTAACAGTGGTCATATAATCATTTAGATAATATCATGACACCACATTATAAATTTGAAACACCATAGGATTTACCAAGGTCATTAATTGTCATCTTATATTAAAATACATCAAATTGGTTTGTAAAAAAATGTTAATTATCCTAAACATATTCCTCAGGAGTGTCGTAACCAATAGTGCAGCAAAGCCCATGTCATGCACTAATTCCCGTTCGATTCTATATCAAAGAGGTGTTTTCGGGTTTTACCACTAGGTACATCTTTACCAGAGCCACCTCTACATACTCGTATCCAGTGTGGGTTGTATTGCATGCAAAACTCAAAAATATTTGCAATACCAAAATTCTAGGATGTTCTTCTATACTAATCCTCAAAGTCATTCTTAGGGCTATATTCTCTAATCATAGTTTATCTATATCTAGTTTCAAGGTTTGTACTAAACATCCTATGATACCAACTGTAACACCCCAACACTAGTTACCCAGAGTCCGTGCATTATTACATAACATTGGCATGATCACAAAAGATCATGTCTCGAAAGCCGATTAGTTTAGTATCCTTGGTATCACTAGATAAATTCATAAAGTTTACATTACATCATAAAATGAAAACTATAACAACATAGTCTCCATAGTCCTCACTCATATCCCTTCATAGTATCCCTGTAGGTCATTCATAAAATAATTCTTCACAACCAAGAAAAAATAGAACATAGAAAGGGGTGAGCTCAGATGCCCAGTAAGGATAAAAATATAGCGGAAAATTTCATAAATAAACATAAACTTTTTAGGCAATGTATAACTAAAACAAAAGTCTTTTAAACTTGAACGTCAGCATAATATGGCAATGATAAAATAAAATATTTCCATTTACTTATTTGAATGGATATTATACTAGTTGATTAATCACATGAAATATCAAAAACCACTTTGATATTGATGCAATTCATAATGTCAGACTACCCTAACAACATATTCAAGGCCTCGTGCCAAGACTACATATATGATTTTGTCATGGCCTTGTGCAAAGACACTAGTTTGTCTCATGAGACCTAACGATGCATCGAGGAGCAATAGCAAGCTCCACCCATCAATTACTATGTCCAATGAGTTCCTCATATGAAAATTTTGAAACATAACAAAAACATTCGTATTGAAACTAGCATAGGAAATGTCAATACCTTATCCAGAAACCATGATTGGTATAGAAATAACACTTACAAAGTCAAACATAACTCATTCAATACAATATGGAATATTTTATTGTAACATATTAACCTCAATCAATAATAATGAACGATATTGAAATAGATGAAAATAATCATCAAAACTATTTGAGATAAATATCCCATTTTTCTTGAAAACATTTAAAAGTCACATTATTTGACAAGAAGCCATTTAAATATAGATTTTTGAATCAAAGTGTCTCATATAAAATTGAAACTTTTAAAAGTAATTTTTATTTTAAACCATTAATGTCCATATAAATAAATCCTTAAAACCATTTTTAAAACATGGACATTAATGAGAATGATTTAGAGTAAGAAATATTTAAAACATATTAAGATGATATGTTAGTTAGAGTTCCTAACAAAAAGAGAGACACTTGAATATAAATAATTTAGGTAATAAAAACATTATAATATCATGAGAATAAAGGGATTCATTATATAATATGTCAAAGTACATTATATACACCATATAAAAGTGATTTGGTGTATAACAACAAAGGAGTCTCAATGGAATGTACATTGAGATGAAATATCTCATAAAGGCCGTATCCTTAGGTTAAAGATAAATCAACGACATAATTATGTGTTACAAATATAAATACACTCAATATTATTGTATATTTAGTGTAAAACAATCAAAATACATTCACACATATTCTTGTAAAAACAACACCAATGAATTGGATGTTTAACTCACCAAATGGAGATTGAGTAAAAAGTACTCTTATCAAGTTCATACTGATGACTTGAGAATTTATCAATGGAGAAATTGTGTGTATCAAAAGTATATCCGCAGAAAAGGGAGTGTAAATTATGAAATAATCAAATGAATAGTGATTCCACACATAATCTTTGAGTAAAATAATCAATGAATTGTGCGTAAAGCTGAATGAGGGGAAATTTAAATTTCAAATTCCCTTATTGATTTGGTAACTTAAAAAACATACTACCATGAATGAAGGATCATAAAATGTTGATGTACATATTAATGAATTAAATTATATTACACAATGAATACAAACATGGGCAATACACACAACACAATGAATATATAAGTGGTGAATAATGGAAATCTCACAGAATTAAACGTGAGATAATAAACCCCTTACTTTGTACTTTTTCATTTGTCGAGGGTATGTTAGTCTCCAGTATAATGCTAAAAAAATTCTTAATGAATTATAAAAGAATAATTTACATTAATATGATATCATATATGATCTTTTAACATTTTTTTATTAATAATATCTTAGTGTTATTGTTGTTTTTGGTGTTAACTTACTCGTTTTCTTTTATATGTTTTGTTACATATGTCGTGTTTGTTATGAATAGGGTGTATATAATTCATATAAATAAGGATATAAAGTTCTGAAACATTATTCATAATCATAAAATGAGAATTAGACTTGTATGGATACGATGGGAAATGAATCTCATCGCGTTCGTGGAGACATTAGTCTGTAAGTACGCACAAACGATAATATCATTTTTTGATATTAAAATCATATATATAATTTGATGTTATATCATATATACAAAATAATTATAATGTTATTCTTATTATTTTCATGAATAACACATCATTATTATACCCATCCAAATAATAATGTATTGAATTACAATTACACCACGACGTGGAGACGGTAGGCCGTAATACGCACGTATGGTGACATGTCATTCAAAGGATGGATAGAATACCGAATATGGTTGTACCATATTTATAATAAAAAAAACACTATATAAATTATACTGGAGTTATTATTTTATAATAGAAATAACAAAGACATAAGAAGTTGAAAAAGAAAGGAACTTGAAAGAGGGTGGTGAAAACATTAACTCTTCTTCGGGTTCTTCCATTTGATTTGATCAAAAGGGATACTTAAGTTGGTATTATGATCAAACTAATGCCTCTAGGTTGATGTGAGAGATTTTGAGAGAATATTTGGGCATGTTTTGGCCGAGCCAAAATGCATTTAAGGTGTTAATTAGTGAGAAGGGGGAGCACCCTTTTATAAGAGTGGTGAGGGGCACCTTTAGAAAATCTAGAAATATTGTTTAATAATAAATTCATATTCAATTTCTAATGGCTCCAAAGTGGATTATTTAAAGTTTAAGGTGTATAGGTGTTGTAATCCTTTCATCCAATATATTTTAGACAGGTTTGGGTCACTATATAAACCTTATCATTTATATTTAACTGTTAGTTAAATAGTTTGACATTTACCATGTATCTTTGTATTTTCATATAATATTGTTAATAAACATTCTATATACCTCCAAGAGACCCCAAAGTGGTCCAATAATGATACACATATCATTATATATTTCCTTTGGAAAACCCATATATTTTTAGTAATAGAATAACAATTAATAATATAATATTTTTTTTAAAAACACTTTTATGTCAATTTTGACACTATTTGTGATTTTTTTTTGATAATTTAATAACAGCATTATTTCTTTGAAAAAAATTTATATAAACAATCATAATATTTCATATTAACCTATAAAATTAGTGGAATTGATTAAAAGTATCAAATTACATTTATTTTTATATTTATAACATCGATTATTTTAATATTTCATTAATTAGGTAATTACTGCATCACCATTGTGTCATAAATAAAATAAATTATTTAATGTCTTAAAATTATAAATAAAATACCATTATGTCGGAAATAATTTTATCTTTCTAATGAAAATTTATAATCTAATTTATCTTATGTATTACCCTATATAAATAATATTTCAGTTATTAAACTTTGATTTTATCTTTTTTAACTCTTCTATGAATTAAATAATAATATATGTCCTAATATAATCCATGTGGACATATGTGATAATATTTTATTCCTAATGTTTTTTCGTCGAGATACACTTGTCCAATAGAATTCGGAAATGTGCTATGGTAATACTAATTTCATTTTTACCCTTAATTACCCTATTTACTTTTAACCATGGTAAATAAAAGTAAAAAGTTACTATTCATAAAAAATTATTTTCATCTAATTGAACAATATTTTACTCCATCATATTAACCGTGTCTCTCATATTTTCGAAATTCCAGTCACGGAAGTGGTAAAATTATTTTTTATATGATTTTCAATATTATTCTAGGAGGTGGGTAAAAGACGGTGAAAAGATCAATAGAATTTTTATATATCTAAAATTATTCTAAAATAAGTCCAATGAATTACATTTAACTTATATAGGTAGTGTGTAACTATTTTTAACTTAATTAAATTAAAAAAAATTATTTTTTAAATTAAAATTTGGTTTTAAACTATAACTTAGTTTTTTTTCACTATTTATAAAAAATTTAATGTTTTCAAAAAGATACCAAAAATTCGACTTAATATAATTTCATTATTCCAAATACAAAAAATAAAGTCCATTTTTAATGTTATAAAATTTAAAAAAAATGGGTATTACAATTCATAATGGCATGTTTGATTGGTTGTGGTTTGTGTTGGAACTTGAAGTTACGTACAACACACACTATATTATTATTCAAAGAGTAGCGTACCATGGAATCTTAGGGTGTTACAATATATAACACATTATGAGATATATGATTAATACTATTGAATATAAAGAAACATCTGACACTGAAATATTTTTTCTTTTTTTAAATCATTGAGCCATATAAACTATTATATCTACATTATTCATTTTCCTCAAAATAGGTGAAATATAATATGGGTAAAAAATACATATACTTCTTGTATTTTCATGATCTTTAATTTTTTTATAAATTCTCCAAAAAAACATAAGTATAGAATTTAAATAAATTAAATGCCCAAAAATATTTATGATAAGATTTACTTTGAAAAAACATGCATCATGTCGATTCCCAACTTATCTATAGTTACAATCTCTTTGATATAATTTTTAAAAAAAGTTCATTAATCATTACATGACCATAAATTGTAGCCCCAATTAAATTATCATGAACATCCAACATGAAATTTGAATATGTCGAAAATATATCAAGACTAGTAGAATTTCGATTTGATGTAGGAAAACATTTTATTTTTTATTCTCAGTATAATTTTTAATTATATTTTATTTATTACTGCAAAAATTTAGATAAATATAGAAACATTAAAATGTTAAAAAAATTATTTAAAAAATGAAATAAAATATAAAATATTCACATACCTCTATGGTAATAAGTCGAATAAGTCTATAAGGATATTATAAAATGATGTTGATATAATGTATAACTGTACAAACCTCATCTCTATGTAAAGTTTTTCTTTTTATATATCTATAATATCATGTACAATGACTTCATGATCCTTCATCACTTTGTGTTGATAATGAATGGTATCACCAACATAATATATCATATCATATGAAACAATATGATGTTCAAGGTCATAAACATATAACTCATAACAACTATAAAGTTGTGAAAGATTGGTGTAAGAGTATGATAAGATGAATTGTGGTCTACAGATAGAGGTGGAGGAGTGGGAGCTACTAGAGGAGAATGAGGAGTCATATCAGATATATGAAACTATACTTGCATGTCCACAAATATAGAATGTATCAATGCTATGATCATGTACTCTATAATCACATGAAGATATTGAACATCATCTTCCAAGGATTTTATTTTTTAAAACATCCTCTATTGAAGAAGATATAAAACATTGAAACAATGATTTAACAGATAAAAATTCTATGTATCCTCATACTTGACCTAAGTGTGAGGGATTTCCCAATACTTTTGATAAAATATCCTTACTACCCTCATTTATAAAGACACCTAGTGTTTTCTATTCCTCAATAGAATCCTATATGAAATATTTGAAAAAGTCAACAATGAATCACAATAAATAAATAATTTTTTTAAAATTAATAAATTAATAAATAAAACATCTTAAAATCCCCTCAAGTAAAACCCTCTATTTTTCCTTAAGATATTTTATTTTGTTACTCATCTAGGAACTCTTCAATTCTTCAAGTATAGAGTGGGGGAATGATGGTCAACCACTGTATAACATGATGACTCAATTCTCAGTAGTTGAAAATTTTCATCCATCATTTTTTATTCCAATAATTTATATTCTCCCCATGATAAAGTATGAGGGTATAAATTTTTAGATTGGATCTCTTGATGATATGTCCTCAATTTATACATATTAAGGATAAATAAGTCCTTCATAATATCATTAATATATAAAACATCCAAATGTAAAATTTTAATTAACAAAATGATTTTAAACATCTACTTTCAAAAAATTTCAGCCATGTATCTTCATCGATAAATGTATATATATCACATGGATAATGATGTTGTATATTCCTAAAAATGAAATTTTATGTGTGGGTGATTTTAAAATCCATCCATATTATAGTATCCAATGAAAAACATCTCCATTAAACTCTTCTAGAATCTGGTATATCATATGTCATCTGATATGAAAGGGGGAAACCATTTATTACTATAAACATTTCATGATAATTAAAATAATAACAAATGATATTACCAAAATGGTCTCCAAAAATTCATATATTTTCAATTTTTCAAAACTTCTCCAAACATTAATCAAAATAATAACATTTATTTTAGCATGAACTACTAGAAAAATAATGAATTGCTTTGAATTTGGACCTATTGGAATATAATTATCATCAAATTCTACTGATATTCTATTCTCATGGTTATGGGAAACTAATAATTTTGATAAATATGTACATTCACATTTATCAACCCTCAAAATATTCATCGGTCCCATATAAGTAGATGTCTCTTGTAAAGAAGGTTGAGGCCCATCAATAAAAACATGTTTACATTTCTCCCTATATTTATGAGTACATTCATCTCTAGAAGTATGTGGTGAATCAGATTAATGATCATTCATTATCCAACAAATAAAAGAAACACAAATCTAATAAAAAAATCTAAAAAACAAATAGTTACACACTAATGTAAATAAAAAATGAAAAATAATCAAACAAAATAGTAAACTAAACTTAACATAACACATTTGTATTCATATTTTTATAGTTTAATAAAATAAAAACTACATTAAGTAGATAAGAAAGGACATATAAAAGAATGAAAAAAATGGTGTCTGAATAGTAAATATACTTCGACCTAATTATTCATTTTTTTTAAAATACTTCTTAATTATGCTCTTATACAAAATATTAGTTTTTATTTAACATATTATATTTAAAATAATTTTTTTCAACAAAATCAATTAACAAAAAATTTATGTAAGGGTAAATTTGAAAAAATAAACCAAACTAAACTTATATTAACCAAAATGTGACTTATTATTTATAATACATATTTTAATAAATAAAATAAAAATACAAAATCTAATATTTTAAGAAATTCAAAAATGTAAACAAAAATTTAACAAAAGTTTCCTATAATATTTAGACTTTACTAATAGATTGTTTTCCCATATTCATTCATCAAGATCATTATATGTGTCACAAACCATGTATATGTAATGTTCATCAATATTATATATTAATATTTACAAGGATGTATGTATATCACAAAAATCATCATGTTCCTCCATTTTACCATCACTAAAATACTATTTTCCCTTGCGAAAAAATATACCACAACATATCAGATTGATCAAGACCATATAAATGATTTTTTCATGTGGTTCCATTATAAAAGTTTAAGATGTGAATTCTAATATATTTATATTAACTAGTCTTATTCCAATTTCATCATGCCTGGCACTGTTGCTAGCAATTAACAATTTTCAATTAAACATTAGGACATGAACATTAATGTAATCAAACATGAAAATTTATTCAATGACTCCATAATATGAACGTTATGTGGAAATTGGTTTTTTTTTTCTTTGGCACTCAAAAATGAATTTGTAATGCCCTGACCCTAATATCCTAGAGATGATGATTTATTTTAATATATTTTCATGATTACAAGGAATCATGTATTGAAAGACCGACCAGCTTAGCTATATTGGATAATAGATTACACACATAAACATTACATTACAATTTCTAACATGAAAAACATAAATAATACACTGAGAACATCATCATTCCCTTTAACAAAATCATGTATATCAATCATAATAAACTTCTTGAAATCATGGGAAAATAAAACATCACAAATGGGTGATCTCATATGCTTTGTGAGGATAATTAATTTAGCAGAAGCTATAAACATTTAAGAAATGATGTGTAATAAAAACGACACATTTTCTAAGAATAAAATTGAACATAATATTGCAAAAATAATTCAATCATTACCATATAAAAAAGAACATTTCTATTCTAATAGTTGAATAATCACATGTAATAACTAATTTTATAATGTAAGAATGCCTAACACCAGACACCATAACCACATAGTCAAGGCCTCATTCCAAGAATACAGATATATATTTTTTCAAGGCCTTGTGCCAATACACAATTTTGTATCATGAGACCCACCGATCCATTGAGTATCTATAGTGGGCTAAACCCATAACATACAATGTCCACTTCATTCCTCATATAAAAATTTTAAAACATAACATAAACATTACTTTTAAAACTATCATATGAAATGTTAATATTTAAACCATAAACCATGAATGGTATAAACATAACACATCCAATGTCAAACATATCAAAAAACCACCAATAAAATATGTAATATTGTATTATTAAAAATCAACCTAAATATATAATAATATCAAGTAATGGATGTTTACAAAGTTTAAAATGATCAGTAAAACACTTTGAGAGAAATATCCATTTTTCATGAAATCATTTAAAAGTCACAAAATAAAGAAAGGAAGACATTTAAAAGATATATTTAAATCAAAGTGTCCCATAATACATTGAAACATGTGATAGGAATAAACTTTTTAAAATAATAATTTCTTTTTAAATAAATGATTAATATAATTTTTATAACATGGAAATTAATAAAAAATGTTTAGAAAAATAAATCATTAAAACAATTAAAATTATGATCTTGATAAAGGGTCCCTTCCCAAAAAAAAATTAAAATATTCATTTTGAAAAAATTTGTTATGAAACACGGACATAGATAATAAAAATATCTCAGTAAATACATACACATTAAAAAACTCAGATAATAATGAGATTGAGGAATTAACTCTTACCTTGAACATTCCTTTAGTTATGGGTACGTTTAACATCATATCTATTGACCGTAGTGTGTTATTAAATTATACCGAAACCATATTAATATTTATGATATCATAAATGATTCATTTATGTCTTTATACTACCTATTTAGTATGTTTTTCCAAGATAAAGAAACATTTCGTGTAATAATTGATTTCTTTACCGTATATGTTTTAACTTGTTATTCAATATCTTATTACTTGTATCATGATTTAATTGAATCTAAAATATAAAAAATTATTTATAAATCATATATATTCATAATTAAAATATGTATAAATGTTTGATAGATGAAATTGAAACTATATTTTATCGAGACAGTAGGTCGTATGTATGCATAAATGATGTTTTCGTTATCATATCATATTGAATGGAAGTAAGTGGATGAGATAAATGTAAATACATACATTCATATATATAAATTTATATAAATTTCCAGTAGAATTTTAATGTCATATATTACATAATTATTAATAATATCTATTTTTAAAATCATTGTTGAATGTTGTATATGGAAATGAATATCATCGTGTCATGGAGACGGTAAGTCGTATGAACACACGAGCTACGATATCATTTCATTAATGATTAGAAGGTGTGGAATTGGATGGTATATTAACAATATAGAATCATTATAATTTTATTCTCATTATTAATATACATATTATTCATCATTGTATCCATCAAAATAACATAGTGTTGAATAACAAATAACACCACGACGTGGAGATGGTAAGTCATACGTAGTCACTCGTGGTGACTATATCATTAATAGGATGGATAGAATAATGAATATGGTTGTACCATATTTATAATAATATCACAGTATGCAGAAGTTACTGGTGTAATTATTTTGTTATGGAAATAAAAAATAAAGAGAAAGTGGAAGAAGAAAAGAACATTGAAAGGGGGGATATAATAATTACCTCTTTTCGGGTGATTCTTTTGATTTGACCATTATGACTCCATAGGTTGTCCTTATGCTCAAGGTATGGACTCTAGGTTTATGTGATGGAATTTTGGAGGATATTTGGGCAGAATATGGCTGATCCAAATAGCTTTGGAGGTGTGATTTTGATAGAAGGGAATGTACCATTTTACAAGAGAGGTGAGGCTCACTTTATGAAATGTCTGATATATTAATTTATTATAAAATCATATTCGTTTTATAATTTATCCATATTTATTTATTTTAAATATTAGGTGTGTATGGGTCTCACTCCACCAAACCAATTGGTTTTACAAACGTTTAGGTCACTATATTAAACCTATCTTTTAGATTTAACTCTAAGTTAAATAGTTTATCTTTTATGATGTCCTCTTTTTTTATAATAATAAATGGTTAATAAACATACTAAAAAAGACAAGATACCCCAAAGTGGTTCATTAACGATATATATATCATTATAAGAGTCTTTTGCCCAAAGCATAGATTTTATTACTATTAAATAATTTAATATTATACTATTTGTTTTAAAAACTAATTTATTCCAATTTTGACACTATTTTGTATTTTATATTTTTGAATGTTATAACTTTATGATTTATTTGAAAAAAATTCATTAAATCAACCGTAACATGTATTATTAACCTATAAAATTATTTTAATGCATAAAAATTAAAAATTTAAATTTATTTGGATATTTCTAATAAAAGTTATTTTAATCATTCATTAATATGTTAATAATTGCATCATCATTGTGTCTTAAATAAATTTACTTATATAATGTATAAATATTATAAATAAAATACAATTATGTAGGAAATAATTTTATCTTTCTAATGAATATTTAAATTCGAATTTATATAATGTATTACAATATATAAAAAGAATTACTTATTAACATATGAATTTAACACTTTTAACTATTATTTAAATAAAATAATAATAAATTGCATATTCTAATACATGGGGGGTACAAGAACAACATATTTTATTCCAATTTTTAATTTGGGTCTATATAAACTTATCCAATATAATTAGGACATGTGTTCGGGAAATTATCATATCATTTTTACCTATAATTACCCTATTATCTTCCAAACGTGGTAAATAAAATTCAAAACATACTAGTCACCAAATTTATTCTCATCCCACATAACCAAATTTTTTTTACTGATGTAAAAAATGACATTAGTTTTTTTGAAATTCAATTCACATAACTGGGAAAATTACGATTTATGTAAATTTGTAAATGTGCCTAGAAGGTGGGTAAAAGACATTAAAAAGATTAATAAAATTTTATATATCTAATCTTATTATAAAATGACTCTAATGAATTACATTTAACATATATAGGTATTATATATCTATTATTACTGAAAATAAATTTATATAAAATATATAATTATTTAAAAAAATGTCGGTTTTAAATAATAACGTAATGTTTTTCACTATTCATCAAAATTTGAATGTTTTCAGAAAAATTACAAGAAATCACCCTAAGATAATTTTTATATTCAAAATAAAAAAAATTAATTCTATTTTACAAAATTAAAAAAATAGATGTTTCATTAAATAATTTTAATTTAATTTATGTTGTCAAAACCAAAAAGCAGGTTTTCAAAAAGTAAAAACTATAAATAGATTGACATGTGTTTATGTATAATATATATTTGAAAATAAATATAATGACCTAAATTGTAATTAATGATAAAAATATAATATAATTATACGTAAAAACCATTCAAATTCATAATTTTACATGATAAATTATTTCGATTAAAAAGTTGTTTTCAATAAAAATTTAGTATTTTTCACTATTTATCAAAATATGAATGTTATCAGAAAAGTACCAAATAATTATCCAAACTAATGTTTTATTTCCCTATTTAAAAGAAAAATTTATTTTCATTAAATATAATATATTAAAGTGTCAGATAATGGATTTAAAATGGGTTCTACATTAAAATGCGGTAAAATATCTTTTTTTAATACATATTTATTTCTAAAAAATTTAATTTGTTCTCATATTATTTCCACGAATCACATAATATGGATTATAATATTATCTAGAGTATATAAAATTTAAAATTCAGTTATTACATTTTATAAGCACTTTTTGAACGGCTATTTTGGTTAGTTCTCGTGTGCTCAAACCCGTTGTTGTGTGTAAAGCATGTTATTGAATTACCTTGAAGAGATATCATACTATGAAATCATGTGATGTAAAATTCTCTTCCCCTTAAATAAATTTTGTCCTTGTGATTTGAAATTTTTCTTTGAAAATAAATTGTTAAAAATAGAGAAATACCTTTGTGGAAAACCCATATCAGAAATTTGGTAAATAAAATTTATTCTTAATAAGAGGAAAGGGAAATGAACAAATCATTGTAAAATTATATTCTCGATTAAGAGAATATTGTTTATAATTAAAGACACATAATTGGTGGAAAAATGTTAATATTTATACATAGTGATTGAGGTCATCAATCAAAAACAAGTATAAATTTAGGGTCTCAAAGTCATCATTCTATGATGATATAAAAATATCATTGGTTCAACAAAACATAACGTATTGGGATTACACATTTCATGATTTAAGATCATTTCCCTAAATTTTTATAAATAATTTATTCATTTATTTTGAGGAAAAAGTACAAGACACGTTGAGTTTTATCGTTCAACTAATTCCAACCACAAACGCATCATTCACTCCAAAAGATAATATAATTAAAAAATATTCTATTAATCCAAATCATATAGGGTTCCAAAAATAATTAATTATAATTAATTTTTCAGAATATTCAAAAACCTACATTATACAATCAAGGACATCATGTAGGCTAATGGTACGTGGTGTACCCTTTTCTCCCTTCAGTTGTGGGTTCATGCCTCATGGCCTTACTGAACGCGACATGTTGTCTCCCGACCTCTGGGTTTTCCTTTTTATAAAAATACAAAAATAATCTTAAGAAATGATTTAACGTTCAAAAAGTATTCTATGTAAAACTAAATCTATTCCAACCTTTATACTTATCCAAAATACTTCTTTCCATAATCCTAGTAAAAAAATTATTAGAAACATAAACACAATGAAGATATTTTTTACATGTAATAACATGTGAATACCTACATCATTTATTTTTTTAAAAAAAGTAACACCATGAATTAAAATAAAAACTTATTGATTGCATTCATGATTATTTATTTCATATTGAATACAGGATATACTCCTTATATCCAATGATTTTGTAACTACAACAATAATGAAATATACAAATCAATAATCAATTTCAAGGTAGTCATGAATATCCAATATAATTTATCAAAATCAATAATATCTTATTACAAATTCAAAACCTCATTATGAGGACCATATTAAGGATTATCATTCCCTCATCCATGTATTTTACAAAAAATATTAACTTTCTATTGAGTCATTTTTCATAGTTCCATACAATCTCAAATCCGCAATGCAATAGTACTTCAGTACAATACTAATTTATTTTCCTAATTCATATAACCAGTACATAGTTGATACAACACTCAAATGACATTACTCTTGAATAAAAAACATTAGAACACTAGTCATTCCACTTCTTCTGCAGGAGTATTATAACTTTATTTTTATCCAATAGCATAATCTTATGCATAATCTAATGATTTAGACATTGATTCTTATAGTTTCCCAACTCCTTGCAAATGAAGAATTGTACATTTGTAACCACTTTCTTACCCTTAGAATAACGAACATGGTGTCCTTTTTCTCCACACTTATAAAATACTCTCATTCCCTTCATGTATTTTCCATGGTGAATTCATTTCATAGGTGTCACATTTGGGAAAATCCATATTTCACTTATTCCCTGTATCCATCATTCTCTTTTCCATCCTCTACATTTATTGATTCCCTTAAAATCCATAGGACTCAGTGAAATAATTACTTATTTAATTATCACATGATATTATTTCTTCATATGATGAGAATGTTTGGGATACTATTTACCTTCTAAATGTTGGCTTAATACCATGAAATATAAGATCATTCTTACTCTTTAGATGATGTGTATTTCCAGAGTTATCATTCGTTATACTGGGCTCAATGGTTAAACAATGACATGCACTATGTTATTTTATGAATCACAATTCACAATTCTAAACTTGTAAAATATATAACAAAAATTGAAAATATTATGAATAAATTATCTAATAAAAAAAAATTGTTTTCTTTGAAAAATTATTTACTCCTAAATCCTTCATAATGTCATGAAAAAAATTTGAATTATCCTAAGAATATCTCTCTGGGGTTTGTTAAACAATAGTGATGTAATGACTATTTTTGTGTAATAGGATTCCCTGGGACATGCCCGAAACTCCTTGTCGAAGTCTTCACTCATAGGTACTTCTATTCAAGAGCCGCCACTACATACTCATATCCAGACAGGGATGAATTTCAGGAAAAAAATTCAAAATCTATACATTAACAAAATTCTAGGAATTTCTTCTATACGAATCATCAATGTCTATATTAGGGTAATATTCTCTATTCAGAGTTTTTCTAAATCTAGTTTCCAAGATTCTTACTAAACTTCCTCTAATACCAACCATAACACCCCATCCCTAAATGCCCAGAGCCGTTGAATTATTTTAATACTTTGGCATGATTACAAAGAATCAAGTCCCGAAATACTTATCAGATTAGTAGTCTTGAATAATAGATTACATAGGTAAACTATACATTACAATTTCTAACATAAAACAGAACATAAATAATCAATTGAGACCTCCCTTATTACCTTTATCTTAACCCTACCTATCAATCATAATAACATTCTTGGAATCCTTGGGAAATAAAACATTAGAAAGGGGTGACATCAGATTCTCACTAAGGGTAATTAATTTAGAGAAATCTATAATCATATAAAGAAACATGTGTAATAAAAATATAATCCTTTTTAAACACAAACACGAACAGAATGTGGAAAACATAAATCAAAAATTACAATAAAAACATGATCATTGATATTCTACTATTAGAATAATAACATGTTATAACTAATTTGATAACTAGGGAATGCCTAATGACAAACATCACAACAACATAGTTGAGGCCATGTTCCAAGACTATAGATAAAAAAATTTCAAGGCTTATTTCCAAGACAATAGATTGTCTCATGAGACCTACAGATGCATTGATGAGATATAGTGGGCTCCACCAATCACAAACTATGTCTACTTCATTCCTTATATGAATATTTTAAAACATAACATAAACAATCATATTAAAACAAGAATACGAAATGCTAATACATGAACCATAAACCATGATTGGTATAAAAATAACCCATCCACAGTCAAAGATATAAAAAACTCTTCAATTCAATAAGGAAGATTGTATTATAATAAATCAATTTCAATCAATAATAATATCATGTAAATGATGTTGACATTGTTGAAAATGATTAGTAAAACTATTTGGGGGAAATATTACTTTTTAATGAAATCATTTAAAACTCAAAAAATTAGAAAGGGATACATTTAAGATAAATTTTTGAATCAATGTGTCCCACAGAACTTTGACAGTTTTTAAAGTAATTAACATTTTAAAAAAATTATGTACATATAAATAAATCCATAAAATCATTTTTAAATCATGGAAATTTATTACAAAGATATAGAAAAACAAATCATTAAATCATTTAAATTGATGATCTGGATAAAGTGTCCCAACCACAAAACATTAAAATATTTATTTTAATAACATTTTATTAAATCATGGACATGGATGATAAAAATTTCCATGTAAATGGTTACACATAATCAATCTTTGATAATAATAAGATTAAGTAATTAACCCTTATCTTATACTTTCCTTTAGTAGAGGGTACATTTACCCTCCTGTATAATGACCATAAAATGTTATTTAATTATACTAGAACCATATTAAAATTTATGATATCATTCATGATTCATTTTTTACTTTATGCAACCTATTTAATATGTATTTTCATGTTAATGTAAAATTTCATGTAATAATCTGTTTCTTTCTTGTAAGTATTTTCACTTATTATTCTTGATCGTACCACTTGAATCATGATTTATTTGCATCCTGAATTTTAAAAAATTATTAATATATCTTATATATTCAGAATATAAATATGTATAATTAATAGATATATGAAATGGAAACCACTATTTATGGAGATGGTAGGCCGAAGGTACGCATAAACGCGGTTTATGTTTTCATATCATAATGAATGGATGTAAGTGAATGTGGTAAATGTATATATACAAACACAAACATAGATATATATACCCTATAGATTTATTATTTCATATATTACATACTTATTAATAATATGTATTTTTTATAATCATTGTTTTATGTTGAACATGAAAATGAATCATATCTTGTCGTGGAGAAGCTATGTCGTACACACACACGAGGGTGATATCATTTCCTTAATAAATAAAAGATATGGAATTGGATGGAATATTATTTATACAGAAGTATTAGATTGTTATTTTCATTATTTATATACATATTACTCATTATTATATCTATCCAAATAATATAGTGTTGAATATCAAAGGAAACCACGATGTGGAGATATTAAGTCGTAAGTAGGCATGTATAGTGCCGTTATCATTCAAAGGATGGATAAAATAATGAATATGGTTATACCATATTTATAATAAACTCAAAATTTGTTAAAGGAACTGGAGTTATTATTTTGGTATGTAAATAACAAAGAAAGAGAACATGTTTGAAGAAAAGAATTTAAAAGGGGTGATAAAATAATTACCTCTTTTTTGGGTGTTTTATTTTTATTTGAACAAAAAGGCTCCATAGGTTGGATTTCTGCGAATGGAAGTCCTTAAGGGAGAGGTGAAGGAAGTGCGGAGAATATTTTGTTAGGGGTTTGTAGATCCAAAAGGATTTTGATGTGTTATTTTATTATAAGGGAAGTACCTTTTTATAAATATGGTGACAGAAACATTAGGAAAATTTGAAATATTATTTTATAAATGAATAATTATAGTTTAATTAAAGATCCAAATTGATTTATTTAAAAGATATGGTGGGTATGGGTAAAAAAACTCAAACAATATATTTTAGAAAATTTTAGGCCACCATATTATCCTTATCATTTAGTTGTAACTCTTATTTAAATAATTTAACTTTTACGATGTCCTCATGTATTATTATAATAAATGGTTAATAAACATACTAAATAACCAATATAACCCCATGTTATTCATTAATGACATATATATAATTATAAGAGTCCTTTGGTAGACCCTTATATTTTTTGGACTATTATATAATTTAACTATATAGTATTTGATTTCAAAACACATTTATGTCAATTTTGAGACTATTTGGTATTTTGTTTCTGTGAATGTCATAATTGCATGATTACTTCAAAAAAACCAATGAATCAACCCAAAAATGACATATTATGATATATAATCAGTGGAATGCATCAAAATTTTCAATTTACATTTATTTGGATGTTTATAATATCAATTATTTAAATCATTCATTAATAAGGTAATTATTGTATCATCATTGTGTCATAAATAAATTTAACTATTTAATATCTAAAAATTATAAATAAAATACCATTATTTTAAAAATCCTTTTAGATTTATAATAAATATTTATAGTCTAATTTATCTTATTTGTAACCTTATATTAAAAGTGTTTTAGTTATGAAAATTGGATCTTAACATTTTTAACTCTTCTTTAAATAAAATAAAAAAAGTATTTATCTATTCTAAGTTGTTCCAATAAAATCATAATTCATTCCTAAAGTTAGTTTTTGTCGAAATGTACTTATCCAATAGAATTAGGACATGTGATTGGGTAATTATACAATCATTTTTTTATTTAATTACCCTATTTACTTTTACCCGTGGTAAATAAAGTTCAATAGTTACTACTCACCAAAATTTATTTTAATTGCATTGAACCACATTTTATAGACTAATTTCAATAGTGAATCTCATATTTTTGAAATTTAATTCACAGAATAAGGATAATTATGATTTATGGAAATTTTGAAATGTGCATAGATTGAGGGAAAACATGTTAAAACGTTCAATAATATTTTATATATATAATATTATTATAAAATGACTCCAATGAATTTAATTTAACATATAAAGGTATTATATATCTATTTTTACATAAAATAAATTTTTATATAATAAATATTTATATAAAAAATATACAGTTTTAAACAATAATGCCTTGTTTTCCAGTCTTTATAAAAAATATAATTTTTGCAGAAAAATACCAAAAATTCATTGTAAGTTAATTTTGATATTTCAAATTAAAAAATGAATTATATTTTACAATATTAAAAACTTAAAAGTTTCATTAACTAATTTAAAAATAATTCTCGTTGTCAAAACCAAAAAAACGAGTTTTTAAAAAGTAAAAACTATCATATGATTGACATGTCTGTATGTCAAATTTAAATGTGCAATTACATATAATGACATAAATGTTGAGTCAAAAGTTCTCTTTTTGAATTCTATATCATGTTTTGGAAATCAAAAATATCTTTTATCAATTCTATCATATCGTACTGACCATAATGATCATATTGACCATGTAAATCGTACAATGCTGATCGTTCTGATCATGCTGATCGTACTGATCATGCTGATCATACTGACCATACTGATCGTACTAACCATCCTGATCGTACAGACCATTTCAATCGTACAATGCGGATTGTACAGACCATGGCAATCATACAATGTTGATCGTACTGACCATGCCAATCGTACAATGCTGGTCGTACTAAATATGGAAATTGTATTGTCTTTGCTTCTCATAACTTTCATTACATTCTTGTTTTGGTACTTAGTTAAAAACACATGTTTTATATTAATCATACCCATGTTTTTAATCTCTACATATCTTTTGTTTTAACTAATACGTTGTTGTTGTGTTAGTTACAAACTAAAAGAAACGATGTCGTGCTTTCTGTTTCAATATGATCGTTATATGCCAGGCTTCCTAGTCCCTCCGAGTTTTTTGGAGAAATATGACCGTTGAAGGAAATGTTACCGTTGGAAACTGAGGCCTATAAATAGGAGGTCATTTGAAGCTACACAAAGAGAAGAGAACGATGAGATTTTAAAACAACTGTGATACTCATCTTCAATCAAGATTCTAGAGAGAGATGATGTGACTTCTCTCATGCTGTGTGCTTTGTGCGTCCAATCATCATATTGAGGGATTTCATGTAATTGAAAGACAGTGGTGCTGATTACCTACAAAATCGAGGGCTGTAGGGGATAGGAAGACAGACAGTCCGATCATTGTATAGAGGGCTACCAGGGATAGGCAGACACACGGTCCGATCATCGTATCGAGGGCTGCCGGGGATAGGCAGAAAGACGGGCCAATCATCGTATTGAGGGCTGTCGGGGATAGGCAGAAAGACGGTCCAATCATCGTATCGAGGGCTTACCAAGTTGTTGGTGAGATAGACCTTTTATCAATAGTGAAAGGATAACCCTTCTCTTTGGGTTAAAATAATTTTAATACTTTTCCTTTTCCGTAGAAAATTGTAATAGAAAGGAAATAGTTTTGCTTCCTTTTCTATATCGTAATCATTTGTAATTGTTTCAATTACATCCATTTTATTACATTTTGTATTGATTGATTCTATATGCTTTAAGGTAGAATCATGAATCATTTGTTTTACTCTGATTATTTTATTCATCTTTAATACAATTACTTTTCTTTTATAATAGCATTACATTACATCATACCTTTTATATTCAATAAAATTGTGGGTGTTTGTATTTGTTTTAGTTTAAGACCTTTTAAACTAATCTCTTAAGTGTTTAAACACAATGTTTTTAAACCTAAAATTCACCCCCTCTTGTATTGTTCCATATAATATCCAAATTCATATACTTATTCTATCCCACAATTGGTATCAGAGCAGGTTTTCCACTGATTTGTATTACTATCTTTATTTCTTTCATATTACTGTTTTTAACTACTTGCTACACTAATGTATGGAGTGGAAATGTATTTGTTTTATTAGATGGCAGGAATGAATATTGGGTCAATAGACAATCTGAATCCTTCTAGACCACCCATCATTGATGGTAACGACTATGAGTATTGGAGAGATCGTATGAAGATGTTCGTTATCAATACTGGTGTAGACAATTTTATTATGCCTACTGGAGGTTATAAAATTCGTGACAAAGAAGTCAGTACTTTCACTAACCATGAGAAGCAAGAATATCAACTGAATTACAAGGTACACAATACTTTATGATGTTTTATGACCAGAAATATATAAAGTCAGATATCTTCATGTGAAGCTGCCAACTATATTTGGAAGAAATTATAAGTTACTCATTTTGGTACGTCCATGTTTATAGAAAAAAAACGCTTCGAGCATAATATCATGTATTTGTTTTTCGTTATAGAGAGCCAGTATGTAAAGTGCAACAAATATTTATAACAATTGTCAATAGCTTACAATCTATTGGAGAAATATGCCTTGACGATGAATCTCTATTAGATAAAATTAGAAATATAATTCCAAATGAATGGGAGTAAAAAAGGATATCTGTTGATGAAAATACCAATGTTTCCCAGATTAATCTTGATGAAATTTTTGGAACTCTTCTACATCATGAAATAAGAATGAAAAGATATATTGATTTCAATAAGAAGAATAATGGGAATGGAAGTGTTGCCTTTACATCTAATGCTAAAACACCTGAAAGGATTACAAGATCCAAAGACAAGAATGTTGTTTTATCAGAATCAAGTGATAGTGATCATTCGGATAATGAGTTTTCCAATACTGATCGAAGGATGAACAAGATTGTGGGATTGAAAGACTTCCAATACAGATTCAAAAAGAATTATAGAAAAGATAAAAGAGATTCAGAGGTAAAATGTTATGAATGTAGGAAATTAGTTCATATAACGCCTGATTGTCCTTTACTAAAGGGAAAAGAAAGAAAGGAGAAAAACTCTGAATGAAACAAAAAAAAAGTTTTACAAGACAAAGACAAAGAATGTCTTAGAGGAAAATGATACGTGGAGTGCAAGTGGTAGTGATTCTTCAGAAGATTATTCATAATATGAGTCCTCGAGACAGAGAAATATTGATCTTATAGACAGATTACCAATTGAAGATCATTGTCTCATGGCTAAGGTACACAATGTTGAAGTTATTACAAATGTCTCTTTAAATGTAAATTATAATGATAATGGATATTATGAATCATCAAATGATGAATCTTCATCATCAGAAGATGATACATTACCTTCTTTTGAAGAAGTGTCTAGATTTTCTAAATTTCTTGAGAATGAAAATTTCAAACCAAAGAAGATGCATGAGAAATAAAATTCTAGAATTTCAGTTTTAACTAAAGATGTGTCAGATCTTTCTAAGGATCTCGATGTGAAAACTTCTGATTTTGAATTTATTTTAAAAACCCTTGAGATAGTCAAATCTGAAAAATATTATCTTTCTAAGGATCTTGAAAATGTGATTTCAAAGAAAAATGTTTCAGAGCCTAACTCTAGTTTAAAATCAAATGTTTTGGAAGATAAAAATGTAGTTTTAAAACTAATGTCCGAAATTTTTTCCTTAAAGAATTTTTTTTTCAAACTTTACATCTGGAAAGGAATCCTTTGACAAGATGTATTCTCAAATTAGACCTTTAAGAAATCGTTCTTGTCTTGGTTATACTCATTCCAAACCTGTTCTTAGTAATAACTATTTTATTCCTCAAAAAACATCTTTTTGATCTAAGTGTCAATGTGGAGGTCATTGGAGAAGAGATTGTTCTCTAAATAAAACTCAATCTTTAGGATTTCATAAAGATCATTTTGTAAAACAAATGTGGATTCCATAAATTCGTTTGTCTAATCCTTCTGGATCCAAACCTTTTTGGATTCCAAAAAACTAATGTTTCTTTTTCAGGAAAATGAGAAGTGTACCAATAAAAATATTTGGAACATGGATAGTGGTTTTCTTGACACATGACCGGAAACAAATATTTCATTGAAAAGGTTATCAAATCAAAAGGTGGAAAAGTTACCTTCGGAGATAATGCTCATGGAAATATTGTTGGTATAGGTTATATTGTTTTTCGTGGAAAAGTTCTTATTTCAAATGTTTTGTTTGTTAAAGGTCTTAGGCACAAATTCATTAGTATAAGTCAATTATGTGATTAAGTATACCTTGTGAAATTTAGAAATGATAAGTGTCTAGTCCACAATTCCAAGGATGAGTTCATTCTATCTGCTCATAGGCAAGAGAATGTTTTCACTATTAACTTAGAAGACCTTAGGAGCCAAAACATACCCTGCTTAAGTGCAATATAAGACAAATCATGGATATAGCATAGAATATTAGGACACTGTAATATGATAAATCATAATAGACTCTTAAATAAAAGACTTGTAAATGGGATACAGGATCTTAAACATGATTCTTCAAAAGTCTGTGACCCTTGTCAATTTGGAATGCAACATAAAACTAGCTTTAATTCAATTAATGAAGTTTCAACTTCTAATTCATTATAGTTAGTGCATATGGATCTTTTTGGTCCTACACAAACTAGACGTATTGGAGGAAAATACTATGTATTTGTTTTAGATGATGACTTTACTAGATTTTCATGGGTCTATTTTCTAGAAAATAAATCTGAAGCCTTTTCATATTTCAAAACTTTTAGAGACCATGTTTTAAATAAGAAAAACCTACCATTGATAACTATCCATAGTTATCATGGTGTTGAATTTCAAAATTTAGATTTTGATACTTTTTGTAGTAAGAAAAGTATTACTAACAATTTCTCAGATCCAAGAACTCCGCAGGAAAATGGTGTTGTTGAAAGAATAAATCGTATAATTCAGGAAATGACAATAACCATGTTGAGTGAATACTCAATTTCTATGCACTTTTGGGCTGAAGCTCTTAGTAATGCTTTCTATACTATAAATCATTTTTTGACTAGACCATTTCTTAATTAAACCCCTTATGAGTTATGGACTGGCCGAAAACCTAAAGTTTCATTCTTCAATGTTTTTGGGTAAAAAGTATTCATTCTGAATACAAAAGCTAATCTACACAAATTCGCACCAAAATTTGATGAAGGAATTTTTCTAGGTTACTCCACAACTTCCAAGGCTAATAGATTTTAAACTAAAATACTTATACTGTTGAGGAAACATTACATGTAAAATTTGATGAAACAGGTCCTTTTGTTTTCAACCAACCCAAACCTACATCGATGGATGTGTTTTCTAAAAATGTTTATCAATCATTATTAGAATATCATTATGATAAGAAAAATATTCAAGTAAATACATCTGAAGCTTTTACCACAGAAGATTTTATACCATATGTTGATGAATAGGTTTTACAAAACCCAAATCAATTGTTTCTTAGGAATCATCCCAGTGATAATATTATTGTTGATGTAAATCATCCAGTAAGGTCCAGAAAATCCTTATGAAATAAA
Source organism: Viscum album (assembly GCA_963277665.1). Lineage (NCBI taxonomy): Eukaryota > Viridiplantae > Streptophyta > Magnoliopsida > Santalales > Viscaceae > Viscum > Viscum album. Next base: position 767,457,256 of record OY728162.1, read on the forward strand.
ATAGAACATCATGCTTTTCTTTCCCAATTTTAACCCAAAATTCCAAGTGAGGACTTAGGTGATGAAGATTGGATCAAAGCAATGCAAGATAAAATAAATTAATTTGAAAGGAATCAAGTCTGTAATTTAGTTGATAGACCTAAAGAAACAACTGTAATTTGTGTAAAATGTCTTCTCAGAAACAAATGTGATGAAAATGGAATCATTGTACGAAATAAATCAACACTTGTTTCTATAGGCTATAATCAACAAGACGGAATAGACTATGAAGAAACATATGCTCCTGTAGCAATACTTGAATCTATTCATATTCTATTATCCTTTGCAGCATACATTAATTTCAAATTATTTCAAATGGATGTAAAATATGCTTTTCTAAATGGTTTTTTTCAAGAAGAAGTTTTTGTCAAACAACCTCCGAGTTTTCTAGACCCAAAACATCCTAATCATGTTTTTAAACTTACCAAAGCCTTATATGGTCTTAAATAATCCTCTAGAGCGTGGTATGATAGACTAACAAGATTTCTTTTACAGAAAAATTATACGAAAGGTATAGCCGATCCAACCCTTTTTATAAAAATGGAAAATAAAAATGTTTTGATTGTTCAAATCTATGTTGATGACATCATATTCGAATCAACTCAGAAATATTTAACTGTTTCTTTTGCTAATTTAATAAAATCTGAGTTTGAAATGAGTATGATGGGTGAGTTAACATTCTTTTTAGGTTTTCAAATTTCACAAAAACCATAAGGAACGTATATATTTCAACAGAAGTATATAAAATATTTACTCAAAAAGTATGGTTATGACAAGACTAAAAGTATTAGCACTCCAATCAGTACCTCAAATACACTTGATCTTGATGAAACTGGGAAACCATTAGATCAAACAATCATTAGATGTATGATATGAAGTTTTTTATACTTTATAACTAGTCAACCAGGCTTAATGTTTTCTTTATGCTTATGTTCAAGATATCAATATAATCCAAAAGAGTCTCGTTTAAAAGTCGTAAAGAGAATATTTCGGTATTTAAAAGGAATTATGGATCTAGGTATCTTTTATTCTTCTGGAAATTATTTTGTTTTAAAAAGTTTTTCAGATGATGACTTTGGAGGTTGTAGAATGGATAGAAATAGTACATCTGAAACATGCCATTTGTTAGGAGACTCCTTGGTTTCTTGGTCGTGCAAGAAACAACACTTTGTAGAACTCTCCAATCCTGAAGCTGAATATGTAGCAGCAGGAATTTGTTGTGATCAAGTATTGTTGATGCAACACACACTCACTGACTATGGATTGAGTTATTCTAAAACTCATATTCTTTGTGATAATGCTAGTTCCATAGCTCTCAGTAAGAACTCATCACATCAATCACCTTCAATGAACATAGATGTTAGGCATCACTTTCTTAGGGATCACACAAAAAAAGAAGATATTATTCTATAATTTATCAGAACGCAAGAAAAAATTGCTGAAATTTTTACAAAAACATTATCTTTCGATAGGTTTGAGTTTATAAAACAAAAGCTAGGAATGATTAAATTAAAATAATCATTCATATCCACTTCTTGTTTTATTTTTCTCCTTACATCAAACAACTCCCTTTGAAAGAGGGAGGAAATTTTTTACCCTACTTCTTACTATGTTTCTTCTTATCTTATGATCATTAATTATTTACTCTCCTAGTATGTGTTTTTGTTTTTTGTTTATTGTATTGACAGTTTTATCGTATCATTTACTTTTCGGTTTATCGTATTGATAGTTTTAGTGTATTATTTTTTCCATCGTATTGTCTGATGATGGTAATGTTTTTATTTTCCATCATACTATCTGATGATGGTAATGATTTTCTTTTCCATCGTACTGTCTGATGATGGTAATGATTTTCTTTTCCATCGTACTGTCCGATGATGGTAACAAGATTGTTTTCCATCATATTGTTAGTTCATGGTAACAAGATTGTTTTCCATCGTATTGCCAGTTCATGGTAACAAGATTTTTTTCCATCGTATTATTAGTTCATGGTAACCGGATTGTTTTCCATCGTATTTTCAGTTCATGGTAACAAGATTGTTTTCCATCGTTTTGTCAGGTAATGGTAACAAGATTGTTTTCCATCGTATTGTCATTTCATGGTAACAAGATTGTTTTCCATCGTATTGTCAGTTCATGGTAAAAAGATTGTTTTTCATCGTAATTTCAGTTCATGGTAACAAGATTGATTTTCATCATATTGCCAGTTCATGGAAACTAGATTATTTTTCATCAGATTGTTAGTTCATGGTAATGACTTTCTTTCCCATAAACATGAATATTGTTTTTTTACGTACGTTTGTGTTTTCTTTTGGACTCTACTAAAACCAACAATTTTCTTTCATTCTCCATAAGGTACTGTTCATTTTTTTCCTTCTTTTATTTTAATCCTAACCATTGATCTTATTTCCTCTAATCCTGATCATAGAAGATCAACGGTCACCCGTTTTATCACCTATAAATACCCCCTCCCCAATCCCACATAGTTTTTTTCAGGATCTACTTCGAAGCTCTGCCTCATTGTTTTAAGTCATCATACGGTCTTTCATCGGCAGCATCCCAATCTCACAGTCTTCTTCTAACACTCCTACCGATATGTCCTCAAAGCCTTTCTCAGAAAAAGTCCTTTTAAGGGAAAGGTTAGTTTCACGAGACTTATATGATTCGTATGATTCTATAATCAAGAGGATAATCTTGTTTCAAGGATGAGAGCATTTCTGTGTTGAAAGGCATGTTTCTCAAGATCCGGTTCTCTTTGATGAAGTTTGTCATTTTTATAAAACTGTATCATTCGACAACGACATGACTATCTATTTTGATGTGTGTGATAGAAAGTTATCTATGTCTGTGAAACAAGCTGCTCATTTTCTGAATGTCCCAATAGAATGTGATTCCTACTGTCCATCCCATAAATTACCAGAAGAGGTCGGTACGTTTAATAGAGAAAGTGCAGAGAAGTCTCTGTTTGATGTGAATGAAGATAAAAGGAAAGTGGCTCATCTTTCACCAGACAATATGTTTGTGGCTCTATGGATGCAAGGTTTTCTTATCCCAAGAAAAGGGGATAGAGAAACATTGAATGTTTCTGATATCGTAATGTTTGACTATCTTTTCATCATGAGAAAAGTGAATCTCATGGCATATGTTTTCAAAACAATTAAGAATGTGAAGTCAGGGGAAATCAAATCTCATTTGATTATGTATCCAGCCATTCATAGAAATTTTATTCTTGAGTGTATGATGTTTTTATACATTCGTTTGAAAGGAATGTTGATAGATCTAAAACAATCCTGGATTAGAAAAAGTACTATGAAGAAATTGACTGTTTGTTTTAATCAGAATTCAAAACTTTTTGTTAAAGGTGTAGAAGATGAATCTCCTCAGAATCAATCGGCACCTATGCCAGCAAAAGACATTCAATCTGCTGGTATTTCTAAAAATTCAGATCTTCAAACTAGCTTAAAGCCAAAGAAGAAGACAACATACAATAAGAAAGTTGTATCCAAATGGATAGAGGATAAGGAACAGAGAAAAGAAGGTGATCCAATGTTTTTATTTTATCGAGACGAAGATTTTGCAGAAAGAATAAGGGTAGAAGAATACCTTAAAGCTGAAAATAAAAAAAAGTCTGTTTCGAAAAGAAAAGATCAAGACTTTGTCTACTCTAATGTCTTGAAAATGGTTGAGGATGCAAGTGCTCAACTAACGGAAGAAGTGCATCAAGAACCCATCGTACAGATTCTACCTGAGAAAGAAAAAGGAAATCATATGTTGGAAGAAATACAAGAATTTGAAGAAGGGGAAGGAGATTTTCTTTTGGAATTTCATTATAGTTCAAAGAAGAGTAGAGAAGAATTGATTCAAAAGGAAAGTGAAGGTACTCAACAAGTTCCTCATGCCGATCAAGCTCCTTTTGAAGCTTTTAAAACTCCAGATATAATTTTTTCTAATCTAAAGCAAGGTGCTAAATCTTCTCACACTAATAAAGTTATTGTTGTTAGTGATAAAGTGGAAGAAGAAATAAAGTAGAAATAAAAAGAAAAAGAAAAACAACCAGTTCTAGACTCAAGATGATCAAATGAATTTCCTTCGTACGATGAGGATACTGATTTAGATCATACAATCTCTCTCAGAAAGAGTGATTACATTTTCCATGTATTGAGAAGGGTTGAGAAGACCATTCCATATTTACCTAGGCTGGAAGGGAAGATTGTTTTTATTACGGAAATTCAAAAGAAGAAGTTTGGCTCTGTAAAAGAATTAAGAAAGAAATTTTTGTTAGTTGATACCGATTTAAATGTTCTTTCAGAATGTTCGGCTACCCATAAGAAGGCCTGCAACAAGATGAAAAAGTGGTCGTACAAAACAGAGAGCTCAGTCAATGATCATGAGATAGAAATTTAATATATTAGAAGGTTGTCCAATGAGCTTGCAATTGCTTTCAATAAGCTTGACAAAGAAATGGTTGAAAGGTTGAATCTCTTGTCTTCCCAACAATCCAATGTTCCTTTAGTAAAAGACTTACAAGATAGAGTGAATTCTTTTTAGGATGAGTTTTCGAAGCTTTCAACTTTCAAGGATGAAATAGTTCTCTTGATGAAACAGAACACTGGGTTATCCAAAGATAACAAGAATTTGAAAGACATAATTGATACTCTTGATGAAGTAATTAGAGTTCAGGAAGAGACAATCATAAATCAGGATCAACTCTTTGCCGATCAACAAGTCCTTCTCAGATCTCAAGGTGATGCTATTTCAGAAGACAGGAAAGAAATCAAAAATATGAAGGCAATTCTTCATGAGTTAATTGAAAAAGATAAAGAAAGAGAAAACAAGTGACTTGTATTTGTTTTCATGTTTGGCCTTGATTGTAATCGTAATGAAATTTCTTGTATCCATTGTCTTGTATTCTTTTTCTAACTCTTTCAGACTATTCATGTTTACCCCTTTCTTTTTGTAAATCAGAAAGGGGGAGAAAGTTTATAGGGGGAGAATGTTTTATCAAGGGGTATAATGCTTTTCAACACATAAGGAGAATCTACTAATACAATCCTTAGTAAAGTCTACCTAAGGGAGAGTTAGTTGTATTCAATTTCTTATTCATAAGAGTTTCCAATAACTCAGGAGTAGATAAGTATTTCTTTTAGTTTTGGTCTTGTGTTTTTTACTTTACAAAATGGGGGAGATTGTTGAGTCAAAAGTTCACTTTTTGACTTCTATATCATGTTTTGGAAATCAAAAATATCTTTTATCATGTCTATTGTATCGTACTGACCATAATGATCGTACTGACCATGTCAATCGTACAATGCTGATCGTATTGATCATGATGATCGTACTGATCATGCTGATCGTACGGACCATGCTGATCGTACTAACCATACTGATCGTACTGACCATGTCAATTGTAAAATGCTGATCGTACTGACCACGTCAATCGAACAATGCTGATCGTGCTGACCATGCCAATCAAACAATGATGGTCGTACTGAATATGGAAATTGTATTGTATTTGCTTCTCATAAATTTCATTACATTCTTGTTTTGGTACTTAGTTAAAAAACATGTATCATATTAATCGTACTCATGTTTTTCATCTCTACATATCTTTTGTTTTAACCAATATGATGTCGTTGAGTTAGTTAAAAAATAATCAAAATGATTTCATGCTTTCTGTTTCAATATGACCATTATATGCCAGGTGTCCAAGTCCCTCCGAGTTTTTCGGAGAAATAAGACCGTTGAAGGAAATGAGAGCGTTGGAACCTGAGGCTTATAAATAGGAGGTCATTTGAAGCTGAACAAAGCGAATAGAACGAAGAGATTTTAAAACAAGTGTGATACTTTGCTTCAATCAAGATTCTAGAGATAGATGTTGTGACTTCTCTCATGTTGTGTGCTTTGTGTGTCCGATCATTGTAACGAGGGATTTCATGTAATTGAAAGACATAGGTGCCGATTACCTACAAAATCGAGGGCTACTGGGGATAGGCAGACAGACGGTCCGATCATCGTATCGAGGGCTGCAGGGGATAGGCAGACAGACGGTCCGATCAACATATCAAGGGCTGCCGGGGATAGGCAGATAGACGGTCTAATCATCATATCGAGGGCTTACCAAGGTGTTGGTGAGACAGAAATTTTATCCTAGGAGAAAGGATAACCCTTCTCTTTGGGTTAAAAGGATTGTAATACTTTTCCTTTTCCGCTGCAAATTGTAATAGAAAGGAAATTGTTTTTCTTCCTTTTCTATCTCATATACATTTTTAATTCTTTCAATTACATCCATTCTATTACATAATTTATTGATTGATTCTATACGCTTTAAGGTAGAATCATTCATCATTTGTTTTACTCTGATTATTGTATTCATCTTGAATACAATTACTTTTCTTTTCTAATAGTATTACATTACATCATACCTTTTATATTAAATACAATTGTGGGTGTTTGTATTTGTATTTTTTTAAGACCTTTTAAACTAATCTCTTAAGTGTTTAAACACAATGTTTTTAAACCTACAATTCACCCCCCCCTCTTGTATTGTTCCATCTAATATCCAAATACATATACTTATTCGATCAAACAATAAATTATATTTAATGAAAAAATTATAATCTAATTATACTTCCAAACGATTCAAATTCATAATTTAACACTATAAATGTTTTCAATAAAAAAAAGTTTTTTTCAATTAAAATTTATTATTTTTAACTATTCATCAAAATATGTATGTAATCAGAAAGGTACCAAAAATTTATCCCAATATATTTATTATCTATTAAAAATAATAATTTAATTTAATTAAATTGAATATATAAAGGTGTTCAATATTGGTTTTAAAGTGGGTTCCCCATTAAAAGGCGGTAAAATTTCATTTTTTATAAAAATACTTATTTTATCTAAAAAATGTATTTTTTATTATATTATGTCTAAGAAACACATAATGTGTATTATAAAATAATCTGGAGTACAAAAAATTCAAAATCATGTTAATACTATTCATAACCTCTTTTTGAATGGCTAGTTTAGTAAGTCGTGATGCACTCATACTCGGTGTTGTGTGTAACAGAAGTTATTGAATTAATTTTAAGAGATAACATTTTATGAAATCATGGGGTGTTGCATACATTCTTCTATGAAAACCAATTCACCATTATTCTAAACTAAACAAATATATTCCTAATATTTCATATGAAATGTATAGCCATTAATTTCATACTTGAAAAATGTTATCAAATTCAAAAATGGAACATCGACTAACAATAACAATTTTTTATGATGGATATGATCTTAAAAGTGTGGTCGCATTAATCCATTGAAATAATGTTCTGTTATGCTCATTCAAGATCCACATATATTTATTCATTGGATAAGATTGTTTGAAAACATTAATATGAAATGTTTTATATGAGTTGAGCATGGTCTTTGTAATTCAAAATTTATAAATGTACCTTCATGATCTGTTCACATCATAATGATTTAAATTTCAAGACATAGATCCCATTTCTACAACAATAAAATTCTTCATGGTGAGATATAGTCAATCCAATGTGCTCCACTACAGATAAGTTGTTGTAAAAAACTCCACGTCCTCCTCAGAAATATACTTCTCAACAATGTAGGATTCAGGTCGATATGGATTTGTAACATACACCTTCAATATATTTATATATATTTGAAAATAATACATCCAATTTAGATTTATAGGACATAAATTATTTATTTCTCACACAAAACTAACCATTAAATGAACCATGATATCAAAAAAAGATAGGAAAATAAATTTCAAATTGAAAAAGAATAGAAACAACTTCATTCTCCAAAATGTTCAAAGCATTTAGATAAATCATCTTAAGGGAAATTGAATTTAAAAACTAGCACACCTTCATGATATTAATTATGATATAAATTAGATATATTCCATGCAAGGAAACTGATAAGAGCTATTTCATCATGATGTTTTAATCATGAGTTTTCTTACCTATCAACATTAAATCCTTTAAAGATATAAAATTTTCAAATTTAAAGAATAATCATGTGGAACATTAATATGCTAGAGATATTGAAATAATCAAATTTTATACCTCATTTAATGTATGAAAATCTTGTGGTAATAATTTTCACATTCATTCAAGACTGGGAGCTTACTACAAATGTATTCTCATTGAGATTAAGTTCAATGATTCTTTCAACCCATCTTTAGTCATTATTTAATATCTAAAACTTTTCTAGTAAAGATTTCATAGATATTATTCTCTGCATGAATGAAAGAAATATTATGTTTGACCTAATGATATCTCTAACATGGTATCATAGAAACTATTGATTGATTCTTCCAAATATTTTTATCATTGTCGGATATTTGTGTCTTTCGGAATGTAATGCCAATGCTTTTCACCCTATTACAAAGCATGTTCAGTGGATAATGGTATTGGACAAATATAAAATTCTTGTGAGCCATTTAATTCAGTTTCAATATTTTATATGTATTATACATAGACAAAACCTTTATATGTTCCATGTAAACTATCGTTTCCAAAGATGAAGTTGATAATATGAAGTCCATTGTTAACAATTTGGATATGATTTATTCACTTTAAAACTGTATCCATAAAAATGTCCATATTTTGAGATGTTATTTATAGTGATCATAATAATTTCATATAATTAAAAATATTTTATTTTATATGAATAATCCATCCTAATATCTTACTCCCATAAAAGATTCAAATAAAAAATTATTGATGACAAGAAAACATCAATATCATTTTTAGGATGATTTTGTTAAGAGATCATTAATCTCTACATGACATATTTTCACTTCATAAAAAATTAATGATATGAGCTTTAAATTACCAATTAAAGTGGCCATTATATATGTGTTCTATTAATTCTTTGATATAGATTCATTCCATTGTTGCACTGTCCATGTATGTGATTTATAGCATCACTTACAAATGTAGAAAACTGCTGATCTATTTTCATCCACTATGGAAAATCAATCGGACGCTATAATTTTCCATCACATATCTGATCATCTTCTTTCCATATTAATATTTTTTAATCATGTCATTTAGAAAATAAATGATTCAAATGATGAATTACATGAAGATACAATGATTCCTTGGAAGGGTTCTATATAACTAAAACATATTCCGGTGAGTCCCATAATATAAATTCTTATTCCTTCCCATATAAAACAAAATCATTTGGGTTGGTATGTTTTTTTGTATCCTAATCCCATCAGGCATTGTATTTTCTTTGCATTACAATGTAAATCTAGAAGGTTATTCTATTCAGTAAACATATCTTTCAAAAATTATGGACACACTATAAAACTCATGTCACTTCATCCATGATGCGTCATCATGTTAATAATTATTAAAACAATCAATAAAAAATGTAAATTTTATAAAACCTTAATATAATGGTTTTCATAATCACCATATAGATTATGAATTTTCTATTCTTTATCAATTATCTTCTCTTCAGTATTATGAATAATTTATTTAATTTGATAATGGTCATAATCTTTCAATGTTCTATCATTAGTAGATACAAAATTTTGTATAGTTTCACCAATCCAAATGAAAGGGCTCTAACTTGGATTCAATCCATGACAAATTAAACTTTCTTTTAACTATATGATTTTTGTATTCTTTATATCAAAAACTTTTATACATGTCTAAGAAATCATTTCATTTTTTGGAACATATCATTTAGAAATTTTCAAAACAAATCAACAACTTCCTCATATTTATCACATATTCAATGTTCCATAATCGAACTCTAACTCATTATTATCTATAATAAAGTTAAAAAATAAATACCTTTTCAAAAAAATATAGTAGTGATACAAGTGATTAAATGTAACATACCAAATAAGTAAAGAATTATGGATTTTAATATCTATGTCTATTTATGAATTAGATAGTTTTTAGAGGCTTAATATGAGAATGAATCCACTCTTAAGCAAATAATTCTCTAATATTTTTAAAAGATTGGTTTCCCGCCTTTTGATGGAGAACAATTTTTAAATATATATTTTGAAAATTTTAAAAGCTCTATTTGAAAAATATACTTATTCTTTATGATTTTGACATTGAAATTTACTTTGGATAATTTTTTTGTATTTTTCTCACAATGTTTATTTTTTAATGAATAGTTAAAAATACTGCATTTTACATCAAAAATTATTTTTCATATAATATAATTATATGGATAGATTATATTTTTAATTAGTTTTAAAGTATAAATATAATATATTTTTACCATTTAATCCAATTGTGGTCATTGTAATTAATTTCACATTGAAATTGGACATAAACAAATGTTAAACTTTTGATAGATATTGTTTCTAAAAAACCCGGTATTTGTTTTGACAACGAAAATTATTTTTTAATTAATTAATACAATTTCTGTGTTTGTAATTTGGTAAAATCGATTCAGTATTTGGAATCAGATGGTCCAAATTTTGAAATTAAGACTCTTTGGTTATTGGATTGTATGAATAGTAACGACGGTAATTATTTTAATTATCATGATTAATTAGTAATCGGGTAGTTAAGGGTAATAAAATAGTATCATAATAATATAAAATGACCACAAAATGTGTCCTAATGCTACGATTTGTGTCATGGATGACCATGGGATTCCTTGTTCCAACATTGTGACCTCATGAAATCACTTTTGTGTGATAGTGATATTTAATCTTTTTATTTTTAAAGAAAGTTAAATATAAAATAGTATGTAACACCTAAGTAAAACAATTATAATTTTTTCTACATATATTATATATTAGACTATAAATTTCTAATTTAAATATAAAAATATTTCCTATATAATGGTATTTTTTTATAATTTTTAGACATTAAATAAATAAATTTATTTATGACACCATGATGATGTAGTGATTACCTCATTAATGAACAATTTATATAAAATTAATAGATAATGTTAAAACTAATACATAAACTTGTCAAAAACATATTGGATGGGTGGATATCGAACACTTATCACCTTATCCTTGAAATATATCATTTTGGGACCTTTATAATCAAAAAAACATTTTATAATAAAGTAACATTTCATGACTTTCCAAGAGTGCACCCTCCCTCTTATTAAAGTCCCCCACCTCTACCCCCTTACCCACACCTCTCAAGCCATTGGATCCGCCAAAATCTGATCATTTTATATCTCCACATCCCTCTCTTCATCCTAGAATCCTTACCATAGGAAGAAATCGTTTCAAGAAAACCTTTTTGTTCAAACCAAGGGGAGTTACCCGATATAAAGGTAATGTCTTCTCTAATGTTATTTTGTGTTATTTTGCTTCTCCAACCCCCTAAACTCATTTTATTAATCTCTTATATAAAAAAAGTATGTTCAATATACTAGGTTGTTTTTATGAGATGGATTCGAGATACACTTACACACACCTCTGTCTAATAGTTATAGAACTTACTGTTTCTGTGGATGGCGAATTACTGCCTCACGAATCAATGATTGTTCAATATTCTTTTAATACCATTCATGGTGGCCATTAAGATGTAACTCTATTTATATGTCATATATATTATGTTTATCTTTTACTTATGATTATTTATTTTTCAATTATGGAATACCTTTATGGTTTCCATTATGGGTAAACGTGATAATTTCAGTTTAGGATGTGTGGACTACCGCCCCTTTAAAGTGATTTGAATCATTAATGCCATATGTGGGACGTATAAATGATGTATTTAATGATATTATATTTTATATTATTCTGGAAATATAATATAAATTTATATCATTATTATTTCATTCCATTAAATATGAAATAGAAATGAAAGTAGCATTCATGCGTACCTACAGCTTCGCGTCTCCATGAACGGTTCAATTCATTTCATACCTCTAAATGTTATGAAATAATATAAATGCATGTATATACTGGATATATATGATATATATGATTTCAACATCATGAATTTAATTTTGGATATATTGTATATTTTACCACATGAACAACTTGTAATTTTAAGAAGTTTATTTTTGACTCAAGTACCAATGATAGACAAAACGATCGTTATTAACTTAAATTATTACATAATGATTATAACATGGTAATAAGTGATATAAAATGAATAATGAACTTGAAAAATGTTCTTAATCAAGTAGAAATTATCTCTGGTTTATTATTTAGGAGATTAAAGAATGATCTAGTCAAATGAGACACGAGGTAAGGGACTTCATCTCAATCTCCTTTCATTATGGCATATTTTTTTTATACACAACATTCTTGTATACAGTAAATAAACCCCTTTGACATTTAATTTTATTCAAAATTAATCTTTTTATATGATGCGTTTTTACTAAATGAAAAAAGGTAATGTTTTTGTCTTACGTATGCGGTGACAACAACTTCTACGCCACCGTGACCGTTATTTTAGTTTCATTTTCCTATACAAGACATAACTTTTTTAAATGAATAATAAATACCATGTTATACATTTCATTAATTTAGGTATTGAAAGTGTTTTTGATAATGTTTTTATTATAACAATGTGTTTTAATATATTGTTATTTACATGTGGAAATTTCATGTTTCCTTCATGCATGTTTTATGGGATATGATTATTTTATGGTTCTTGGGAATTTTTTATGAAGATGGGTGGTTCCATGATAAACTAAGGGTGGGTGAGCCCGATATAGATCTCTAATGCATTGGGTAATGCGAAGGGGTTAAACGCTAAGGTTTCTCTGAAGAGATTTAGGGAATATACTGCGATGGGTTTTCCAAATGTAACCATGAGGGTTACTCCTTACGTAAGAATGTTATGAATGCCTCAAGTTACCTTTATGTCTTATGATTTCAATGAGTTATTCAAAAATCTTATGATTTTATGAGGTATGTTAATGTTCTTATGTTTTATGAGAAAACAATGATTTCATTGATTCTTATGAATTCATGGACTAATGTTTTCATTCGGTATTTTTATATCCATTACTGATCTTTTTATGCTCATCCCATGTTTTTGAAATGTTTTCCATAGGTTAAGGGAAAAGTACCTGATGTGATTTTAGTGTCGAGGAAGTGTCTAGAAAGAATCCGTGTTTTATTTTAAATAATTTTCCTTTGATGGGAAAAGTGAATATTGTGTTTGATGTAACCACCTTGTTTAAATGTAGAATGTAATGCATGCTTTATGATCTAATTCTCTAAAACTCTAAACCTGAAGATAATCCTCAATGAGTATTCTTGAAATATCTCATTATTAGTTAATGTTTAAAGTTGGATCCTTCTAGTTGGTATCAAAGGTCAGTTTAGAAAACATTAGGAGTTAGAATTCATTTAAATTATTATCCAAATTTTTTTATGGACAAACTGAAATGATATTTCAGTTGATGATTACAATGTTGATTTATATAAGAAATGTTTGTTCAGAATAGTTTTCCACATATGAAACAGGGAAGCAGTGCTATGAATAAATACAAAAGGAAATGACCATCTGAATCAGCATTCTGAGATGGTCAGAATTGGAACTGAACAGTTTGTCGTAGTAATGGATTAGTTTATGTAAGCGATAAATGGTGGTGGTATGCATGAAAAAGATCATCCATATTAACTGTAGAGGAACATGTCAGTGGTGGAACATTTCATGAAGAAACATCCCCTATCATTCACAAGATCATCTAACCCTTTGCTAACTGAACGGTGGATTAAAGCACTAGAGAAGATTTTTGACGTCATGGGGTGTTCATACAATCAAAATCTTAGTCTTGTTGTTTACCATTTGGAGGGTGAATCAGATCAGTGGTGGTCGATGGTTAAAAATATCAAGGATGTGGACGATATTGATGCTCTTGACTGGGACAAATTCAAAGGTATGTTTCCTGAGAAATATTTTCTTAAGGTTCTTCGACTTAGGATGGAAAAACAATTATTTGAATTTAGTCAAGAGGATGGCTCAGTGGCATATTATGAAGAAAAGTTCACTCGATGGGCAAGGTATGCTCCAAATTGTTTTTGGAGACCTTGATATTAAAATCAATCGTTTTTACTCAGGATTAAATCCAAAATATTGAATGATTTACCTTCTAGTGAGTTCAACAATTATGAAAATATTGTTCGATGTGTTGAGAAGGTGGAAATGGAGTTTGTCGATGATCAAGTGTTCTATAAAAACCTATAGAAGAAGAGACCGAGGTGGAAGGGGAAATTGAAGAATCCTTAAAAAAGTTATGATGGTAAGAAAAATAAATTTTCAATTTGTTATAAATGTGGTAAAAATATTGCTTGGGAATGTATTTTGAATTCTGGAAAGTGCTACTAATGTTGTAAGATGGGACATAAGTCTCGTGATGGCACTGAAAATGATCAGGGTGATGGTAAGAGCTAATTTTATTTACAGATTTTGAAATGTTTCAAGTGAAATGTGATGGGTCATTATGAAAACGAGTGTTCGACAAAGAGATAAAATGATAGGAAGAAGTTAGAAAACAAGAATAAAGGTGTGGTGAAATACTTTACAACTACTTCAGCAGATGTTGGGCTATCAAATTAAGTGGTATCAGGTACTTTGTTTATTTTTTAAGATTATTCCAATGTGTTATTTGATTCGGGGTCTACACATTCTTTCATCTCTGAAAAATTTTCTAGTAAATTGGGAAATCCATCTCAATAAATGACTCCTAAACATATGGTAAAAACACTTTGGGATAATGCTGGGGAAAAAAGAATTTATAAGAATCTTCATATCCTTATCTGTGGAAATATCCTACTTGAAAACGATTTTGTTTTACCATTAGTAGAGTTTAATGTTGTCCTGGTTATGGATTGGTTCTCTGTTTACCATGCTAAGATTGATTGTAGAGCTAAAGAAGTTTTTTTCAGAAATATTTTCAATTTGTGTACAAGAATGACCCCTTGCTGTTGATAACATATCAAGAGGCATTAAAACATGTAAAATATGGAAAAGAATGTTACCTTGCATTTATTGTTCAAAATAAAGGAACCGTTCAGATTAATGATGTTCTATTGGTAAATGAGTATCCTGATGTTTTTCCTGATGAGTTTCATGGAATAATACCTAATCGGGAAGTTGAATTTACTGTTGACATAGTTCCTGATGCTAAGCCAATTTCAAAACCACCTTATTGAATGGCTCAAATTGAACTTTTAGAGTTGAAGGATAAATTGCAAGATTTATTAGAGAAAGGATTCATCTGACGTAGCACATCACCATGTTGTTATCCTGTCTTATTTGTTAAAATTAAAGATTGTTTTATGAGACATTACATTGATTATAGTGCCTTGAATTACATCACTATTTTGAACAAATATCATTTGACTCATATCAATGATTTGTTTGATCATCTCCAGGGTGATCAGTATTTTTCAAAGTTTGACTTGATATCAAGTTACCATCGGTTGAAGGTAAAGGAAGTAGTTATTCTGAAGACAGTGATTCATACAATATATGGCCATTATGAATTTGTTGTAATGACTTTTGGGTTAACCAATGCACTTTTTGTATTCATGGACCTTATGAATAGAATTTTCCATGTGTTCTTGGATAAGTTTTTGGTTGTTTTCATTGATTATATTTTGGTGTTTTCTGAAAGTATAGGAGAGTATTAAAGTCAATTAAGGGTTATTTTGGAACCTTAAAAGAAAATAAATTGTATGGTAAATTCAGAAAATGTATGTTTTGGTTGAAACAAATTTCTTTCCTTGGTCACATTGATTCTAAAGATGGAATAACTGTTGATCCTGCAAAAACAATGATCATTAAAGAATGGCCAAGACCCACAAATGTAATCGAGATTCGTATTTTTCATGGTTTGGAAGGCTATTACCGAAGTCTTGTTAAACAAATTTCATGGTTTTCTAGTCCAATGACTAAGCTAACTCATATGGGTGTTAAGTTTATCTCGACAAAAGATTGTGATGATTATTTTCAGGAGTTGTAAAGAACATTGGTGAATTCTCCAGTCATGGAACTAACTTCCAAGAATGGTGAGTTTGTTATCTATAGTGATGATTGATTGAAATGACTTGGTTGCATCCTAATGTTGAATGATCAGGTAAATTCATTTGCTTTATGTCAGATGAAAAATAATGAGTTAAATTACCCTACACATGATTTGGAATTAACTTCTCCTATTTTCACTTTAAAAATTTAGAAGCATCATTCATATTGTGTAATGTATAAAATATATACTGATCACAAAATATTAAAGTATATATTCACTCAAAAAGAATTGAACATGAGACAGAGTAGATGGACAGAATTAATCAAGGATTATGGTTGTACAATTCATTACCATATGGGAAATGAAAATAAAGTGGCTGATGCTTTGAGTTGAAAAAGGAATGCTCCATTAACCATGTTATGTTTAGAACCTGATCCTTTTGTTATGTATTTGATGAAATTTGGAAACCAAGTTGTTGGTGTAGGATATTCATATGTTTTGTTTCAGGTATTAGTGAAATATTCTCTATCAGACATAATTAAGCATTCATAGAAGCAAGACAGTGAGTTGTAGAAAAAGGTAGAGCTGTATCAGAAGGGTATGTTGCCTGAATTCAACATTGATAATGATTCTGTTTTGAGATTTGGGAAGAGATTGTGTGTGACTTGTGTTTGACAGTTGAAGAGAGAGTTGTTATGTGGAACTCATAGTTCTCCGTTTTCAGTTTATCGTGGCAGTACTAAGATGTATAGAGTTTTTCAGGAGTATTACTATTGGGATGGAATGAAAAGATATATTATTGATTTTCCTGTGAAGTGTTTGACTTGTATATAGGTTAAAGTATAGTGGTAGTTACCGAAAGGGATTCTTCAACCTTTACCAGTGACAAAGTGGTAATGGGAGAATATATCCATGGACTTCGTTGTGGGGTTGCCAAAGACACCTCGAGGTAATAATGTGATCTGGGTTATTGTTGATCGCTTGACTGAATCTGCTCATTTACATGCTATACGAGATACTTTTTCCCTAGATCAACTTTCTCGTTTGTATCATAAAGAGATAATCAGTTTACATTGAGTTCGACTCTCTATTGTATTTGATTGTGATCACAGGTTGACATCTAACTTTTTGAAAGGCCATCAAAAGTCGTTGGGTATTGAATTAAATTTTAGTACAACATTACATCCCCAATCTGATGGGAACTCAGAATAAATAATTCATACTTTCAAGAAAATGATACATGTTTGTTCGATGGATTAACAGGGAAGATGTGACCAACATCTTTCTTTTGTTGAGTTTTCTTATAATAATAGTTTTCATTCCAGTATACATATTGCACTATTTGAGTAATGATATGGGAAGCGATGTCGAACTCTAGATTTTTAGTTTGAAGTAGGTGAAAGAAAGGTGATGGGACCAGAATTGGTAGAAGAGTTGGTAGAAAAAGATCAACTGATACAGAAACAAATGAAAATAGCTCAGAGTAGGCAGATAATTTATGAGGACAACAGGAGGAAGGATCTCTTTTTTGAGGTAGGTGATCATGTCTTCCTCAATGTTTCACCAAGAAAAACTGTGATGCAATTTGGTAAGAAAGTAAAGTTGAGTCCAAGGGTCATTGGAAGATATGAAATTCTGGAGAGAGTTGGATCAGTTGCATACCGAGTGGCTTTACCTGCCAGTTTATCTCAGGTACACAATGTTTTTCAAGTATTAATGTTAAGTACATGCAATATACATCTCATTTTTGAGTCCAAAGGTAGTTAAGTTGAATGAGAACCTATCTAATGAGGAAAAACTGGTCCAGATCCTTGACCATAGGGAGCATTTATTTCAGAATATGGTGAATCATCAAGAAAAGGTACTGTGGAAAAACCACATTATTGAAGAGGCATCATGGGAATCTGAAAATTCAATGAGGGATAAATACACCAACTTATTCAATAAGTAAAGAAATTGTTTGGATGTAATTTTCAAAAGGGGATAAGGATTTAACATCCCATGTAAGTAAAGAAATTTTTATTTTCATATCTATGTCTATTTATGAATTATATAGTGTTTTAGAGTCTTAAAATGAGAATAAATCCAATCTTAAGCATAGAATTCTCTAATATTTTTAAAAGATTGTTTTACTACCATTTGATGGAGAACCATTTTTAATTCTTTATTTTGACAATTTTAGAAACCTTATTTGTCAAAATAAAATTATTCTTTAGGACTGGACATTGAAATTTACATTGGATTAATTTTTAGTATTTTTCTGACAATGTTAATTTTTTTAATGAATAGTGAAAAATATTGCATTTTACTTCAAAACTGCTCATTCGTATAATTTAATTATATGGATTGATTATCTTTTTAATTGGTTTTAAAGTGTAAATAGAATATATTTTTACCATTTAATCCAATTTTTTAATTATAATTAATATCACTTTTAAAATGGACATAAACAATTGTACAACTTCTGATAGACATTGTTTCTAAAAAACCCGCTATTTGTTTTGACAACAAGAATTATTTATAAATTAATTAATAAAATTTCTGTGTTTTGAATTTGGTAAAATGGATTCCATATTTTTAATCATAAGGTCCAAATTATTTAATTAAGACTCTTTTTTAGACATTATGAATGGTAACAATGATAATTATCTTTAATTATTGTGATTAATTAGTAATCAGGTAGTTAATGGTAATAAAATAATATCATAATAATATAAAATGACCCCAAAATGTGTTATAATGCAACTGGTTTTGTCATGGCCAACCATGGGATGCCGTGTTCCAACTTTGCATCCCCATGGAATCACTTTTGTGTGATAGTGTCATTTTATCTTTTTATTTTTAAAGAAAGATAAATATAACAAAAGTATGTAACATCTAAGTAAGAAAATTTAATTTTGTCTACATAAATGACCTCTTAGACTATAAATAGTCATTGAAAATCTAAAAATATTTCCTACATCATTGTATTTGTTTTATAATTTTTAGACATTATATAAATAAATTTATTTATGACACCATGATGATGTAGTGATTACCTCATTAATGAACGATTTAAATAAAATGAAATGATAATGTAAAATATAAGAATTACACTTGTCAATAACCTATTATATGGGTGGATATCAAAATCCTATCACCATAACCTTGAAATATTTAATTGTGTGACTTTTTACATTTGAAACTCATTTTATAAAAAAGTAACATTTCATGACATTCCAAGAGTGCCCCACCTCCCTCATATAAAAGGCCCCCACCTCTACCCCCTTACCCACACCTCTCAAGCTATTTGCTCAGCAAAAATCTGTACATTTTATCTCTCCACATTCTTATCTTAATCCTAGAAGCCTTACCTTAGGCAGAAAGCTCTTCAACAAACCCTTTTGGTTCAAACAATGGAGAGTTACCTGATATAAAGGTAATGTCTTCTTTAATGGTCTTTTGTTTTATTATGATTCTCCAACCCCCTAAACTATTTTTATTCCTTTATTTAGTTACAAAACAAGTATATTAAATATACAAGGATGTTTTTATGAGAAGGATTAGATCTACACTTACACACAACTCCATCTAACTGTTAAAGAACATACTGTTTCTGTTCATGGAGAATTACTACATCACGAAACGATGATTGTTCAATCTTCATTTAACACCTTTAATGGTGTCCATTAAGATGTCACTATATTTATATATAATATATATTGTGTTTATGTTTTAGTTATGAATCTGTATTTTTTATTTATGGCATACCTTTATGGTTTCCATTATGGGTAAACACGATAATTTCATTTAAGGAAGTGCGGAATACCGCCCCCTCAAAGTGATTTGAATCCTTAATGCCATATGTGGGTTGTATAAAAGGATGGATTTAATGACATAATATATGATATTATACTTGGTAATATAATATACCTTTATATAATTATGATTTCATACCATTAATTATGAAATTGAAATGAAAGTAGCATTCATGCGTACGTACGACTTACCGTCTCTATGAATGGTGCATTTCCTTTCATACCTCTAAATGTTATTTAATATTATAAATGCATTTATATACTAGATATATATCATATATATGATATATAAATCATGAATATAATTCTGGATATAATTGATTTTTTACAACATGAACAACTTTGTAATTGTAAGAAGTTTATTTTTGACTCAAGTACCAAAGATCGAAAAAACGACCATTATTAACATAAATAATTACATAATAATCAAAACATGTTAATAAGTGATATAGAAGGAATAATTAACATGAAAAAGGTTCTTAAGAAACTAGAAATTAAATATATATTATTATTTAGGAGATTAAAGAACGATTGTGTCAAATGAGACACGAGATAAGGGAATTTGTCTAAATCTCATTTCATTGAGGGATATTTAATTTTATACACAACTTTCTTTTATACGGTGAATAATAACCTTTTAATTTTACTTTTATTCAAATGGAATATTTTTATACAAAGTGTTTTTACTAAATGAAAAATGGGAATGTTTTTTTCTTACGTATGCGGCTACAACGACTTCTCTGCCACGGTGACCATTTTTTTAGTTTCATCTTCCTCTACAAGCCATAACATATTTTTAAATGAACAATAAATACCATGTTTTAATTTTCAATAATTTTGGTATTGAAATATGTTTTGATAATGTTTTGATTATATCAAAGTGTTTTGATATATTGTGACTGAAATGACGAAATGTTATGTTTCTTTTATGCATGTTTTATGTGTTACAATTATTTTGTGGTTCTTGGGAATTGTTTATGAAGACGGGTGGGTCCATGATAAACTAAGGGAAGGTGAGCCCAATATAGCTCTCTAATGAATTGGGTAACGCGAAGGGGTTAAACTATCAGGTTTCTCTGAAAAGATTTAGGTAATATACTGTGACGGGTATTCCAAATGTAACCATGAGGGTTACTCCCTATGTAAGAATGTTTTGAATGCCTCAAGTTACCTTTTTGTCTTTTGATTTCTATGATTTATTCATAAATATTCTGATTTCATGAGCTATGTTAAAGTTCATATGTTTTATACGTAAATTATGATTTCATTTATTCTTATGAATACAAGGACTAATGTTTTCATTCTATATTTCTATATCCTTTCCTGATCTTTTTATGCTCATCCTATGTTTTTGAAATGATTTTCACATGTTAAGGGAAAAGAACATGATGTGATGATAGTTTCAAGGATGTTTCAAGAAATAATCCATGTTTTATTTTAAATACTTTTCATATGATGGGAAAAGTGAATACTGTCTTTTATGTAACCACCTTGTTTAAATGTGGAATGTAATGCATGATTTATGATCTAATTCTCTAAAACTCTAAACCAGAAAAGATATACCATGTGTATTCTGAATTATCTCACGATTAATTAATGTTTAAGGCTTGGGCCTTATATTAAGTAGGGTAATAGTATATTATTTCAATGATAATCAATAAGACACACTTGCTGTGTAACTCATTAGTAAAAATTTTCTACGATTTTCACCAATAGTGAAAATAATGTTTAAAAGGTTAATTACATTGGAAATTAAATTTAATGATAATTCGAATGACTATACAACAATCAAATAGAAAATAAAGTATCATTTTATAAACTATTTCATAATTTGAAAGTATATATTTTTTATTTTTTAAAAATTTGTTTCAGTTGAAAAGTATAATTATAAATTCAAGGGAATAATGAAATATAAATATAAATATTGTTTGTAAATAATAAAAATAAATGCATGGAATATATTTAAAAAATAAAATATAGTTATTCAATGCTCTCATTTTTCATTTTCTTCAGAATGAAATTAGATTAAATATGATATTGAATATTACTGATGAGAACTGAAATCAAGTGTGAACTTTCCATTTTTATTTGAATCATTATTATTAAATTTTTCTCATGTTTTTTTCATGAATAATCAATTTTTATTTGAAGAAACATGGATTCATACTATAATATAATCATATAGTAGTGTTCATACAACAAAATTTTGAATTTATAATTCATCACACACACATAAATATACGTATAAAATACTATTATAAAATTATTATATCTAGTGTATTATATAAATTATGGTAAGTATAATATGTACAATGTATTATATGATATCATGTGGTATTTGAATGTAACACACTAATGAGACAAATTTAAAATATTTTTTTCTACTTCAATAAATAAAATAAGAATATAGAATTATCAAGAGAAAATAGCAATTAGTGTGAATACCATGTGATATATGTGTGGTACCAGGATAATATAACATAGAAAATATACCCTATACAGTTCAATAATGTAAAGACCCGAAAATTTCAAAGAAATGTTTTTCTTAATTTTCATTGGAATTTTACAAGAACGCAGTTTCTGATGTCGTCTGATTTTGAGGCCCGGTGTGCCTTGAATCATTTTCCGAAGTTTGGTTCGGGTACGTTTAGTGAACGAACGAGCGGGTCTTTCTATATTTTGAACCAGTAATCAGAATTGAAATCTGAGGGCACCGATGAACTCGCAGCGCCGAGAATTGCTTAAGGGAACCTTAAGCGCAGTTGCGTTTTGTCGCATGAGGTGGTTAATTTTTGGGGATTCGATAAGACTTAAATAAATTGTAGTGTTACAATTTATTTTATGTGGAAGTTAATTTCTTCATAGAGATGCTGGAGGTGGGGCCACACCCCACCTAACTTCCCATGAGAGGGTATGACCAAGGGTGGTGGGGTCTGCACGATACCCCAACCCTTCACCTTCCCTTTAACCCCCACGATCATCCCCTCATTTAACACCCCTTGTGTTTGAATGTATATCTCTACAACCCCTCTTAATCTCCCTTGCTTTTAATGTCTCAACTCCCCATTAATCTCCTCTTCCATTAAGTTTGATAACTACTCTTATTTTGTGTAACTCTTCAGCTTTTCCTTCCACCAATAATTAATGCCAACATTCCTTAATTAATGAGATGAGTCCCTTCATTTGTTTAATTAAGTTGTTTGGTTTTAATTTTAAATCTTGGTGGTGTGAATAAAAATAATATCATGGGATATTATTTTGAGTTAGAGCTTTTGGTGTGGGAGAAAACTATAGTAAAGTCCTAGAGTTTTTGGGAGAGCTTTGGTTTGAAGAAGAAGAGAACTTTTCTTCGACAATGAACGGTTCTTCATCGATTAATAACACCTTCCCTTTAATGTAGAATGACTCGGCGTCCACGGTTCTCCATCTTCTTCATCCATAGAAACATGTGAGAAGATGTCGTTTCCTCCTCGGACGCACCCCAACATCCACAGAATCTATGTCCGACCCTGTGAAGTCATTCTCGCGACACCGATTTCCGCGCTGATGACGAACGAACCTTGAATCGAGGTAGGGGAATTTATTTTGGTATTCTCTTATCTTTTGAGAAAAGAACGACAAGCACGGACCAACCAAATCCAGGTTGATCCGCGTATCGTTCGTTCATGCGGATTGATGTTGAGGATTATTGTTTTTGCCCGTGAATTATTTCTTGTCGTACGTCAAACTCTATTAGATGGACACTTGCTATCATTATAACAGAAGGAGGTCGGACCGCACGAACACGACCGACCCTCCTCCCCCATTGTTGTTTGATTTTTTTGTGGCACGTGAAAGGCAGCGCGGTGCCGTTGCACCGTGCGAAAATTATGAGGAAGGGATAAGAAGCGCGGCGTCGTCGCAACGCGCCGATGAAGTTGAACAAGCCACGGCGCCGTCGCGCCGCGCCAAAAAATGACAAACAAAGCCGCATGGGCGTTGAGGGATCTTTGCAGCAAAGGTCGGGTCACGGGATGATGACTGGTGAAAACCGAAGGGGCATCGGACCACCGAAGCGCGTCCGATGGTCCGCAGAAGCCCCTGAAAGCGCGCCACGCCGGTGCGGCGACACCGGCGGTCGGGGGCGGTGGTGCGAGGTCCCGTGACCGCGCGGGACCGGAGGGGAATGGCGGGATGCGGCCGGGTGCCGCGTCCGCAGGCACCGGCCGCCCCAGGCGGGGCCGCGTCTCTTCACGTGGGGGAAGCGCCCCCCGCACAGTTCGTCCATTCGGCCGAACCCCTGGCTTGGGAAGACCGGGCCGATCCGCGCAGGCTGGGTCAGAACCGCACCTGGGTCGGGTCTACCCGGTACGGGCCGACCCAGGGGGTCTCGGGCCAGGTCGGTCCGGGCCTGAAACCCCTATTTTCATACACCTCACGGTCTTTCACCCATATCATGTGTTGTAGACCTCTGATCGACATACCTTAAATGGATATGCGATCCTCGGATCAAGACGGTCGTTTTGGTATATCACACTCAAGGTTTCGGAATACGTTGGGTTCAGCCGGGTTGGTTCGGATTCGAAACCAATCGGGCCCTCGGAGCGGAAACACTTATATCTTGAGCTCCGGATGTCCGATTGACGTGCCGTCGACATTGATGGATTCCTCTAAGTGAGACAGATCTTTTGGATTTCTCCGCTCGAGGTTTGGATGTCGTCGGAGTGCGGTCGGGTTGGTTCGCTCACGAAACCAATCGGGCCCCTGGAACGAAAAAGCCAATAACTCACAGACCGGGCGTCTGATTGACGCGTCGTCTATGTCGTTGAATTATTCTTAATGAGACGGAACTTTTGGCATACTATGCCCGAGTTTTGGTTGCTATTGGATAGTGGCCATGTTGGATTGTACCCGAAATCCAACCGGGCCCTTGGAACGGAAAAGCAGTTATCTTTCAGACTGGACGACCGTTTGACTAACGGTCAGCGGTGTTGGTGATCACGTGGAGAAACGGTCCCTTTGAGTATACCGTATGGGAGTTCGGGGTACAGTTGAGACATGGACGGGTTGGATTGTACCTAAAATCCAACTGGGCCCCTGGGACGAAAAGGCTAATAACTCACAGACCGGGCTTCCGATTGAGGCGTCGTCTATTGCGTTGAGACCCCTATGACGAGGCGGTCCTTTGAGATACTTCTTCGTGGTACTTTGATATACATGGAGTATCGACCTGTAGCTCATTGAGCGGACCCTCCCAGAGACAAGTGTGTGGAGTAAGGAGACCGTGTAGACGACTGAGACCTGACGACTGCTTGACCGACTCGACTTGGAGTGAGTCGACTAGCCCAGTGGACAGAGCGCCTGATATTTGGCGGCAGACCCACAGCAGACGGAGCACCTGGTAGTTGGCAGCAGACCCGCGGTACTCGACCAGAGGAGTACCTCTGTAGGCTATTAGGGGAAGCGCCTGGTATTTGGCGGCAGAACCAAAGCGGACGGAGCGCCCAGTATTTGGCAGCAGACCCGCGGTACTCGACATGAGGAGTACCTCATAGACTTGGATTAGAGAGCAGTACCTCAGAGTCGTGACAGGACCACTTTACAATCAAGAGACGGGGCTCTTCAGCAGTTACGGTTTCGATAATGAAAATCTTCGTTTGAGCTGAGTCTATGGTCCTTGTGATTCCTCATGTTTGAGATGGGTTACTTGATAACTTTGGTATATGCATGGGCATATACCTAAGTAGAGGTTATCTGTTGAGATCTTATTTGTGGTTATACTTGTTGGTTTTAGTGTGACCTTGAGGGTCTCAGGGTCCCTACTGAGTATTGTAATACTCACCCCTGCATGGGTTGTGCTCGCACCTCGTTGTGTTGGTTGCAGACGACGGGAAGTGCTGACGGAGGCCGAGTGTTCAAGGACTGGACGGTACCCGGAGGTGGACTACATGACGTGTTAGTATCCGGAGGTGGACTTCACGGCGATACGACACTCGGAGGAGTTTGGAGGGCGAGACCATTATGGAGGCTATCTGTACCTACCCTTCAGGTAGGATCCATGGTGGACGACCCAGGAGCTGCGCCATTTGTACCTACCCTTCAGGTAGGATCCGAGGAGGACGACCTAGGAGCCGCTTCCGTTCTTCCAGCTGCTGTCCTTTTCTGTTGTACTTTGTTCAGTTGTAGTTGTACTTTCATTTGGGTTTGTATTCTAGCCTATTTACCTTTCAACACTTCTCTTTTTTTACTTAGTGTTTTACTTCCGCTTGTACTCCGTGGTGTTTTGTTTACTTTTATAAGGAAATGCCTTCCCAGTTATTGGGATTTACGCCTTTGGTGCTAGTCGCCAGCCCTGGCCAATGGAAGGCGGGCTTGGGGTAGTCACGGCACGGTCCCCGAGTACAGGTCATGACATATAATCCAGTAAAAATTTAAATTAATGTAACCTAATGTATGACTTGGGATATAAAGTGTATCAATATCTACCATCATTTCTATTTGCAGAGTTTATTAGTCCGAACAGAGTCAAAATTGAACATATATCCATTAGAATACAACATATATATGTAATGGAGCCACTTGATAATTCTTATTGTGTATTCACCAATAATATCAACATTATATGGATAATAACTCATAATATAGAGACTAGATATTTAATATAAGATTTCATCTTGTAAAAATATGATCACATCAAAATAATAGTGTTCATATTCATATAAAACACATATATGATATTTTATATTGAACTATATGAAAATTAAAATGTATGTATATATTACATTTTATGATTAGTAAGTCACTAATAAATTCATAAAACTGAATGTGATTTATCTGTATATATATATGTGTATCCATAAATAAAGAATGTTTCAAAAACATCATCCAAATGAGAAACATTTAGAGATTCAATGTATAAATTTAAGAGTGGATGTGTTATAGTCATCTATGAAACAATACAGTGAATTTTTTTCTCTATATAGTAGAGTCACCAGAACATTAAGAGATGATATCGAAATTCATAATCTAAAATAGAACATAAAGATATTATAAAATGCAAAAACCTTTTCACTTAATTCAATAGATAACTGAGGTATATGAAGTTGATAATACATGATTTTTTGTGAATAGATCTTTATGAAAAACAATAATTAGTAGTACGATGAGACATGGGGGTTTGGGAAGATTCTAATGAATGATTTGAGTCCACAAGAACAAAAAATATAGAGTTAGGGAGTCTATGACATTGAAACACCAAAAGAGAACATCAATTTGTTAGGATTACTTTTGGAGACAAGCATATTGGATGCAAGATAATGAGTTTTTTCCAAACATGAGGATGTAATATGATAGAAATTTTATATTGGAGTCCACCATATTAGAGAATCAATGGTTAGGTCTTACATGCAAGAGAAACATGTCTTCTTTCATTAGATTTCATTGCACCGAAATGATTCAAACTGGACATTCATAAAACATTAATGGTATGTAACTTAGTTTATACAAAAACTAATATGATAAAGTAGTGAATATTTCCTTTTAACATTGGTTATTACCTAAATCATGTGATATATCTACTTTATCACATGTCTTATTAAATAACTTATGTGAAAAAGCTGGAATTTTTTGATTTTTCATGTCGGTTATTATATAACCGACATGATAATGAAAAATTCCTATATTTATCATGTAGGTTATATAATAACTGGTTTCATAAAGAAACATAAATTAAAATTTCCAAATCATTTATATAATAACTCACATGATAATATAAAATACCAGGATTTTTCAAAACACTTACAAATAACTGACATGAGAAGGGAGATGCGGTAATCCAAAATTCCACTAAGTGAATAGTTAGATTGTATTAAATCATAAATGATGTGAAATAAAAAATTTTGAGGTATTTATCATGGGATAAAATGTCATATGAAATTCCAGAATAGTATCATCAAGATGTAATTCAATCTATTTCCTTAAACACTATTTATTCTATGAGGGAAAAATTATCTCTAACATTTAATATCATCCTCTTATGACCGATCAATATTTGTATTCTTGGATTTTTTATATTTATATATTGAATCATTTACTAACATTTCATAGATACCTTTTGTAGTTTTAGAGAAGTTAACTTTTAAAAACAACTCATTAGGAGCCTATTCATGAAAGCCCTTTCCCTTGAACATTATCACCCTTGTATATAGTTATGAATGACACAGTTGTGATAGAGCCACCACTGAATCCTTTTAAATTTTACTAGTTTGACATATTTTTTTTGGGAAATAGATTTTTTGTTAATGTAATCTTCATTAGGTAGGGTATGTTAGAATGGTCCTTCTGGTTCTCTTCTCTATAGTCACTGAAAATTCACTCGAGTCGATAAAATAATTCTTAAATTATTCAATCATTAAAATAGATATTATTTACTAGTATGTTCATCCAAATATTATAGTGAAAACTGAAAATCTCTATCTAAACATGTCCCATCCTCAGTGAAAACATCGTTATCCACTACCTATAATTACTACAGTTCCAGACGTGTCTCTATGCCTGTAGCCCAAACATTTTTATTTTATATACTAGATCCCACTAGTTTCCACCACATGTTATCTATGTTTTAATGTTTCTCATTTATGTCCTTAAATTTCTTCATTGGCTCCAGTTCATGGATTTAAAATTTATCTATTTTTCTATAGATTGGTTTTGAAATACCCATAATATTCCTCTTTACGGCTTGGGAGGGATGAATAATAGGAATTGGGGGAACCCTATCCTCTAGGATTGTAACTTTTGATCATGAACTATTCTTCATTTAAGGAATTATAGGTAAATTTCAATAGCTACATATGTGAGAACTGGAGTCCTCAAAAATCCTTCTTCTTATCATAATCACAACCACATATGAAGGAGACCTGACAATCAAAATAGGTAAACTCTACAACCTAAAGCATTCTTATCGGTGTATGTAGAAATAATAGGTTAATAATTCTAATTGAGAACTATAATTTTATCATCTATCATTATATAATTCTAAATAGAGGCTGAAACCACAAAAAAATTATACGTTGTGATTCAATCAAAGAATATTTATTTTATTTTTTATAGAATATTAATTAACTCTATAATATGAATTAATGATAAGAAATATTAAAAAATAGTATTAACTTAATGGTCACATTATACTTGTTTTTTATTACTTTTGATAATAGAAAACTAATTTAATTATACATCAATCAGAAAAAAATTATTCTAGGACTTTTAAATTTATATATTGTGAATTATATGCCTAAATATTGTTAATATTAATGAAAAACACGTTTAGTTGGTATTAAATAAACCATAGTTGATTTTTTTCTTTTTATTTTCTTAATAGTTTAATTACTCTAAAATTACTGAATCAAAACTATTTGATATAAAATAAATATACAACAAATTAAATCACTCAATATTCATTAAATTATAATTATGATTTATTATATATAAATTTACTATAACCATATGTTATATGATTTACTTTTTTATAAATAATAGTTATATTCGGTGTCAGTGAAATAATTGGTTTATTCCAGAAAAACATTGTGAAATCATTATGATAAGTTATTTAAAGGAGAATATTTCTATACGCTGTTATATGAATTAATGTTTCTGTGTAAGGATTATTTTTAATCTAGAAGAATATTGTCATCATGATGAGTTTGTCCAAGAGAAGGAAAATATATTATTATTCAAGGTTGTTCTTGAAGAACATGTAAAGATAATATCTATGTGCTTATTAAAGAGATTCATGGATTATGAATTGTTAAATAAGAATATTGTTGTGAATGTATTCAGTATTTTGATACATATTATATTAAGTAATATTTGATTAAATCCAATGTGGAGGCACATAAAGGTGTTTAATTTTTTTTAAATTGATGATCTATAATATATTTGGATAACTAATATATGTATTTAGAAATGTTCAGTCTATTATATTTTTGAATTGGGGGATCTTTTAGAATATATGGTAGTTTGTGGAATAGTGTGAAATAAATTTTGTAAAAGACAAGAAAATAAAGCTACAATTATTTCATTACACATTAATTTTTATATAGTTATTTCTCTAGAAAAAATGATAAATATTTTACCTTGATGATTAAATATAGTATCATAACTCTTGTATCATATGATTGAGAAATTTTAAATATAATTCCACTTGTAAAAAGAAAATTACAACATGAAGAGTGGAAAACAACTCATAATTTTTATAGATACTAAATACTTTAAAAAAATATTAAATATGGTCTAGTAATGTTAATACCTTTGATAATGTTTTATTAAAATAAAAGTATTCATGCTAAAATAATATTATACTACACTATGATACTAGGAACTTGTGATTGGGATCTAATGATGGTGTTTGTTTTGTTAGTAATGACTAGTAAATTATACATAAATAGAACCAAATTTGATGAATGATAAATATATTCACAATGTGTCCCTATATTGGGTGAGTAAAAAAGTCTTCATGAAAAATTGTGGAGAAAATGTTATTATGAATACAGTTATATGATCAAAAAATAGGATTCAATTTGGAATAGAATAATGTATATCACTGCAATTGTTTTTATTACACTATAATTAATTAATTAGATTGTTTTTACAGAATCATTAAGTATTATTTTTATGATTTGTGGGGACATATTAAGTCATAGTTATTGGGAGGATATGTATATAATATTAATTTCTTTTTAGTGGCCTTAATTACATGAAAATATAGATGTAATTTCTATAATTTGATTGTTTAAATTCCTCCATGTTATGTATGATTATGGATATACTTTAGAGAATATAACAAGACATACAAGGATGGTTTTGGAGGATTATTTAAATGTAATAGACATTAAATGAATTTATATGAACTTGATAACATAAATCAGTCATTATCTATTATTCTGATCATAGATATTACAAGAACATTGAAATTATTCAATAAAAAAACTAATGTATTGGATAAAAATTAAAAATATTTAAACAAATAGAGAATAAAATATATTGATAATAATTTATAGATATATTTAGTTGTGATAGATACAAGATATAGATATTTCTACATATATTAGGTTTATATTTATGAAATATTGTGCCTTATAGATATTTATTGAAAAATATAGTTATAATTAGAATAAATTTTTTATTGTTGTGATGTATCTTTTCAAGATAAAATTTTTAACATCCAACAATGATTTTTCAAACATATAGCATTAAAAATACATAAAGTAATATATATGACGTTGTGACATCAAATAATGAATCTTCTAATAGTTTATATTTACACCTATGATGATTATCAAGAGAACCTCACGTCAATATTCTAATTATCCATTCATTGAAGCAATGCATGGAGTGGGGATAAATAGGTTTATCCCATTTATGAGTAATTATTGATCTAAAAAATAATATAAGGGTAGTGTCCCTTTGTGTGGAGTGAGAGTTTCCTAAACATTTTATCCATTGAATACTATATGATAGGGTATTTGGGTATACTAATAGTGATCCATGTGTATTCTCCATGGATATATCCATGTATGATTAAACAATGTAAAATATTTATAACTCTAGGTGTCATAAATTTTTTGTCTTCATTTATTTTTTGGGTATAAATGCATTTGATAAAATGATAATTTGAAATGTGTTTTTTATAACATGTGATGTGCATATGATGATCTTAGAGGGTTGATGATTATAGATCTTTAAATCTGTCATTAAAATTATTCACACCCCTCTAGGAGTTATGAGACTCATATAATATCATTTCTATTTAAAAATATGGTTCTATATCCTAAATGTTATTTTTTATGATCAATATATTATATTTATTTTGAAACCATTTTTAAAAAAAATATCTGACATTCCACAAAAAACATTTATTCAAATGGGTAATCAAGTTTGATAATTTTTTTAAATTAATTTGTATCAAAATACTAGGATGTAGAAAACTGAATGATTGAGTTCAATCCCTTGACAAATATGTAGGATCAATAAAATAAAGGCATGTGCCTTATTTTTAATAAGAACTATTTTAATTTATATTTATAAAACAAAATTTAAACAAAAATCTAATGGTTTGAAAAAATTCAATTAAACAAATCAATGGATTAACTTCAATGTATTGTTTCATTAGATATAATTATCAATCTAATTTCAAAATTTAGTTGAATAAATTTATTATATGATTTTTCTAAGGATACCTATTTATTATAAACAAATCCAAATATTCTACCTAACCCTATCAAAATATCTTTGTCAAAGAATAATATCTACCTAAATTCACTAATTTTAATCATTAAAAAAATTCAATTTTATTTTAAATGGATCTTTTTCCTCAACAACTCTGGATTCCATCCGTTCTCAATAATATTTTTCAAATAAATTATAATAATTAATATTGGTATTAGATATTTAATGTGATTCCGAAAAAATTATATTAATGAAAGTAATTTATAGCTAATATAAACACTTGTCCATTAACTCTTGATCTCGCACTTCTTATGTGATGAGGTTATTTTGATTCAGGGAAGCTCAATTATGTTTTATTTGACTATATTAAGAAGTTATGGAAAATTATAAAAAAAACAATATGAATAAAAATAAATAAAAATAAGATTACATACTTTTAATAATTATTGGAATAATAAATCATAACTTATAGGATGAAAAAGAGTATAATAGGGTCCAAGGATGTAATAAAATTAAATGTAATGAATAATAATTCCAAAAATTTGGCTGGAATATCCTATTTATAGACATCATCTTCATCTTGAAAAATTTATTTTCATTATGGAATGAAGTTATGGACCTTAGATATAAACCTGTATATATTCCACCTCTGCTAAATTATTGTTCTTCATGGAATTATGTTGGGGTTTCAAGGATATATATTTCTCCTTCAAAATAAAAATCCCTCAAGGGTCTTATAATAACATTCCTTGTTCTTGAAATTTAACATTATATTACCTTATAATTATCCGTATCATTATATCCTGAAGTGGAAAATATTAATTTTTAATTATAAAGGTATTATATATCATTATTACTTAATAAAGCTATTCAATAATGGTCATATTTTATAAAATGAACTTCTATAACTACTGAAAGGGGTATCGATATTTAAATTCAATATTATGTGGATACATATGTAATAGCACTAAATTATTTCTCTTTTAGATCTAGTGAGACTCATCCACCATTAAAAGTTTACATTATTGTTATCCTATTTCATTAGAATGATCTTTCGTACCATATTTTATCGTTCTCCCCTTGGGACGAATGACACCGCAACACATTCTCATCTACTCTTCCTATAATGTTTTCACCTCAGCCTACACATAATCCTTCATCATTACCCTGATTCATGTCTTAGAGATAGGTTTAATACTTCAATGACTAGTTAGAACCTCAGTGTGCATCCATTCATATAAGGATTTGATGGAATTTTGTTATACTTTTACTTTTAACCTAAAATTTATTATATAATAGAATAAAATAATTTCATCATAAGTCCTTCTTAGTTAATCATTTCTATTCTCTTTCGTGTCTTTTTGAGGGGTGATGCCCCTTATATGGGTGAAATATCATCAAAATCACATTTATCCACATAGTGACCCCATTTTTGTGGAATATTTCCATCTAGGATTACCATTTCAACTATTTCCCAAGTAACTACATAATTAAAAAAACATTTTATAGAGTAATATCTATTCAATTACTCTAAAAACATCAAGGGATGAGACAAAAGATTCATTAAGCTATATCCTTCTATAAATCAACTAAAATACCAAATGTTTGTGGTATTATATCATATAATCAATGAAAAATATGATAAAAATGTAACGACCCAAAATTTCATTAATGGAAAATCCCTCTTGATCCAGTTAAATGTTTCTTTATGTTTTTATAAGATGTCAACTTCTTTAGTTTTACGTTAAGATTTGTGACCGTTACTTTTATAGCCGTTGAACTTTGATCATCTGGGTAGTTTAAATATAAGGCTTTAACAAAACCATTTTTACTCAGACAAAGGAAGCGATGGCCTCATCCAGTAGAATTGCCCCTTACGAAGCCCATTTGTCGGAGCTCGGTAAAGAGGTGGCGTCTTTGGGC
The DNA here is from genome assembly GCA_963277665.1 of Viscum album. Taxonomy (NCBI): domain Eukaryota; kingdom Viridiplantae; phylum Streptophyta; class Magnoliopsida; order Santalales; family Viscaceae; genus Viscum; species Viscum album. The sequence goes on from OY728162.1 coordinate 767,491,176, forward strand.
TTTGCCCTTGACCAAGCCCAAGCTGAGCTTCATCAAGTCAAGCTCGAACGTGATCGTCTACGGGAAAAATGGAAGTTGATAGAGATTACCACTCGAGCGATGTTATCCGAGCAACCCCAAGAGTCTGTCACCATCGCACACCTTACCCTTAGGTCTTATGCGGCTATTTTAAGGGGTTATGTAACAAATAAGTAGAACCATGTTCATGTACATTATTTTTTTTTATATAATAATGAATATAATTTCTAGTCATTTTTTGATACATTGTAATTAGTTTTTAAAGTACAAATGGTGTTTTTAGTTATTATTTAATTAAGAATTATATTTTATTAAATTAGAGGATTTTTGAATTAAATAATATTTTAATAAAATATTATTATTAATATTAAATTAATTGTCATTAAATAAAAATGATCTTATAATTTTATGAATGCAATTAAAATGTTTATTAAGGTTTGAAATCCATTTCTGTCAAAACCCGTGAATTTCTTTTTAAATGTCGGTTTTTATTTTAAAAGTGAAAATTCACATATTTAGAAAATTATTTAGATAAAATAAATATTATTTTTGGAATCAGGACGTCGAAATTATCCAACGGTGAATTTTTCATAATTTTCTGAGACAGTCCAATTTTTGGGTAAAAATTAAATACCTTTTAAATATATAATGTGTTTTATGACATCATAATGACCCAATGGTGATGTAATAAAATACCATAATCCTTAGGTTCGGCCAATATATGTTTTATCATTAAAATAATGAGGTTTTGGGTTTGTTTGACTCACTTTTCAAAGCATTAATGGAGCCCTCAAGACTTATTCAACACTTTGCCTTTTTAAATTAATTTCCATGGGAGTGTGACTCACCTCCACATAAGCAACCCTAATTTTTTAATAAGTTCGGACCTTGGCCTTGTAAAATATTGTTTTCCTCTCTCCTTTTCCAGAAACCATGGGCAAATACCATGGGATGGTTTGTGGTTTGGATTATTTTAATATAAGGGGTCCCAAACATAAATAATAAAGAATTCTCTCACCTTTCCTATATAAACCCACCCAAGCTCCCACTTCCTCCTCACTCAAAGCCCTTGAAGTTCGTCCAACCTCTGCCCTACTCTCTCTAGAATCCTCTCAAGGTGCCCCAAGCTCCCAAGAAGCCTCTCACAAGCCTCTCTCTAGCCTTTGGAAGCACACTTCCAAGTAAGGGTTTTTTCTTCCTTTCTCATTTTTGTCAATTTTCTTTAAGTTGTATTGCCCTTTTAATTTAATTTATGAATGTTGGGGTATGGTTTCGCACCTCTCCCATACTGCCCTCTTATTGTTTGAATGATGGGAGACCCCTTTCTCTCTCATTAAATGCCTCCCATGTACACCCGTTACTATTCCGAAATTCCGAAAGGAACCTTTTTCTCCTCTTCTATATTCAAGCAATACTTTTGTATCATGAATCTAAATTCCTTTTCAATTGTTGGGACATGTATCTATATGACCTTATTACTGTCCATTACATGTAAATATGATGAGGAACCCCTTTCTCTCTCATCAGCCTTTTTATGAATTCTTATGTCACGCCGTTACGCTGCCGAAATCACACCGATTTTCTAAGCCAATATCATTGTGTAGTGAATACCATGCCCATTTCTCCATCAAGGGTATTCACCTTTATGCACGTTTACTTATTGATTGTAAAGTTTCATGTATGAATTCCACATTCCTTTATCGTGGAATAAATGATTATGTTTTATGAATCCATGTTTTATGATCCATGTGGCACACTTATGCATGAAATGAAATGTTTAAGAAGGGTGCGCCCTTTATAGCGCTCCAATGCATTGGGTAAAGTATAGTATCATGATACGTCATGTGCAATGAGTGTTGACTCATGCTAATTCAAGTGCAACGAGGGTTTACTCGTGCTTCAAGTGCAATGAGGGTTTACTCATGCTCCATGTGCAATGAGCCTTGGCTCATGCTAATTCAATGTTAAGTGTTGTTGCCACATTTCCATGTTATGATTATCATGCTTTATCATGCCTTTATGTTCATTTCTCTCTTATGCTCTATTGATATGCCTATTGCCTAACATGTATTGTACTCCTCATGTTATTCATTATGTACTCCCTTACTGGGCTTTATAGCTCACCCTTTTCTTATGCATGTCCTCAGGTTATCCCATGCAATGCTAGGTACGAAGGAATGTAGTGGTCATGTAAAGGAAGTTTTCAATAAGGATGTTGTATTTCAAGTTTAAAGTTTTTATGTAATAATCCTAAGCCCCAAAGACACTAAACCTCTCGATCTTCTTTGTTGTATCAAGTGAAGTTTTATGTAATAAAGCATGTTTAAGTTGTAATAAAAAGCAGGGTTGTCATAGTTGGTATCGGAGGATAGGTTTAGTTATTTTTGGGATTAGGAAACCCTAGTAAAGCCTTAGATACAAGACTAAGCATAATAAAAACATCCCTATGTTTTGGTAAATACTAAGTAAGTGTTTTATCAAACAAATACATCCCTGTCTGGATACGAGCAGGTAGAGGCGGCTCTGGCACAGATGTATCCTAGGGGTAAAACCCGAAAACACCGCTTTGAGCTAGACTCGAACGGGAACTGGTGCACGACAACGGGCCTTGCTGCACTCTTGGTTACGACACTCCCGGGGGATATGTTTTGATAAATTCACAATCTTAGTATGAACCCTTATTAAGGGAAAAATTCCCCTAAGAATATATGTTAGAAGGAAGATCCTGAAAAGCCTGGATTGAATCCTATAGACTCATGAGTTAAAGAGATCAAAGTTTATTTATAAGTCATCAACTTTTGTCATTGGATTACCCTCTATGTGTTACCCCTAACTTTCCTTTTATTCCAGCCAATGGCCGGTAATAGGAGAACTCGGGCTAACAACCGTTGTGAAGATCAGTGTGATGATTGTACTAATGAGATGCCCAATCCGATGGGAGCGGGAATCGCGAACTTTGTCACGCTTCTCTCTCAGATAACTCAAGTTTTGAATAGAAACACTGGTCAAGAGGAACGTTCAACCCCCCCTAAGAAAGAACAAGTCGCTATTGAAAGCTTCATGAGACAAAGGCCTCCTACTTTTAGTGGATCATCTGATCCCACGATCGCTGAACAATGGATCAACTCCATTGAGAAGATATTCTCCATCCTCCAATGCTCTGAAAAAGAGAAGGTTCTCCTGGCGGCTTATCGTATGGAGGGTGAAGCTGATCAATAGTGGACATTGATCAAAAATACGAAGCCTGAGGAGGAGATCGAGGCTTTGGAATGGAAGGTATTCCGGAAGATGTTTTTCGATAAATATTTTCCACGCACCCTCCGTCTTAAGATGGAAAGGGACTTCCTTTCCCTCAAGCAGAAAGATGAAGAATATGTGGGAGCGTACGAGGAAAACTTCACAAGGCTTGCACGATACGCTTCCGGCTTTGTCGTTACCCCCGAATGCAAAGTTGACCGCTTCTTTGGTGGGCTGAAGCCTAGCTTCCGGAAAGCATTAGTGATCCGTGACTTTGACAGCTATGAGGAGATTGTCCGATGTGCCCTTAAGGTTGAAATGGAGATCGGAGAATCACAGGGGTATCATGGGGACAAGAAGCGGAAGGTGGACTTCAATGCTGGTGGTCCGATGGATAAATCCAATGGCGCTAAGAAATTCCAGCACCCCACTTGCCAAAAGTGTGGAAAGAAGCACCCTGGAAATTGCCTTAGGGGGACAAGAAAATGCTTCAAGTGTGGAAGAGAAGGGCACCTAGCTGTTAACTGTCAGCAAGAAGGACCCGCGGCTGCGACGGAGGGGAGGAACGCTCCGTTCGAACCTCAACGCGTTGTTCAATGCTTCAAATGCAAAGAACCGGGTCATTTTTCAAATCAGTGCCCTAATCCAAGGGTTATCGGAGGCAATCAACAACCTCCAAGACCGCAAGGAAGAGCTTTTGCCATCACTTCTGCCGAAGTGAACCCCGACAACGAAGTGGTGACAGGTACGCTAGTTATTCATTCAAGAATAGCGAACGTACTTTTTGATTCAGGTTCTACGCATTCTTTTATATCTCAAAAGTTTAGTAGAACAATCCCTGCACCACCACAAATCATGGAAGTAAAGATGTCGGTGAGTACGGCAAATGGGGCAATCATTGCATCCCATGAGTATAAGTCCTCCCCTGTTATAATATGTGGGTTGAATTTCCCGACGAACCTCGTCATACTCCCTTTGGTGGAATTTGATGCAATTCTTGGCATGGATTGGCTTTCCTTATATAGAGCCAACATAAATTGTCGGGAGAGGGAAATCACACTCCATATGGAGAATCGACCCCCGATTCTTTACAAGTGTCAGGAGGAAGATGAATCTCCTTTAGCTCCATCATCTCAAGCATGGATATTACTGCCTTATGAGCACGCATATCTGGCTCAGATGATTGAGTCCAAGGAAGAAACCACCCTTGAAGAAATGCCTATTGTGAGGGAATTCGCTGAAGTATTTCCAGAGGAACTTCCTGGTCTTCCTCCAAGAAGAGATGTTGAGTTCTCAATTGAACTTATACCTAGGGCGCTACCAATATCCAAGACTCCATATAGAATGGCTGTGGTTGAGCTTGAAGAACTGAAGAAACAACTACAGGAGAATCTGGATAAAGGGTTTATACGCCCAAGTGCATCACCATGGGGTGCACCAGTCCTCTTCGTCAAGAAGAAGGATGGGTCAATGCGGCTTTGCATCGATTATCGTGAACTTAACAAAATCACGATAAAGAACAAGTATCCTCTCCCAAGAATCGATGACTTGTTTGATCAGCTGCGTGGAGCTCAATACTTCTCCAAGGTCGACTTGCGGTCGGGATATTATCAAGTAAGGGTGAAGAAGGAAGATATCCCCAAGACTGCTTTTCGTACAAGGTACGGGCACTATGAATTCATAGTAATGCCTTTTGGACTCACCAATGCTCCAGCAATATTCATGGACTTGATGAATAGAGTCTTTAGAGATTACCTAGATAAATTTGTGGTAGTCTTTATAGATGATATTCTAATATACTCCAAAACCAAAGAGGACCATGAGGAGCATTTAAGAACTGTACTGGAGACTTTGCGCAAGGAGAAGCTCTATGCCAAGTACAGCAAGTGTGAGTTCTGGTTGAAGGAGGTCTCATTCTTGGGCCATATCATCACAAGCAATGGGATATCTGTGGACCCCTCCAAAACAGATGCAATTGAGGGATGGCCGAGGCCAACATCGGTAACTGATATCCGTAGCTTCTTGGGGTTGGCTGGATATTATCGACGATTTGTGAGAAACTTCTCACGATTGTCCAACCCTCTTACCAAGCTAACTCGAAAGGGAGTAAAGTTTTCTTGGAGTGATGAATGGGAAGAAAGCTTCAAGGATTTGAAAAGGAGGCTTATCACTGCACCTGTGCTCACTTTACCCACAAGTGGGGAGCTTTTTGTTGTATTCAGTGATGCTTCGAAGAAGGGCTTAGGATGTGTGCTGATGCAGAATGATAAAGTGATATCCTATGCCTCAAGACAGTTGAAAATCCATGAGCGAAACTATCCAACGCATGATCTGGAGTTGGCGGTGGTGATCTTTGCCTTGAAAATCTGGCGGCATTATCTCTATGGAGAGAAATGTGAAATATATACTGACCACAAGAGTCTTAAATATATATTCACACAGAAAGAGCTTAATATGCGCCAGAGAATATGGATAGAGCTCATAAAGGATTATGACTGTTCAATACATTACCACCCTGGGAAGGGGAACAAGGTGGCGGATGCCCTAAGTAGAAAGGATCCAGCAATTCTATCAATGATGAGAATTGAGAAGGATCCAATCTTCTTAGACTTGATGAAGATGGAAGTGGGAATCATAAAGAAGGGAACATCATCAATCCTTTCACAAATGATTGCTCAACCATCTCTTTTGGAAAGGTTAAAGGATGCTCAAAAGGATGATGCGAGAATCCAAGAAAAAGTGGAAGCTATCAAAAAGGGAAAATCCTCAGAGTTTAATGTTAATGAAGAAGGAATTGTGCGGTTTGGGAAAAGACTATGTGTCCCATCAAGTTCGGAGCTGAAGAAGGAACTTTTGGATGATGCACATAGTTCAAATTTCTCTATTCACCCAGGGAGCACAAAGATGTATCGAGATCTCCGAGAAAACTTTTGGTGGGATAATATGAAGAAGGAGATCGCTGAATATACATCAAAGTGCCTGGTGTGTCAGAAAGTGAAGGCAGAGAGGCAGAAGTCTAAGGGGATGATGCAACCATTGCCCATACCAGAATGGAAATGGGAGAACATCACCATGGACTTCGTCACTGGACTTCCAAGGACATCCAAAAGCAACAATGCAATCTGGGTTATTGTGGATCGTCCTACAAAGACTGCACACTTCATTGCTATTCGAGAGGACTTCTCTTTGGATCAACTGGCACGGATATATATCAGGGAAGTGGTACGGTTGCATGGAGTACCACTATCTATTGTGTCTGACCGAGATCCAAGATTTACCTCTAAGTTTTGGAAGAGTCTTCAACATGCTCTGAATACTGAACTGAACTTCAGTACGGCCTATCATCCTCAAACTGATGGCCAATCCGAGCGGACTATCCAAACACTTGAGGATATGTTGAGAGCGTGCTCAATGGACTTTAAAGGAGGATGGGATCAACATCTTCCTCTAGTTGAGTTCTCTTATAATAATAGTTTCCACTCGAGCATCCAAATGGCACCATATGAAGCCCTGTATGGGAAAAGGTGTAGAACACCGGCATGTTGGGATGAGGTCGGTGAACGTAAGCTGCTTGGACCAGAAATGGTCGAAGAAATGGTGGAGAAGGTGAAAACCATTCAGCAGCATATCAAGGCAGCCCAAAGTCGACAGAAGAGTTATGCAGATAATCGTCGACGAGACCTTGAATTTAAAGTCGGAGACATGGTGTTTTTACGCATATCTCCGTGGAAGAAGGTCATGAGGTTTGGAAAGAAAGGGAAGTTAAGTCCAAGGTACATCAGCCCCTTCGAGATTCTTGATCGTGTTGGGGCTGTGGCCTATCGACTAGCACTTCCACCTACTATGGCCAAGGTGCATGATGTCTTCCATGTATCCCTCTTAAGGAAGTACATACCAGACCCTTCACATGTACTCTCTTCTGAGGTGGTACAATTAGAAGACGATCTTTCTTATGAGGAGGAACCAGTGAAGATCTTAGATCGTAGAGAAAAAGTTCTACGAAATAAGACAATGCCCCTCGTCAAGGTGTTGTGGAGAAACCACAAGTTTGAAGAAGCAACTTGGGAGTCGGAAGATATGATGAAGCTAAGTTACCCACATTTGTTTTAGTGTGGGAAAAGGAAAATTTCGAGGGCGAAATTTCTTAAGGGGGGAATGTTGTAACGACCCAAAATTTCATTAATGGAAAATCCCTCTTGATCCAGTTAAATGTTTCTTTATGTTTTTATAAGATTTTAACTTCTTTAGTTTTACGTTAAGATTTGTGACCGTTACTTTTATAGCCGTTGAACTTTGATCATCTGGGTAGCTTAAATATAAGGCTTTAACGAAACCATTTTTACTCAGACAAAGGAAGCGATGGCCTCATCCAGTAGAATTGCCCCTTACGAAGCCCATTTGTCGGAGCTCGGTAAAGAGGTGGCGTCTTTGGGCTTTGCCCTTGACCAAGCCCAAGCTGAGCTTCATCAAGTCAAGCTCGAACGTGATCGTCTACGGGAAAAATGGAAGTTGATAGAGATTACCACTCGAGCGATGTTATCCGAGCAACCCCAAGAGTCTGTCACCATCGCACACCTTACCCTTAGGTCTTATGCGGCTATTTTAAGGGGTTATGTAACAAATAAGTAGAACCATGTTCATGTACATTATTTTTTTTATATATAATAATGAATATAATTTATAGTCATTTTTTGATACATTGTAATTAGTTTTTAAAGTACAAATGGTGTTTTTAGTTATTATTTAATTAAGAATTATATTTTATTAAATTAGAGGATTTTTGAATTAAATAATATTTTAATGAAATATTATTATTAATATTAAATTAATTGTCATTAAATATAAATGATCTTATAATTTTATGAATGCAATTAAAATGTTTATTAAGGTTTGAAAGCCATTTCTGTCAAAACCCGTGAATTTCTTTTTAAATGTCGGTTTTTATTTTAAAAGTGAAAATTCACATATTTAGAAAATTATTTAGATAAAATAAATATTATTTTTGGAATCAGGACGTCGAAATTATCCAACGGTGAATTTTTCATAATTTTCTGAGACAGTCCAATTTTTGGGTAAAAATTAATTACCTTTTAAATATATAATGTGTTTTATGACATCATAATGACCCAATGGTGATGTAATAAAATACCATAATCCTTAGGTTCGGCCAATATATGTTTTATCATTAAAATAATGAGGTTTTGGGTTTTTTTGACTCACTTTTCAAAGCATTAATGGAGCCCTCAAGACTTATTCAACACTTTGCCTTTTTAAATTAATTTCCATGGGAGTGTGACTCACCTCCACATAAGCAACCCTAATTTTTTAATAAGTTCGGACCTTGGCCTTGTAAAATATTGTTTTCCTCTCTCCTTTTCCAGAAACCATGGGCAAATACCATGGGATGGTTTGTGGTTTGGATTATTTTAATATAAGGGGTCCCAAACCTAAATAATAAAGAATTCTCTCACCTTTCCTATATAAACCCACCCAAGCTCCCACTTCCTCCTCACTCAAAGCCCTTTAAGTTCGTCCAACCTCTGCCCTACTCTCTCTAGAATCCTCTCAAGGTGCCCCAAGCTCCCAAGAAGCCTCTCACAAGCCTCTCTCTAGCCTTTGGAAGCACACTTCCAAGTAAGGGTTTTTTCTTCCTTTCTCATTTTTGTCAATTTTCTTTAAGTTGTATTTCCCTTTTAATTTAATTTATGAATGTTGGGGTATGGTTTCGCACCTCTCCCATACTGCCCTATTATTGTTTGAATGATGGGAGACCCCTTTCTCTCTCATTAAATGCCTCCCATGTACACCCGTTACTATGCCGAAATTCCGAAAGGAACCTTTTTCTCCTCTTCTATATTCAAGCAATACTTTTGTATCATGAATCTAAATTCCTTTTCAATTGTTGGGACATGTATCTATATGACCTTATTACTGTCCATTACATGTAAATATGATGAGGAACCCCTTTCTCTCTCATCAGCCTTTTTATGAATTCTTATGTCACGCCGTTACGCTGCCGAAATCACACCGATTTTCTAAGCCAATATCATTGTGTAGTGAATACCATGCCCATTTCTCCATCAAGGGTATTCACCTTTATGCACGTTTACTTATTGATTGTAAAGTTTCATGTATGAATTCCACATTCCTTTATCGTGGAATAAATGATTATGTTTTATGAATCCATGTGGCACACTTATGCATGAAATGAAATGTTTAAGAAGGGTGCGCCCTTTATAGCGCTCCAATGCATTGGGTAAAGTATAGTATCATGATACGTCATGTGCAATGAGTGTTGACTCATGCTAATTCAAGTGCAACGAGGGTTTACTCGTGCTTCAAGTGCAATGAGGGTTTACTCATGCCCCATGTGCAATGAGCCTTGGCTCATGCTAATTCAATGTTAAGTGTTGTTGCCACATTTCCATGTTATGATTATCATGCTTTATCATGCCTTTATGTTCATTTCTCTCTTATGCTCTATTGATATGCCTATTGCCTAACATGTATTGTACTCCTCATGTTATTCATTATGTACTCCCTTACTGAGCTTTATAGCTCACCCTTTTCTTATGCATTTCTCAGGTTATCCCATGCAATGCTAGGTACGAAGGAATGTAGTGGTCATGTAAAGGAAGTTTTCAATAAGGATGTTGTATTTCAAGTTTAAAGTTTTTATGTAATAATCCTAAGCCCCAAAGACACTAAACCTCTCGATCTTCTTTGTTGTATCAAGTGAAGTTTTATGTAATAAAGCATGTTTAAGTTGTAATAAAAAGCAGGGTTGTCATAAAAAATATATGAAAAAATAAGAGATATAAAATTCCCCCAAAATTCCACATTTTATTATCCTTATAAAAAATAGATTTACAAATATTACTGATAATTTCATTCATTGAAATATAGAAAATAAGTAGAGAACAAGTTAGAAAATCAATATATTAGCTGAAAATTTTCAAATTCTAATATTCTCATCATCCCTATGTAATCATTCATCGTTATTAAGATTATAATATAATATTTATTCTCATACTTAGTTATTTTTCAACCATTATTCAGAAATCCATACCCATACAATGATATACCTCTGCAGAAAATTTCACATTCAACACTAAATAATTATGTAAAATTAGATTTATATTCATTCTAAATATCATTTATTTTATTTATAGCATTTTATAATACTTCATTCATCAAATTATAGATATTATACAAGAGAAATGAAGAGTAAACCCCAAAATGGATCTAATTTCATTGAGGTTATAGGTGTGGAGTTCATGATGTAACTATTAAAAATTATGGCCTTAAAAAGGTTGATAAATTATTTAAATACAAATAAATATTTTTTATTTAATATTAATGAAAATTGGACATAATTATCAACGTAAAATTCATCATCTCTCATCAATATATACTTATCTTAATGATTCCTATCATGAACATTCAACAATAACAACATAATGTTTCATCATATTATTCATTCATTTTCCTTTAAATGCACGAAAATTGTACACAAATCATGTATCACACCAATAAAACTACCTTTGTTTGATCACCTCATGGAACTAGTTCTAATAGTTATAATAAGATCATAGATCATGTTTGAGTGATCATTAAAATTTACATGGTAAGAACTATTTTTTGATTTATTTCCCAAAATAATATAGTATTCAAGTAATACTAATATTAAATATATTGGAAAAAACTTCTAAACCTTTTATTACAATTCTACTACCTTATCTTAAATTTTATTCTCACATGGTAGTTCTATTCGTCAATAATCTTCGTCATTAAATGTAAAATAAAAAAATTCACGTATTCGTACAAATTAATGTTATTTATGAAGGATAAATTAGTATGTAATTGGTATTACCTATCAAGAAACATCATGGTTATTATAAGATTATAATTGTGTTAGATATAGTTCGTGTATAAAGGTAAAAAGTGATAAAAAATATAATCAATCATATTAGTGAGGTTTTAAAATAAATAAATTGTTTTGAAAATGATCAAGATTAATGTTTAAATAGTAAGTTTTTTTGGGCAACTCTTATGAAATAGGATATTAAAATAATATAACAAAATATTTTAAAACACCTATCAAGAATAAAATTTCAAAATTTCAAACAATCACTCATAACATGAGAGTTAGGTAATCATAAAATAAAAAAATTTATAAAATTTAAATTAGTGGCCAATATAAATATGAAATTATATTTGTTATCCTACTAATAATTAATATTTAATTTATATTCAATAATTCAAAATTTAATTTTTTTCAGTATTTACATGGGTGTTCAATATTTTCATAAGCCGATAGATGTTTCCAAAAAAATGTTGCTTTTTCCCTTGATTTCAAGAATAAATTCATGTGTTTCCAAGAATCCATCCACAACACTTAATTTCAAATACTTTATCCACTATTTGAAATCATTGTGAGATAGATGAAAATGAATACTATTTTAAATACATCATTGTAAACGATAAGATTTCATGAAATAATAGTGGAACCCCATCATTAATTTAATATTATTTTCCTCTTTATCTTAATGGAATTTAATGAATGATAATCCTATGAATTTCTAGATTGTGTTAGATTTGATTTCCTGACATGATAACATTAAACTAGGTAACACAATAGTGGAAAAATGTAATATTTATTATGGTAAAGAATAAATTGATACAAAAAATAATATTATATGAGTTTTCAATAAAAATTTTGGATAATGGACATATAATGAACATTGAAGGAATGTAAATATAGTATATTTTAATAAATGTGGGTAAGTAAAACAAAAATAGTAGGCATTAACAAAATATGGAAGTGGGAGGAAATCCTATGACTCCTTGGTTCCATCCCCCATCTCCCCATTAGGATCGGCCTCCACTGAGGTTGTTTTCAATTAAATCAAGAAATCACTTAGGGACTACACCTATAGGCATTGGGTCACCTAAAACTTATAAAAATTAATTTCCTCAACAACAAATGTTTTATAAGGGAAGGTAGAGTAGTCTAAATCTGGGATGTGTTAAAAACTGCCTCTATCACACCATATAAACGAGGAATGAAATTTAATTCTTTTTTTTAAAATATCTAAGACGAATTACCAATCAAGGATATTGATGAATTAGATATTTTATATTTTGATAATGGTACTTATGTATTAATTAGGGTATATGGATCCCTAATAGGTAGAGTAGTCATATATCTATGACAATATGAATGTCTAGTGTTTAAAATAGGATTGACTAGAATATATATATCTGTATTGGTATTTTAAATTTGGTTATCAATATGAAGCGATATTATTGTGACTATGCTAGAAATGGGAGTCTATGGACGGTCATTATATTGAGTTGGTATCTCCTTGAACCTTAGGGAGCTCATGTGTTGATCAAGTAGTTCAATAAAGGGAACATCCATTGTAGGGTCATTTATCAAACCCTTTACATTATTTTGGGAATACAACTTGAACTATCATCATTCATCAATATCCATATGATATCTAGTATCCCATGTTTCAAACTCTAAAGTTGGGTGGGTTTGGTATGGAATAAATTCTTAATTAGGGGTGGTACAATACAAACTAAATATGTGGATGTATTAGTTGGATCAAAATATTGAGTTTGGATGAACGTAACATGTTCCCACTAGGGTGGATACAGTAGACGAAACGGGTGTTGTTCTAGTATAAAATGTGTTTGAAGACATTTTGGAATGGTCCAAATATTTGAAATATGATTTCATTTGATCTAAAAACATGGTAAGATTCAATGTTTTTTTCTTTTTTAGTTGAAATTCTATTGGGGAGGGACACCATTAAACCACTATATTAGTTTATCCCTACGTGATTTATTTCAGGTATAAATCATGACATGAATCCTACCCTAGAAATATTAATGTGCAATTTTTTCTATGTTCATGATTTATATAATGAGAAATTACTTCCAATCGTAACTCTATTTTTCACTCCAAATTATGATATCTTGGGGTTGGGTTACAGTCTCATCCCACCTTATTAATGTAAGGCTCTTTTCCATCCAAGAACATTACATTATTATTGTGTTCTCTGTTATTGTGTGTCATGGGCCCAGAATGATAAATTCGGGGAGTAGTGTTTTATGACATGATATATCTAGTTGCACCATAAAAATGATTTATTTTATACATTAGTTATTACACCTCTCAAATTTTATGTTGTCTCAACTTGATCATCAGTATGGTTGTAGGGGAGACTTCCCTAGAGTCTCTAAACTAATATAACCAAATAATTTCTGACCAAACATAATTAGAATTATAATCCTAAGAAACATACCTATTTTTCTCCACACCTAGCACTTTAATTAATGTAAATATCCATATATAAAATTGTCTTTTTAGTAAAATTTTAGAGATAGAATAATATTGTTTATGGAAAATTATCCATGTATAGATTCATCCTTTTTTATTGAACTTGAATGAAGGTTCATGCCATCTGTAGATCTAAATGGACCCATGTAAAAAGGCATTTATTCCATCATTGGTTGTATCTATAGTGACTATAGTTATGTTGGAAACAATATCAAACAAGATTTATACAAAAGTATTATATCTAATGGCTTGAATACTCAATGGTTGATTCATCAGTCATTCCACTTATATATTTTCAATTTAAATATATTTTAATTCGTATATTCATATCATTAAATCTCTTTTAATTCAACAGTATATAGTAGTCTCTCGTTATCTTGGTGGTAGTCCATAACCACTTTATTCATAACTCTATATTATCGATGCTCGAGATCCACTATTAAATAGACTAGTTTCTCATCTATAATCCTAAATGGGGTTATATTAGTCACCATTTTAAAATATATCATTTATTTCTATAAATTATTATCAAGATTTTTTCTATAATCATTCCATATTGAACTTGTAATTTTCTCCAAAATCATCAAAATCATCAGTTGAATAATTTTATATTCACATGGGTTTGTGGGTGGTGAGGGGAGAAGGTAACGTATCAAACTCATTAATTTTATAGTGCACACAAAAATATATAATATATATACTCCTCAAGAAATTATGAGTAACCTAGACATACAAACTATATAATTATTTCATGACAATTAAACCACTATATTGGATATATTTTTCCATGTGGACCAATATTCTACCGTTTTAGTCATGTCAATCACATACAAAAGTATGTATATGTTTCTCATTAATATTCGGAAGGTCCCCATAAAATCATATCTCTATACATCAAACACCTCAACTTTTAGACATTTTTTTTTGGAATCTCAATTCATTTCACAATGTTATTTATTTATTGTAATCATTCATAGACTCATATAAACTCCCTTTAATTTTTTCGGATGACAAAAAAATTAATCCCCATTGTATTATGATGGAAATTATTGTACCATTTCAAATGTTTTCCCTATTTAGTGATGAATTGAAACATTATAGAATGATATGCATATTGAATTTGGGAACACATCACTAAATTAATCATTCAATACATTTCATGAATAATATGTGAAAATCAAAAAACATTGTCGTGAATTATGAAAATATATAATTCATTACTAATATAATAAAAAATTATTTATGGTTTGATATCATAATAATCTAAAATGTTGAAAAACCATGGAAGATACAGTAAATCTTAATATAAAAGCTTCTCATCCAAGAATTCATCATCAATTTCTCCCACCTCCTCCTCTTTTATATTATTTTTTTGTTATCTAAATAAATTGATAGAAACTACAATATATAATCCATTATTTTTATGTTAATAATATAAAAATATTGTAATAAGAAGATACTCGAAATCAGCCATGGATTAGAATCCTTTTTTAGAAAATAATTCAAAATCCATTATCAATGGAGACAATGCCCTCAAAGATTACAAAATAGGTTTTGATCATATTAAAAGAAAACACAAATGGTAAATGTTTCTTATCAGCGATAGTTTAATTTATTTGGGTGTTAGTATGGGAATTGATGTCATAATAGATAGGTTGAAAAATATGATTGACCCACTATCATAGATTATCTATTTTATTTAAATCACATAGATATAACATTATGTTGACATTTTTCTCCCAATTTATAAATATCATGATTTCGGTGGCCATAAAAATTATTTTTCAAAGAAATAATGTATTCTTTTCATGATGATAAAAATATAAATAAAACATATTTTGAAACATAAGGGGGAGTGGCCAAAATATTTTGAAAATTTCATTTATAAATTTTGTGTAAATATATCATGTCCATGAAATATTTAAATTCAGTTCATTGTATAATGATTATAGGGTCCTTTTATTAATATTTTCTACACTAAATAAATAATGATTCCTTGTTTAGATATTATATTCACTTGAATAACACTGCCTTGAACTATAGTGTTGAAAATTTCTCAATTTGAAACTAATAATTTTTCATTAAATATGTCATGTTCCAAATAATGTTTGTATAGGAATACTTCAATGGATATCCCATACACTAAGAAACCATCCACAAAAAATAAAAAATAAATTATTCCATAGTGTTCTGAAAAAGAAGTGTCACACACCAGTGAAAATTCACTTGTGCAATAATCAAGCCAAAATACTTGAGATTATCGAGAATTATTGATATAGGTAATCAAACATTTTATTATCTTAGTTATTTCGATAAACCAGTATATGATTTAACTATAATATCAATATTAAATGAAAAAAAACTCATATTTAATTAACCTATTGATAAATGATCCATGATTAATAATTGAATGTAGTCCTTTCTTAAAGATGATTCAAATATTTTACAGCTTATGCATAACCAATATCATGTAACTATAATTATAGGTATTATGTCAATATCACCATTCATTATGATAGTATTCCACCCTTATTTGGAATTACTTGTAATGGTGTCATCCATTTTCATTTTTATATTGAAATTTTGATCCACATATAAATTAGTTTAAAAATGTTTTTGATGGAAAAATATTTTATAGTTTGTGTTAGTCTCACCTATAGTAATAATCTTGGTTTTCTCACATCATTAAATATAGATATTAATGTGAAATATTAGGATTAATTCAATTGATAATTTAATATAACTATTTGAGTTATCCAATATTTTTCTCAATGATGTATGTCTCGTTTTTAGCTATTTTCTCACTTTAAACCGTTCTTCTAGCTGTAAGGATTTTGTGAAAATGAAAAGATTAATTCGTTTTATAATGGAAAAAAATTAAGTGATTTCTTCCATTTTCTTAAATCAAATTACAATTTTTATTCGTATTAATTTCATAATTATTCATCAATAATAATTGTTACAAATTAAATTTAAACCATTAATAAGAACCATTGTGTTTGTATCAATGGATTAAACTAAAGAATTTTTATTTTGATTATTGAAGGGATTAATTATATATAGGAAACTATTTATAAGTGTTTTCTCCATTGCATGACTTTAGATTCTTCAACACCTAATAGTTTTATATTTTCCTCCTTAGTTTCCACCATATAATCAATTATTTTCATTATATTACCTTCTATGCTATTTATAGACAAGTTATGGATGGGTGGTTTCTAGTATAAAATATTATATAGAAAACCATTGATTTAATTGCATGAATAATAGTCTTAATAAGAACAACTATGTCTTATTAATCACTAAAATTAAAAATTATTAATCATTGTTTGAAATTTATAAATGATTTTTCAGTTTCAATGAATGGTCTTCCACAGATTATGGGAATATCTCAGTCTTATTATATCATGAGGATAAAAAAATATATGGAGAATCTAAAATTTTCCACCATGACATCACATATTCAGAACTCCTCTGGGGAACTTCATCAATATACCAATTTTTAGAGTGAAAATAATATGATATTTTTATTATCCAATCCCATATTAAAAAGCACACATAGGGAAAAAAGTTCACCTCACTCATATGTCATAATCTATATTCTTGAATGTGTATGAACTAATTGTGAACAAGATGAAAAATATTAACAGATCTATCAACATTGGATGTATATTATTTTGAAATTCTATTAAACAATATTTCCATATAGAAATATCACCAAAACATCCAGAATTATCTTTTTTGTCATAAATTGTTTAATAGTTTATCATAATCAAACATTTCATAATTTTATACATTAAAAAAGATGACTATATAATGTTTAATAACACCATATAAAACATCCTGTATTTAATTTAAAAACTATATTTCCTTATCCTCTCTAGGAATGAAAGAGGGGTTCTATATGGTTCTGTATTTTTAATTCACTCCTCTCCTTATAGACCTATTTTCTAGATTTCCCAACTTATAATTTTCAATATCATATTCCCTTTTGTCCTCTTTTTCTTCACAATTATTCTCTATCACCCTTAAATTTTCCTATTCCATGTACACAATTTTTCTTCTTCTATTTTTCTTATTTTATTCCATATCTAACATGAAAAATATTTCATAGCCTTCACATTCTCTATTGGGTTTCGTCCATGTTACTCAGTAGGGTATAGAGTAGTATCTCTAATAATGTTTGATATATTTTTCCCACTATGTTTTTGAAATTTTAGTATTGTATTTTCTATTCATTATAGATTTCTATTGTCTTAAAATCCAATGGGAATAATTTTTATTAGGTTATGGAACATTCCATTAAGAACATTTTAGGGGATGGGAATGTGGTTTTTGATTGATTTACTTGTAGGATGGTTGGTTTATGGTTGAGGGGCGGTAATAGTTAGAATATCCTTAAGGAGTGTGGTTGAAGTGAATATTTGGGTATACCATCATTTTATTTTAAAATTTAAACACATTTATATTAGCAATAAAATGGATTTAGTTATGGATTGGGTTGAATCCACTTACATTGGTTATAGATATTTTGGAATTTTTTTAGGGATTGATTATAACTGTCATAGTTTCAATGAAAATGTTTATTATACTATGAATCCTATTGAATCCTTGGTATATCCAGGGTCCTCTTCACATGTGATGATATTATAAATTTATTTTGAGTGTTAGTGTTATGAATATTATGATTGAGTTAGTGACACTATAAATTATTATTTAATTAATTTGTTTATCATGGATTCTAATTATGTATCTATGATGGTTATGTCATCTAATTAAAATATTTCTATCCTTGGTGAATCTAATAAATTTTTTATAATTTATAATTACGAGGAATCTCATAGATACTGTCATTTATAGCTTCAATGTATACATAATTAATCCTTTAATGGATTGGTCACCGATTGTGACTCAATTCATATGTTGTAAAAAATAATTAATTTATTCATTTATAGGAAAAAATCTGTTATCTTATGTAACAACATCCTCATTAACTATTTTATTTTATCCCATGTTTCAAAATTATATTATCCATCAAATTGTGAAATGATTTTTATTTCATTTATGAACTTTTACATCATCCATAATGGAAATTATTTCTATAATAATCATAATTATATGGTATTATAGGATTTCATATAACCATAGTCTAAACTATTTAACTTATCTATTTCTAAGACATAGAGAGATTATTAAAATACCCCAAATCATATTGAATTTTATGTTACTCAATTTATGTTGAACATATCAAAAATATAACTGAGGATAGTCAAATATCTCAGTAGATATTAATTTCTCATTCCACTAAATCATTCCAACAGTTTTTTATTAGTATTAGGCCTCATTTGACAATAACATTGTTCATGTAAATCAATAGATGAACAAAACTATAGGAAAAAAGATAAATAGATGATAAATCATAGTCTATTGTGTCTCTATCCTATGGAATTTTTGGTGCTCCATTAGGCTGGATCTCATTGGAGAATTTTCTTATAGGTACATTTTTCCTAATCGAGAGCATGTTCTCAAGGATGGTAAATCATTTATATGGACATAAGAACATGTTTTTCATAGGATAATAATTAATCATTTGTCATGAATCTATACTCAATGATCATTTTTTTGGCAACCAGGTAATGCGATATGTTTCACGAAATGAAAAAAAAAACTAAAAAAACTTGCACATAAATAGAATTAAAATAAAAAAAGTACTAATAATTTAAAAATATAACTAGTTTATAAGAAATTTATTATACTTTTATATTCACCCTTGATCAATTCCAATTGTGCCAAAAACATTTTCTATCCCTCTAGAATTATCATTTATTGTGGGTAAGTAGGATTAAAAATTATGTGTTCATGATTTCCATTATTCTACTATGTCTTATAATATTGACTTTCCAATGTATGTACAATTAGTTATACATATAATTAAAAGTAGAAAGGAATATGCCTTATTATTATGTAGAATTATATGAATATAGAGGGATAAATCAGAATTAAAAACTAGTCTAATGGTTTTAAAATAATCAATTAAATATATAATAAAAGGATCAATTTAAAATTCTAATTTTGAAAGAGATGAAAAACACTTTCATTTATTAATTGGGTATAATAAAGCAGTTTCAATGTTTGTTTCGGTTTAATAGTTTCTTATTGTAAAATATATTGACTTTAACTTGGAAAATCTAAATATATTTTTCAAATAATAATATTCGACTAATTTCATTATGTCCAATCCTTAAATTTAACAATAAATCCAATATATTATTAATATATTAATTTTCTCAACTAGTTTTTTCCTTTCATAATATTTCCTTTTTCAAAAAACTATCAAATAAATAATATTATAATTAGTGACTCAAATTGATTACTAATTTAAATGAATATTCATGAAAAAAATAGATATATAATTTAAACACTCATACTTCTACTATTGATCTGTTACCTCATAACTAAATTTTCACACATGGTTGAGGGAAGATGAACCACATTTTATTTGATTATATTTTAAAGTGAGTTTAAATAGTAAATTAATGTTGATGAATCTAGATATATAATAACATATTCCCATAAATAATAATTGTATTTAAATATAGCACCGTGTGTAAGAGAATTGAGTTAGATATGGGGTGTTACTGCAAGCTATGAAGTAGTGGGAAAATGTTTTCTTATTTTTTATAAATGATGTAAGGGAACTTATTTTAGAATTAGCTGAAATCATTTGTTTGTTTGTTTATTTCAAAATAAAACATTTTTTTTGTTTTAAATTTTGTCTTTTCATGTTTATATTTATGTAAGGGTAATGAACACCAATAGCAGGAAGTGTAAATTGTATTTATTATACTCCCTAGTTTAGTGTAATGATTAACCCTAGGAACTCTCTTATAGAGGGGTGCACAAAAAATAGATTGTCTCATTTAAAAGAGGGTAAACATGTTTTGTTTTTAGAATAAATAAATGAGAAAATGATTGAATGAAAATTTTAAATTCAAATTATTGAAAAACTATGATATTAAATGGGTGATAAGGTCATAGTAGGATTACAAATTGTAATGATATCCTTATTGAATTTAATTCAAACCTCCTCTTATTGGTTAATTTAAGTGAGATTCCACAATCGCTTCCTCTATCTTCTTTGGTGAAATTATGATGGTGAGAGAAAAAAAAATCCAAGATATCAGTTTGGTCAACTCCCTGTCCATGTGAAAAAGAGTTGTATTCAATAACAATAATATATTTGGTTAACACCCGAACACCTCTGGTTTATCCTAAAAATAATGAATATTCACTAATCCTTTTACACGTATACACAATCATCTAGCACATCACCACAAATCTTAGGTCTATTCCATCATATAAAAACTAGAAATCAGTGCAGAATGATTATGATTATTTTACCTAGGAAAAAATCGATAACAGAATTAAAATTCAAGAACGATCGAACTTGATAATATAATCCACAATATGAAATTGATAACAAATTTGACAAAGAATGAAATTTCAATCAATTACGTCTGAGAACTCAAGAATTACTAAATAGAAAAACAACACTTTTATAATAAATCAAAATTTTTACCCCCATAATGGTAAGGGTAATCGAGATGAATGAAGAATATGAAGGAATTAGGAATCAATGAAAATAAATAAAAGAGAGAAATCCCAAATGTTCTCCTTGAAGTCCTCGTGGGAATTGGCTAGAATGGGATGATTTGAAAGGGAGTAGTCCCCTCCTTTTATAGCCATAATCATTCTATAGAATGATTACACATTTTATCACCATTAAATTACATCTTAATACATTAGATCCTTCTTTAAATTGGTTCATAATTATATTTTTTTTTCCCTAAATATACCCATGGATTTGGAGAAGTATTTCGAGAGTTATGCTCGTTTTACATTGACAATTTATTTGGTCTATTCAGACTCTCCAAATCAAAAACCTACATATTATGATTCATTAAGTGTCACGACCCGCCTTCACCAAAAGGAGGGAAGGGTCAGCAGATTGCCAGGCCCTACCTTCTTTAATTTAAAGGAGAGATAATGACCCCCAAAACCCGCCTTCAATTGGTCCCGGAGTGGTGACTAGCACCAAGGGTATAGAAAATTCTCGCAAATGGAAGGCATTACCCTTTTTTTTATTTTATAGGATCGAGAGATGAGGAGAAGAGAAACCAACAACACCAAGGTAGAAGGAAAAGTAAAGCCAAAAGTAAACCATTACCACATGCATGTTTCAAAAGTAAAAGCCACAAAGTGCAAAAGGTGACTACAAGGTATGTACCAAAAAGAGAAAAAAAAACGACTGAAACTGATCCAAAAGCCCGAGCTAGTAAGGTCCTACGTGATCCCCGAAGTCCTCCTGGAATCCTAAAAGTAGTTTCATATACATAGGGTGAGCATACAAGTACACTCGGTAGGGAAAACCAAAACTCTCGTGCACAAGTGGGGGAACGTACTAAAGTCCCGTGAGAAAAGTGTAAACCAAACACCTAACAAGGAAAAATATCCATCCCAGGCCTCACCAAGGCTCACTCCCCAAATAACGCAAGTCAAGTAATATATATAATAAGAGCACATCGATGTTTGGGTACCCCGCACCACTTTCCCATTGGTTATTGAGACATCCTACGTATCGGACCAATCCCGCCATTCTCACCGCAGTCCCACTGCCACACCCGCCCGCACACACCTGGGCCACAACCACACGTAGTCCCACTGCCGAAATACCGCCTGCACACACCTGGGCCTCAACCGTACATAGTCCCACTACTGAACCACGCCCGCACACACCAGGGCCACAACCGTACGTAGTCCCACTGCTGAATCCCTCCCGCACACACCTGGGCCACAACTTTCACATGTAACCATGCCTGTAAACACCTACGCCAGAACAACCACCACCACACCCGAAGACACTCGGGCTAAAGGATCCACTGCCACGCCCGAAGACACCTGAGCCTCATCCTAAAGACACTTGGGAAACCACCTGCCGCACCCACCTGGAAAACCTCCACACAACCCCGCCCGAAGGTTCTTGGGCTAATAATGGATTTCATGCCATCACAGCCTGCCCGAAGATACTTGGGATATCCGGGAAAGGGAGTAGAAAAGGAGCTAATAACCAGCCACTAAGGATAGTGTTGGGAAAAACACCCTCCCCCATGAAATGGGGGTGTTCAGCACTAAGTGATCAACTTGGGTGGGGTGAGAATAAGGAACACAAAGATACAGATATATATATATATAACATGCACTCACCCAATGCTAGGTTTTTCTTCAAACAGCCTACAGATCACAACAACACTCAAGTCTGAGTCATGACTCACGCCAACAACCCATGTGTCCCCTTTCTTGTTTCACATTCAGTAACAATGTCTAAGATTAAGCACTACTGGGCAACTAGTAGGCATAGGCATAAGTCCAGAAAAGTAAACAGTCAAACAACAACCAAAACGTCCACACCTGGTTCTCAACAACAGAGGATTCCACCCCAATTTGTGACAGACAAGTAACCACCCGGATCCAAATCAACAGGAGATCCCATCCCCAAATTCACAGAACCACCGAGAGTATAAAAGAACAGGGGTTCCCATCCCCTCCCACATTTCCCACAATCGGCCCGAAAGGAAAACAACCAACTACCACCACCAACACAAGTCAGGTATTTTCATATTTAAATGACTTAACACACTCCTTGGTTTCAAATCCCATGTGTTCTAACCGGGAGTTATCACAGAAGGGTTGATCCTGGTGCATTCAATTATTCAGCCGGATATACGTGATTAACCGATTCACTCTTCACAGCAGGAGTTTACAACCACAAACAAGCCATTTAAAACATCAGTAGGTTTTATTAGTGCACAAGCAACGACCACCAACTACCTCGATGTTTAGGAGGTATAAGCCATCACAACTCAACAAGATGGTCATAGAAGAAACAAAATCAAAATATAAAACACCATCGACGATCACAGCCCCCCCCCCCTCTTCTTTATTTATTGAATTCGTTCTTTATCTTTGATTAGGTCTGGTTCACCCGATTCTACAGGACCAAGAGCACGCCCACCCCGCATGATACACAAAAGATAGAGACGAAGGAGAAATTCCCTACTTGTTGATAGATGATCGACGTTTAAGCTGGGGGTGCGGAACTTTACGGATAACGATGCGGAGGGCCCGATGCACCAGAAGCTATTTTTGAAAAGTCACGATCGAGGAAAGGAGAAAACACGACTAAACCTTAGATTATAAGAGCCGGGGACGTTTGAGGTGAAAACGCGAAACCGCGTAAGGCGCGGGGGTCGTGGGTTGACCACGCAGCTCCACTCATCACAAAAGGGGGTCGGGTGGTTGAAGATGACTCATGAACTGATGAAGCATTTAATTAAAAATCTTATGGGCATTACGGGTCTTAAAAACATGGTTAAATGAGTCATAATAGGGCTTAAAACCCTACTTACGCAAAGGAGCGTTACTGGAAACAACTTGACCAGGCCGGGTGACACAGATCGGTCTCACCGATCGGTCTCACAGATCTGTCTGACCGATCGGTCTCACCGATCGGTCTCGCCGATCGGTCTCACCGATGGATCTCACCGATCGGTCTCACCGATCGGTCTCACCGGTCGGTCTCACCGGTCGGTCTCACCGATCGGTCTCACCGGTCGGTCTCACCGGTCGGTCTCGCCGATCGGTCTCCCCGATCGGTCTCGCCGATCGGTCTCCCCGATCAGTCTCACCGATTCGGTCTCACAGGTCGGTCTCGCCGATCGGTCTCGCCGATCGGTCACTCCGATTCGATCTCACCGGTCAGTCTCACCGGTCATTCTCGCCAATCGGTCTCGCCGATCGGTCTCACCGATCGGTCTCACCGATTGGCCTCACCGATGGCTCTCATCGATCGGTCTCACAGATCAGTCACGCCGATCGGTCTCACCGATCAGTCTCGCTGAGACGCCACTCCTTTAGAACCCGGATTTTGGCAAAGGGAAGGACCAAGAGAGTCTGGGTCATCACATCAGATACCTCTCAAACTATTCTCGTCCCCGAGAATTTAGACAACCCAGAAGGAAAAGTCGGGTCCGAACAACCACCACAAAAGATACCTCTCAAGAGTAAACCTCATCACTAACTAAGAACATCTTCCTGTCACGAACAAAGCATCATACCATGCCAAACTACCCGGGCATGTGGGTTGAGGAGTCTCTCCCCCATGTCCAGATCTTATCCGCTTTGGGCGGCACTGACTCGCCCGCACGGGTTTAATCGCATCCACCTTAATGCATCTTGATTAGGGGTCGGGTTCTCTCCTTCCATATAGCTGGGGGTTTTCACACACAAGCAGAGGAAAGAAAACATTACATTTCATAGCCAAAAGTCAAAATGTTCTAACACAACAGGTACGACAAGGAACAAAACTCAAAACAACTCTGGGTATTGGGTATGCATCTGTGCTTCCCTCTCCAACGTACTCTCCTCAAACCCACCATGTCTCCACAGCACGCGAACCATGGGAATGGTTCGCCCACGAAGCACCTTATCCTTGTGATCCTCGATAATCACTGGTCTCTCTACAAAGGAAACGTCGCCCTCAATGTCCAGATCGCCCCAATCAAGGACGTGCGAACCGTCGTGCAGATACCGACGGAGCTGGGACACATGAAAGACATCATGAATCCTTAGTAGCGGTGGTGGAAATGCTAGCTGGTAAGCCTCTTCACCGACCCGCCACAACACTTGGAAGGGCCCGATGAATCTAGGGGAAAGCTTACCTCCCTTGCCGAACCTCTTCTGCCCACGCCGAGGGGAGACCTTCAAGAACACGTGGTCCCCAACCTCAAACTCCAAGGGCCTCCTCCTGGTATCAGCATACGATTTATGTCGGTCCTGGGATGCCTTCATCCTTTCCCGTATGAGCTGAACCTTCTCTGTCGTGTTCTGCACCACCTCTGGACCATGGATGCCTGCCTCTCCTACTTCGGTCCAACACACAGGCGAACGGCATGGCCTCCCATACCAAGCCTCAAACGGGGCCATGCCAATGGTATAGTGGTAGCAATTACTATAGGAAAACACTACCAGAGGCAAGTATTCCACCCATGACCCTCCTGAGTCCGGAACACATGCTCGCAGCATATCCTCCATGGTCTGGATGGTGCGCTCTGTTTGTCCATCTATCTGGGGATGGAAAGCAGTGCTAAGGCGTAACTGGGTGCAAAACGCATGCTGCAATCCTCTCCAGACCCGTGAGGTAAACTGTGCATCCCTATCCGAGACTATAGACCTCGGGACTCCATGCAACCACACCACCTCATCCACGTACCTCCGTGCCAAAGCACCCACAACACTGGACTCCCTGATCGCCAAAAAGTGAGCCAATTTCTTCAACCTGACCACTTCCACCCAGATGGCATCGTATCCTCCTTGGTCCTTGGGTATTCCCATGACGAAATCCATTGAGATGTCTTCCCACTTCCTCTCGGGGACACCTAGGGGCTGTAGTAGGCCTCCTGGAAATCTGTGTTCAGCCTTCAACTGATGACACACTAGGAACTTGGCAACAAACTCTTCCACCGCTCACTTAAGTCCGGGCCACCAAAACTGCCTCTTCAAACCCTGGTACATCTTGGAAACTCCAGGGTGTACCTCCAGGGGTGAGTTGTGGAACTCACTGAGAAACCTACCGTGCATCGCCTCTGGGACAAACATCCTTCCCTGGAAAAGCATCTGGTTCTGACCATCCTCGGTCCATCCTTCCGGAGCATTGCCCTGGTCAACTTGGTCACACATCACTTCGCACTCTAGGTCTCCCCACTGAGACTCATCCACCTGGTGAAACAGGGATGACTTCACCGTCATCTGATATAGGCAGCCTCTACGGCTATCCATCGTCGCATCTAGGTGTAAGGCAACCAAATCTTCCATTGCCTTCCAAGCGTCCGCCGACTCTCGGGCTGCATCCTTCTACATCCTCCTACTCAATGCATCGGCCACCACATTTCCCTTTCCCTCAGTATAAGTGATCTCGAAGTCGCAATCCTGGAGGAACTCCACCCATCTCCGCTGTCGCAAGTTTATGTCCCGCTGGGAGAAGATATACCTCAATCTTTTGTGATCCGTGAAGACCACAAAGCGTTCCCCTATGAGTTAGTGCCGCCATAAATTTAGCTCAAAAACGACCGCTGCGAGCTCTAGTTCGTGGGTGGCGTAATTACCGTCATGGGAACGTAGCTGCCTTGACCCATAAGAGATCACCCCTCATCGCTGCATCAACACGCATCCCAGGACCTGTCCCGAAGCATCGCAGAATACCGCATAGGCCACCCCTTCTTCTGGTAATCTCAGCACTGGGGCACTGAACAACTTCTCTTTTAGATAGCTGAAGGCTGACTGGCACTGCTCACTCCATACGAAAGCCTGGTCCTTCTTGGTCAGGGCCGTTAAAGGGGCTGCAACCCGGGATAAGTTGGGTACAAATCTCCGGTAGTAACCTGCCAGCCCAAGGAAACTTCGGACTTATGCCACATTCTTGGATGCTGCCCAAGAAACAACTGCCTCAACCTTTGATGGGTCGACCGCTACCCCCTGCTCAGACACCACGTTCCCGAGGAAGTGCACTTCTCGCGTCCAGAACTTGCATTTTGACAACTTCCCATATAGCTAGTGCTGTCAGAGGACCTCCAAAACTATCCTCAGTTGATCTACATGGTCCTCTTCTGATCTAGAGTAGACCAGTATGTCGTCGATGAACACAACCACGAACCGATCCAAGTACTCCCGGAAGATGGAGTTCATAAGTCCCATGAACACAGCCGGGGCGTTCGTAACACCGATGGGCATGACAACGAACTCGAAGTGTCCATACCTGCACCTGAACGCTGTCTTCGGGATGTCGCTATATTTCACCCTCAGATGGTGGTACCCAGACCGCAGGTCAATCTTCGAGAACCATCCTACCCCTTTTAGCTGGTCAAAAAGATCATCTATCCTTGGGATAGGGTAGCATTTCTTGATCGTCACCTGATTCAACCTCCTTTAGTCTATGCACGGCCTATGAAATCCATCTTCCTTCTTTGCAAACAAGACCGGAGCACCCCACAGTGACGCACTCGGACAAACATAACCCATCTTCATCAGATCGTCAATCTATATCCGCAACTCCCGTAGCTTCGAAGGTGCCATCAGGTAAGGATCCATCGAGATTGGACGAGCTCCGGGCTGGAGGTCTATCCCGAACTCGATATCACGCCAAGGGGGTAGAGTCGTCACCTCCTCAAGAAAGATGTCCATAAACTCACGGACGATCTCTGGCACTTCCACCATTTCCACATCTACTGATTCTATCGTCAGCTCGGTCAACAAGGAGAGGAGAGGTTCCTCTCTCCTGTTTCCCTTCGGACTGCTCCGCTCGTCGGTGAAGGTAACACGCCGGCTGTCCAAGTCTGAAAACACCACCCTTCTTCGAAAACAGTCGATGACGGCGCACAAAGAAAATAGCCAGTCGATGCCTAGGATGACATCGTATGGTTGAATCTGTAGCAGAAGAAGATCTCGAACCGACTGATGTGGTCATATCATCAGTCTATATCCCCGACAAACGAACAACAATACGGTCTGACCTCCAACTGGTGTGCTCAACACCAGGGGCACTGGAAGTCCCTCAGCATATAGACCCAAGGCATGGGCTAGACTGGGTTCAACGAAGGAGTGTGAAGCTCCGGTATCGAACAAAGCATAAGAAAGAGTGATAAACATACTGATCGTACCTTTAACAACCTCTGGCTCTGATGGGACTGCTGCCACTACAGCGAGCAACTGTCCACGCCCTACTCCCCTGCACCTCGTCTGTCGACCCCCCCCCCCGACCACGCCCTGGTCGAGGTCCCTGTGGAGCGCCCTGAGGTTGGATTCCTCCTACGTCTTCCCTCAGAGGAGCGGGTGCTCGCTCTCCCTGCTGCTGTTGCTGCTGGAAAGGTCTTGCTGGAAGCTGCTGTTGCTGGAAAGGTCTGGCTGGAAGCTACTGCTGGGGCGGGTGCTGGGGCTGACTGCCACGACTGTACTGCACCCGGTCTGAGCACTGACTCTGGAGATGCCCAGGGCTCCCACAGATGAAGCACTGTGGTCCCAGGCCCGTAGGAAAACGGCGAGTACTGGGTGACCGAAACTGAATCTGCTACGGCCTGCTCCCTCCGGGTCAGAACCTAGAGGGTCCTGACGCTGGAGTCCTGGTGTTGACGGATTTCCCCTTTGATGGTCCCAGCTGGATCCCCTCTCGCGACACTCCCCCTAGATCATGCATCCGCTCCACCACTTCGGCCTTCTTCTGGACCTCCAAGTACGTCGGCAGGGTAAAGGGGGTAACAACATACTGAAGGGAGGGTCGGAGTGGCACCTTCAAACGTCTTGACCGAGACTCCTCGTTGGGAAAGAGGTCCTGAGAAAAACGTAAGAGGTCCTTGAACTTGATCCCTAGCTCCATCACAAACATACACCACTGCTAGAGGGAGAGTAGTTCCTGCCTCTTTTCTGCCTTCATCATTGAGGAGAGGAATTCCGCCCAAAAATCCTTCTTGAAATCCACCCAAGCCACCTCAGACTCTCTCCTCTCCCCCAGGTAAAGCATCCACCACTGACGTACCGCTCCCCGCATCTGGAAAAAGGCCAGGGGAACCTAGTACTCGGTCGGGGCCCAAATAAGGCCGAAGGCTATAACTAGCTCCTCTAGCCGGCCTTCTGTATTCATATTGGAGGTGTTGCCCTCATACTTCTCGTGGGCCTGTCACTGGAAGGCTCGAATAGTCTTCTACCCATGGTCGACCTCTTCCTCTCGATCAGTTCTCTGCTGATTGGCCAAAGTAGTATCGGGGGCCTCGATCTCCTGTACCACATGTGGTCGTCTTCCAGGTGCCATAGCTGCAAGGTAAACAAGAAATGCCTAAGCCCAAGTAGTTCAAAATATTGTTCTTAAAACTTCTTAAGATTTAATTTATTCTTAATTCCCAAGACATCCCAGAAACAGAAGAACTGAAGTCATTATGATGAATGTACCTTTCCTAGGGGCTCTACCCTGCAATCAGTGTGGCCTCACTTGGTCATTTGGTAGGTCCAGAGTCCTTGCATCGGATCATGGGGGGACCTAAAATCCTGTGTCCTAGCCGGTCTTCCCTCGCCTAATTCACGCTCCAAGGTCACCCAACACCGTTGCCTTACCATCCCATGCAATCCTCACTGTGCCTAACTCCAGACTCCATCCTATCCCTCAACCATCACCATTGATACCATTATATCACGACCCACCTTCATCAAAAGAAGGGAAGGGTCAGCAGATTGCCATGACATTTCTTCTTTAAGTTGAAGGAGAGATAATGACCCCTGAAACCCACCTTCAATAGGTCCCGGAGTGGCAACTAGCACCAAGGGTATAGAAAATTCTCACAAATGGAACGCATTACCCTTTTTTTATTTTATAGGATTGAGAGATGAGGAGAAGAAAACCCAACAACACCAAGGTAGAAGAAAAAGTAAAGCTAAAAGTAAACCATTCCCACATGAATGTTTCAAAAGTAAAAGCCACAAAGTGCAAAAGGTGACTACAAGGTAAGTACCAAAAATAAAAAAACAACAACTGCAACTGCTCCAAAAGTCCGAGATAGTACGGTCCTGCGTGATCCTTGAAGTCATCCTGGAAACCTGAAAGCAGTTTCATATAAATAGGGTGAGCATACAAGTACACTCAGTAGGGAAAACCAAGACGCTCATGCACAAGTGGGGGAACATACTAATGTTCTGTGATAAAAGAGTAAACCAAACACCTAACAAGGAAAACTATCCATCCCAGGCCTCACCAAGGTTCACTCCCCAAATAACGCAAGTCAAGTAATATATATAATAAGATCACATCAATGTTTGGGTACCCCGCTCCACTTTCCCACTGGTTATTGATACATCCTACGCAACGGACCAATCCAGCCATTCTCACCGTAGTCCCACTGCCACACCCGCCAGCACACACCTGGCCCACAACCACACGTAGTCCCACTACCGAAATCCCGCCCGCACACACCTGGGCCTCAACCGTATGCAGTCCCACTGCTGAATCCCGCCCGCACACACCTGGGCCTCAACCGTATGTAGTCCCATTGCTGAATCCCGCCCGCACACACCTGGGCCGCAATTGTCACATGTAACCCTGCCTGCAAACACCTAGGCCAGAACAACAACCACCACGCCCGAAGACACCTGGGCTAAAGGATCCACTGCCACGCCCGAAGACACCTGGGCCTCATCCCGAAAACACTTCGGAAACCACCTTCCACACCCACCTGGACAACCACCACACAACCCCGCCCGAAGGTTCTTGGGCTAATAATGAACTTCAGGCCATCACAGCCTGCCCAAAGATACTTGGGCTATCCGGGAAAGGGAGCAGAAAAGGAGCTAATAACCAGACACTAATGATAGTGTTGGGAAAAACACCATCCCCCATGAAATGGGGTTGTTCGGAACTAAGGGCTAAACTTGGGTGGGGCACGAATAAGAAACACAAATATACAGAAATATATATATATATATATGTAACAAGAACTCACCAAAAGCTAGGTTTTTCTTCAGACAGCCTACAGATCACAACAACACTCAAGTCCGAGTCACGACTCACGCCAACAACCCATGTGTCCCCTTTCTTGTTTCACATTCAGTAACAATGTCTATGTTTAATCACTACTGGGAAACTAGTAGGCATATGCATAAGTCCAGAAAAGTAAATTGTCAAACAACAACCAAAACGTCCACACATGGTTCTCAACAACAGAGGATTGCACCCCAATTTGTGATAAACAAGTATCCACCCGGATCCAAATCAACAGGAGATCCCATACCCAAATTCACACAACCACCGAGAGTATAAAAGAACAGGGGATCCCATCCCCTCCCACATTTCCAGCAATCGCCCCGAAAGGAAAACAACCAACTACCACCACCAATACAAGTCAGGGATTTTCAGATTTAAACGACTTAACACACTCCTTGGTTTCAAATCCCATGTGTTCTAACCGTGAGTTATCACAGAAGTGTTGATCCTGGTGCTTTCAATTATTCATCTGTATATATGTGATTAACTGATTCACTCTTCACAGCAGGAGTTTACAACCACAAACAAGCTAGTTAAAACATCAGCAGGGTTTATTAGTGCACAAGCAACGACCACCAACGGCCTCGATTTTCAAGAGGAATAAGCCAGAAAAACTCAACATGATGGTCATAGAAGAAATGTCATCAAAATATAAAACACCATAGATGATCACAACCCCCCCCCTCTTCTTTCTTTATAGAATTCGTTCTTTATCTTTGATTAGTTCTGGTTCACCCAATTCTACAGGACCAAGAGCACGCCCACCCCGCATGATACACAAAAGAGAGAGACGAAGGATAAATTCCCTACTTGTTGATAGATGATCGACGTTTAGGCTGGGGGCG
Source organism: Viscum album (assembly GCA_963277665.1). NCBI lineage: Eukaryota > Viridiplantae > Streptophyta > Magnoliopsida > Santalales > Viscaceae > Viscum > Viscum album. Next base: position 767,523,262 of record OY728162.1, read on the forward strand.
CGGAACTTTACGGATAACGATGCGTCGGGCCCGATGCACTAGAAGCTGTTTGTGAAAAGTCACAATCGAGGAAAAGAGAAACCACGACTAACCCTTAGTTTGTAAGAGCCGGGGACAGTTGAGATGAAAACGCGAAACCGCGTAAGGCGCGGGGGTCGTGGGTTGACCGCGTGGCTCCACTCGTCACAAATGGGGGTCGGGTGGTATAAGCTGACTCATGAACTGATGAAGCATTTAATTAAAGCTCTTATCGGCGTTACGGGTCTTAAAAACACGGTTAAACGAGTCAGAATAGGGCTTATGTAGAGACACGAAGCCTGACGTACATGGACATTACATTACTTTTGCGGAATACTTAGTACATAACAAAAAATACACACACAAGGATCGTAATAGTTTAGTGTCTTTGGAAACTCAGAATATAATCTTCTAATCGTGGTGAATGATCTTCAACATCTCCCATAAAGATCTTACTTTTTTTATACCTAAAACCTTTCTTTATATCCTGGGGAAAAGAAAACATAAAAGGGTGAGCTCAAATGCTCCGCAAGGGCAAATAAAAAAAATAAAAATCATATCATATCTTTTCGAAAATCATATCCTACAAAAGATATCATAATATCTTAACATGGAATAAATCATAGAAGTGAAAATGAGATCCTCATATTCATAAGATGAAACTTGAAACTTTGTGGCATGCACACATAATCATGGAAAATCATTTCTTATTAGTCATGACTCATTTCCAAGACTATCTTAGTGGACAAAGTCCATTTCTGAACCGAGTTCACTCCTCGTTTCAGTCCTGAATCACTGAACCGAAATATCCTTCTGTTCCAGCCATGTCTATCTCATGAGATATAAATCTTTACCCAATGCATTGGAGGGAGATATAGGTACCACCCATCTTATAATGAATCCTTTCTTATGTGTGCCACATAATCATAAATCATACATCATCGCATAACACATGGAACAAAAATGGGATTCTTGAAACATCATGACATCATAAGACAAATCATATAAGGTAAATGATTTCATAAAAATAATTCCCTCACAACATAATCAAATAAATGTAATAATAGGGATAAAAACAAAACCCTATATTATCTTAGATGGAAAATAATTTTGATAAAACACTTGGACTCCATTCTTGAGGAAAATATCACTTCTTCTTCAAAAACACTTTTCTTTTCTTAACATGTCATACAATTATAAACTAAAAGAAGTTGATCAAAAATAAACTTGAAAACTTGTAAAGGAAGATTCATGGAAATAATATTTTAAAAATCCATTCATGCCGTATAAGATAAAAAAACATTCTTCGTACTTTTGTCGGAAAAGTCAAAAAGTACCTCGTATGAAAAACGACAAAAGATTCCTTTCATATCTTTTACTACAAACTCACCGAAGGGTAAAATTGGACTAAAACTAGTGTAAGTGGATGGAAACAATATTACATATTGAGGGAACATGGATGTGGATGATAAAATACACCCCAATAAATACTTACGAATAAACAATCTCCGATAAAAATGAGATTGTGATATTTCCCTTACCTTAGGTCTGATTTGCCTTGTACGTGTTTGAAGCTCCTCTTCTTTGGATCGCTTCTTTGAATCCTCCACTTAGGGAACTAAGATTGGTCTTTGAAGAAGACCAGGACCTCTAGGATTATTCTAGGGAAGTGGAGAGGTGAAAATGGCAGGGTTTGGCCGAGCTTGAGTGCTCAAATTGGTGTGAGGAGGAGGGGGAGGAGGTGCCCTTTTATAAGGGAGGAGAGGGGCACCTTAGGAATATCTCAAAATATTATTTTATATTAAAGTAAAAATCGGTTTATAATGGTTCCAAAGGGTCTTATTTCGAAGCTAAAGTTGGGATGGGTCTAAAACCTATCAACCAATAGGATTTAGACAAGTTTAGGTTATTATTTTAACCTTATCAATTAGATTTAACTCTAAGTTAAATAATTTAACTTTTACCGTGTCTTTTTGTTTTCTTACAGTATATGGTTAATACACTTACTATAACATGCCAAACGAACCCCAAATTGTTTATTATTAATATATATATCCTTATATAAGTCATTTGGCCGAACCTTAGATTTTTTTGAATAAAATAACAATTAATAATATAATATTTGATTTAAAAACTATTCTGTGTCAATTTTGACACTATTTGATATATGATTTTTGTGAAAGTCATAACAGAATTATATGTTCGAACCAAGTTGATTAAATCAACACTAATATATCATAGTAACCTAGAAAATTAGTGGAATTCGTAAAAAGTCTCAAATTACATTTATTTTAGCATTTATAACATCAATTATGTTAACATTTCCTTAAAAGGGTAATTACTGCATCATCGTTGTGTCATAAATAAATTAATTTATTTAAAGTCTAAAAATTATAAATAAAATATCATTATGTAGGAAATCCTTTTAGATTTCTAATTAATATTTATAGTCGAATTTATCTTTTGTATAACCCCATATTAAAAATGATTTACTTATTAAACTTTTATTTTAACTATTTTAACCCTTCTTTAAATAAATTAATAATAAATGTCCTAATCTAATCCAAGTGGACCTAAATGGTGATATTTTATTCCTAAGTTTGTTTTTGGTCGAATGACATTTGTCTAATAGAATTAGGACATGTGTTAGGGTAATAATAATATCATTTTTACCCTTAATTACCCTATTTACTTTTAACCGTGGTAAAAAAAAGTAAAAAGTTACTATTCACCAAAAAATTATTTTCATCTCATTTAACCACATTTTAGTCCTTGATATTAACCGTGTCTCTCAGATTTTCGAAATTCCATTCACAGAAGCGGTAAAATTAAATTTTATGCAAAATTCAGTTTTTTAACCTACCACTTAGTGGTTTCACTATTCATCAAAAATTGAAAGTTTTCAGAAAAATATCAAAATTTCACCCTAGGCTAATTTCGGTATTCCGAATCCAAAAATGAAGTCCATTTTGAAAGATAAAATTTATAAAATTTCAAAAAGTGGTTATTACTATTCATAACGGCTAGTTTTAATAATATTTTAATAGCATATCGTTGTTTAGCGAAACTTGGTGTTGCGTACAACACACGCTATCGTGGAAGGTCGCGATTGTGTGTAATTCAAGCCAGGTCAGAGATGTGTGTTGTGAGAGCTCCTTTTGGTGTAGCGTATAATAGAAGACATTAATGAAATTAAAAAGAATATTTTTTATAAAATCTCGGGGTGTTACATTCTACCCCCCTTAAAATTAATTTCGCCCTCGAAATTCGTCGGGGTTATAAATGGTTTACTATTCGAAAGATTCTTTAATCAAAACCCACATCGTAAAAAAAATAATACCAAAACCAATCTTTAAAAATGAAAGTATGAAACGTATTGGTTACCCAAATAAACTAATCACTGGGTTTCCACATAGGTGAAAATATGGATATGGAAGAGAAATCTAACCATCATGTTCTGATGGAGAGTGGTAGAGAACATGGCTATGGAAAAGCCAACAATCACAAATCCATAAATTTGTGACGATCTAAGGTACCATCTGATTAATCAGATATAAGAGCACTAGGACAACATTTTTGGTTTTCAAGATCGTTTCCCTAAAGTTGAAGAATTTGAATAAGAATAAATACTTACTTTATTTTGGTACAATCTCACTGTTGTTCGTGCCTTGAACAATTTCCACTTCATCTCTTAAATAAATGAAGTTGAATTTGTTATTTGTGAAGTGTTAGAAGATCATGTGATAGAATGACGGGTCATTCCATCTGTCTTAAAAAAAAGGTTAGAAAAAGTTATTAAATATACATAAGTCATTCTATAGTGAGATTAATCATATATGGTTCCTAAAATGGACTTATACTTCATATATCATACTGCTTAATATAATAAAACTAGTTTCTACTAAACAGGGACTTCTTGTAGGCCAGTGGTAGGCGATAAAGGCCAGTCGCACTTCGGTTGTGGGTTCGATTCCCACAGCCTTGTCCGACGCGATGGGATGTCGCCCGTCCTACAGGTTGTCTTTTTTTCTAAAACTATATTACTATAACATCCCATCGATAATATTGAAAAACGTTTTATCCTAACTTATGTCCAACATAATCCATTCTAATCTTTAGGCTTATCTAAAATACTTCGGTCCAAGCTCATAGTATAAAGAAAATGATTACTTGAATGCCATCATTTATCCCCCATATATCATAAGATATATCTTGTTTGTCAAATTACAAACATGTGAATACCTTAATCAAGTATTCTCTTGAAGAATGAATACCCATTGAACCTTAGTGAAAACATGAATGCAGTTAAAAGTTTTTCACATACCAAAATCCTCAAAATTCTATATACTCAAACCATGACATCACTTAGTCCTTATATCAATCATGAGCTCATGAATACTGTCAAATATTTCATTTTCTCATTTCCCTTCATTATGCGCATATCATCTTATTTCCAAAAATATCTCAAGCACTTTGAATACCACATTAGACCAACACATAAATATTCCAATACTTTATGATACAACATTATTTTGGAATCCCATTACATAAAAAATTAATCATTCCACCACATCGCTGTCATATTCAACATCGCCAATAGTGATCGCATGTGACTTCCCTTTGTCCTTTGCCTTAAATGGTTGCTCATGTTGATCATCACTAACCCTTGTATTAGGGCATTTATTAGCATAATGCCCCCATTTACTTGAACTTGAAGCATTGAAGTGTTGGTGGTGCGTTCTCTGCAGTGTTTGCTTTATTCACATCATTAGAAACCCTTTTTCCATTACTTCGACACTCAGCTGCTCGATGACCTTCTTTTCCACACTTAAAACATTTTCTAGTCCCTTTAAGACAATCTCCACCATGCTTCTTTCCACACTTTGTGCATAAGGAAACATTCATCTTCTTTTCACCATTATTCTGAGATTTCTCCTTGAACTCCATCTTTCGTTTCTTGTCAAAACCATGAGATGGATATGTAACACCAAATTCCATTTATACCATGATAGCACAATGCACAATTTCTTCATATCTACTGAAGTCTCTTATAGCTAATTCCCTTAGAAGACTTGGTTTTAAGCCACTGAAAAATCGATCAACTTTACTTTCAGGATGGATGATAATGCCAGATGCATACCTTGCAAGTCTTGTAAAATTCACTTCGTATATACCAACAGATTCATCATCCTTTTGATTTAGTTCAAGAAACTCCTTCTCCATATTTGTTCGAAGAATACGAGGGAAGTACTTATTGAAAAATAAGTTCTTGAACTCGTCCCATTCCATGGACTCAATTTCATCTCTTGGCCTCGTATTCTTGATAAGATTCCACCATTGATCAGCTTCAACTTCCAAACGATATACTGCTAAGATGACTTTATCATGTTTAGAACATTGAAGAACTGAAAATATCTTTTCAGTGGTACTGATCCATTGTTCATCAACAAGTGGATCGGAAGACCCATTGAAAGAAGGTGGACGTTGCCTCATGAAGGACTCAATAGAATATTGTTCCCTTCTCTGTTCATTTGGAAGTCCAGAATGATTCATAGCTTGTGTAAGTATAGCAATATTATTTTGCACTCCATCTCCCATAACATTTGTTTGTTCAGGAGGGCAATAATTTCATTGTCCATTGCATTTATCAACACGGTTCCTTCGGGTTCCAGCCATCGTCTAAAACCCAAAAAAATAGTGTGAGAGGCAAAAATCATGCTAGGGAAAAAAACATTAGAAAGGGGGAGTATCCTCAATATCTAACATCTTAAGTTAAATTCTATGATCATTACAGTAGTTCTAGGACTGTATCTTATACGTATACTTATCCTTAGGGACATCCCTAGACATACCTTAGAAATATCTCTAGGGATCTCACGAACGTTTTTGCATCCTAGTTTCCAATGGTTGACTAAACTTTTCCTCTGATACCAACTGTAGAGACCCGAAGCCTGACGTACATGGACATTACATTACTTTTGCGGAATACATAGTACATAACAAAAAATACACACACAAGGATCGTAATAGTTTAGTGTCTTTGGAAACTCGGAATATAATCTTCTAATCGCGGTGAAAGATCTTCAACATCTCCCATAAAGATCTTACTTTTTTTATACCTAAAACCTTTCTTTATATCCTGGGGAAAAGAAAACATAAAAGGGTGAGCTCAAATTCTCAGTAAGGGCAAATAAAGGAAATAAAAATCATATCATATCTTTTTGAAAATCATATCCTGCAAAAGATATCATAATATCTTAACATGGAATAAATAATAGAAGTGAAAATGAGATCCCCATAATCATAAGATGAAACTTGAAACTATGTGGAATGCACACATAATCATGGAAAATCATTTCTTGTTAGTCATGACTCATTGCCAAGACTATCTTAGTGGACAAAGTCCATTTCTGAACCGAGTTCACTCCTCGTTTCTGTCCTGAATCACTGAACTGAAATATCCTTCCGTTCCAGCCTTGTCTATCTCATGAGATATAAATCTTTACCCAATGCATTTGAGGGAGATATAGGTCCCACCCATATTATAATGAATACTTTCTTATGTGTGCCACATAATCACAAATCATACATCATCGCATAACACATGGAACAAAAATGGGATTCTTGAAACATCATGACATCATAAGACAAATCATATAAGGTAAATGACTTCATAAAAATAATTCCCTCACAACATAATCAAATCAATGTAATAATAGGGATAAAAACAGAACCCTATATTATCTTAGATGGAAAATAATTTTGATAAAACACATGAACTCCATTCTTGAGGAAAATATCCTTTCTTCTTCAAAAACACTTTTCTTTTCTTAACATGTCATACAATTATAAACTAAAAGAAGTTGATCAAAAATAAACTTGAAAACTTGTAAAGGAAGCTTCTTGGAAATAATGTTTTAAAAATCCATTCATGCCGTATATGTTAAAAAAACATTCTTCGTACTTTTGTCGAAAAAGTCAAAAAGTACCTCGTACGAAAAACGACAAAAGATTCCTTTCATATCTTTTACTACAAACTCACCGAAGGGTAAAATTGGACTTAGACTAGTGTAAGTTGATGGAAACAATATTACATATTGAGGGAACATGGATGTGGATGATAAAATACACCCCAATAAATACTTACGAATAAACAATCTCAGATAAAAATGAGATTGTGATATTTCCCTTAACTTAGGTCCGATTTTCTTTGTACGTGTCCGAAGCTCCTCTTCTTTGGAACGCTTCTTTGAATCCTCCACTTAGGGAACTAAGATTGGTCTTTGAAGAAGACCAGGTCCTCTAGGATTATTCTAGGGAAGTGGAGAGGAGAAAATGGCAGGGGTTGGCCGAGCTTGAGTGCTCAAATTGGTGTGAGGAGGAGGGGGAGGAGGTGCCCTTTTATAAGGGAGGAGAGGGGCACCTTAGGAATATCTCAAAATATTATTTTATATTAAAGTCAAAATCGGTTTATAATGGTTCCAAAGGGTCTTATTTCGAAGCTAAAGTTGGGATGGGTCGAAATACTATCAACCAATAGGATTTAGACAAGTTTAGGTTATTATTTTAACCTTATCAATTAGATTTAACTCTAAGTTAAATAATTTAACTTTTACCGTGTCTTTTTGTTTTCTTACAGTATATGGTTAATACACTTACTATAACATGCCAAACGAACCCCAAATTGTTTATTATTAATATATATATCCTTATATAATTCATTTGACCGAACCTTAGATTTTTAGGAATAAAATAACAATTAATAATATAATATTTGATTTAAAAACTATTTTGTGTCAATTTTGACACTATTTGATATATGATTTTTGTGAAAGTCATAACAGAATTATATGTTCGATCCAAGTTTATTAAATAAACACTAATATATCATAGTAACCTAGAAAATTAGTTTAATTCATAAAAAGTCTCAAATTACATTTATTTGAGCATTTATAACATCAATTATGTTAACATTTCCTTAAAAGGGTAATTACTGCATCATCGTTGTGTCATAAATAAATTAATTTATTTAAAGTATATAAATTATAAATAAAATATCATTATGTAGGAAATATTTTTATCTTTCTAATGAATCTTTATAGTCGAATTTATCTTATGTATAACCCTATATTAAAAATGATTTACTTATTAAACATTGATTTTAACTATTTTAACCCTTCTTTAAATAAATTAATAATAAATGTCCTAATCTAATCCAATTGGACCTAAATGGTCATATTTTATTCCTAAGTTTGTTTTTGGTCGAATTACACTTGTACAATAGAATTAGGACATGTGTTAGGGTAATAATAATATCATTTTTACCCTTAATTACCCTATTTACTTTTAACCGTGGAAAAAAAAAGTAAAAAGTTACTATTCACCAAAAAATTATTTTCCTCTCATTGAACCACATTTTAGTCCTTGATATTAACCGTGTCTCTCGGATTTTCGAAATTCCATTCAATGATGCGGTAAAATTATGTTTTATGCAAAATTCAGTTTTTTAACCTACCACTTAGTGGTTTCACTATTAATCAAAAATTGAAAGTTTTCCGAAAAGTACCAAAATTTCACCCTAGGATAATTTCGGTATTCCGAATCCAAAAATGAAGTCCATTTTTAAAGATAAAATTTATAAAATTTCAAAAAGTGGTTATTACTATTCATAACGGCTAATTTTAATAATATTTTAATAGCATATCGTTGTTTAACGAAACTTGGTGTTGCGTACAACACACGCTATCGTGGAAGTTCGTGATTGTGTGTAATTCAAGCCAGGTCAGAGATGTGTGTTGTGAAAGCTCCTTTTGGTGTAGCGTATAACACAAGACATTAATGAAATTAAAAAGAATATTTTTTATAAAATCTCGGGGTGTTACAGCTTAAAACCCTATTTACGCAAAGGAGCTTTACTGGAAACAACTTAACAAGGCTTGGTGACGCCGATCGGTCTCACCGATCGGTCTCGCCCATCGGTCTGCCCGATCGGTCTCGCCGATCGGTCTCCCCGATCGGTCTCGCCGATCGGTCTCACCGGTCGGTCTCACCGGTCGGTCTCACCGATTGGTCTCACTGATGGATCTCCCCGATCGGTCTCGCCCATCGGTCTCGCCCATCGGTCTCGCCCATCGGTCTCCCCCAATCGGTCTCAATGATCGGTCTCCCCAATCGGTCTCCCCGATCTGTCTCGCCGATCGGTCTCACCGATCGGTCTCGCCGATCGGTCTCACCGTTCGGTCTCACCGATCGGTCTCGCCGAGACGCCACTCCTTTAGATCCCGGATTTTGGCAAAGGGAAGGACCAAGAGAGTCTGGGTCATCACATTAAGGACCATTACAATAACCATTTCATGCATCCTAGACTTCATGAAAGATGTTAGGAAATGTATTGGACGTCTATACAACTAATTTCATAGCCATTGGGCTCACCTTGAATGACTTATGGACCCCACACCAAAACTATAAATATCTGTAAACAATTTTTATAGTCCAACTTGTGAGTTTTTTTAGCTTCCATATGGTCGATTCAACATTTGTTAAAGAATGATGAATAGAATCCAAAGATTTTTTGAATCTGTAAAAGAATTAATTTTTCAATTGAGATTAGTGTAGAAAATTTTATGGACAAAACACAGAAATAATTTATATTATTAAACAATCCAAAATGGGTAATTTTTACTAATAATCTCAAAATATCAGAAATATCATAAAATGCAGAAATTTATCACAATGTAACACTTTTTGGGATATAAAACAATGATATTCAATGTAAAATTATTGAAAATATTTTCTCTATCAATTACCCCACACTTAGAACATGAACCCCTAGATAAGTAATCATAAAAATCAAATCAAATATATTCCAAAACAGAAATCCATGAGATCTACAAAATCCATACAAAGAGACCAAAATATATCATTCCTAATCAATAAAAAATTATTTCAAGATCTCCATTTTATATTATTTAATATATTTCCATTTCATTTATTATCCCATGCAATCAAAACACCTACCAATCATGAATTTTCTCTCATATCACAAATGTAAAATTTTAACAATGATTTTCTCAACCAAAATCATGCAATATAAATTGATAATAGTAGAATATCATTCATAATAAAATTATTATTAGGAAGAAAATATAGCCTTATCACATATTTTTAAACTAGAATAACCTAATTTAACCATTACCGTGGTGATAATTATTACCATGATTATGATTTATATTGAAAAAATTTAAAAGTGAAATATTTTGAAATATTGAATAGATTAAAAAAACATGGAATCATGTTTATCAAATTCAATTTCTATATATGTATTGAATTAATTTTAAAATAAGCATGAAACATTCAATAAAAAATGCTTTTTAGGCAAATACAATTTTAACCATAACAGTGGGTTTTCTATCTCATGTCTAGAAAAATATAATATAAATAATATAAATATTATTTTCTATAAAATAAATATATATTTCATTAAAATCAGTAAAAAATAATTAATAGTTTAATTTATTAGGGAAAAAATCATTACACACATGAAACCATTTTTTTTTCAGAAAAATGTCTTTTATCTATAAAAATGTTTTTTTTCAAATTCATTCATAAAATTAATTGTAAAAAATTAATTTGATTATTTAACACATAAGTGAATTTTTTTTTAATTTAAACCTAGTTTATAAAAAAATTAACTCTATATATGATAAAAATAAAAATATAGTTTTCAATAAAAATATTTTCTTTTTACTATTCAATGTAAAATCTTACTTTTCTGAAAATTTTGAAAAATTCATCCTTAAGTAATTTATACATGATGAATTAAAAATTGATTTCTTTTTAATAAAATATTATTTCAAAATTATATAGAAATTAACATTAATATTTTAAAAAATAAGAACCATTTTTTAAGAATGTGTTTTTATTATGAATAAATATACTATACTAAATATTTAGTGGTTATTTACAATTTTTTTTAATAAATTTATATTTTTTATGAACATTATATATATTTAAATTAGTTATTTAATATTTTTATAAATTATAATTTAAAGATAGGTTGTAATGATTATATTTAAATAATATTATTTTAGGAATATTTTAGGCAAGTTGTTTCATAACGTGTAAACTATTGAATACAATGTTCATTAAAAATATTGGGGTGCGATGATTTTCATATTTGGAAGACTATTTAAAAAATATAGTATCTACTTGTGGAAAGATAGATGTTTGTTGTATAGTGTTTATCCTGCTTGTTTGTACGTGTGTTATCTAATCACCAATGATAATTTCATCATTTACTTCATCCCTACTTTTTTCCTTTCTTGTAGATATGGATCCTCCTTTAACTAATACATAATTATATTATTCCTATAAGTATACTCCATCCCCATGTTCTCCCCCAACACATGTCACCTAATCATCTATTCAGTATTGCATTACTCTAAAAAAGTTTCAATAATTTTTAATGGAAACACATCGTTTTATTAATATTTTTGCTCATTTTCACAATAATGAATCATTAATTTTAAAGAACCATTCAATAATTTTATTATAAATTGTATTCATTGAATTTAGATTAAATCCCAAGGAAATTTCCATCACCCCTATGAGTTTCAAACTTTTAGTTCTTCTTGTTGTCGAGAATAAACAATTTACCCCCTGAAACTCAAATGTATTCCACTGTGGGACTCATCCCATACCTTATTTTTTATGGTATTTTCTCTTAATTTGGACTTCAAAATACACTTTTGTATATATATACTAAATTAATCATTATTTCCTTTAAATTTTTCTCTAAATTAGGGTGTATTATCATTAATTTCTTCTGATATTCCACCAACTGATTTTTAGTTAAATAAATAAAAATTTCAATCTATAACATCTAGATTTGTAATGAAAGTATATTCTCTACTAATATCATGTAATATTTAATAAAATTAAACTCTCTATATTTGAGGGATATTTTCAAATACTATTTTTTCATACCAAAATCATCAATAAAGAGAGAGAAATAACATTATTCATCCATGGAAGTGGGTGAAATTATCCCCTACACATTCACCTTCCCTAACTCAAGCAATATAATTGAAATTTTTTCCTTAATATTGTATGTTCTTCGATATATTTTTACTTTCTAAAAATAATCATAGTATGAGTGTCATCATGGGAAAGATGTAGGATATTATGATCTGATTCATTCTCCACCACATCTTATAAAGACTTTTGGATAATGTGTCCATGAATTGGTTTCCCATATGCTTTTATACTGTTAATTAAATATAAAGGGCCTATAATATTCCCCACTAATGATTTAGTCAATTGATTTTATGTGATTCCCTTGTATCAATATTGTTTAATATCATAATTTCAGGATTTAATACTGCTTTATGAAATTGAACACATTCCCCAAGTCCCATAGTTTTCTCATACTAAGCTGATTGTGACTAATGTCTTTAAAAACCAAGTAATCCATGAATCTTAGATATTCAGCTATGATTTTTGATTTTGTAATGCTATTTCTTTTAAATATTCACTATTAATAAATATAATAATTTTATTAGATAATATGTGATGATCATGAAATTGTATTTGTTTCCCATAATCTATGATGCATATCCAATACGTTGAATCCATAATCCAACATTATTGGTTTCTCTCAAAGAAATTTAGACATCATTAGCCTTCATAGAAATCACTTTCCTTGTAAATGTTATATGATTTTCTATAATTTGGCGTTCAATAAATTCCCACCTCATGATCTATTGAATCATCATCATCTTTCAAGTCTGAGAATTTATTATGAATTCTTATTCTGAAAAATAATGTTTTAGGCTATTATGATCACTTATTCTATATCTCATTTTGCACATTTATTTATTCTATTTAATTGAATTTTATGGATTTCTGTTCATACCTTCACAAAAATCATTTGGATATTAAAATATACCAATTTTAGGAAATTCATCTGATCTATTTTGTTTACTATAGAGCCTTAAAATGTATTTTGTAAATAGAAAACACATCTTTTTTCCCATATTACTATATAAATAAATATAGATACATGGTATATTTTATTATGTCTTTTTTCTCATCTTATATCCTTTTGAGTCCTTTTAGAATCTCCCAAATAAATATTCTTCTAGGATGTGGGATATAGATATTTCACATTATCCACCACTATTTTTTCCGTATAATTAATACGCTTAATAGATTTTTATTTCCTCTGAAACAATGTACATGTTTATAATGGTATAGTTTCCCATTATCTACATGTGATTCCCCTTAGCATCTTCTGTATCCCACACAATAAAAATACATGATGTTATGTTGGGAGATATATTTCCCTCCTGATCATCATTATTTTATCAAATCTTTAGTAATTTGATTTTGAGATTTTCAATTATATTTACATGATATTTAATCAAATCAGACAATAAATCAATTATCTAGCCATCATCTTAGATTTTGATATTAAACAAAATTTATTTGTTTCATTTTTTAGTATTTTAATACATGATTGTTTCACTATCGACATTAAACATATATTTTTATTCTTATTTCTCTATCATATATATTTTGGAATCATGTTCCACAAAATCAAAATTCATCAGTTATCTCTCAAACCAATAATTTATTAGAGTGTAAATTCTTGCCCATACTTCATGTATAATCATTCCATAACTTTAGTGATTTAATAATAACTATCTACCAATTGATTATCTATTGTATTCATGGGTACCTATTCTGTTTGGTTCAAAAAATCCACAATTTACTTCACTTTTTGATCCTCAGATATATAATTCTACTTTTTAATAAAATATCTTTTTTTAGATAATTTAGGTAATGAAAAGATCTTTCCTACCACACCCATTAATTGTTTATTAATGGGTTGTGTATCCTCATTATAATCTCAAAATTTATTTTCAAAACTAGAGGCACAAGGCCCCACTTTTATACAATGAAAATTGGTATGTGAAGTATTTCCATTTATTATTTATTTTTCACTTTTAATTTTTGAGGAAAAGATAAATATTTCCCCATCTACATCCAAATCATTGAGATCATACTATTTGGATAATTTCATAATTTCCATGAATTCCACATCCTAATAATTATCCTTTATTAAGGACACATTACCATTTTTTTCTCATCCCATAATAGATGAGTGTGTTGTAAATAATATCCAACACCTCCCCTTTGGGGTAATTGTCTTCATGAACCATGGGATTTTAATTAAAAAATGATAGTAATATTATTAGGATAAACATTATTATTTTTAAATAATCAAGTATTTAATTGAGTTTTCTAATTCCATTTATAATAATAGGAACTTGATCAATGAATTAATCAAATAACTCAATTGGGTGCATTATTAATTCCTCATACATGTTCCACAGAAACAGAAATTTATCTTCACATACCATGGAATCACCATCATAAAATTTGAGAGGTTTTTTCCAAATGTATTATGAGTATTAAAATGACTTCATATTCACATATATTTCATTTGATAATGCTCCTATAATTTAAATCACTCTTTTTTAATTAGTATCAATCCCTCTTCAATATTTTACTAATAGTTCTCTATCCTTAATTCTTGATAAAATCTCATTCAATGTATACATGTAGAAGTACATTTCCAAATATCAAAAATAGAATTTTATTTTGTTATTTAATATTTGAAAATTATTATAATCAAATACAAGAATTTCCTTATGGTTGATTGTATCTCATGTCACATCAATGAGAAAAAATGTCACAAAATATATTTAGCCTTGATAACACTTTTTTCCCCATTAATAGTCAATACCCTAACTGGGGGTGAACCATGGTTTATCTATTTATTTAAATTACCATATCCAGTGAGCTATTTTGACAATTATTAACAAGAATATCTCCCCCAAAATTGATATGAAGTGAGGTAGTAAATAAAACAGGGACATAAATTATTTTACCTGGTACATCCAAACTAGGATAATCTAAGAAGAATTAAATGGTGATGCTATGATTCAACTAAAAAAGTAATAATATAACTTTGTTTAATATTTTAATCATCGACACTAACGGTTTTTTAATAATCATTATATGAAAATGGATAACTCACTAGTCTCCCTACAAGAAGGATCTATCTACTCCTCGTATGCAATGTTTTTCATTATATAAATTACTATATGAAAATTACATAATGGATTATATATAAATATTATCTTGGTACATCAATGTGACTAAATACATGATCTTTTCGGAAGATATTATAATTTATATCCCTTCTCTTTTCTCTTTTAACTTTCTATCACTTCTCCTAGAATACATTTAATTATCCATTTTTCCTCCCAACACATATAATAGGAATCCATCACTTATTCGTTGATGCTTTTCTTTTATGTTATCCACTATCTTGTCCTTATTTTCATTAAATATATCTTTTCTTTTTTGGAATCCCTCTACCCTATCCATTTATTTAATTGAAACAATTGGCATCCATTTTTTGAAGTCCCTTAATGGGTTTTGTAAACCTCTTTGATGTTCACACATTTCTTCTTATTTAAATTTTTTTCTCACTTATAGAAATGACAAGTTCATAATGCGACTCGTTCTCCATAGTCTGATTCTCATTCCTATTTGAAAAGATGAATTATAACTATTTACTTCACATAAACTACCATGTAAAACCATTTTCATGCCACAAAATGGTCACCTGAACACTAAAAATACTATATCATATAAATCAAGTCTCTACGGAATGATCAATCACAACATAGTAGACACCATAAAATGATATAACAAGAAAAACTTCACCCAAATCAAATCATTTAATGGCCATACCTCCAACATAATAAATCATCCATTCCAAATTTTTAAAATAAGTAAATAATTTTTCATATGATTCAATCCGCATCAAATGACACTTTTGTATTAAGGTAACTTTATATATTATCATTTGTTTTTTCCCTCACAACATTAAATATTCTAACATGGTGTAACCTTATTAATTGGATTAAAATAATTCTAATCCTAATTCAGTTGATGTTTTATAACAATTTTATTATTCCCCAAGGTGAAAATGATCAGTTCGTGGTCATCTACAATGGATGGGTAAAAATATTACAAAATATTTCATGGAATGTCTCATTTTCTTCTCCATGTGATAAATTCTTAAACTCCTTACATGTTTTCAATGGATCATTAATAGTATTTTAAAACCGTCCAATATAAAAATAACTCTAACCCTTTTTTATATTCCTAAAAAATGAATCATGACATGACCATTGATGTCATGGTTTATCCACATTACTTTATAAATAAACCTATTCTATATTATTCAAAATATCTTCTATCATTTATTCAAGACTTTGTAGGATAATATCAATGTATTCCAACTTTTATATCAGCAAACAAAACCCAAAAATAACACACTAATATTTTATCTAATTTTATTATATTTGATGATGTTTATGGATGTAAAGGGTGATAGTGAGATCAATGGAGGTCGGATAAAGTTAGTATTATTATTATATATCTCTATTTTAGGTGGGTGGCATTTATATTATATAGAATATTTATTTTAATATTATTATATTGGTATTTTGATCATTGTTAATCTTTTTTAGAAATTTATGATTTATTTTGATATCCGATTGTAATTTGGGATGGGCTCGGGTCGACTAATAGTCTTCATGTATTATATATAATTCTAAATTGATCATTGGAGATTCCCTGGTTGAATGATAAATAGTTTTCTAATTTATAAATTTTTATTGATATGTGTTGTTTTGAATTTTTTTCAAAAAAAAGTTTTCTTTTTAGAGGAGTTTAGTGTGTGATTTTTGTTAAGGGTCATAGTTTGTTAAAAATAGATTGTGGTTCCTTTTCTAAATTTTATAGATGTTTTTGGTTTTATATATTAATTTAGATAAATGGGGATAATACTAGGTTTTTAAAAAGAAATACCATAGGTTTTTTTATAAATATGTTTCCTTCTAAAACCTCATGTGGGTGACACCATACTTTTTAATTATTTTATAGGTCTATATGTTTTTTAATGGATAAACTTATTATATCACATGTTTTATTATATAATAAGAAACATATTAGAAACTATTACTCATATAAGGGGTTTACTGGACTATGTTGAGATTTTAATTGGGGTTATATGAGGAATAAGTCCATATAACAATGGAATAATTATTTATGTGTTTGATTCTATAATTGTGAATGATTGATGGGTGAATTGTTCATCATTGTACTTGGAGAAGTCCTTGACATTTTAATGATGTTGTGTGGTTATACTAAGTTCTTAATAAGGGTGCCTTGTGATTTTTCCTTGATAATTGAAGTTTTAGTTACTAAAAAATTTCTATGTTTTCTAGATTATTATAATTCCTTGGTTATTAGTCCTTGTGTTTTAATGATCAATTTTTATATCTAATGGATAAATGATGTAACTAAAGGTATCTTCTCTATGTGGTAACCATGGATGACAATAAATTTTACATGTATTATATAATCTGAATGGGAACATATCCGAATAGCTATTGAGTGTCTTGAGGTAGAACTCATAATAACATATCAATACCCATTGGTGGTGATAAATTGGATGATTATAAAAATAATAAGTACTTTTGTTTCATTTTTTTTGTATTCGATCAATTTTCCAAATTGGGACTCAACATGTTCATGATATGATCTCCACCATATTAATTTAGATGTATAAATATGAAATAATTGAAACTAGAAGAGATGTAGATCATACTTAGTGAGGTGATGGAAGGCTATATGGGATAGATTTGAACCATACAATCCCAATTACCCTTGTGAGGTTATCCCATGTCCATAAAACATACTATTTAAAATTTATAGTGGTTTTTTTTGTATCATATACATGATTGTGCTATATATGAAGAGTTTTATCATTGTCATGTGAGATCCATCATCAGTGATGACTTTTGGTATTTGTGATCAATCAGGAGATGATCTACAGGTAGTATGGAAAACGATAAATAAATGATTGGCATGATGAGTTTAGAAGTGTGTGAATGATTGGTTATCTTATTTCATGTGGTTGGGACCCATTCCATTTCTGATGATTTTTTATTAGGGTTTTAGTGTTATTTGATTATTTTTTCCATCTTTTCATAATCATTTTTTGTTGTTTATTATTTCTTGTGTAATGGATTATTTTTTACTATATTGTTTCATATATTTTATATTCATTATTGGATCATTATATCCTATGATATTTTTGGTTTTCCATTACTGACATATAGTGGGACGACTGATGGGTTAGGTTGGTTATTAAAGAGATATCCCGGTGGATTTGGAGAGACCTCATAGTTGTTATATCTATTGTAAATAGTTCAATGTAGTATAAATTATTAATTCATTAATGTATAAAATTCATCAGATTCTTGAAGGTGTTACATATCCATTGTTGGGAAGTATTAGTTTGTGTTATCATAGATCTTGTGTCCTCTAAATGCATTGGTGTAGGTTTGTATGGTATGTGCATTTGGAATTTTGTTTCCAGGTGGTCGACTTACATTAGGTAACCATTTTCACACTATCCCAACAATTCCATGCATATAGAATTGTACACAAAATCATCCAGTTTATAATGGTGAGTAGGAAATCCTTTGGGGTCATTAGACTCACGCCAACCAATATACACAACATCAATTTTGATGTACATGGATATAAAATCATGTTTTATATCATTTATAGGTGTATAATTAAATCTCAATGTGTGGTTTGATACAAATAGGCTAATGGAGGTAAAATACTTAGAAAGTGGTTTATTTGAATTGCGATCGACGCCACTATATTTCTATTTAATCATAATTTTATAGGTATCATCCTACGTACTTATAAATTTTATTCATATACCACCCATTGTCCCCATTTAATATATTATTCATTACATTCATTTATTCATACTCTATTATTAATTTTCCATTATATGTTATCACATAATTTTGTTATTTTACAAGAAATATATTCTGGGATTTATAGGCCAATTTGATCATGTTAATTGTGTATAGGTTTTCGGTACATGTGATATATATGTGTATCATGTAAAATTATTGGTTGAATGTGGAATGACCTGTTTTATTTTATTTTATGGGTATTTACTCCCCATTACTATATAAAACCCTTGATATTATTCAATAGCCTATTGTGTATGTGGAGATGCACATTAGGCCCTATTGTGTATCCCACTCAAGTATGGATTGGTTGACATGAGATAATACATTACATTTTTAGTGGGAGAGGGAGTTTCTTGAAGTATCTTTTCTAGTAGGAAATAATATATTGGTAATGAAAGATAAATTAATTCAATAGTATGTCAGAGAATTTTTAATATAGGAATATCTCAGGAAAAAGTTATACCTTCCATTATTATAATAAAATTTGATATCTATACATGATGTATTTCATGTATCTAATTTACCAATTTTTTTTGCAATCTCTACATTTTGATTTAATTAAGCGATCTATATTTTGCACTAAATTCCACTTCAGTGATGAAAATAGTATGCATCATTGATCATCAAGATAGGGTTTTATTGGTAAAATTTAAAACTCATGGATTTGTTCTGTGATATCATGGAAAATATATCCATGTGACTCGAAATCATAAGGAATTTATTTGTTGAAATATCATGACATGTTTTCCAATAAAGAAGCTCGATGATATTATTATGGTAGAATGTTGAATGGTGAAGAGAATAGTGACTCCCATGTATTCCAAATATGATATTAATTATATTAATTATATTATTTTATATGATTTCTCAATTACAATTTTAAATTATTGAAATTATATGTTAGTTATGGAACCATGACTAGAACAAAATCAATTCTAATCATACATAATAACCTTTCAATGGAGAGGATTGATACTTGATTTAATTTCATGGTCAGGGAACAATTTTACTAAATATAAATCCATTCTAAGAAAAAGGTGTTACTATATTATAGAATTCTTCTTCCATTTGGAACATAGTTTCCCAAAATGGGTATCCATACAGTGCGATTTATAAAAAAATAAACTTCAATCATTTAATTTTTATCCATATTTGTGTTTTCCAAATTTTCCTCCTCCAATCCACTTGAGCGCTCCAAGAGATTCTACAGAAAATGCCTTTTTCTGATAAATTCCCATGAGTTATTTCACTTTTTATATTATGTGAATATAAATGGTAAATTTTGTATTTGTCTTCCCTTTCTTCTTCTCCATTTATCCTTTTCCCTCCTCCTTCCATGATCTTCAATGTTCTTTTCCAAACTGGAAAGGGTGTCCACACGTAGTTTTGTGATCTATATAAATCATGAATTGTGTCATTTCATGGGATTGTGCGGACCGTCTTCAATCCTAATATCTCATTATTTTAAGAATTAATTTAGATTCCAATATATTTACAAAGGTGCATTAGTGTATCTTAATATTATTTTACAAAACCTTCGATGCATTTTTCATTATCTGTTTCCATGAGTAGTTATAATCATTAAAAGTATACTATTGGTATATTAAAGATTTCGTGATAGTGTTTTATATTTTAAGCCTTCGAATAATTTGTTTTCCAAGGGTTTAAATAGGTATTCATTCAATATGAATTTTGATTCCCATAAGGTGATTAAGAAAGTGTTTCTGATAGATATTTTAGTATAAATGAATTTACATAAAATAAAAAGTGATTACTTTTATATAATGGTGGTTTCATGATTATTTCCTATTTTATAACTCTAATGGTTGTGATTTTTATATGATTATTATTTTTGATAATTGATTTAAAATGTCAGATATTCCCATGGTTGGGTTTTGATATAGAAATCAAATTTTTCACGTCAGTTACATTTTTAATGAATTGATAAAGGGGGGGATATGGTGTTGACGGTTCTTTGGTTTATGTCATTATAATGGAATTTATTTTTATTTCATAAAATATTTTATTTGGATATAATGGTTTACATGAGAACCTTATGGGATATGTATGAAATCAAGGATGAGTGTTACCTTCATTTGTATTTTTCTCTATCCATTGGTCCCCAATTATCAATTATCTCTGGATAGGGGTTCAATCTCATTGAGAAAATAGGGGTAATATTACGTTTGAGACTTTTATGATTAAATTTTAGGTGGCCAGTTGATCTATAATAGGGTTCTAGGTTACCACAAATAGACATTATATTTCCATTCAATGTTATATTTAGTATAGTTTTTAACATTCATTTTGTATTGATTTTTATTACACCTAGTGATATATGTTTATTATGGAATAATATTTTATTATTAAATCATTTGATTTTTATAAATAATTTTTTTAATAAAAATTAAATGAATGTATTTGGATTTATTTAAAAAATTATACATAAATTTATACAATGTAATTATAGTTCAAATTATAATTCAGATTATATTTTAATAAAATAGTTACACTGATTTTTGGACATATCGTATTGGGTAATATATCAAACCCATCATAAAAATATTTTTGTGCATGTAGACAATATAATGGATGAAACAATTAAACATAAAGGAGTAACATCCTTTAGTGGTTTACCTAAGATAATTTATGAATGTTTTAATGGAAATATGATAACGTAGTGACCATGGGTCATGTGGAGATGATTTGCTTCAAAATTCAGATAATGTTGAATAATATTTGGATGTATATGTTTCGGTCTCACTATTATATCCTCATTTTTATATATCTTTTATTATATATTTCGTGTATTAACATATATATTTTTCTTATATAGGCATGATTATATATTCATTTTGGTTTTTTTATTTTTTATTATTTGTATGATTCTTTTTTGTGATGTATTTATGTTTTTATCCTAATAATTCAATTTTTCGATACTTTATATAAATATTTTTTTTTGATTTTATTGTATTTTGATGGTGAAATATTTCCCAATTGTACGTTCTCAATAACCTTATCACTTGTTGTCATCCTATGGATATTAATAATATTCATTGTATTATATTACTAGTTGAGTCAGGGGAAGTAGTAGTGACGAGAGAGATATTACGTGATATAAATTACCAATAATGTCATCCCCAATAAGAATACATAATATAATTTCCTTGGGATGTCTCTCTGGGAGGTTGTTAGACTTTATTTTCTTCCTATCATATTGTTTTTTATATGTTTAAATTTTTTCTAAATTGGGGGTCTTTATGTTTAAAATAAATTAAAGAAAACTAAAATAATTAATTAAATTGATATAATTTTATGAAAATTCAAACAATATTGATTTATAATGTCTGTGAGAATATTTTAGATAAAACTGAAACAATAAAAAAGTGTCAATCCTTTAGACACTCACTTATTCCATGATTAGATTAATTATCTAATTTTATTTCTCAAAAATCACCTAGAGAAATCTATATTAACAACAAAATATTTTTTCATTCCAAAACAATTAATCTATAATGAGGTTTATCCTATTATAAATGTGATTTAAATACTTAATGAACTCAATTTAAGATCTCAGTTTTTACTATGAGGTATTAATATTTTTTGTTTAAATTATTAATTATGTCATAATATGAATTCCCATTGAGGTCATGGGGTAACAAGGGTCTCCATGGATTTTTTAGAGAATAGAACCCAAATATTAGAGAAAAATATCTTGACATCAAGGATAATAGTTACTATACACCCAAGCCACATGGTTTGGTGAGATCATGAGATGATGGATATAGGGCTTTAGGAGCCTGTATAGTTTGTGTAAATTGTGTGGATAAAGTACCACTCAGGTACGATGACCTCTATAATTTGTTATAGTGGATTGAGACATGGATTGTGCATGTTTTTGAAAACTGTACACACTGACAATGTGAGGTACCGTCCATACAATGATGGATGCACGATTAGTACAAGCCTTGGTCGGTTGGGCAACAAAACCGTGATGATATTCCATTTGTGGAAAAATTACCTTTTATTAAGTAAAAATTAATAAAATGTAAATAAAAATATCTAATTTGCATTCCTATAGAAAAAACTCATTTGACATATACCCCTTTAGCAAATTTGGAATCTCTTGAATACCTTCTTTCAACCGAAAATAGGATCGAGTGTAATCAATCTTGTTGGATTCACACCGGTGACTACTCTATTCCTTTTGTATTATTTTTATTTTTTCGTACTATCAGATAATATATTCAGGTGAAATCTAATATTCCTTATTTCTATGGTTTTCATCCTTTATTAATTTTTATTCTAATCTACGATGAATCAAAAGGTCATACTAGACGATCACTCTATTATAGACCTGTGGTAGGTGGTATATACCATTCCATTAGTTTTTGGTGATTTTTATTCTATGTTTTCCATATTTCCCTTGTCAAAAATTTTTAATTTTCCCAGATAATTTATTGAATATATTAATTTAATGTGTCAGAGCATTTTAGGAATTAACTTTAGTTCCATGGAAATAGTTATAGGTTGATTTCCTAAAGAAAGTCCACCTATTGTGTGTGCCATGTGATTTTACTTTCCTTTTACTATTTTTGACCACCCAAGGAGTGATTGGTTCATCATACCTAGTTTGAAGAAGCAGAACTATACATGACTTGGATTTAATTGATTTTTATGAAATGGCCTTCCTCGTTTTATAGGTTATACAAGATGTGAATTATTTAACTTATTAAATTTTAATTGTTATATATGTGGGTAAAATTATTGAATATATTTTATTGGGAATTGATATATGAGTTTGAAGAATCATGGAATTTTATTGTATGAAATGAAAATTTAATTGAATGGATTATTTTTTCATAGGATTCCATGGATGTGCTAAACCATAGGTCATGATAGCGGTAGTGGACATCATGGATGAGACAGATCCTAGGGTCTAGATTCTATGGGATACCATGGACCTTGATACTACATTGATTCATCTTGCTAATGCTGGAAGTATACATGGTCTGATGACATGCTCCTTGGACGTAGATCAATGTATAGCAGTGTTTCAATCATGATTCTCATTGGAGTCGATAAGGATTCCTTTGTCCAATATACCATGGATATGGCCCCATGTGGTTAGACACATCTAATACATGGATTGTTCATTGCTATTGTAACATACTTTATTATATGACATGGACATGGTTAATATTATATAAAAGTTATATGTCATATCCATGGTTGGTATAAGAGACAGGATATAAATATTGGCAGTGGTGATTGTTTCAATTGTGCTTTAAAGTTTCCTTTTTGAAAAACTTGACCCTTGTTTTGAAGGAAGCCTTGATTGGATTGATAATGTCTCCTTTCAATTATTTCATTCACTATGGGGATATTACATGTGTTAATATCATATTTAATATATACCTTTTAAAATAATAATCATGTTTTTCACATCCTGTATTTTTATAGACATCAATTGTGGTGGCCTACTGGGATTTTATCTCACACCCTATCTCAGGTAGTCATTGGGTACCCAGACAGACGTTATGGATTTATTATGTGATAGAAGAATGTTCCCATATATTGATTCTAGATTTTTTACTTTCTTACAAGAATGGTAACATAATAAAGAGTTGAGGCTCATTTTTCTATCATGAGAAAGTGATATTTGGACATTTTGGTATCATGATACATGTATTGTACTGATGCATATATACTTGTTTTGGATTATTTGTAGACACAATAAATGATATATCGTAATGGTATATGAGATTTATTTTTTTATTATGTATATAAATATCTTTGCATGCAATCTCCTATTCTATTATTATTATTCTTCTACTAAGGCGGGTAACCAGTCCAGTGATCTTAGTGTCTATTCCTCCAACATATTTTTTAATTTATTTCTTTATCTAATGATATTTAAGATTTTCACAATTGTTTTACACTTTTTTGAAAGTTAATAGTCTCCCCATTGACACACCATAGTACCTAGCTACTATTCAAAATCCTCTTGATTTTAGGGAGATGTGGTTGAGGTCATGTGGAAAACTGAGTTCAGATAACCATTAAGTAAAACATGGGTTCGTGAAATTACAAAGTAGTATCAAAGACGTTATTTTGAGGATTTACTATTTAGAGACAATATATGGGGGTTCAGAAGGAATATTAATTTGATAATGAGTTATTCCTGGGAGTACCTCACCCATGTACATGAAAAATCAAATTTGCCTCAAATTCAAATTGTTGTTTTCTGTATTTGACTATTATAGTTTATTTGATTCCACCATTAGGTAATGAACATGTGGTAAAATGTTTATTTTGATTTTTGTTTGTTTTTTATATTCCTAGATTTGATGAGCATTGAATCACATTAATAATTCTAGGCACCTTATGGGATTAAAATTTCACTCATCATGACATTCCATATTGGATGCATTTCTTGACAGTATGACATTGTGATATGTGCCTTGTGTAATATACATGATGTTTTAATAGATATATTTTGTAGGGTATTTGGAATCATGGATGGTATATAGATTTAATATCATTACATAAACTATTTTTTCCTTGTTAGGTTAATGTAGACACCCTGAATATCCAATTGTTGCATGTTGATTCATGGACCATCGATAACATGGAATGGAATGTGTTATTGCATGAATTAGGTGGACACTATATTTTGGTTCATGAGGAGTATGGGCCCTTGTGGAGAATAATTTTTTGAACCATTTAGTTCAAAATATTAAAATTAAATTAAGAATAAATGTGTAATAAAATGGAAATTTGAAATGATGATTTTGATATCTTTACATATACCCAACATTTTAGAGAGTAGTAGGAAGTCCCTCTAGTGTTTTTTGTTACTGTTTATTTTACCAGTCCATGATTTAAGAAGACTCTCTATGGTATGGTTTTTTTGGATGGTTTTGAACAATATTATGCATATATTAATGAATTTCATTCCTTCGTTACTTTTTGTGGTGTGTGATTATAATAATTGAGACATGGCACCAAGAAGACCTCCAGTCATATAAGATGAGGGTGGTAAGGATCATGATCTAGAGGTGGTGGGCCATGGTTTATAATTAGATCATTTTATAGTTTAAGATGAGGCACTAATATTTGTTCCAAGAAAATGTGATGAGGAAGACTTCTATGTGATATTTATACTCCTTATAAATACATTTTTGAATACATCATATGAAGAATCGTATAAGAATGAGCTAGAGTATGTGTTCCAGCAGCATCATTATGCAATTATTTTAGACAATGAATTTCTACATGATTCACATTTTGTCTTGAGACTACTCTATCAATATTTGACTAGATAGAGACACTTTTTGATAGGAGAGTGAATATCACAACATACACGCTTTGGGGAGCAGAAAAGCACTCATGGGATGTTTTCAACCAGGATGATGAACTACATGACACGGTTTGGTGATATTTACAAACAAGATTATTAAGAGAACATGTTCATAATTGATGAATGATTATTTTCATTGTATTTAGTTTATAATTATGTCAATATATGTGGAATACATATATGAGGAGATGGGTATTCATAAAGTAACAATTGTTGGAGAATTGTTATGGATTCACATGATGGAATTGGATGTCAATCTTGAGAAATTATTCATATTCTTTGTGATGATAATAAATTAAATTCATGACAAGAGTTGATGGTGAGGGAACATTGCCTACAAAAAGTAGAATATAATGAAATTTTTTATTTTCATGAAGTGAAGAAGAAAAATTAAAGAAGATGACCATGAATATATTATGTGTATATATAGCATGAAGATGATGAAAATATAATGAATTTTGAAATAATAATTAATGTCATGGAATTTTCCCATTAGTGACACATTGTCATGAAAATATTCACATTCATTTTGATTTTATTTGAAGTCCATGTAAAATCCCCATAATTTTTATGATGTAATGATGATTTGTTTTCATGTTGAATGAGTTTGTACAACATCAGGTGCCATTTTGGATCATCAATGATCATTAGAATTATTGAAATTAGCTTGGTATTGATTGTTGCAAATTGTATGAAATGTTTTTGAAGTTTATTTTGTGATTGAGGATTTCATGTAAATGAGGGTTCATGGATTTCATATTAAAGTTATACATTTTCTAAACATCAATAATTTGATTCCACAGTACACTATTTGATATAGAACCTATGTTATATTCATGTGATGTGAATATAAATAATTTATTATACTTTTAATAGTTCATTCACTGGAAATGAAATGACGGTTTGTAGAACACAATTGAGATTCCCATGAACAGTACAATAAACATTAATAAAATGAAGTTGTAGTATGTTATTTGGTAAATATTCTTTTCTATATTCATGTGATGTGAATATAAAGAAATTTACTATACTATTTTAGTTTCATTAAGTGTAAACGAAATGATGGTTTTGAGAATACAATTGAGGTTTCCATGAACAATAAGATAAATATAAATAAAAATATGCAAGAGCATTATATTTGACAGTGATTCAATGATATATTCCATAGACATGGATTTGAAAAGATAAAAGAAATATATTTCCAATATATAGTTGAGATTCATACTATATTAGAATTTAATTGCTAAAATGATATGGTGCTATTTGAATGAAAAATTATTTTTACATTATGTGCTTCTTGGATTGTAATTCTTTGAGAACATACATGTAGTATGCAGTGATAGTCTATTACGGGTTTCC
The DNA here is from genome assembly GCA_963277665.1 of Viscum album. Lineage (NCBI taxonomy): Eukaryota > Viridiplantae > Streptophyta > Magnoliopsida > Santalales > Viscaceae > Viscum > Viscum album. The sequence continues at coordinate 767,550,925 of OY728162.1, forward strand.
ATGTTGTTCGTGGATGAATATTTTTCATGATGGATGTGTATCATTGTGGGTTATTTCCTTTGTATAGGGCCTTGTCGATAGAGTATATAAGGTGATAAACCATTATAAACTACATATCAAGATAATATAATTTTCATGCACTCAATGGTTTGATAAAAAATATTTTTTGGCTAAAAATACAAGGCCAATTCCATATCTAAAGGTGATAAATATTTTTAGAAAAGTGTTAATTTTGTTCATAATATCTAATTATACTCAATTTAGATCCTGTAAATCAATTTGTTATTTTAGAAAAGGAAAAATGGTATTTGAGGATCAGTGTTATTAGTTCTACTATGCCAAGGCTATTGATACACTATGTTGTTAACTAATATTATATTTTATTTTCATAAGATGTACAACGAATAGATCAAAAATAATTTAAATCAAATTCAAGCATTAGTTTGATAATATTTAATACAGTCAACCAATAGTGTGTGAATTTTCATATATACTATTCTATGATAATTTTATGATCATAAGAACAATTTAGAAAACTATTGGAAGAATATATTTTGAATCCAAAACTGAAGTGGTATACAATGAAAGAACAAGTTTTCTTGGAATCAAAAAAGTCATCCATTGGAACGTGACTTATCATACATTCTATGATATAATCATTTCATGATCATATGGACAATTTGGAAAACTATTGGAAGAATTTATAGTGAATTGAAAAGTGAAGTGTTATATGATGCAAGCATCAGTTTAGTAATAATCAAAGAAGTAGACCAACAACAGGCTATATATCTTACTATTTATGCAATAATCATTTCATGATCATTGAAATAATTCATCATATTATTTGATCAATATATAGGGAATAAAAAATTTATGTGTGATATTATCATAGAATTATTCTGTTATACATCAATGATGGGGACCAATAATATACTACAAATCATACGGGCTATGCTATGATAAGTTTTGGTTCATTGGAAAAATTATGCATATTATTTGATCAATAAGAAAGGAATAGTAAATTGATATGTAATATGGTCCTTGCACCAGTATTCTATAAATCAAATATGTTGACAAACAATATGCCACATATCATATAATCTCTGTTATGATAATTTCATGTATACAAGGTTAATTTAATGTACTGTTTTAATTTTACAAAATGGATAAGAAAATGGGATGTCTATGAAACACACATTTTTTCATGATTTATTTCAATGGAGATTCAAAGGATAGATTATTCTTAGTTGTTCAGGTATCTATCATTTATAATATAATATTTATGAAATTGTGTGCATCACATGTACACATTATTTGAGTTCGAGAATTCAAGATAACATGGAAGTATCATTGACCAATTAGAAATGATTGAAATATTTGATCATTACAGTAGATTAGAAGTTGATTAAATTGAAGCCAGAATATACTTACTGGAGAAGGCAGCCAGATCTGAGCAATCTCTAATTTGAGAAGATCTAGATAATAGAAGGTCTAGTGTGAATGGGTTTCATGAACAAAATGATTATTTCAATAAACATTTGAAGTTATTAAATTTATACATGAGTATAACAGATCTAGTACAGTCATTAAATATGATCTGTTTCATTTTTTTATAGAGAAACTATAAGAAAAAAATATATGGTTATTTGTGGATCAATATAATTTAGACGAAGGTTCTTTGAACAACACTGTCTACCCAATTACTAAAGAGGATTTGGGATGGGGTGTCTAACTAGTCTAAAATAAGGAGAACAAAATATGGTTTGAGTGTATAACTATGAGAAATTAGAGGATAAACTATATGGGTTTATAATTAGTTGTTCCCTAGTACATTATAATCACATTATTATATAGTATAAAATCCATTTTGGGGGGATTAACCAACATGGAAAAGAGTATGGATTTTTACCAAACCATGTAAATATTGTGTTTTATGATCCCATTGAATATTTCTAAATATTATTTGAGGTTGTTTGATATAACTGAGTGGATGTATAAAATTTAAATGTCCAAGAGGATAAATTCAAAATCAAAAATTTAAAAATTAGGCCACTTATTCTACCCCCTCCCAGCGTTCAATCCATCGTAGGGCACTACAATTTGTATCAGATTACAAGTCCCAGTAAAGATACAAATGTTATATTGGATTGTTTTTAAAATTCATAATGATGTGCCATTTTCAGGATTTTTTTTTGAGTTACATCAAATAAAGAAATAATAATATACTCGAAAGGATAAAAATATTTTGAGTTCTTCCAAAACTCACATAATAGGAAAAGAAGAGTGGAAATGAAGTAAATGATTTTTCCAAAAGGTAATGGACACATACCACTAGCTAAAGGTAATATTATTTTTACAAGTAGTAATTATTATTATGATTTTTATTCTTCTAATGATTTTTTATGGGGATAATTAATCACAAGGTGATATTTATTTTGAACTAAAATAATATATGAACAATGTATTTAAAGAAGGGTTTAAGGGTATTTATGGGACTATCAAGGTAATCTATTTTGTGAAATATCATCTAGATGTGTATGTAAATGAATTAGAGGATACACTAATTAAAAAATTTTAGAAGGTTCACCACTCTCATAGAAGTAGTTGATGTAAGGAAAAAAAATCCAATTTTCATAATGAAGAATAATTTAAAAGGTAGAACTGTAGGAACAATTTATGTGAGATTGTTTTTAATAAAGCCTTTAATGAACTTGAAAATTTTAACAATGATTATATGAAATTAAATAATTCTCATTTTGATATCAAATCCATGAAAATAATGTATATTGAATCATTTTTTAAATATAAAAATTTATTGCATCAAGTGGGTGTTGAGAATATTTGGAATGACAGTGATGATAAGGTGGAATTTGTTGAAGATCACAAGAATGCCCTCAACATGGGATATCATGAATTTAAAATAAATTGGCTAATTTTGGAAGGACTTATGTTGAGGCCTCATAGAAAATTATGTATTTATATATTTAGACACAATTCTCTTTCAAATAATATAATATAAAATAATCTTCTTCACACAGGAATAATATCACTACATCATCTAATGATCCTTACAATGAATAAGTAATGAAAGATGTACCATCCATATCCCAATGTAATAATTTTTTAAACCATTTATATAAAATGTTCAGGATTAAATAAAAAATACATAAAAATAATGATGATGAGAAATGGAGGTGAACCCACCACCATATCAATGGTGGGTATATGATGATGAATAAGTCATGGTTTCCCATTGGAACTGTATAAGGTGGTGAAGATGAACCAAAAACATTATGCTGGAAATATTGTACAATAATCATAAAATCAAATAAGATAAGGGTTTTTGGAACAATATTGGTGTTGCAATAGATATGGAAATTTTTTCTGATTATTGGTGAAATTTTCTAAATTCTAAATCACAAAATAATCCAATACATAGTGGACTAATTCCATAGATGATGCAAACAAGTTTATATACTATGAAAAAAATTTCATGTTCAATCTGATTTGAACATCTTGGTTATGTCTATTATGTTTTCAATAAAAGTGGATAGAAAAGTGATAATTTACATCTAAAATATTATTAAGGAACAGTGGACCACATGATTAATAAATGAAAACATTGGGTACAAATTAGTAAAATGATGAAAATAAAATTTTTCCAAAAAGGTTTCACGATATGAAACCCTATGACTCAATAATTATTAATTATCAGAAGAAACCAGGTCAACAAATATGAACATGAGTACTACATCTCGGAATAAGGATATTCATGAAGTCACTCATGTGAATCCATGTGGAAACTCCAAACGAAATGTAAATGTTCATAAACCTATTCATGTTATTTTTTTCAGACGATTATGATAAAGATATAATGTTATAAGAATAAGAAGAAAAATATTATTATAATGATAAAATGATGATTATACATGAATAAGGATAAAAGGGTGTTTTTCATAAATATAAGACTCATGTGTTGATAATGTTATGCACGAGATATGCAATAATTCTGTACATAATTCAAGAGGATTGTCCACCACATTTATAGCACAATAAGAAGTATTGAAGAGAATTATGATATCATTAGAATATGTATATGAAATTATGGATAAAGAAAGATTTAAAGTCTCATAGAATGAAATGATATGTTTTATGTGATCAATTCCATCAACGGAAAGACAAGATTTAAAAATTAGATGTGGAAGCATGAATTCTGTTGAAAGTGGAGCAACTTGGTTGAGAAAACTATCTCAAATTTTTTTTTCACATTGTGTGACAATTGAACCTTCCTTATTAGCATATATATTTATGTGTATATGAAATAAAAATATTTTCAATTTATGCAGATATTTATGTCAATTAATTCTAGACATCATGACGATATTGTACTTCAAAGAGTTTGCTAACATGCATAAAATGGAAGAAAATTTTGTATCCCTTGAGGGGGAGCATTGATGAGATGAAACTGTTAAATATTTTTTTCATAGTGAATGTGGTACATATAAAAAACTATTTAACATTTTATGTTCTGGTATATCAATCACACTTTTAACCATCATTCCTAATAATATTAATCATATTAATTAATATAGAGTTCTTGATGAATATTAATATAAGAAAAAGGCGGGTATATATCATTTTCACTTGGATTTTATAATTTTTCTGTTGATGTATGTACATGATATAGCATTTAATTGATGAATTTGATTATTTATAAACCCTATTGTATGATTTGAGGATTTTTGGGCATGATTTCACACGAATGGTATTTATTGACTTATTAAAAAACCTTGGATGCATATCACTTATTTTCTACACCAGGTTAGCTGATGTTGACTTAGATTTTATTAACTAAAGTCTTTTTTCTATTATAATAATATGATATAGTTTATTTATTTTATGGGATCAAGAAATTTTCATATATGGGAAATGATCGTGATTTTGAGAAAAAGTTGATATAGGAAGATCCACCACTTATCCTTAGAAATTATCTTCGATACGGGGGAGAAAAACAATTACTTTGTAAATTGGAGAAGTATCGACAAAAAATTCAAATGTAGGATTGAAGAACTCATGTCCAGGATTAATGAATTACTTTTTAATATATAAAATAGTCAATATATATTAATGATTTATATAAGGATATGGGGATTATTAAAGTGGTGATGCATGTAGAAATGTTACAGACTCACATGACTGAAGTGGATGTCATTCTTGACAGATTATACATATTTATTGTGATTATTGTTGTGATGGTATTAAAATGAAATCAGGATAAGGGTTGATGGTGTAGGAACATTATCTATGACAAGTGAATGACTATGAAAATTATTATTTAAAATAAGTTAAGAAGAATAATTAATTAATATGGACATGGAAATTGTATGAATATCTATGTCATGAAGAAGAATAAAATTTGAATTATTTTAAATGATCTTAATGTTCAAGTACATGTTTCAATAGTGAGACGTTGTTTGCATCCTGGTAGATTATTGATGATCATGAAAATATTCATTTTCATGTGGATTTTATTTGTAGCCATGTAATATCACTATATTTGGAATGAGTTATTGATGATGGTGTTTCATGCCAAATGATTTTTTACAACTTTAGTTACCATGATAGATTATAAAAATATCATTGGAATTATGGATATATGATAAGTATGGATATATGGATAATGTAAAAAAAATCGATGTTTATTTTCTGAATGAGGCATCCATTTAAATAAGGGTTCATGGATTCCATATAAAAATACAAAGGATCACTAAACATCAATAGAGCGATTCCATAGTATTTTAATTGTCATATATTCCATGATATATTCATTTTAGTGATTAAAAACAATTTAGCATACTATTTGTGGTACATTCAGTGGAAAATAAAAAAAGGTTGACAATAAAAATTGATATTCCCATTCATAGTATGATAATAATAAATAACATGACGTTGTTGTATGTTATTTTAAATATATGATGTGTTGTTTTAATTTTATGTGAATATAAGAATTTCAGAAAACTCTTTGAGGTATAGAGATTTGACAATAATATCTGGTGGATAGAACAAAATGGATATTCCCATGCATAGTATTTTAAACATTAATAATTTGATTCGATAATATGTTGTTTGACATAGATGCTATTCTATATTGATGAGATGTGGAATAAAACAATTTATCATACTATTTTTGGTGTATACAATAAGTTAATTAGTTCACTAAAATTCTATAGTGGTACATGAATAAAGAATTCCCCACAAATGACATGCTTCATGGATAGTAAAGCTATGTGAATTTCCGTGAAGTATGTGGTGATGGTCTTTGGTGGTTTTCAATCAAAATCCTTGATGAATATTTCTTCAAGAATTAGGAGATGATTTTTGGGTTATTTCCTTTAAAGACATCCATTCTCATGGAAGATATAAAGAGATGAACTGATTTTATCTTCATTACATGATTTAAAAATACACATGCACTAAATGGATTGATAATAACTATTTTTACCTATACATACAAGGATAACTATCTCATTAAAGATGAATGATAATTTGGTGGAAGTGATTATTTTGAGTGGAAGTTCTTATTCTACTCCATTTTGGTTTTGTTAAGACATTTGTTCATTTAGCGAATGATAAAATGTTATGTGACATGCTATTCTAATAGAGGTACTACTATAACTGTATTGCATTTCTAAGTGGTGAAGTGTTATGATATTTTGATTGCCGGTTATGTTCTTTGAAAAAATAAAAAATAATTCAATGTATATTCTAGAATCAGTTCCCTAAGAATCAATAATGTCAACCAACAGGACCAAAATTTTAATATATGATATGCTATGATCATGTCATGAATATATGAATAATTCGAAAAACTATTTGAAGAGTATAATTTTAATTGGAAAGTGACGTTCTATGTGATCAAAGAATCAATTCACTATGAATCAAGAAATTAAACTAATTGTAAGTGACATATCATATATGGTATGTTGTTATCAGTTAATATTCATAAGAACAGTTTAAATAAACTATTTGGAGAATATATAGTGAATAGAAAAGTGAAAAGCTATGCAATGAAAGAATCATTTTGATAAGAATTAAGGAAGTGCACTAGTAGAATGTTACATATCATACATGATATTATATGATCATTTCATTATCATTGAAAAAGTTTTGTATATTTTTTTACTATATAATGTGAATAGAATACGGGTGTGCAATATGATTTGAGTTTCGGTACACTAATCATTAAATAATTGGACAAACAATATGTTACATATCATATATGTTATGCTATGATAATAACAATATCATTCAAATAATTTTTCATATTTTATGATTAATATATATTGAAATGAAAATCGATGTGCAAAATAATCCAAGAATCAGTAAACTAAGCATCAATGAAGTGGACCAAAAATATGAAACATATCATACATTCTATGTTTTGATCATTTAATGTGTAGAAGATCAATTCATAATATTGTTAGATGTGTAGAAATTTGATACAAAAATGGGATTTCAATGAAGAAAACATGGTCTTCTGATTTATTTGAGTTGAGATTCCAAAAAATATATTATTCTGAATTTTTCAAGTCAATATCTTGATTAATATTGTATTGAAGAATTGTTTTTCACCACCTTCACACATTATTTATGGTTAAGACTTCATCATAAGATGTAAGAATCATTTCCTATGATGAAATTTGAGATGTATATAATCATAAATAATTATTATATGTAAAAGTGGATGAATCTAGAATATACTTGCTAGAGAAAACATTATGTTCCGAGCATTCAATAATCTCAGATGAATCTGAAAATTCTAGATATATTGTGAATGGATTTTGAGACCAATATGTTGATTTCAAGAAGTTGTTGAAGATTATAAAGGACTAAATGAGTATAACATATCCACTACCCTCATGGAAGAAGATCTATTTTATGTGATCAAGGAGAGACTAGAAGAAAACATTGATCATTCTATTTTTGGGTGATGAACATTGATAAAAAGGAGCTTGAGACTAGGGTGTCTAAATAGTGATTTAAGAGGATTATAGATGGGGTATCTAACCACTATACAAGAAGTATAAGAGAATATGGGTGCGATGTATAACCAACCAAGGATAAGAATTTCAATGATGGGTCGTAGTATTGGGATCAATTGGAGAATCGACTACTGGAGCATATAAATAGTTTTTTGCTGATTCATTGTAACCAACTTCTTATATAGTGGAGAATCCAGGTTGGGAGATTAACCAACATTAGTAAGTTAAGGTATATATACTAAACCATGTAAATACTATGTGTGGAACTCCTGTGAGTAATTTCTACTTATGAAGTAATATTTGGAGATATCACCAAGTTGATTGAGAACATTAACAAGTATGGGAGGCTGAATTAAGAAGAAAAAAAAACTGAAAATGTAATCCACTAAATCACCCACCACCTCTATGTTTTCAATAAATACTAGGGATCTATATATTTTATAATTATTTTTTCCCCAATACACCAAGGGAAGAGTGAGCTACTGAATTCATGTGTCTCGAGCACAACACGATGATAGTTTTGGAATATTCAATACACATTACATAGATGAAGTATTTTTCACTAATGTATCTTGTTTATGAGGGGTTGAGGGAAAGATTCTTTGAAATACTTATCATACATATTATTCAATCTCAAGTCAATTTGGATAGTTTGACCAATATTATTGAGATACTGAACCGGGAACTGATTAAATAACAGAACATGCGAGAGGTTGGGGGGATATATTAGAGTAGTATAGTCCTTCGACCCACTGGTTTAGCTTCCTGTAGTAGGAAGAGATGATTTGAAGAATCTCATGAGATGAGCACCGACCAAACCACTAGTATTGGGAGTGTAGTTTGATTTCCTCAGTGTGGAATACAGGGACACACAAGAAATCAGTGTGAGTGTGGCCCAGTGGAGTGTTGATCTTGTGGGAAGATGGACCGTGTGTTATATTTCAGTAAGACCTTCCCTTTAGTAGTTAGTGGAAGAGGGTCAGCCTCAACTCTCGGTTCTGAAGAAGGCTTCATAGGTCAATATCATGTAGGGGTATAGAGTAGTACATCCATTTTTTCCCAGGTGGTGGTGGTTGTGGGTGATGGATTCAGGAAACAGTTATACGTAGTCAAAAGAGTTGTCTTGCTCCGGATAGTGAGTTTTTATCACATGGTTTTGGTTTAGTATCAATATATTATGTATATCATACCCCCGAGGAGTAGGGTACTGGACTATCTAGAGTTAGGGATATGCTCTTAGTAGCCTATAATATTGTATCTGAACATATTTACATTGTTGCATCGCATAGTTTAATATTATTAGATGTGGTGGAAGTAATTAGCCTTTTCATTTAGTTTTCTAGTGGAATTATAATTATTAATACTCTATATGGGATTAAGACAAATGACTAATTTCAATACAGGGAGTTCTGCCTTGAGATTAGGGGGTTACACATCATCTGGGATCATTTTCCCTTTAGATTACGATGTATGACTTCATACATGGTATTGAATGGATAGTTTCTTATCAAGACACCATTTATTTTTATCACCATAGGGAGACATTTACATCATCAGAGGTTGGAGTTTTTATTAAAAATGGTGAATGTGATGTCCAGGAAATCTGATTTGGGCCAAAGTATCATGGGATGGGTGGGAGGATAGCCTAGATTTCTAACCATTATCTGGATGTTTGGGATCATGTTTCGTGGAATTTCTTCCAGTGGTTTACCATTTTAGGTGTTCTTTCTTTGAATACTTTTCTGGTTTACTCCCGAAGACATACATTGAGTTCTATATCACGATTGTTCTACGAGAATCTTTGATATCCATTCATTCAATGATGATTGATAATATGGACTTACAGGAGCTCAAGAGGTAGCTAGAGGACTTGAAGGCATAAGGGTATATTCTAACCAATACATATATGTGGGGTTTACTATTAGTTTTTTTAGAAAAAGGTGGATAATAGCCTTAGGCTATGGGTGGATTACCGTAAATTGAACCAACTAATTGTCCATAAACAATATCCCTTTCCACTGATATATTACCTTTTTGATAAGATTTGAGGATATCAGTTGTTCTAAAAAATTGATATGATATCAGGATATCACCATGTATGTATTTGACTGAAAGAAATACCTCATATAGATTTTTTTAGTAGGTATTGTCTATATGAGTATCTAGTTATGTCATTTTGCCTCATGAACAAGCTAGTGGTTTTTAGGGAGCTAATGGACCTAGTTTTTCATATTTATCAATATTCTATTATGGTGTTTTAATGGTTGATATCTTGTTATATTCCCACAGTTTACACGACCATAAAAAACATCTTAAGATCATTTAGGAAGCACGAATAGTGAATAATTTATATAATAAGCCCATAAATTTCCCCTTCTAGAAGGATAATATTCACAACATGGGTCATATTGTCTCATATATAGTAGTATAAGTTGACCCATATATGGTGAGGGTTGAAGTTTCATGAGAGCAGCATAAGAATTTATTCGACATACATAATTTCCTTGGGATAGTGATATTTTATAATCATTTTATATAGGATTTAAATTGATTAGAATCACCTCTTATAGGCATGAACAACAAGGGTGTGATGTTTTAATGGATTGATACCAGCAAGACAGAATTTTAGAAACTGAATGTGAGACTAAATTCAGCACTAGTCATGATTCTTTTAGAGGTAGATTCCATTGTACATGGATTTCAATGTTAGATGATCTCTTTACTAGGAGATGCTTTTGTGGTGTAAACAGACCAAAAAAGCATCAAGTACACATATTCCTAGCGTTGTATAGATTTTAGGTAATCAAGGTTATCGGAGTACCTACAGTCTTTTATCATTGATCCAGAATACACACCTAAGAAGGCAATGTGGTGGCTGATGCATTGAGAAGGAGGTCTCGTATATAGGTGTTATAGTTGGCCAATATTGAGTGGAATCATATGAATTGTATCTGTAGGAAGCACATGGACGTGCAGAATATTCAAGGAATAATTTTTATCCATCCTTATCTATGACCTATATCCATCAAAATAGAGTAAAAATGAAAAACTATTGGATTCATGTCCCGGTTTGGGAAGTTAATTGTGGTGTTAGAAAGATGTATTGTGACTTAACTTATCAGTACAGGTGGTCAAGGATGAAACATGAGGTATATAGTTTTGTTATGTGGTGTTACACCTGACCTAAGGTGAGTGAATAACATCAGTGACCATCGAAACTTTTACAGTATTTACCTAATCCTAAGTAGAGAATGAATGATGTCGTGATAGATTTTATGAAAAGTTTGACAAGGACTCTTTGAGGTAGTAATTTATATGGGTTTTTTTCGATAGGATCAAAATGGTTTTTCATTTCCTTCTGATCAAGGAGACCTTCAATTTAGATGATCTTGGTTTTTTGTATATCCATGTTATAGTAAAACATCATGGGTCCCTTGTACAATTAGTTTAGATATGGATTCCTATTTTATGACTTGGTTGTATTAGTGATTATAGAGGGTGGTGGGTACATAGTTTCTTAAGATAAAAACATACCACCCTCAAAATGATGGCTATTCAGAGCGTATTATGCTGGTGCATGGGGACATTCATTGAGAAAGAATATTTGAGTTTTGGGTTATTGGGAGAAGTATATTTCCATAGTTGAGTTCTCCTATAATAATAGTTATCAGGTTACTATGTAGATGGAACATTATGAGGATTTGTATGGTCATACAAGTTCATAACCCATTTGCTTGTTAAAGGATGGTGAGGTAGCTTTACTAGGACCACATCTTGCACAAGAGACTTCTGAGTAATTCTAGTTGATCAGGAAATGGATGGCTACTACAAATTCCAAACATAAATCGTTTATTTATCACCATCAATGATATATAGAGTTTGATGTTAGGTATTGTGTGTATTTTTGTATCTCACCATGGTTTGAAGAAATAAGTATTAATATATAGTATAAGCTTTCACCATGTTGGGACATTCAAGATTCTAGAGAGATTTGGTATAGTAGACTATTAGTTTCAGTTAATTATGTGTTACCAGAACATGCAAAATGTCTTCTATTTATATTAGCTATGCCATTATCACCAAGAACCACATAATGTTATGTAACCTAAGGAGGTGGAGTTATAGGTAGATTCTTCTTTTGAGGATCATCTGGTTCATATGATTAATTGGAGCATCATGGTTCTATGAGACTAGTTAGATTGACTAGTATGGGTTCTATGTTACTATTACTATTTATAAGATGAGACTTGGGAAATGGTGGCTAATGTACATGCTCTATGACCAGAGTTATTATTTTTAAATTCTTGACCACGCTTTATGGGAAATCAAAGGACAAATTTCTTTAATGGGGACGATTATAAGATAATTTTTTTTTCCTATGAGGTATAAATCTTTTTTATTTATATGATGAATTAAATCCTAATGTGAATACACATTGTTTTCGTGGGGTTATTGGCGGTTTGAAGGGATTTTTCACTGCCTGGTACCCAAATCCTTGGAATAATAGATGGGTTACATAGTTAGTGGTAACTGTTTTACCCATGACATAATGTTTGGTTAAAAATAATCGATGATGGAAAAAAGACTACCAGATCCCATATAGTTTTATTAAACCATGATGATAGTGGAGAAGACAAATGTGATGGCCTATACAATTTCTGACATAGTGTTGAGACATGGTATGGGCATGGTTTGAAAAACATTGTTCACTAAACATGTGAGGTTCCCCTCCATATAGTTAAGGGAGTAAAATTGGTCCATTGATTGGAACATCGTGCAGTAGAACCATGCAACAAAGAGTCTTGAGAGAAAAGTATCATTTTCATTAAAAAATATCTAAAGATAAAACTTAATTTATATTTCTCATTATAGTGGAGAAAACTCATTAGATATATCCTCCTTGATCAAATTTTTTATCTTTTGATCTCATTATTACATTTGAACATGGAATCTAGTGTCATTAGTCTTGTTGGATTCACACCAATGAGTACTCATTTCCTTTTGTTAATTTCATCGTTTTTATTGGAATCAGCTATTCTATTTAGGTGTAATATAATATCCCCTAATTTTATGCGTTTAATTTGTTCTTCAATTTTTATCTAATATGAGCTGAATGAAAAATGATATTATATCATCACTCAATTATTCACCTACGGTAGGTGTTATATACACAACCATTGGTTTTTGGTGCTTTATATGTTTTTTTACACATAGAAAACATTATGGTTTCTCCCTGATAATAAGATGAATTATTCAAAAAAACATTTCATAAAATGTTAGGGATTTTATTAGTTCCTTGAGATTAGTTGGATATTTTCTGCCTAACCTAGGCCACAAATGTTGTGTGCCTTGTGATCACCTTTGACATTTCTTATTATTGAACAACCCAAGGGTTGATTGGTTGAGAATTCCTAGTTATAGTAATAACTATTATATGTGAAATGAATTAAATTGATTGATTAGAAAATTCACTTCCTCCTTAACCATGTTATACAAGATGTGAATTGTTTAACTATTTAAATTTGAATTGTTATATGAGTGGGTAAAATAATTGAATTTACTTTACTATTAATTTTTATAAGTGTTGGAAGGATTCAGAGAGTATGATGTTATGAAATGATAATTGAATTGAATTATGGATGATTTTATAGGATTCCATGGGTGTCATACACCATGGGTCATGATAGTGGTAGTATATTCCTTTTATTAGATAACTCCTTGGTTCTTGATTTTTTTGGAAGCATTGGGCCTTGCTACCCCTTGGATTTGGATTTCATGGGATCATAGTGGACATGAAAAGTTGAAATTCTCTAGGGACCCATATAAAAGAATAATAGAGTTTCCATCGAGATGATCCTAGGACCCAAAAATGATGCCTTGGTCAAATATACCTTAGATCCAGCCTCATGGGGTCTCACACTTATGTTATACAGCTCATTTGTGGTAATTTTAGTATTCATGATTATATGGAATGATCATGTTAGATATAATATAATGGTTATATGTTATTTTTTGTTGTTGGTATAAAATACTGGATATACGAATTCGTCGTTTTTTTTATTTCTTTTGTTCATTATTGATGCCTTGTTTGAGGTTCCAGACCCATATTTTGTAGAAATCCTCTCTAGGCTTGACAGTATCTTCTTACAGTTATTACTTTTACATTGTGATTTTTTGTGAATTACTTTCCTATCTATTATATTCCTTGCAAAAATCATAGATTTTATTATACGTCTTAGATTACTATAGGAACTATTGGTGGTGGATTACTAGTATTGTATATCACACCCTATCACAGGGCGTAGTTGGGTACACATATAGACTTTATGAATGTAGTTTGGGATTGGTAAAAACACTCAATGATTTATTCTTTACTTTTTCCATGTCTTGGAGTAGGAGATAAGAGGACAAATAATTATATTAGGATGTTATCAAGAGATAGTTATTTTTTATTATTTTTTATAAATTTGATACATGTATTGTATCATTTCCAATATACTTTTTTTAGATTATTTTTAGGAACATGAGATGATATATCAATTTGTTATGTGAAAATTATTTTTTTATTGTTTTATATATCTATATTTGGATGTTATCCCCTATTTGGTTATTAATGTATTTCTTACTAAGGTGTGTTTCTATTACAATGGTATTAGTGGCTATCCAGGATGCTTATTCATTATTATATTGCTTCCTCTATCGACATGTATGTCTGGTACCACGATGTTGTACTACATCAAGGGGGAATAATCTCCCCATTGAAATACCCTTGGCCATATCCTTGAGTCAGCATCCTCTTGTATATGGGGAGATGCACTTAGGGGCTAACTAGTCTCAGAGCACCGTTTAGTGGGATCAAGGTCTGCAATGATACACTCTATGAAATTCATACTGAAAAAACTCATTATGCACAATGGAATTACCTTTCCAAAGATGTTTACATAATTAGAAAAATAAATTTAATGTAAAAAATTATAGATAAATATTTAATATATAAGAAGAAAAATCATTCAAGAAGAATAATGGTCATCTTCATTAATGAAAATAATCATTCTAGAATAATAAATGAAATGTGCAGAAAAATAAATTGACTCATAAGGGATTTCCCATTGATATCCACTACCATAGGCTCTTGGAAGTTTCAATGAGAATTTCAAAATCAACTAACTTATTATTCCTCCACCATTTTATATATTAAATAAATTATAATCATCCATCTATTGCAACTTGATCATTAATCACAACATCACCTCTAAAATTATGATATAATTTTTTAATTCAATTTTATTGTCATATTTCCCAAACAATAATATGAAAATGATTTTAAATTTTTTTCAATATTAAATCATTCATGTTGAACTATCAATATAGTGGGAAAAAGAGTCATGATTTCATACATGTGGTAGTAGTATAAATATCAATAATCGCATGGGTAAAAAAAATTAATTACATGAACACATTTGTTTTATTTCCCCTCTAAATCATCCCATGTGCATAAATCCATCATCTCATATTTGAATGAATCCATATTGATTGGAATCAACTGTGATGTGTTGATATTAAATGGTGACATCATGTTTTCTTCATACCCTTATGTATTGAATGATCCATGAGTATACAATTATCTCCCGGGACATTAAATTATAGTCCATTTTGAGTTCAATTTCTCCTAAATATTCACAGTTTATTGAATAATAAGACTTCATATGAATCATACGATTTACATTTCATATGAATACATATTTTGTTTAAATTAAAACCTCATATTATTAATAACAAGTTCATATAGTACTCTGAAATATCATAGAGGCACTAAAAATTGCATAGGGGTCATATTGTTTTTGTAAATGAACATATCCTACAAAAACAAATAAATATTAAATAAGACCATAATCCTCCATTGTGGCCACCAATAGTCACAGTGTTATTGAAAAATATCCTAGGGTGTTATAATTTAGAAAACAAAATTATCATATTTGGGCTCAAGAATTCTCTTATGTGTGTATCAAATGAAATACGAGATCAAAATTATCATCCAAACCCAGATTTTATCAATGTAAATTATCATACAAGGGTTAAATAATACTATGGGGGTAAATTTACCTATATAGATGACTAAAATATACTTCAAGGTAGGATATCTAAAATTAAAATATTGTATGAAATTTTATCTTATAAATTAGAATAATTACTCCTACATCTAAATTTCTCTTATGAGATAGATTATCTTATTGGACAAACAAAACAAAAAAATTTATCATTTTTGAGTTCAATAATAGGACATAACAATAAATTTAATATTTTAATTATAAAAAAATGCCTTTACAAATTATTTCATAAATGAATTAAACACATAATAACATTGACTTAATCTATTTTCCTAAAAATTCGAAAAATTTTATTGGAAACCGAAAATTATTTTATTTTACAAAAAAAAGTGTGGATAAAATAATTCAAATAAAAATGGTAGATCATTAATAAATCATATCATTTGGAAAGGTTAACATAAGTTGGTTTATTACAATAACTGTATTTATAATATAATTTTTATTTTGTATAATTTATAAAGTGATATTAGGAAATCACCCAAATTAGTACTTGAAAATGAACATATCCTCCCTAAAAACATCTCCATGAGTGGTATATAAACATGAGAATAGTACTAAGATATGAGATTAAATTTTATGTATTGGATTCCCCACAAAATAATGATACACCTTGGGAATCTTGTGAGTTTGAAAATGATCTAATTGTATACACTTGTATAATGCAGTGATTGATTACTTGATTAAGTTATCATCAATGATATAACAATAATGGTTTTACTTTTATAAGATAAAACTCTTAGATATTTTACATGATTTATTATTAGGTAAAATTTTTATGATTCTTTTCATTATTAATGGTTATAGTGCAAAAAATCTCTTAGAAGTAGATCACAATGATGAAACATAACTATTTCCAGTATAATATTGGGATAATTTTTCTTTTTTCATTACATTTTGATGATGTAAATTTTATAAATAGAAATATATATTTTATAATTAGTACGCGATTCTCAATTAATGTATTTATGTATTATAGAAATTAAATAAAGATTGATCTTGGAAACAAGATAAAAGAGGCTTCAATCAGGGTGAGTTTGAGAATATCTTCACTATGAATTCATGAATAATTAAGTATATAGTATATATTTTTTCAAAATTCACATTTGCATGAACATTTATGATTTATAGTTTAACTAAATTGATAATTTACACATTTTATTTTAGGGAGATATTGATAACTAGTAATGAAATAATTTTATCCTTTAATGATATTATTTAAAAATAATATCATTAAAACCATACCATGTACCAAATACAATGACTAATTAGATCTTATATGTGGAATAATATGAATGAATTAAATCATCTCACATGTTTCTATGTTGCGATGTGAATCATTTTTCATGGTTAATTCTATAAAAACGTGGAACGGGAATACAAAGTGTGTTATTGTGAATTATCAAAATGTTAGCATAGAAATTATAAAAATCCCTAAGGTGGAAACTAAAAATGAATATGATAGAGTATTTTTATATGAGAAATGGAACAACTGTAATTTTGATAGTGGGATAAATAATGAATACGTTAAATTCAATACATAATATGAATACGATTTAGAAATATTAATATGTTGCATAATATTTCTTGAAAAATAAATCTATTGGGACACATTATTTATAATAATGTTAGAACCAAAGATAAATAATTTATAATTACCATGATAGGTGATATTGTATTTATTGGTGATAATAAATCATATACTTAAATGAAATTGTGAATAGAAAATAATCATGTAAATGGAATGTAGCAATAAATTCATAAATGGATTCCTTGTGTGAAAATAATGTTTTTTTAGAACTTTTACTACTATGAAGGACAGTGGGTCCAAATGGGTTTTCAAGAATGTTCTGAACAAGGATGGTAAAAAATGTAAATTTAAATAAATATTGGTTTTTAATGGTTTATTGATAAGTCAATATGTTGAATCGAATGAAAAAATTTCATAAATAGATTTTTTATAATTTATTTTAATTATAATTATTAAATAAGTGTATAATGAAAATTTGTGACACCCTTCTCATTATAGGTATGATATACATTGGGACACCTTTATATCTATTTTGTTTATACAGTATTTTTGGAGTTAGGGTTGAGATTCTGGATTCTGGGAGAAAAGATATAGGTTCATCAATTGTAAATGTTTAGAAGTTATAGGGTGGTAAATTTCATATATACATTATTTGTTTCTTCTATATTTTTTCACAATTTGATAATAGATTGTCTAATTGTGAAATATTTATTATATAAACATGTGATAGGTTTTTTTTGATTATAGAGGAGTTTGAACGACATTCTCATAACATTCATAACCATGGGGTTATTTCCATGTAATAGTGCACTCCAATACTAAAGGGACAGTAGAGACCACAAGGTTAGCACATAATATTTCTAACAATGCAGTAAACCCATTTGATCTATATAAGTTTCTTAAAATTGGAATATTACCATATTACCCTTTTCCGTTATTACCTAAATGTAACCATAATATCTCATTATCCAATCCCAACCATTCCTTAACACTCTAAGATGTTCTCCATTGGGTCTCTTAGTGATTTTCTATCGATTTTGGTGAATCTATTTAAGGTATGTGTTAATCACTTCTTTATTCCGCCTCTATTCTCATGATTTACACTCAATCTCTCATCCCCTTGATTAGTTTGAACCTAAATGGGTAGTGATGAAAAACTATAGGATTTACTATGTTGAAGTGATTATTTTTTATATGGATATAGAATTATTAGGACTAGATGTCATCATTTATGATCAATATATTCAACGGAAACTATGTTTCCTCTATCTTTGTTGTGGGTGTCTCTATATAATAGTTATTTCCATGGAATAGTTTATCATTATTTTTTTCTTATGTTATTATAGTGGAAATGGTTTATTTGATATATATGATGGTTTATATTTGAAACTGAATATTTTTCATGGAAATTGGATTAAAAGTGGATTTTCAATTAAAATAGTTTTATTCACTTAATGTTTTTAATGAAATGTATAACTGATGGATTGGAGTATAAAATAGGTTTCACATCAAGGTAGTGGTAATGATCTTATTATTGAATTAGTTTATTATGTTTTGGGAGTGATTTACATGAATTTATTATGAAAAAATAACACATGGGAACCTTAGTTACATTAGGTAATGGACATATGAAATCCTTAGTGAGTGTGGAACCACTAAGGATACGAGTGTTATACTGATAGACTTTGGTATTTTTAGGTACCATTAAGATTCAATTTATTTAGGATTTTTGTTTTCCATGTGTCTTGGATATGTATTTCCATAGGATAGAGCCCAATTGTGAATGGTTTTATTCATGATAGTGATGTTTTATTCTTTGATTTACCAATTGTTTACATTTTGAGGATTATAAACTCATCATTTCATCCCATTAAGTAATCATTCATGTAATATTTATATAATTATATATTTTAATATTGAATGTTTTAAAGGAAAATATATGTATTTTTAGGGAAATGTTTTCAAATGAAAATATTTATAAATAATTCTTTTTTTAAATAAATAAATAATGGTTACTTAGAAATGGACATTGTTTTTATTCATTGTTTAATACAATTAAGAATTTATATCACAACTATTATATTCCATTAGTAAAATACAGCCATGGATTTATAGGATCCGTGTAATGTTATGGTTGTCATGAATATATATGTATTCTCTTGGATGATGTCTCTTAATGATGATTTTATAATTTCCTGAGGGATGATCACATGAATTCTCTGTTTTGGTCTTGGACAAAATTAGATTCTTAGGGTTATACATATTCCTTTTTTCATTATGTATCATGTTATTTTACCTCTAAATAAATTATATGAAATGGTTCTATATAATTATATTATTAAATATGATACATGTTAAATTGTTAATTCATGTTCAAACCATTCCAATGGTTGTATGTGTTGATACATAAGTTAATCTCACCATTCCATGGTGATAAAAATCACTCTTTCAAGGTTGTATGCTCGATTAAGTGACAAAAAAGTCAACCAAGGATGGTTTGTTACAAAATTTCATCAGATGGAGATTTCATTGTTGGATTATTTTATACTAGAGATATGACTATCTATAATAAGGTGGTTACTGCATAAGGGTTCAAGGTCAAAAAAATTTAATATTTATCCCTCAGTTACCAATATTTTTCAAAGAATTTATCATCAAAATTAGTTGACTTATTTTGGGTTTATTTAAACGAACCATATCAAATTTCTGTATTTTTTATACTATTTTCTAAAATCATAACTACTTATGGGATTTAATATGGATTCATGATGTTTATATTTTAATTTAGAGATGTATTCCAATGATAATAAGGTGTTAACACTAGTATTTAAAAGATAATGATTTTATAAGGTTCTCATTGATTCTATGGGAAGAACCTATTGAAAAAATCACATACAAACCCACTTCATTCAACCCTTCTTTAGTGGAAATAGTAATCCCGGATATTCCATAAGAATGTCAATATGGCTGTGGAAAACGATAATTGATGGTGAAGATCCTTTTGATTTTACCAAGAAAATAACACCAATATTCCATAGTGACAAATTAACCAAATAACCTCCGAAATAATTTGGGAAAATAAAACATAATTTCCAATATTGGGGGCTCTATAAGACTATATGATAGGAATTCCAACTTATATTCTTGATGTATCTATAGTGAAATGTTTGGATACCATTATGGTAGATAAATCACCTAAGGAATTCACATAGACAACATCCATGTTGTCCTTCATTAAGCAGTTATATCCTATGACCGTACATGTGGACATGGCCTGGGAGTTTTTCACCTTGGATCAAGGAGAAAATTTAGTGATGGAGTAAGATACTCACTTCCCCAATCAATCTCCAAAACATGGCACCAATAACTATCTCAGGGATATATGATTTGTCATGGGTCGAATGCTAGGGATTTGATTGATTCTTATTATAATGTTCTTGATGACCATTACCGATGTAGTTGATAATTTTTATATTGCTTGTGTATACATAGTTGTCACGACCCGCCTTCCGCAAAAGGAGGGAAGGGTCAAGAGATTGCCAGGCCCTTCCCTCTTTAAGTTGAAGGAGAGATAATAACCCCTGAAACCCGCCTTCAATAGGTCCCGGAGTGGCAACTAGCACCAAGGGTATAGAAAATTCTCACAAATGGAAGGCATTACCCTTTTTATTTTATAGGATCGAGAGATAAGGAGAAGAAAACCCAACTACACTAATGTAGAAAGAAAATTAAAGCCAAATGTAAACCATTCCCACATGCATGATTTAAAAGTAAACGCCACAAAGTGAAAAAGGTGACTACAAGGTAATTACCAAAGGGAAAAGAAAACAACAACTGCAATTGCTCCAAAAGTCTGAGCTAGTATGGTCCTGCGTGATCCCCGAAGTCCTCCTGGAAACCTGAATGCAATTTTGTATACATAGGGTGATTATACAAGTACACTCAGTAGGGAAAACAAAGACTCTCGTACACAAGTGGGGGAACGTAATAAAGTCGTGTGAGAAAAAGAGTAAACCAAACACCTAACAAGGAAAACTATCCATCCCAGGCCTCACCAAGGCTCATTCCCGAAATAACGCAAGTCAAGTAATATATATAATAAGAGAACATCGATGTTTGGGTACCCCGCACAACTTTCCCTCTGGTTATTGAGACATCCTACGCATCAGACCAATCCTGAAATTCTCACCGCAGTCCCACTGCCACACCCGACCGCACAAACCTTGGCCACAACCACACGCAGTCCCACTGCCGAAATCCTGCCCACACACACCTGGGCCTCAACCGCATGCAGTCCCACTGCTGAATCCCGCCTGCACACAACTGGGACACAACTGTCACATGTAACCATGCATGCAAACACCTAGGCCATAACAACCACCACCTGCCCGAAGAAACCTGGGCTAAAGGATCCACTGTCACGCCCGAAGACACCTGTGCCTCATCCCTAAGAAGATTGGGAAACCACCTGCCGCACACACCTGGCCAACCACCACACTACCCCGCTCTAAGGTTCTTGGACTAATAATGGACCTCAGACCATCACAGCCTTCCCGAAGATACTTGGGCTATCCGGGAAAGGGAGCAGAAAAGGAGATAATAACCATCCACTAAGAATAGTGTTGGGAAAAATGCCCCCCCCCATGAAATAGGGGTGTTCGGCACTAAGTGCTGAACATGGGTGGGGTGCAAATAAGAAACACAAAGCTACAGATATATATATATATATATGTAACAAGCACTCACCCAAATCTAGGTTTTTCTTCAAACAACCTACAGATCACAACAACACTCAAGTCCGAGTCACGACTCACGCAAACAACCCATTTGTCCCCTTTCTTATTTCACGTTCAGTAATAATGTTTACGTTTAATCACTACTGGGCAACTAGTAGGCATAGTCATAAGTCTAGAAAAGTAAACATTCAATCATCAACCAAAACGTCCACACCTAGTTCTCAATAATAGAGGATTCCACCCCAATTTCTGATATAAACAAGTATCCACCCGGTCTTAAAACTCACAACCACCGAAAGTATAAAGGAACAGGGGATACCATCCCCTCCCACATCTCCAACAATCGGCCCGAAAGGAAAACAACCAACTACCACCACCAACACAAGTCGGGGATTTTCGGAGTTAAACAACTTAACACACTCCATGATTTCAAATTCCGTTTGTTCTAACCTTGAGTTATCACAAAAGGGTTGATCCTGGTGCTTTCAATTATTCAGCCGAATATACGTGACTAACTTATTCCCTTTTCAGAGTAGGAGTTTACAACCGCCAACAAGCCATTTAAATCATCAGTAGGGTTCATTAGTGCACAAACAATGACCACCAATGGCCTCGATTTTCAGGAGGCATAAGCCAGCACAACTCAACAAGATGGTCATAGAAGAAACAACATCAAAATATAAGACAACATCAACAATCACAACCCCCCTCTTCTTTATTTATAGAATTTGTTCATTATCTTTAATTAAGTCTGGTTCACCCAATCCTTCAGAATCAAAAGCACGCCCACCCTGCATGATACACAAAAGACAGAGATGAAGGAGAAATTCCCTACCTATTGATAGATGACCGACGTTTAGGCGGGGGAACAGAACTTTATTGATAACGATGCGCCCGATGCACCATAAGCTATTTGTGAAAAGCCACGATCGATGAAAGGAGAAACCACGGCTATCACTCAGTTTATAAGAGCTGGGGACGATTGAAATGAAAACGTGAAACCGCGTAAGGCGCAGGGGTCGGGGGTTGACCACGCAGCTCCACTCGTCACAAAAGGGGGTCGGGTGGTTTAAGACAACTCATGAATGATGAAGCATTTAATTAAAACTCTTATGGGTGTTACGGGTCTTAAAAACATGCTTAAACGAGTCAAAATAGGGATTAAACCCCTATTTACGCAAAGGAGCGCTACTGGAAACAACTTGACATGGATGGGCGACGCCGATCGGTCTCACTGATCGGTCTCGTCGATCGGTCTCGCCAATCGGTCTCCCCGATCGGTCTCCCCTATCGGTCTCCCCGATCGGTCTCGCCGATCGGTCTCACCAAGACGCCACTCCTTTAGAACCTTGATTTTGGCAATGGGAAGGACCAAGAGAGTCTGGGTCATCACATCATATACCTCTCAAACTATTCTCGTCCTCGAGAATTTGAACAACTGAGATGGAAAGGGCGGGTCCGAACAACCACCCCAAAAGATACCTCTCAAGAGTAAACCACATCGTTAACTAAGAACACCTTCCTGTCATGAACCAAGCAGCATACCATGCCCAACCACCCGGTCATGTGGGTTGGGGAGTCTCCTCCCTAATGTTAAGATATTATCCGCTTTGGTCGGCACTGACTCGCCCGCACGGGTTTAATCGCATCCACCTTAATGCGTCTTGATAAGGGGTAGGGTTCTCTCTATCCCCATAGCCGGGGCATTTCACACACAAGTAGAGGAAGAAAACCAGTACATTTCATAGCCAAAAGACAAAACGTTCTATCATAAGAGGTACAACATGGAACAAAGCTTAAAACAACTCTGGGTACTGGGCACGCATCTGTGTTTCCATTTCCCACGTACTCTCCTCAAGCCCACCATGTCTCCACAACACGCGAACCAAGGGAATGGTTCTCCCGCGAAGCACCTTTTCTTTGTGATCCTCGATCACAACTGGTCTCTCCACAAAGGTCATGTCATCCTCGTTGTCCAGCTCACCCCAATCAAGGACGTGTGAATCGTCGTGCAGATACCGACAGAGCTGGGACACATGAAATACATTATGTATCCTTATTAGCGGCGGTGGCAACGCTAGCTAGTAAGCCAATTCGCCGACCTGCCGCAACACTTGGAAGGGTCTGATGAATCTAGGAGAAAGCTTACTACCTTTGCCGAACCTCCGCTGCCCACGCCGAGGGGAGACCTTTAAGAACACGTGGTCCCCATCCTCAAACTCCAAGGGCCTCCTCCTGGTATCAGCGTATGACTTCTGTCGGTCCTGGGCCGCCTTCATCCTTTCCCGTATGAGCTGATCCTTCTTTGTTGTGTTCTGCACCACCCCCGGACCAAGGATGCCTGCCTCTCCAACTTCCATCTAACACACAGGCGAACGACATGGCCTCCCGTACAAAGATTCAAACGGGGCCATGACAATGGTATAGTGGTAGCTATTATTGTAGGAAAACTCTACCAGAGGCAATTATTTCACCCATGACCCTCCTGAGTCCAGAACACATGCTCGCAGCATATCCTCCAAGGTTTGGATGGTGCGCTCTGATTGTCCAACTGTCTGGGGATGGAAAGTAGTGCTAAGTCATAACTGGGTTCCAAACGCATGCTGCAATCCCCTCCAGACCCGCGAGGTAAACCATGCATCCCTATCCAAGACTATAGATGTCAAAACTCCATGCAACCACACCACCCCATCCACGTACTTTCTTCCCAAAGCATCTGCAACACTCGACTCCTTGATCACCAGAATGTGAGCCGATTTCGTCAACTTGTCCACTACCACCCAGATGGCGTCGTACCCTCCTTGGACCTTGGGTAGTCCTGTGACAAAATCCAATGAGTTGTCATACCTCTTCCACTCGGGGACATCTAGAGGCTGTAGTAGGCCACCTGGAACTCAGTGTTCAGCCTTAACTTGCTGACACACTAGGCAATTGGCCACAAACTCTGCCATCGCTCGCTTAACTCAGGGCCACCAAAACTGGACCTTCAAACCCTGGTACATCTTGGAAACTTCTGGGTGTACTGCCAGGGGTGAGTTGTGGAAATCACAGAGAAACATGCCGCGCATCGCCTCTGGGACAAACAACCTTCCCTGGAAAAGCATCTAGTTCTAACCATCCTCGGTCCATCCTCCCGGAGCATTGCCCTGGTCATCTTGGTCATGCATCAACTCACACTCTAGGTCTCCCCACTGAGACTCCTCCACCTGCTGAAATAGGGATGACTGCACTGTCATCTGATATACGCATCCTCTGCCGCTATCCATCGTCGCATCCAGGTGTAAGGTAACCAACTCTTCCATTGCCTTCCAGGCGTCCTCCGACTCTCGGACCGCATCCTTCTACGTCCTCCTGCTCAAGGAATCGGCCACCACACTGCCCTTTCATTTAGTATAAGAGATCTCGAAGTCGTAATCCTGGAGGAACTCCACCCATCTCCGTTGTCACAAGTTTAAGTCCCGCTGGGAGAAGATATACCTCAAGATTTTGTGATCCGTGAAGACCACAAAGCATTCCCCGATGAGGTAGTGTCGCCATAACATTAGCGCAAAAATGACCGCTGCATGCTCTAGGTCGTGGGTGGAGTAATTACGCTCATGGGAATGCAGCTACCTAGACCCATAAGAGATCACCCCTCGTCGCTGCATCAACACACATCCCAGGCCCTATCCCGAAGCATCACAGAATACCTCATAGGCCACCCCTTCTTCTGGTAATCTCAGCATTGGGGCACTGACCAGCTTCACTTTCACATAGCTGAAGGCTGACTGGAACTGCTCACTCCATACGAATGCCTGGTCCTTCTTGGTCAGAGCCATAAAAGGGGATGCTACTCGGGAGAAGTTGGGTACGAATCTCCGGTAGTATCCCACCAGCCGAAGGAAACTTCGGACTTCTGCCACATTCTTGGGTGCTTCCCAAGTAACAACTACCTCAACCTTTGATGGGTCGAATGATACCCCCTGCTCAGACACTATGTGCCCGAGGAAGTGCACTTCTCGTGTCCAGAACATGCATTCTGACAACTTCCCATATATCTGGTGTTGTCGGAGGACCTCCAAAACTGTCCTCAGGTGCTCTACATGGTCCTCCTCTAATCTAGAGTAGACTGGGATGTCGTCGATGACCACAGCCACGAACTGATCCAGGTACTCCCAGAATATGGTGTTCATAGGCCCCATTAACATAGCCGAGGCGTTCGTAACACCAAAGGGCATGAATATGATCTCGAAGTGTCCATACATGCACCTGAGCGCTGTCTTCGGGATTTATCTCTCTTTCACCCTCATCTGGTGGTACCCAGATCGCAGGTCGATCTTCAAGAACCATCCTGCCCCTTTCAGTTGGTCGAAAAGATCATCTATCCTTTGGAGAGGGTAGTAATTCTTGATCGTCACCTGATTCAGCCTCCTATAGTCTATGCACAACCTAAGACCACCATCTGCCTTCTTTGCAAACAAGACCGGAGCACCCCACGATGACGCACTCAGACGAACATAACCCCTTTTCATCAGATCGTTAATCTATATCTGTAACTCTCGTAGCTCCGAATGTGCCATCCGGTAAGGAGCCATCGATATTGGATGAGCGTCGGGCTGCAGGTCTATCTCGAACTCGATATCACGTCGAGGGGGTAGAGTCGTCACCTCCTCTGGAAAGATGTCCATAAACTCACAGACAATCTCTGGCACTTCCACCATTTCCACATCTACTGATTCTACCGTCAACTCGTTCAACAAGGAGAGGATAGGT
The DNA here is from genome assembly GCA_963277665.1 of Viscum album. Taxonomy (NCBI): domain Eukaryota; kingdom Viridiplantae; phylum Streptophyta; class Magnoliopsida; order Santalales; family Viscaceae; genus Viscum; species Viscum album. Next base: position 767,578,091 of record OY728162.1, read on the forward strand.
TCCTCTCTCCTATTTCCCTTCGGACTGCTCCGCTCCCCGGTGAAGGTAACACGCTAGCTGTCCAAGTATGAGAACACCACCCTTCTTCGGAAACAGTCGATGACGACGCACAAAGAAAATAGCCAGTCGATGCCTAGGATGACATCTTATTGCTGAATCTGTAGCAGAAGAAGATCCGTAACCGATTGATGTGGCCCTATCATCAGTCTACATCCCCGACAAATGAACAACAAGTCGGTTTGACCTCCAACTGGTGTGCTCAACACCAGGGGAACTGGAAGTCTCTCAACATCTATACCCAAGGCACGGGCTAGACTGGGTGCAATGAAGGCGTGTGAAGCTCCGGTATCGAACAAAGCATAATAAAAAGTGCTAAACAGACTGATCGTACCTCGAACAACCATTGGACCTGCTGGGACTGCACCATCTACAGCATGCAACTATCCACACCCAGCTCCCCTGCCCCTCGGCTGTCAGCCACCTCCCCGACCACGCCCTGGTCGAGGTCCATGTGGAGCACCCTGGGGTCGGCCTCCTCCTCTTACGTCTGCCCTCGGAGGAGCAGGAGCTCGCTGTCCCTGCTACTGCTACTGGAGAGGTCTGCCTGGAGGCTGCTGCTGGGGCGGGTGTTGGGGATGACTGCCATTGTTGTACTGCACCCGGTCGGTGCACTGACTCCGGAGATGCCCAGGGCTCCCATAGATAAAGCACCGCGGTCCCGGGAACGTATGAAAATGTCGAGGGCCGGGGGATCGAAACTGAAACTGCTGCGGCCTGCTCCCTATGGGTCAGAACCTAGAGGGTCCTGACGCTGGAGGCCTGGTGCTGACATCCTTCCCTTTTGACGGTCCCAACTGGATTCCCTCTGGCGACACTCCCCCTTGAGCATGCATCTGCTCCACCACTTCGTCCTTCTTCTGGACCTCCATGTACGTCTGCAGGGTAAAGGGGGTAACATCATACACGAGGGAGGGTCGGAGTGCCTCCTCCAAACATCTTGCCCGAGACTCCTCATCGGGAAAGAGGTCCGGAGAAAAACGTAGGAGGTCCTTGAACTTGATCCCTAGCTCTCTCACAGACATACTGCCCTGCTGGAGGGAGAGTAGTTCCTGCCTCTTTTCTACATTCATCGTCGATGAGAGGAATTCCACCCAGAACACCCTTTTGAAATCCACCCAAGCCACCCCAGACTCTCTCCTCTCCCCCAGGTAAAGCATCCATCACTGACATGCCGCTCCCCGCATCTGGCTAACGGCCAGAGGAACCCAGTACTCAGTCGGGGCCCGAATCGGGCCGAAGGCTATAACTAGCTCCTCTAGCCAGCCTTCCGTCTTCATACCGGTGGTGCTGCCCTCATACTTATCGAGGGCCTGTCGCTGGAAGGCTCGAAGAGTCTTCTGCCACTGGTCATCCTCTTCCTCTCAATCAGCTCTCTGCCGATCGGCCAAAGTAGTCTCTGGGGCCTCGATCGCTTGTACCACACGTGGTCGCCATCCAGGTGACATAGCTTCATGGTAAACAAGGATTGCCTAAGCCCAAGTAGTGAAGAGTATCATTCTTAAACATCTTAAAATTTACCTTATTCTTAACTCCCAAGACAACCCAGAAACACAAGAACACAAGTCATTATGATGCATGTACCTTTCCTAGGTTCTCTACCCTGCTATTAGTGTAGCCTCAGTTGGCCGTTCGGTAGGTCCAGAGTCCTTGCAACGGATCACGGGGGCCCTAAAATCTCGTGTCCTAGCCGGTCTTCCCTGGCCTAATTCACGCTCCAAGGTCACCCAAAACCGTTGCCTTACCATCCCATGCAATCCTCATTGCGCCTAACTCTAGACTCCATCATATATCTCAACCATAGTCCTCTAATACCATTCTGTCACGACCCGCCTTCACCAAAATAAGGGAAGGGTCAGCAGATTGCCAGGCCCTTCCTTCTTTAAGTGGAAGGAGAGATAATGACCCCCGAAACCCGCCTTCAATAGGTCCCAGAGTTGAGACTACCACCAAGGGTATAGAAAATTCTCACCAATGGAAGACATTACCCTTTTTATTTTATAGGATTGAGAAAAGGAGAATAAAAACCAACAACACCAAGGTATAAAGAAAAGTAAAGCCAAAAGTAAACCATTTCCACATGCATGTTTCAAAAGTAAAAGCCACAAAGTGCAAAAGGTGACTACAAGGTAAGTACCAAAGGGAAAAGAAAACAACAACTGCAACTACTCCAAAAGTCCGAGCTAGTAAGGTCATACGCGATCCCCGAAGTCCTCCTGGAAACATAAAAGTAGTTTTATATACGTAGGGTGAGCATACATGTACACTCAGTAGGGAAAACCAAGACTCTCATGCACAAGTGGGGGAACGTACTATAGTCCCATGAGAAAAAGAGTAAACCAAAAACCTAACATGGAAAACTATCCATCCCAGGCCTCTACAAGGCTCACTACCCAAATAATGAAAGTCAAGTAATATATATAATAATTGCACATTTATGTTTGTGTACCCCGCGCCACTTTCCCACTAGTTATTGAGACATCCTACGCATCGGACCAATCCCACCATTCTCACCGCAGTCCACTGCCACACCCGCCCGCACACACCTAGGCCACAACCACACGCAGTCCCACTACCGAAATCCCGCCTGCACACACCTGGGCCTCAACCGCACGCAGTCCCACTGTTGAATCCCACCCGCACACACCTGGGCCACAACTGTCACATGTAACCATGCCTGCAAACACCTAGTCAAGAACAACCACCACCACGCCCGAAGACACCTGGGATAAAGGATCCACTTCCATGCCCGAAGAGACCTGGGCCTCATCCCTGAGATGCTTGGGAAACCACCTGCCGCACACACCTGGACAACCACCACACTACCCCGCCCGAATGTTCTTGGGCTAATAATGGAACTCAGGCCATCACAGCCTGCCCGAAGATACTTGGGCTATCCGGGAAAGGGAGAAGAAAAGGAGATAATAATCATCCAATAAAAACAGTGTTGCGAAAAACACCACCCCCCATGAAATTGGGGTGTTTGGAACTAAGTGCTCAACTTGGGTGGGGCACGAATAAGAAACAGAAATCTACAGATATATATATATATATATATATATATATGTAACAGGCACTCACCCAAAGCTAGGTTTTTCTTCAGACAGCCTACAGATCACAACAACACTCAAATCCGAGTCACGACTCACGCCAACAACCCATTTTTCCCCTTTCTTATTTCACGTTCAGTAATAATGTTTACGTTTAAGCACTACTGGGCAACTAGTAGGCATAAGCATATGTCCAGAAAAGTAAAAATTAAAACATCAACCAAAACTTCCACACTTGGTTCTCAACAACAGAGGATTGCACCCCAATTTTTGATATAAACAAGTATCCACCCGGTCATAAAACTCACAACCACCAAAAGTATAAAAGAACAGGGGATCCCATCCCCTCCCTCATCTCCAACAATCGGCCCGAAAGGAAAACAACCAACTACCACCACCAACACAAGTCGGGGATTTTCAGATTTAAACGACTTAACACACTCCATGATTTCAAATTCTGTGTGTTCTAACCGGGAGTTATCACATAAGGGTTGATCCTGGTGCTTTCAATTATTCAGCCGGATATACGTGACTAACCGATTCACTTTTCACAGCAGGATTTTACAACCGCAAACAAGCCATTTAAAACATCAGCAGGGTTCATTAGTTCACAAACAACGACCACCAACAACCTCGATTTTCAAAAGGCATAAGCCACCACAACTCAACAAGATGGTAATAGAAGAAACAACATTAAAATATAAGACAACATCAACAATCACAGCCCCCCTCTTCTTTCTTTATAGAATTCGTTCATCATCTTTAAATAGGTCTGGTTCACCCAATCCTTCATAATCAAAAGCACACCCACCCCGCATGATTCAAAAAAGAGAGAGACGAAGGAGAAATTCCATACCTATTGATAGATGATCGACGTTTAGGCCGGGGGCATGGAACTTTATGGATAACGACGCACCCGATGCACCAAAAGTTGGTTTTGAAAAGCCACAATCGAGGAAAGGAGAAACCACAGCTAACCCTTAGTTTATAATAGTCGGGGACGGTTGAGGTGAAAACGCGAAACCGCATAAGGCGTGGGGGTCGTGCGTTGACCACACGGCTCCACTCATCACAAAAGGGGGTTGGGTGGTTTAAGCCGACTCAAGAATTGATGAAGCATTTAATTAAAACTCTTATGGGCGTTACGGGTCTTAAAAACATGCTTAAACAAGTCAGAATAGGGTTTAAACACTATTTACGCAAAGGAGTGCTACTGGAAACAACTTGACAAGGCCAAGTGACGTCGATCGGTCGCGCCGATCGGTCTCACCGATCAGTCTCCCCGATCGGTCTCACCGAGACGCCACTCCTTTAGAACCCGGATTTTGGAAACGGGAAGGACCAAGAGGGTCTGGGTCATCATCATAGTCAAGAGAATAGGCCTTAGTACTACATATATTATTATACTGGGTAGTCAAGGTGTGTCATCAATCCTAAAAAGGATGCACAATAATGGTTATTTTTTTCATTAGGATCTATTAAATATGGTTATTCATGAAAATACTAGGTGGGTTTCTCTCATTATGGATGACATATCCATTAGTAAGCATAATTGTACAGTAACACCAAATATCTTCTAACATTGTGGAAAACATGTTCACCCTAAATGTTTTTGAGAAGAGTTTCATATGGAAGTAGAGTTGTACAAACTTACCAAAAGATCCTATGATTGTTTAGATTCTATTCAATAGAGGTAGATCTTTTTTAAATGTTTAGGATGATAACTAAGAAATGAAGAAATAACAGATATGGTTTCTGTTTGGAAGCCTTTACACAGTAAAGTATGCACAAAATTAATCTGAAGTTGGTCTAACTACAATGAGATGTACAATGTTTATTACATCCTCTATAGTCCTAGAACTATTTGAAACCAGTGAATCTCATTATTTTATATCAAAAAATATGGTCAATGTGTTCAGATTATTATTTAATATTATGTTAATTTTTATGGATTATTCTACTAACTTATAACGGTGGAATGTATAGGGTTTTAAATATTCCAAGTTTCGTGGTATGTTCACCAACAATGAGGTCATATGGAATTCAACAGTTCTCAATATTTATATCTTTTAACATATCATTGAAATGGATTAGAGGGTTCATCTTATTTCCCAAGTCAATTGTTATCATTTTTAGAATTAGTTTATATCTCCCAATGGTGTTACTTGTGTCTTTCAGGTTGAGTGGGATCCTATATCGGGGTGAGTAGGGATGTTTTTTTCTTGAGGTTAGAATGATATCATGTAAATTTTTAGATAGTTTTATTAAGGTCCATTATCATTAGTAAAATTTTCTTCTTCCTATTATTATGAATGATTAAAATAAATTCATTCCTAGTAATATTCAATATTAAAATTCTCTAAAGAGAAGTCGAGTTTACTATTGACCTGTTTCCAGGGATGGTCCCTATCTCCTCATCATTTTATCATATGACATCCAATGAGTAAAATGTAATTAACAATTATATGGAGGATATTGAGTCCAAAGTATTTCTTTGTATGAGTGTGTCACCTTGAACTTCTCTGATTCTCTTCATAAATAATAATATAGAATCCTTTAGTTGTGTGATAACTCCCAAAAGTTTAATCAAATGACTATTTAGAAATGGTATCCTTTTCCTTGGATTAATGATAGCTTTGATAAACTTAGGGGATCATGATCATTTTTTAATATTGTAATGTGATTGGGATGGCATCAATTAAATGTCTGAGAGGAGGATATTGTGATGTCTACATTATATAAAATGTAAGGAAATTATGAGTATTTTGATATTCCATTTGGTATTGTTATCAATCATGAGGTGATTACAAAATTGATGAATTAAATCATTTTTGTCTTATTGTACTCCTTGATTTTTGTTATTTTGGATGATATTTTTGGGATTTTAACGTCTAAATAAGAATGTTCAGATCATATTGATATTGTTGGAAGAACTCTGAATGAACATAATATGATTTGAAATATAACTAAATTATTGTTCGGGATTTGAAAAGCGAGGTTTCTGGGGAATTTTATATTTGAGAAAGGTATCTAAGAGAATCATAAATACGTTCAAGAAATGATTTCATTGGATCAACCAAGAATGTGTTTTTTATTTATGTCTTCTTGTTTTTGTATGGATATTATTGAAATTTCATTCCATTTTTATCCAATATTTCATCTCATAGAGTGGATTAAAATATATTTGGATTATAATTTCCTGATTAATATATCTTCCTAGAGTCATCTGAACCTATAACATAGATTTTTTGTTAGGTATCTTCACAATTTTGATTTCGATATTTCATACAGACCTAAAAATATAATGTGGTCACTAATTCATTGAAAAAACTTTAATTAAACATACCTTGAAGTAATCTGTGGAAGAATGATCTTTGATGATTTTATTAACTAAGATGTTCTTGGACGTGGAAGAAGTTGATGGGAAGGAGTGATTATCTTATGTGAAAGATGAATCTTTATTTGATGATTTCATTCCTCCTCGAAAAGAATTAGTGACTTATTTTCATCGTGTTAGTTAAATTCTAAATGGTAAAGTGAACTTAGGTGATTTGACTCAGTCTCATGCTATTGTTGTTCATTTATAAGGTAGATATTTCATTCTAAAGAGTTATCGGTAGAAATTGATGGATAGTGGAAATCAATCCAATTATTCCATATACCCTGGGACTACCAAGATAGATCATGATTTGAGATTTTGGTATTATTTCTTGGGGATACATTTGTTGATTGGGTATTTTGTATCATGATTCCACATATAAATGATATTATGTCAGATCCCAAAAGACTAGACAATTTGTGGGTTCCTCTACCAATTCCAATATGTAAGTGGGATGAGATATCCATAGACATCATTTTAGGTTTACCATGGAATCCTATTGTGAATAATATTGTTTAGGTGATCATTTAATTATATTCAAAATAATTTTATTTACTTCACATTTAGGAGACAAAAAAAGAAGATGATCTAGGGAGCATATATATATTATAAGTATCATGATTCTCAAAGTAGTCTCTTATGTTGTTATTAATAAATGAGATATGTTGTTTAAATATTGTTTTTTTAATGTTTATAAGTAGTGATAGGTACCCAAATAAAGCTATCCCTAGTATATCATGTTCATACTGATGGACAGACTGAGAAATCCATTTTTATTCTTTAGGATATACTTTATTCATGCATTAATTATTTTTATGGTTTGTGGGGAATTAATTCGTCCTTAGTTGACTTGTTCTATAAACCAATTATCATTATTTGATTAAAATATATCCCTGTGAAAAATGTTATTTGTAACGTTGAAAGTATACATTATTTTGGGAATATTTAGCTAAATGATAATTGGTTGTACCAAATATTGGTCAATAAATTAAGAATATTTTGGAGTTTATATGAAATATGATATAGATTTCTTAGAGTCAATAAAAATCTTATGTGTAATGTCATCATTTCCAACAAGGGATTTCAGTATGTGAATGGGTTTTTTATCAAGGATTCACCTCATATAGGACATATTAATTTGGGATTGTATGGAAAGTTTGTAAAATGGTTTATTGGATCATTTAAATTAGATAAAAATATGGTAAAACTGGAATATTAGTTTGACTTTCTATCTCACATAACAAAAATCAGTGATGTCTACATGTTTTTTACTAAATAGCTATCAACCAAACCCTTCTTAATTGAAAGAAATGGAAGATGTTGATGTAAATCCCAAAACCTAAGTGGATGTGATCCCAATTTAGATTATACATCATCTATATAATGTTTTTTGGGTTAAAATGTTTCCCTTGATCCATGTATTATGGAATTGTGGATGGGATAGACACAAGGCATGGTGACATGAAGTGTTGATGATGCAGTAGTGTCCTTTTTTATTTGAGAAATTAGAATCATAAGATCATTCAAGGAAATTAAATTTACATGGTGGGGAGAATTTTGAAACCCTTTGGGTCACATGTATGTAATGTTTTTTGCCAATGTTTCAACTATCATGGGTCTAATGTTTTTTAGAAGTTAGGGATCATCAATTTTTATTTTGGGGAGAAAAGGCTATGCTAATGGATTGTGAATAGTTAGCTATAACTATACGACATCAATGAAATAAATATTTGTTAGTTCCAAGGAAATTTAGAATATTTTTAATTTCTTTTTCTAAGTAATACAGAATTATAGAAAATCCATGTGAGAGGATTATTTTTGATATAGTGGCAACATCACAGATTTCACATAAATTTTCTAACTATGTGAGTATTTCTATGTAACCATACACATTATTTATTAAGGGTTAGTTGTTACCTTGTGGTTAGTTCATGGATTGTATAACCATGAATACAAACTATGTGACTTGTATGGGATTTATAAATTTATAAAAATATTGAGACATCCTCAGTTTTTTTTAACCCAAATGATTCCATGCTCTCCCATTATTTTGACCCATACATTCCTTGATAATCAATACAATTATCCCCATTTATCATGGTGATTCCTTATCTATTTGGATGGATATATAAATTATATACATGAATGTCCACTTGATTCATTGTCTTTTCTTTATATATACCCTCATTTTTTATTCCCATTAACTAAATATAAACACAATGTGGCTTTACAATATGATCTAAGCTGATTGATGATGAATTAATTATTTTTTTTATATATCTAGTCTTGTGAGTATTTGATCACATCATTTTATATATTTTTTAAAAGGTGACTATGTTTCATCCATTAGTGATACATGTGTCTCTAGATAATTGTTATTTATCATCGAACAAATTATAATTATATTTTATTTCCATTAGATTGTATTATGGAAATGTTTGGATTGATAACAATCTGGTCTAATTTATAATTATAAATCATTAATAGAATGGAAAATGGTTTAAAATTGGTTTTATTTAAAAAAACTTCTACACAATTCATTTGTTTGATAAAATCGCTCATATATGGTATTAACTGTAAAATGGGACAGGTAATTTATTACTTGTAATGGTTTTTTATCAAATTTTGGCCATGATTTAACATATCTTCATGTGGAAACATAGGACATAGGTACCCATTGTGCATTAGGTTATGGATATATGAAAACCATTATAAGTTTGTAACCACTAGGGGTTATGGTTATAGTACTAATATATTGTTGAATGAATCTGTATCACCTGGATTCAAATTATGTTAACTTACTATTACTAATGTGTCCTAGCCATGTATTCTCATAGGGTAGGGCCCAAATATTCATGGTTTTGTTCATGATAGTGATATTTCATGCTTTAAATTCATACACGTTTCTCTTTTAGGATATGAACCATCTTGATCAATTCACCCTTTTTTATCATTATGATTTATTTCCATATTCTTATGAAATTGAATGTGGATTATTTTAACGGAAAAATAAAGGTTGTTTTGTGATAAATGTTTTAAAATAAAATTATTTATAAAACATTTTTTTTATTTAATATAGAACTAATAGTTTAATTTTGATAGTCTATTTATATATTTATGGTTGTATCCTACTGGGTGTTTCCCCCACACCTTGCATATTCTGTTGTGTGTTTGCATACATTTTTTTGTAGGATCCAGATGAATAATGGTTATCATGTAGTCTTATAACTTATAGTAGAGAATTTCAATTCATTTTTGTTTCAGAACGTTTTAGATTACTGTCACATAGATAGTTAGTTGTCTTATTTGATTTATGGTGATTCTGGGATTAATATTTTAGTTATTTATGTTATATCTCATGGTTTCATACATATTCATCCAAGAGACACTCTAGTTTTTTACATTTCTCTTGTTATATATGATACATATTGTGTTGTTTTTTTAGGGTGAAATCATTCCCCTTTTTTTATGTGTTGATACCCAAGTGCGTGTTTCTAGCCAATGGTGATCTGTAGTGTTCCTTATTCCTTGTGGTGGGCCATCTTTTGTGACATGTCTCATCTATATGGGTCAGATTATTACATTAATATATTTTATGGTTGAATGTATAAAACATCTGTAAAAGGAAACCATTAAAATATCTTATAAAATATAACTATAAGGGTTTCTGACCTAAAAACATCAATATATTAAAAAAATACTAGGATTCATTAAATGATCAATGAAAATATTCAATCATGGAATGATTATTTTTTCATGGGTCTAAAATATTTTAGTGGGAGAATTATATTTTCCCTTGTGATATATATCGATAACTTATGGAAAAAAGAGTAGTATTATTGTTCGTTAAGGATTGGTTGAGAATATTTCATCATGAATGACTTAATTAACAACCCATGGTTAGGGAACTATATAAACTGAGATAAACCTATGGGTTTCATGGAATAATGAAACATTCATAAATTGAAAATGTACTGAAAAATAAAAGATGAAGCACTTGGGTGATATTTTTTTTTGAAAATTTCAACTGTCATAAATCATTCCAAGTTGACGATTCAAAATAAATATCGGAATATGATGAAAATAAATAAAACTATATAACCATTAGTGATGGAATTATAAAATTTTTCATATTATATATTGGATTTTTTATTTCCTATTTTTAAATCATGGTAATAAAATATCCAAAAATTTACACGATAATTCAATTGATCTGTAAATATAACTATAAAATATTATATAATAAGTACAAGTGACGTGTTTATTGAACGTATATAATAATATAATGTTATCAAGGAGGTATAATAACAACCCTTCACATAGATCAATATGTTATATTATTAATGTTAATAAAGGTAAATGAGAATCATAAGATTATTATATATAGGGGTCACCAATTTTATAGAATATGAGTATATCACATTTTGTAATTTAATTAATGATGTAGTATAAATATGCATCTTTATCATAAATAATGGTATTATACCAATGAAATATATTTTTTCATGATTTATATTATAATAATATTATAGTAGTTATATTTTACAGGAACTACATGTTATGATAAAGTTCTTGAGTTATATAAATTAGAGATATCATCTCTTGATGAATTTTACATAAGAAAGTAATGTTATAGCTAGTAAACTATACATATAAAAACAAGTTATAACTAATGAATAAAAATATATCTTTGTGTAAACAATGTTTTTAATGGCAGACTTAATATGTTGTTAATAGTTAGTTTTTGTATATAGTGAATGATGGGGTTTCATTATATTTTTCTATTTTACTAAAAAAAAATAAAAACCTTTATTACTATGTAATCCATGGAGTATGATATATGCTTTATTTATATGTATTGTGATAAAAATAAAAATTATTATGTAATAGATATTCTAATGCACATATATTATTTGTTATATAAAATATTTATAGAATATATATCTATAAGGATAACCCCATGAAATCATTAGTGTAATATTAAACATATGACCTATTATCTAGATTAAAAAAATATGATTGTACAAAGATGATTTATGACATTCTCTTGTCAGGGGATCATAACACCACCTGAGAAATGGATTCTAAATGAAGTTGAAAACAGTAATAATTAGTTCTCTTAATTTTCTTAAAACACAAAGGTATACTAAGTCAAATATTATTTACAAGTACGTTTTTACTAATTATGGTCTTGGAGAACATTTATGAATCTATAAATACCTGTTATAATGAATGTGTAAATTTATATTATTGTATTTTTATAATATTTAGTGGTAGTTATAACTATTGTGGAAATATTTCATTGGGGTTTTCTCAATTATATTTATTATAATATAATAATGTCTCTTATAGAAACCATGAATTATTTAAGATTGTTTAATAGTGAATACCATAAATTTGTGGGGGTTTATTTGTAGGTAGTGGTGATAAAAACCATTGTTTAACAATTTTTAACACTTTATTATTTCATTTTTGTTTAATTCATTTTTATACAAAATAAATATTTAACAGGAAATAAGAGAGATCTATATACACTACTACGATCAATTTAATGTGTGAATATATATATATCATATTAAATTTCGTTTATTAAAAGTTTTAATAAAACAAAAAAAGGATTAATAATTATAAATATTATATAAGAAAACATTTTAAATGCATAAATATATTTTTATCAGTGAAATACTACAAAATAATCATTTACATTTTTTACAAGAAAATATAGAACACATGAATAGAGGTATCCAATACCAACTCTATCACAAAAAGTTAGACAGACATCCCCCATATTATTTACACTACTCATGTATCTATTGACTAATAGACATCAAAAAATATTATTCCTATGTTAAATATAATATAATATATAAATTATTTTTCATTAAATTTATTTTATCAAAAATAAATTTTGAGAAATTACAATAATAATATAAAAGTTTTAATATAAATTTTTTAGGTTTAATACCACCCATATCAAGGTTCAAAAAGATATTTTTTCTTGTTCAATAAACGGGGGCTTGTCCCCTTTACCTTTAAAAAAATTATCACACATTAATAACTTCATGATACTAATTGTGACGCCATATTGTTAGTCTATGAAAATTCGAAATAAAATTCATCTTATCAACTATGCATCCTTTATAAAAAATACATCAATATAGTTGAATTATTGAAAAAATAACAAAACATTATAATTTTGTGAGTACATATTTATAATCATAAATAAAATTTACTAATGGTAGATATAAAACCATTTTGTGGAAAATTATAATACCTAAGTATTTTTTGAGAAACAATATTGTAATTTTTATTTTTTATTAGAATTTATTACAAATATATAAAATATATTGTTTGATTTTGAATTGGGATATTCTATTTGCATAATATCCATTGTTATGTAATGTATGTAGAAATATTTGGTATAATTTTCATTGTTTAGTCTTAATAGGATGGTTAGATTGGGAATTTGTATTTTGTTAATGATAGTGTTGATATATAATGTGGCAGGTGAATCCTTATAATGTCGATATACATGTGGTATATTAAATTTGTAAAATTATTAATTAGTGTGTCATGGGAGTTATTTTTCTTAGTAGTTGTATGTTATGATCTTATTTGTAAATTTATTATAGTCAAGTAATAAAAATAGAATTGTGATATAATGAAACTAAAGAGAATACATGATGATGGTGGGAGAATATAATTTTCTTCTGATGAAATAAGATTTCTTAAAGACATCATCTTTTCATAAAATTGTATATTTAATCACACTTGCATCCATAAAGAATATAAAATTTTACATAAAACGATATATGAAATAAAAATTATAAATATTTCTAAACATTTGTATAATGATTAAATCAATTGACATTTTCTATATAAGAAAAAAAAACATAAGTTGAAGTAGTACTAAGAATACAATAAATTGATTCATCAATGAACATATTATTTTCATCCACTATTAATAACATGATTTCATCATAGTCACCCACCCTTACAAGACCAACTACTTCAATATCATCTAAGATAGACAGATCGACATTTTATTTCTGATAGAGATTATTTTCATAAACAAATATTCAATGTTATCAGTAATATCATACATTTATCTTGGATTTAAATTCACATAAACACTCCAACTCCATCTCGACTCTATTATCCACATTTCAGACAATATTTCCATGTGAATACAAAGTATAAGGATCATGTTATATATGCTCACCTATATTTTTAATAGATATAATTTAACATAATTAATTTGTATAGAATAATTACTTATTACCCAATAAATATATACTCTATTTAATTTTAATCAAACAAATGAAAATTTTCTATAATGTTTTAATTAAATAATGACAATCAATATTCTATAGTATACCAACCTTGATAATTATATGAACCATCTGATATTTTTTTATTTTAAAACCTTCATCATTGAAAAATATATAACACATGAATCCATTAATTTTATAATCAAAAAATATCCTTCACTTCTTCAAATGTATCCAATAAAAATATTTCAAACCATCAAAAAATATAGATCGGTTACCTATAATCATGATATATATATATAAGTAGAAAAAAATCATAGATAAATAAGATATTTTTTTGAAATATTTTGAATATAAAATTTATTATGATCTTAAAAGATGTGAGAACTAATTAAATATGTATTATTAAATGGATTTTATCATCTCTTTATAAATTAGATACCATCGTCAAATTCATATCCTTGTTGTCATATCCAGTTCATTAATGGAAGGATTTAAAATATCCCTATTTAGTAGAACATATCTATGTGCTTATATGGTATCAATATGTGTATGTTAAATTAAGGATATTATCCTAACAATATGGAGTATTAGTTGAGTTTTTGTAGACATGTTATATGGTAACAAATGATTTGTGTTATCGGATACATTTCTAACTAAACTGAATCATGATTCATTATTATCCAAACACTATGAACAAAAGGTAAGACTCCCATAAACCATATAAATTCAGTAATGGAGCCATATTGTTGATCTTTATTTTGCATAAAATACATCAAATGACATAAATACCTAATAAATAAAGAATTATAGCATAATAAACCATATCTTTAATGAGTGTGGAAATTTTAATGTTGTAATGATTAATATGTAAGATGAAAATACCACCCTATGTAATAAATCCATAAATAAATAATGAGCCACATAACATTAACTTCCTCTAATAAATTCATAATTATATAAACAGTCACATGGTAGAATTATAGAGGGAATATAATAACAAAATTACCAAAAATCGTTAAAAAACTTCTTGTTGTTTTTTATTATCAATGGGGTTTAATTTTTTCACACATATCTGTTTAGAGAATTTGAATAAATAAATTACAAAAAATATTATTTTATCATGTAGAAATTTATAAAATAAAAGAGGTGTAAAAATATCTAAAAAATTATTTTATTATTCACATTTAAATCTTGGTAATATATAATGTTTTTTAGTTAATTTGATATTGATATGTTACATTAATATCAATGAGGTACTTTCTCATTTTTCTGTCTACAATGGAAAACATACTTTTATTAAATTTTCAATGAAAAAATGACTTCAAAAGACATTAAGTTATCATTTTGATTTATATCATGCCTTATATTCATTTCTTTTAAGTCCTTAGGATATGTAGGATCATATTTGTATTTTTCCTAAAAATTCAAGATTATAAATACCAAATTTTCACATATATTTTTTTTAATGTGCATAAAATCAAAATTATAATGTAACAATTGAAATTCCTAATAAGGTAGATTGAAAAAAATATATGTTTCTTCATTTTTTTACCAAATATTCTTGATGAGTAGTGAATATTTTCATAGAAATGCTCAAAAGATACACCTTACTAAAATTTTCATCATAACTTAATAATTTATACTTGTAATTTGATCTTGATAACAATTTTGTTGGATGCCTCAAATAATTTCATTCATTTATTGATAACATATTAAACTGATACTTATGAGATACATATAATAAATTACGATAAGACATGAAACACCAAATTCATTTATATGGTAGTATTCTTGGGTTGAATTAAAATATATATACTGGACGTTCCTAGATAGTGTGAGTGTTCAAACTAGACATTTTTTAAATCCTATAAAATCTGTAAACATCCACATTAGAGGAAAAAATCATTTGTACATTTTTCTCTATGTATCATATATATCTAAACCATTGTCCAATAGATATTGAAATTAATTTATAATAGGTAGAAGATATACATTGATGTCATTTCTAGGAATTTATTTCATTGAATGATCATAAATTTTTTTTTTCATACACATCCTCTTAAGAAGGTTTTATGATATAAAAATAACTAACCATCTATTATAGGATGTAAATAATGTCATGAATAGATTAAATACATTTGTATAAAATACCATACAGACATCACTACGAAATAAATAATATTTCACATATGAATAATAAAATTATTTCTTGGATTTAAAATATCTTGGATGATGTGTAATATTATCATCATTTTTTATGGAATGACACTTGATATTCATTAATATTTTATAATACATAAATAATCCTTTAAATCAAGGATCTAATGGAATTTAATGTAAATATTTTATAGTAGTTTTATTTGTATTATTATTTTAATTATATTAATTAAAAATTTTATCAGTATACATCGAATTCCTTCTAGAATTATAACATCTTTTACAATCTTCTCTATCAAAATCGTCCCCTAATAAAACAACATGTCTTTGGGATATGCATGTATCCTTGTGTAATTGAGAAATATGTTGTTAATAACTCTCTTCGTATTATAAAATAAATCATGAATAATATCATCAATAAATCAATCATATAGGAACACCAATATCATCAACATTTCATTATTTGTAATTACACATAAGCACTTGATATTGTAAAACATCGACAAAATGGAAAATTGTTTATATTTTCTATATCTATCTTACAAACCCCAACATCGTTTATCCAAAAATTCATAAAATCCATTTTATTGAAAAATACACTTCTCTATTAAATTAATCTATAAAAAATACAAAATAACACCATTAATATGATACAATATTTATCATGTTATGCTTAGTGTAATATAATCAGTTTTCATGTATTTAGGTTCATTCTCTATTATTAAGAAAAGTGTTTGTTTAGACTATTTATGGAATAAATACAAGATTTATATAATCATCAATTCACAATAAAAAATATATCTAAAATATCCAATAGAAAATTGTTACAATATAAAGTTCTCAAAAACATCATGTATTTTTTACTTTCATCAGAAATTACAATCAGATTGTTGAAATATTATTCTACCATCTAAAAATCAAATTACAATTAAAAAAATTAAAAAGCTCTTCCAATCCCTTCATATACTTATTTGTATTTATATAAATGTAATCTACATTTAATACATTTGAACCCTACAAATAAATATCTCTATAAAAAATATAACACATCCAAATTAAATAAACTCATGTTAATAATAAAACATATTATAGAATAATTTATAATAATTTATAAAATTTAATTAAAAAAATTCATCAAATACAATGTAATTAAAATCAATTGATTTTATAATTTCAAATTCCATGATGTAAATATATCAAATAACTTGTATAAAATATATGTTAAATAATAAAATAATTACTAATATATAAATTATAAACAAATAAACTACAAAAAATGAAACAAAATTAATAAATTCATCAAGAAACACAATTTAAAAAGGTAAATAAAACTAACTATATTACCCAAATAATCATCTAAAAATTATTCATATTTTTTATAATCAATAAAATTATTAATAAATTATAAAGGAATATATATATCCCAACATGAAAAATCATGAAATTTATGATTCAGTATAAATGAAAACTTTTATATCCCATCAAGACAAATCCACAGTTTTAAATACCTCTATAAATCCCATGGAGTTTGTTAAAATCAAATAATAATAATGAAAAGGTAATAATATATCATTCATAAACATACCATGTTCGTAGAATAAATTTGCAGAGAATGGTAATAGGTTCATGTGACATATGATACACAGGGATAACACACTTCTAATAAAGAGTTGTTATGGAAGATAATGGTAGGATGTAACATCCCAGGTATATAAAGAATAAATCATTTTCATTTTTATTAATATTTATGAATTAAATATTAATTTTACTTTAAATTGGTTGCTATGTTCGATAGCGTACTCGATACACAACAAAGAGTTTCTTTGAAATCATACGTTGCACACTAGTAATAAAATGATAATATTTTAAATGGTATTTAACACGTAGTCGTTGTACTGGTGGGAAGGAATGGAAATTACTAAAATATGATTATATATGTTTGTTAAATGTTTTTACATTTATCCAATAAAGGATAAAGGCTAAAAATACGAAAATAATTCCATTTTAGACATATATACTCTAACATTCAGTAAAGGTCGATTTATCGCCTTTTGATGGAGAACCATCCATAAATATATTTTTGGTTACTCTTATAAATTCTATTAGACCAAATAAAATTCTTCTTTATAATCGGGACATCAAATTTTATATTGTGTAAATTTTTGGGATTTTTCCGTTAAAGTTCATTTTTAATGAATAGTGAAAACTATTGTATTTTAATTCAAAACCTCTTTTTTATCTAATTTATTTATATAGTTAGATTATCATTTTAATTAGTTTTAAAGTCTAAATAAAACATATTTTTACCATTTAATCCAATGGTAGACATTGGAATTAATTTCAGTTTGAAATTTGACTAAAACTAGTGTCAATCTTTTGATATATATTGTTTCAAAAAAACACGCTATTTGTCATGACAGTGGGAAATAATTATTAAATTAAATAATGTAACTAATATGATTTGAATTTTGTATAATAGACATCATTTTTTAATTAGGAATATCAAATATAGATTAGGATGATGTTTTGGTATTTTTCTGAAAAACTTCAATTTTGGATGAATAGTGAAACCACTATGTGGTACTTATAAAAAACTGATTTTCTATTTAAATGAAATTTTACAACCTCTGTGTCTTGAATTTCAATAATCTAACATACATGGTTGTCATTAAGAAGTAAAATGTTGTTAAATTGTATTAAAATTATTTTTTGATGAATAGTAACTTATTAAGTTTTTAATCGTGATTAAAGGTAATTAGTGCAATTTAAGGAAAAATGATATTATAATAAACTGAAAATACCTAGAAACTTGTATTACCCTTATTGGATGTGTCATGGCCGACCAATACAAGCCATGGGTAAACTTAGGGACCCCATGGAGCCACTTTGGTAGGAAAATGACATTAATATCTTTTTATTTAATGTTAATATTAAAATGACACAAACATGAGTTATTTTACTGAAACAATTTTTAAATGGAGTTATACAAGTCATATTTTTGACTGTAAATATTAATTGGAAATCTAAAAATATTTCCTACATCATAATTTTTTTTATAATTTTTATATTAAATAAATTAAATTATTTATGACATTATGATGATGTAGTGGTTACCTCATTATTTAACGATTTGAATAAAATGAAAAGATAATGTAAAATATAAGACCTACACTTGTGAAAAAACCTGTTTAATGGGTATATTTAGAACCTTTATCACCTTAGCCTCGAAATATATCAATGTGGGACCTTTTAAATCCGATAATCATTTTAAAATAAAGTAACATTTCGTTACTTTCCAAGAGTGCCCCTCCTCTCCTCATATAAAAGGCCCCCACCTCTACCACCATACACACACTTCCAAAGCCTTTGGATTGGCCAAACCCCAAAACTTTTGTCTCTACACATCCCTCTATAACTCTTAGAAGCCTCACTTTGGTCAGAAGGCTTCCCAAGGAAGCCTTTGAGCTCAAATCAAAAAGGGTTACCCGTTTTTAAGTTAATGTCTTCAATTGTGTTCTTTTGTTTTATTTTGCTTCTCCAACCCCAGAATTTTTTTTAGTCATTTCTTTTGTAACAACACCAATATATTACATAAAATAGGATGTTGTTATAATAAGTATTTGATCTAGACTTACACACAGCTACATCTAATGGTTAAATAACATACTATTTCGGTGGAAGGCCAATTTCTGGCTCCTGAAACGATGAATGTTCAACATTCATTTAACACCATCAAAGGTGGCCATTAAGATGACACTATATTTATATATGATATATAACATGTTTATGGTTTCCATAAGCTTCTGTATTTTTCATTTTGGGCATACCATTATGGTTTCTATTATGGTTAAACGTGATATCTTCATTTAAGGAAGTGTGGACTACCGCCCCCTCAATGTGTTTTGATTCGTTAATACCATATATGGGACGTATAAAGGATGGAGTTATGATATTATATATGATATTATACTTGAATTATAATATAACTTTATATCATTATGATTCCATTCCATAAAATACGAAATAGAAATGAAAGTAACGTTCATGCGTACGTACAGCTTACCGTCTCCATGAATGGTGCATTTCATTTCCTACCTCTAAATGATTATGTAATATTATAAATGCATGTATTTACTTGATATATATGAAATATATGGCATCTACATCATGAATATAATTATTGAGATAATGGATATTTTACTACGTGAACAACCTGTAAATATAAGAAGTTTACTTTTGACTCAAGTACCAATGATCAACAAAACGACTATTATTAACTTAAATAATTACATAATGTTGATAACATGGTAATAAGTGATATAAAAGGATTAATGAAATTGAAAAAGGTTCTTAAGGAAGTATAAATTTACTCAAGTTTATTATTCAGGACATTAATGAACGATCGAGTAAAGTCGGACCAGAGGAATAGGTCTTTGTCTCAATCTCCTCTCATTGAGACATATTTTGTTTTATACAAAACTTTAATTTATAAGGTGTAAAACCCCATTTTACATTTACGTTTATCCAAAAGAAATTATTTTTATACGAAGCGTTTTACTAAAGATAAAAGGGATTGTTTTTGTCGTACGTATGCAGCAACAACGACTTCTCCGCCGCCGTGACCATTATTTGAGTTTCAGCTTCCACTACAAGTCATACATTTTTATAATAGAAAAACAAATACAATGTTTTACTTTTCATTTATTTTGGTATTGAAAATGGTCTTAATAATGTTTTAATATCAATGTGTTGTATTGATATCTTGTGATTGAAAGGTGGAAATGTTATGTTCCTTTATGCATGTTTTATGTGATACGATTATGTTGAGGTTCTTGGGAATTATTATGAAGACGAGTGGTTCCGTGATAAACTAAGGGCAGGTGAGCCCGATATAGCTCTCCAATGCATTGGGTAACTCAAAGGAGTGAAATGATAAGGTTTCTCTGGAGAGATTTAGGGAATATTCTGTGATAGGTATTCCAAGCATAACCAAGAGGGTTTCTCCCTACATAATAAAGTTATGAATGCCTCAAGTTACCTTTATGTCTTATGATTTCTATTATTTATTCATGATTTGATGAGGTATGTTAATGTTCTTATGTTTTATGGGTAATGTATGATTTCATTCTTATGTATATATGAACTCATGTTTCCTTTCCATATTTTTATAGCCCATACTGAGCTTTTTATTCTCATCCCATGTTTTTTGAAATGTTTTTCATAGGTAAAGGGAAAGGTACATGATATGATGATTGTGTCAAGGAAGTGTCGAGAAAGAATCCATGTTTTATTTTAAATATGATTCCGTTGATGGGAAAAATGAAGACTATATTTATGTAACCACTTTGTTTAAATGTGGAATGTAACACATGTTTTATGATAAAATACTCTAAAACTCTAAACCTGAAAAGATCCTCAATGTGTAATCTTGTAATAACTCAAGATTAAGTAAGGTTTAAGGCTGCGACCTTATAGTTGGTATACGAGGTCGGTTTAGATAAATCTAGGAGTGATAATTTTATTAAATGATTATCCATAAATATTTTATTATGGTCAAATTGAAATGATAAAGCATTTGAAGATTACCATGTTTCTTCGCCTAAGATATTTCTGTGTTAAGAATGGGTTTTCATTGAGGAAATGGAACAACATTTCTAGGAAGTCATATAGAGGGAAATGAAATTTCAAATCAGTATCTTGAGATGGTCAGAATCAGAACTAAATAGTATTTTGCAGTGATGGCTCAGTTGACTCAGGTGAAAAATGTTGGTTGTTTTTATTGATGATATTTTGGTGTTTTATAAAAGTAATGAGGAGCATGAAAGACATTTAAGGGTTATTTTTCAAACCTTAAAAGAAAATAAATTGTATGGGAAATTCAGCAAGTGTGAGTTTTGGTTGCAACAAATGTTTTTCCTTGGTCACATTGTTTCAAAAGATGGGATAACTCTTGATCCGGCAAAAACAAAGGTTGATGATGAATGGCCAAGACCCAAAAATGTATCTGAGAATCGTAGCTTCCTTGGTTTGGCAGGCTATTACCAAAGGTTTTTTAGAAATTTTTCACGGTGTTCTAGTCCAATGAATAAGCTAACTCGGATGGGTGTTATGTTTTTCTAGAAAAAAGAATGTGATGATTGTTTTCAGGAACTGAAAAGAAGATTGGTGAATGCTCCAGTTTTGGTGCTTCCTTCCAGGAATGGTGAGTTTGTTATCTACAATGATGCTTTATTGAAAGGACATGGTTGTGTCCTAATGTAGAATGATTAGGTAATTGATCATGCTTCACGTCAGTTGAAAAATCTTGAGGTAAATTACCCTACACATGAATTGGGATTACCTGTTGTTATTTTCGCTTTAAAAATTTGGAGGCATCATTTGATTGGAGTAAAGTGTCAAATATATACTGATCACAAAATTTTAAAGTATATATTCACTCAAAAAGAATTGAACATGAGACAGAGGAGATGGATAGAATTAATCAAGGATTATGATTCTACAATTCATTACCATCTGGGAATAAAAATTAATGTGGATGATTCTTTGAGTTGAAAAAGTAATGCTTAGTTAACAATGTTTCATTTGGAACGTGACCCTTTGGTTAAGGATTTGATGAACTTTGGCATAGAAGTTGTTGGTGCAGGATTTCCTTCTGTTTTGTTTCAGGTATTAGGGAAATCAACTCTATTAGACAGAATCAAGAAAGCACAAAATCAAGCAATGAGTTGCCGAAAAAGGTAGAGCTGGTTCAGAGGGGTAAGTTTCCTGAATATAACATTGATAATGATTTTGTTTTGAGATTTGGGAAGAGATTGTGTGTGCCTTGTGATTCACAATTGAAGAGAGAGTTGGTATGTGAAGCTCATAGTTCTCCGTATTCAGTTCATCCTGGAAGTACTGAGATGTATAGAGATCTTCGAGAGTATTACTGGTGGGATGGAATGAAAAGATATATTATTTATTTTACTGTGAAGTGTTTGACTTGTCACCAGGTTAAAACAGAGCGGGAGTTACCAAAATGGATGCTTCAACCTTTAAAAGTGCCAGAGTGGAAATGAGAAAATATATCCATGGACTTCATAGTGGGATTTCCGAAGACACCTTGAGGTAATAATGAAATCTGGGTTATTGTTGATCGCTTGACTAAATCTGCTCATTTCGTTGCTATACGAGATACTTTTTTCCTAGATCCACTTTCCCGTTTGTATCTTAAAAAGATAGTCATGTTACCTGGAGTTCCTCTCTCAATTGTATCTAATCGTGATCCCAGGTTTACTTCTAACTTTTGGAAAGGCCTTCAGAAGTCATTGGGTACTGAACTAAATTTTAGTACATCTTTTCATCCTTAATCAGATGGGCAGTCAGAACGACCAATTAAGTCTTTGGAAGATATTCTACGTGCTTGTTCGATGGATTATCAGGGAAGTTGGGACCAACATCATTCTTTGGTTGAGTTTTCTTATAATAACAGTTTTCATTCTAGTATACAAATGGCACCATTTGAGACATTATATGGGAATCAGTGTCGAATTCCAGCTTTCTGCGATGAAGTGGGTGAAAGGAAGTTGATAGGACCAGAATTGGTAGAAGATTTGGCAAAAAAAGTTCAGCTGATACAGAAACACATGAGAATAGCTCAGAGCAGGAAGAAGAGTTATGCAGACAACAAGAGGAAAGATCTCTCTTTTGAGGTAGGGGATCATGTTTTTCTCAAAGTTGCATCATGTAAGAGTGTGATGCGATTTGGTAAGAAAGGAAAGCCGAGTCCAAGGTTCATTGGACCATATGAAATTCTGGAGAGAGTTGTATCAGTTGCATACCGAGTGGATTTACCTCCGAGCTTATCTCAGGTACACAATGTTTTTCATGTTTCAATGTTAAGGAAGTAAATTCCAGATCCATCTAATGTTTTTAGTCAAGAGGTAGTCCAGCTGGAAGAGAACCTATCTTATGAGGAACAACCGGTCCATATTCTTGACCACAGGGAGCAAGTGTTGCAGAATAAGGTGATTCACCAGGTAATGGTTTTTGGAAAAAAACCACAAGGATGAAGAGGAAACATGGGAATCTGAAAATTCTATGAGGGATAAATACCCCCACTTATTTTGATAAGTGAATAAAATTGTGAGGACGCAATTCCCAAAAGGGGGGAAGGATGTAAAATCCAAGGTAAATAAAGAATAAATAATTTTCATTTATATTAATATTTATGAATTAAATATTAATTTTACTTTAATGTTGTTGCTATGTTTGATAGCATACTCGATACACAACAAATAGTTTCTTTGAAATCTTACGTTGCACACTAGTAATAAAATAATATTATTTTAAATGGTAGTTAACACGTCGCCGTTGTACTGGCGAGAAGGAATGGAAATAACTAAAATATGATTATATATGTTTGTTAAATGTTTTTACATTTATCCAATAAAGTATAAAGGCTAAAAATTCGAAAAGAATTTAATTTTAGGCATATATACTCTAACATTCACTAAAGGCCGATTTATTGCCTTTTGATGGAGAACCATCCATAAATATAGTTTTGGTTACTCTTATAAATTATATTAGACAAAATAAAATTCTTCTTTAGAATCGGGACATCAAATTTTACTTTGTGTAAATTTTTAGTATTTTTCCGATAAAGTTCATTTTTTAATGAATAGTGAAAACTGTTGTATTTTAATTGAAACCCTCTTTTTAATCTAATATATTTATATATTTAGATTATCATTTTAATTGGTTTTAAAGTTTAAATAGAATATATTTTTACCATGTAATCAAATGGTGGACATTGGAATTAATTTCACTTTTAAATTAGACTTAAACTAGTGTCAATCTTATGATATATATTATTTCAAAAAAACACGATATATGTCATGACAACGGGAAATAATTATTAAATTAATTAATGAAACTCATATGATTTTAATTTTGTAAAATATACATCATTTATGAATTAGTAATATCAAATATAGCTTAGGGAGAAGTTTTGGTATTTTTCTGGAAAACTTCAATTTTGGATGAATAGTGAAACCACTAAGTGGTACTTATAAAAAACAGATTTTCCATTTAAATAAAATTTAACCACCTCTGTGTCTGGAAGTTAAAAAATATGACATATATGGTTGTCATTAAGAAGTAAAATTTTGTTCATTGGGATTAAAATATTTTTTTGTTGAATAGTAACTAATTAGGTTTTTAATCGCGATTAGAGGTAATTAGTGCTATTTAAGGAAAAAATGTTATTATAATAAAATTAAAATACCTAGAAAAATGTCTTACCCTTATTTTATGTGCCATGGCCGACCAATAAAAGCCATGGGTAAACTTGGGGATGCCATGGAGCCACTTTGGTAGGAAAATGACATTAATATCTTTTTATTTAATGTTAAAATTAAAATGACACAAACATGAGTTGTTTTACTATAACAATTTTTAAAGTGGGTTATAGAAGTAATATTTTTGACTATAAATCGTCATTGGAATTCTAAAAAGATTTCCTACATCATATTATTTTTTTATATTATTAGACATTAAATAAATTAATGTATTTATGACATTATGATGATGTAGTGATTACCTCATTATTTAACGATTTAAATAAAATGAAATGATAATGTAAAATATAAGACTTACACTTGTCAAAAAACAATTGTATGGGTATAATTATAACCCTTATCACCTTATCCTCAAATTATATCAATGTTGGACCTTTTAAATCCGGTACTCATTTGAAAATAATGTAACATTTCTTTACTTTCCAATAGTGCCCCTCCTCTCCTCTTATAAAAGGCCCCCAACTCTACCACCTTACACATACTTCCAAAGCCTTTGGATTGGCCAAAACCCACACATTGTTTCTCTACACATCCATCTATAACTCTTAGAAGCCTCACTTTGGGCAGAAGTCTTCCCAAGGAAGCCTTTGAGATCGAATCAAAAAGGGTTACCCGTTTTTAAGGTAATGTCTTCACATGTGTTCTTTTGTTTTAATTTGCTTCTCCAACCCCCTAAAATCTTTTTATTAATTTCATTTGTAACAACACCAATATATTAAATATACTAGGATTTTTTTATAGGAAGTATTGAAGCTACACATAGACACACCTACATCTAATGGTTAACGAACATACTGTTTCCGTGGATGGAGAATTTCTGCCTCCCGAAACGATGACTGTTCAACATTAATTTAACACCATAAAAGGCGTCCATTAAGATGAAACTATATTTATATATGATATATAATATGTTTATGTTTTCCTTATGCTTCTGTATTTTTCATTTTGGTCATACCATTATGGTTTCCATTATGGGTAAACACGATATCTATATTTAAGGAAGTGTGGACTACCGCCCCTCAATATGATTCGATTAGTTAATACCATATATGGGATGTATAAAGGATTGAGTTATGATATGATATATGATATTATACTTGAATTATAATATAACTTTATATCATTATGATTCCATTCCATAAAATACGAAATAGAATTGAAAGTAACGTTCATGCGTACGTACGGCTTACCATCTCCATGAACGGTGCATTTCATTTCTTACCTCTAAATGATTATGTAATATTATAAATGCATGTATATTATGGATAGATATGAAATATATGGAATCTAAATCAGGAATAATATTATTGAGATAATGGATATTTGACTACGTGATCAACTTGTAAATATAAGAAGTTTACTTTTGACTCAAGTACCAATGATCAACAAAACGACCATTATTAACTTAAATAATTACATAATTTACATAACATGGCAATAAGTGATATAAAATGAATAATTAACATGAAAAAGGTTCTCAAGGAAGTAGAAATTAACTCAAGTTTATTATTCAGGACATTAAAGAACGATCGAGTAATGTCGGACCCGAGGTATGGGTCTTCGTCTCAATCTCCTTTCATTGAGGCATATTTTGTTTTATACACAACGTTCATTTATAAGGTGTATAAACCACTTGGAATTTTATGTTTAACCAAAAGGAATTATTTTTATACGAAGCATTTTACTAAATGATAAAAGGGAATGTTTTTGTCATACGTATGCAGCGACAACGACTTCTCCACCACCGTGACCATTATTTGAGTTTGGGCTTCCACTACAAGTCATACCTTTTTTAAAAAGAAAATTAAATACCATGTTTTAATTTCTTTTATTTTGGTATTGAAAATGGTTTTCATAATGTTTTTATATCAATGTGTTTATTGATATCTTGTGATTGAAAGGTGGAAATGTTATGTTCCCTTATGCATGTTATATGTGATACGATTATGTTGATGTTCTTGGTCATTATTATGAAGACATGTGGTTCCGTGAAAAACGAAGGGCAGGTGAGCTCGATATAGCTCTCCAATGCTTTGGGTAACGCGAATGAGTGAAACATTAAGGTTTCTCCGGAGAAATTTAGGGAATATACTGTGATGGGTATTCCAAACATAACCAAGAGAGTTACTCCCTTCGTAAGAATGTTATGAATTCCTCAAGTCACCTTTATGTATTATGATTTCTATTATTTATTCATGACTTGATGAGGTATGTTAAAGTGCTTATGTATTATGGGTAATGTACGATTTCATTATTATGTATATATGAACTCATGTTTCCTTTCCATATTTTTATAGCCCATACTGAGCTTTTTATTCTCATCCCATGTTTTTGGAAATGTTTTTCACAGGTCAAGGGAAAGGTACATGATATGATGATAGTGTCAAGGAAGTGTCAAGAAAGAATCCATGTATTATTTTAAATATGTTTCTATTGATGGGAAAAATTAATACTATATTTATGTAACCACTTTGTTTAAATTCGAAATGTAACACAAGTTTTATGATCTAATTCTCTAAAACTCTAAACCTGAAAAGATCATCAATGTGTAATCTTGTAATAACTCAAGATTAAGTAATTTTTAAGGTTGGGGCCTTATAGTTGGTATCAGAGGTCGGTTTAGATAAATTTAGGAGTTATAATTTTATTAAATTATTATCCAAAAATATTTTATTATGGTCAAATTAAAATGATAAAGCATTTGAAGATTACCATGTTGCTTCGCCTAATATATTTCTGTGTGAAGAATGGTTTTTCATACAGGAAATAGAACAACTTTTATGGGAAGGCATATAGAGGGAAATGTACTTTCAAATCAGTATCCTGAGATGGTCAGAATCAGAACTAAACAGTTTGTTACAGTGATGGCTCAGTTGACTCAGGTGAAAAATGTTGGTTGTTTTTATTGATGATATTTTGGTGTTTTTTAAAAGTAAAGAGGAGCATGAAAGACATTTAAGTGTTATTTTGAAAACCTTAAAGGAAAATAAATTGTATGGGAAATTTAGCTAGTGTGAGTTTTGGTTCCAACAAATTGCTTTCCTTGTTCACATTGTTTCTAAAGATGGGATAACTGTAGATTAGGCAAAAACAAAGGTTGTTGAAGAATGGCCAAGACCCACAAATGTAACTGAGATTCGTAGATTCCTTGGTTTGGAAGGCTATTACCAAAGGTTTTTTAGAAATTTTTCACAGATATCTAGTCCAATGACTAAGCTATCTCAGAAGGGTGTAAAGTTTATCTGGAAAAAAGAATGTGAAGATTGTTTTCAAGAACTGAAAAGAAGATTGGTGAATGCTCCAGTTTTGGCACTTCCTTCCTGGAATGGTGACTTTGATATCTACAGTAATGCTTCATTGAAAGGACTTGGTTGTGTCCTAATGCAGAATGATCCGGTAATTGATCATGCTTCACGTCAGTTGAAAACTGTTGAGGTAAATTACCCTACACATAATTTGGAATTAGCTGCCGTTGTTTTCGCTTTAAAAATTTGGAGGCATCATTTGTTTGGAGTAAAGTGTGAAATATATACCGATCACAAAAGTTTTATGTATATATTCACTCAGAAAGAATTGAACATGAGACAGAGGAGATGTGAATAATTAGTCAAAGATTATGATTGTACAATTCATTACCATATGGGAAAATAAAATAATGTGGCTGATTCTTTGAGTCGAAAAAGTAATGCTTCGTTATCAATGTTTCATTTGGAATGTGATTCTTTGGTTAAGGATTTTATGAACTTTGGCATAGAAGTTGTTGGTGAAGGATGTCCTTCTGTTCTGTTTCAGGTATCAGTGTAATCATCTCTATTAGACAGAATCAAGTATGTAGAGACCCGAAGCCTGACTTACATGGAAATTACATTACATTTGCGTAATACTTAGTACATAATAAAAACACACACACAAGGATCGTAATAGTTTAGTGTCTTTGGAAACTCGGAACATAATCTTCTAATCGTGGTGAAAGATCTTCAATATATCCCATAAATATCTTCCCCTTTTTTTTTACCTAAAACCTTTCTTTATATCCTGGGGAAAAGAAAACATAAAAGGGTGATCTCAAATGCTCAGTAAGGGTAAACAAAAGAAAAATCAATCACATCGTATTCATAAGAACATAACATTTTGGAAATCTTAACCTGCAAAAGAGAGTATAATTTCATAACATGGGATAAATCATAGTAGTGAAATGAAATCCCAATAATCATAACATAAAACATTAATCTTTGTGGCATACACACATAATCATAGATAATCATTTCTTGTTAGTCAAGACTCATTGCCAAGACTATCTTAGTGGACAAAGTCCCTTTCTGAATCGAGTAACCCTCGTTTCAGTCCTGTTTCACTGAACCGGTATAACCTACCATTCCAGACCTGTCTATCTCATGAGATATAAAATCATTACCCAATGCATTGGAGGGAGATATAGGTCCCACCCATCTTATAATGAATCATTTCTTATGTGTGCCACATAATCATAAACCATACATCATAGCGTAACCCATGTAATAAAAATGGGATTCTTAAACAACATGACATAATAAAACAATTCATATAAGATAAAGGAATTCATAAAAATGTTTCCATCACAATATAATAAAATCCATGTAATAATAGGGATAAAAATAGAACCCTTTTATTATCTTAGATGGAAAATAATTTTGATAAAATACTTGAACTTCATTCTTGAGGAAAATATCCTTTCTACTTCAAAAACACTTTTCCTTTCCTAACATGTCATACAATTTTAAAATGAAAGAAGTTGATTAAAAATAAACTTGAATACTTGTAATGGAAGCTTCTTGGAAATAATGTTTTAAAAATCCATTCATGCCGTATATGTTAAAAAAAACATTCTTCGTACTTTTGTCGGAAAAGTCAAAAAGTACCTTGTACGACAAAAGATTCCTTTCATACATATTACTAAAAACTCACCGAAGGGTAAAAATGGATTTAAACAATTTTAGGTTGATGGAAATAATATTACATATTGATGAAACATGGATGTGGATGATAAAATACACCCCAGTAAATACCAAAGTATAAACAATCCCGGATAAAAATGAGATTGTGATATTTGCCTTACCTTAGGTCCGATTTGCTTCGTAAGTGTCCGAACCTCTTGTATAATGATTTAAATAATGTCATTTACTTATTACAGAATCATATTCATTGTTATGATATCATATATGGTTCACTTATGACATTATATTACCCGTTATTTTGTAAATTCCATGTTAAAGAAGCGTTTTTGTAACACCCCAAGATTTCATAGTGTGTTATTTCTTCAAAATAATTCAATAACTTGCACTACACGCAACACTGAGTTCAATCACACCATGACTTACAAAAAAAAGCCATTCAAAAGATGTTATGAATAGTATTATCTAAATTTTAAAACTTTATATAATCCTTATAATTTTAGAATCCATATTATGAGTTTCATAGATATAATGCAAGAACAAATTCATTTTCAGTATTGCACTTTTATCAACTTTTAGTAGTGAACCCTTTTTAAATACAATATTTTAAACTTTTTGACTAAATGGGGACATCAAAAATTTAAAATGAAACATCCCAAGATTCCACGGTACACTTTCTTTGAATAATACAGTAGCGTGTGTTGTACGCAACCTTGAGTTTTAACACACACCACAACCAATCAAACTAGCCGTTATGAATAGTAATACCTACTTTTTAAAATTATATATATTTTATATTTTAAAATGGACTTCATATTTGGATTCGGAATATCGAATTTAGCCTAAGGTGAAATTTTGGTACATTTCGGATAACTTTCATATTTTGATGAATAGTGAAAATTACTAAATTCTAATTAAAAACAACTTTTTTAATCAAAATAATTAATAGTGATAAATTATGAATTTTAGTGGTTTTAAAGTATATTTAGAATATATTTTTACCATTTAATATAATGTTGTTCATTGGACATAATTTTAAAATTAAACCGAACATAAACAAGTGTCAATCTTTTGATAGTTATTATCTCTTAAAAACACGCTTTTTGTTTTGACAGCGGGAATTAATTTTAAATTAATTTCTGCCACTTCTATGTTTTGAATTTAGGAAAATGGATTCAATATTTGGAATCAGGATGTTCAAATTGTGTAAATAGGTATCTTTTATTTTTAGACATTTTGAATAATTACTGCGGTAAATATTTTATTTACCATGGTTAAGGGTAAATCCGGTAAATAAGGGTTAACAAAATAATATTATAATAATACTAAATTACCCTAAAACGTGTCTTAACCCTATTGGTTGATACATGGTCGACCATGGGAATCTTTGGGTCTATTTTGGGACCCCATGGATCCACTTGTAAGTGATAATGACACTTTATTTTAATTAAGTCAAAATGAATACAAAAATGACACAAACATATATCTTTTAGCAAAACAATTGTTACATAGGGTTATATAAGTTGGATTTTAGATTATAAATATTCATTAGAAAGATAAAAAGATTTTCTACATAATGATAGTTTATTTATAATTTTTAGACATTAAATAATTTATTTTATTTATGACACAATGATGATGCAGTAATTACTATAATAGTGAAAAATTAAAATAATTGATATTATAAATACCCAAATAAATATAATATGAAACTTTTAATGCATTAAACTAATTTTCTAGGATACTATGATATATTAGGATTCATTTAATTGACTTTTTTCGAAGTAATAAATTTGTTATGAGTTTCAAAAAAATCAACTATTGAATAGTGTCAAAATTGACATAAAAGAGTTCTTAAAACAAATATTATATTATTAATTGATATTAAATTCCTAAAAATCTAAGGTTCGTCCAAGAGACTTATATCATGATAGGTTCATCATTAATGTACCACTTGGTGGTCTCTTGGATGTATATAGTAAGTTTATTAACCATATTATATAAAAATACAAAGAGACATTGTAAAAGTGAAACTAATTAACTTAGAGTTAATACTTAAAGATAAGGTTAATATAAGTACCCAAACCTGTATAAATTCTATTGGTTGAGTGGTTTTCGACCTATCCCCACCTTAAACTTTGAATAATCAACTTTGGAGCCATTAGAAACCGAATATGAATTTATTATAAATTAATATTTCTAGCTTTTCCAATGGTGCCCCTCACCCCTCTTATAAAAGGGAACTCCTCCTTCTCATTTCTTCACACCTTCAAAGCCTTTTGGATCGGCCAAACTCTGCCCAAATACTCACCCAACATCCCTCACTACAGCCTAGAGGCATTAGTTTGATCAGAAAGCCAACCTAAGGAGCCCTTTTGATCAAATAAAAAGGAAGAACCCGAAGAAGAGGTAATGATTTCACCACCCTTCTCCAAGTTCATTTCTTCTTCCACTTCTTCTTCCTTTGTTCTTACCATTCTAAAATAATAACTCCAGTATCTCACATATAATGTGATGTTATTATAAATATGGTACAATCATATTCAGTATTCTATCCACCCTTTGAATAACATTTCACCATACGTGCGTACGTACGGCTTACCGTCTCCACGTCGTGGTGTAATTGTTATTCAATATAATATTATTTGGATGGGTATAATAATGATGTGTAACTCATGTTAATAATAAATATAACATGTTAATGATTCTGTATATATGATATACCATCCATTTATATGTTATTTTAATATCAAAAGAATGATATTGTCGCTCGTGCGTACGTACGGACTACCGTCTCCACGAACGCGATGGGATTCATTCTCCATCGTATCCATTCAAGTATAATTATCATTTGATGATTTAAAAATGATGTTTAAGGACTGGATATCATTCTGGATATGAATAAGATACAACAACCATGGCTTATGTAACAAAACGTATAAAAGAATATGAGTAAGTTAACTGCCGAAACAACGACAATTCTAAGATATTATTAACAAATCAATGTTAAAAGATCATATATGATAACATATTAATATATATGATTCTTGTATAATTTAATAACAACTATTTCACCATTATACAGGAGGTTAACCTACCCCAACCAAGGAAAAGTACAAGGTAAGGGTTTACTTTACAACCTCTTCATTATCCAAGGTTGTTTATACGTAATAATCTACTGGGATCTCTTTATCATCCACATCCATGTTTCTTAAAAATGAATTTCAAAACATTTTTACTATTTACTAAGATATGAGTTAAATTCAATTATACCCTTTTTTGAATTTTTATAAGAGGTTTATAAAGGAATCTTTCCATCGTTTTCCAAACAAGGTGATTTTTAACCTTTTCGACAAAATTAAGGTAAGAATGTTCTTTTAACTTATACGGCGGCTGCGGCTATTTACCGCCGTTATAAAATTTTAAAAGCTTCCCTTACAATGTTACAAGGATATTTTCAATGTAAATGTTTTATTTTATAATTATGTGACTTTTAAATTATTTAAAAATGAATATTTTAAGAATTTTGGAAGGGTACTCTTTATCAAAATCAGAATTTTAAATGTTTTAAAGATTTATCCTTCTAAATATTTTTAATTAATGTCCATGTCTTCAAAATGGTTTTTAAGGATTTATTTATATGGACTTGAATGTTTTTAAAATGTTAATTCCTTTCAAAAGTTTCAAAGTGGTATGGGACACTTTGATTTAAAATTCTCTTTTTAATTACTTCCTTTATAAATGTGTGACTTTTAAATGATTTCAAAAAAAGAGATATTTCTCTCAAATAGTTTTGATTTCATCTATGTCAGCATCCTTTTATGGATTTTACGCTTATTTGAAGTTGGTTTATTATGATAAAAAAATTTCTATATTGTATTGAAGGTTTTGTGATATGTTTGACTGTGGATGTGCTATTTTTTTACCATTCATAGTTTATGGTGAATGTATTGACATTTCGTGTGCTAGTTTTAATACGAATGTTTATGTTATGTTTAAACCCTTTCATATGGGAATGCATTGGACTTAATATGTGACGGGTGGAGCCCGCTATAGCTCCTCGATGCATCGGTAGGTCTCATGAGACAAACTAGTGTCTTGGCACAGGGCCTTGACAAAATCTTATTTGTAGTCTTGGCACGAGGCCTTGGCTATGTGGTTATGATAGTCTGGCATTATGCATTCCAACATTATGAAAGTGGTTATTGATTTGTGCATGTGATTATTCGATTAGTAGAATATCCATGTGAATAAGTAAATGGAATTATTTCATTTTATTTATGCCATACCATGTTGAAAGTTCATATTTAAAAGGATTTTGTTTTAGTTATACATTGCCTTAAATGTTTATTCTTATTTATGAAAGTTTCCGCTATATTGTTATCCTTACTGGGCATTTGAGCTCACCCCTTTTCTATGTTTTATTTTTCCCAGGAAGTTAAGAAGTAAATTATGAATGACCTGTAGGGATATTATGTGGGGATATGAGTCTGGATTATGGAGACATTATGTTGTTGTAGTAGTTTTTCATTTTATAATGTAATGTAAAACTTATGAATATATCTAGTGTTTCCAAGGCTACTAAACCAATCGGTCTTTCGAGATTTGATCTTTCTTGTGATCATGCCAATGTTATGTAATAATGCACCGACTCTGGGTAGCTGGGGTCGGGGCGTTACAGTTGGTATCAGAGAAAGTTTAGTACAAACCTTGGAAGCTAGATTTAGATAATCTCTGATTAGAGCACGTAGACCTAAGATGAACTTTGAGGATTAGTATAGAAGATCTTCCTAGAATTTTGGTATTGTAGAGATTTTGTGAGTTTTCCGAGAAATACATCCCTGTCTGGATACGAGCAGGTAGAGGCGGCTCTGGCACAGATGTACCTAGGGGTAAAACCCGAAAACACCGCTTTGAGCTAGACTCGAACGGGAACTGGTGCACGACAACGGGCCTTGCTGCACTCTTGGTTACGACACTCCCGGGGGATATGCTTAGGATAACTCTCATTTTCGTTACAAATCATTATGAAGGGTTTATGAGTATATACTTCCTCAAAGAAAACATTTTTATGATTATGGATTATATCCATAAATAGTTCAATTTATGTTAAGTGTTTTATAAGTATGGGATTATGTATTTTGATTCATAAACTGATCTAGTTTATGCCATTGTTTAGAAATGGCGCCCAGTAGAAGGAATGAGAACTCCAGAAATACACATGATTCAAAGAGAATGAAGGATCATATCTTTCATGGTCTTAAGCTAGAATTTATAAGAGAAATAGTCTCCCATGTATTATCATCATATGAAAAAATAATATCATGTGTTGATAAGATATGTAAAGAGTTTACTGAGTCCTATGGCTTTGAAGTGAAGCAAGAGAATAAAAGGATGGACGAGAGAAAGATGGATAAAGGGAAGAGGGAAAAGAAGAATTTTCCCATATGTCGTAACTGTGGAAAAAAACACCCTGGAACTTGCCTGAAAGGAATGGGAGTTTGTTATAAGTGTGGAGGAAAAGGGCACAATGTACGTGACTGCAAGGGTGAGAAAATGGTTTCAAATGTACAATGCTTCATTTGCAAGGAGTTTGGACACTACGTGAACCTATGCCCCAGTAATCAGACTATGCCGCAAATGATGCTATTGGATAATAATCAAGTTATGATACTACCACAGATGAAGAGGAATGATTAGAGTTCTTATGTTGATTATGTCAATTGAGTGTTGTATCAACAATGTACTTGATATAATAATTATGGAGTATATAAGGATTGTACTGCAATACTATTTCATTAAGGACTTGAGATTTTGTGGAACAAAGAAAAGTGACTCAATAGCAGGATAAATTTTTGGAAAATATATGTTTGAGAGAATGATAAACCATAATATAGTTCTGATACCGAAGTAGTGATTTTGGAATAATACATGATTGTTTGGGATAAATTATATTGGATATTCTTAACTACCTTCGAACTGATTAATGATTTGTATATTCCATCATTTTTGCGGTTTAAAACATTTTTGGATTAATGAAGTATATCCAGCTTTCTATATGGAATAAGGGAGCATGAATGTAATCAATAAGGAATATGGTAATTCAGGATGTTTCGGTGTATTAAAAGAATACATGATGAAGGTATTCATATGCTATTACGGGGTAAAAAGGTTCTACATTATGTTTACCTTACTTATAAATGTTGGACTGTGAGTTTGGATAGAAGTATTTTGGATAGTTCTAGTTTGGATTATTTTGGATTGCCATAAAAGGACAACCCGGAGGTCGGGCGGCAACCCGTCGCGTCCGGCAAGGCTGCGAGACTTGAACCCGCAACTGAAGGGCGGCAAGGGTGTATCACCTACAACTGGCCCACGAGATGTCCTGGATTAAATAATGTAGTTTTTATTAAATGATCTTTTAGATGAATTATAAATTCGTTTATTTTGGAACCCTATACGAATAGTGTAAATAGAATTTTTTTTTACATTCTATTATCTTTTAGAGTGAAAGATGAGTTTGTGGTAGAAATTTATTAATTGATAAAACTCTAATTATAAAGTAAGTATATCTCCATATGATCTTTTCCAATCTCATAAAAAAATTCCTCAATATTAAGGAAAAGAAAATTAGAACAAAAATGTTTTCCTAGATGGTACCTTAAATCATCACTAATTTATGGCTTTGGGATTGTTAGCCTTTTCATAGCCATGTTCTCTACCACTCTCCATCAGATAATTGATGGTTATATTTTTCTTCCATATCCATATTTTACTACATGGAACCCTAGTATGTGTTCTTTTCGGTAATCTTCATACTTTCCACTCTTTATTTTAAATAGAGGCCTCGTTAATTCATTTTTCGATGTGGGATTTCAACTAAGATATTTTGAAACGTCAAAAATGTGTTATCCCAATACCCTATACTTTGTTGAACCGATGGTACTTCAAATCATAATAGATTGATGAGTTTAAGGACCTCAATTTTATACTTTTTGTGATTGATGACCTCAATCACTACCTATAAATATTTACGTTTTCCTCCAATTATATGTCTCTAATTGCCACCAATGTTCTCCTAATCAAGATCATAATTTGGTGGTGACCCTTTCATTTCGCTTTTCCTCATATTAAGACTAAATTTTAGTAACCCAATTTCCGATGTGGGTTTTCCCACAAATATATTTTCTATTTTAAACCTTTTATTTTCGAAAAACAATTTCAAATTGCGAGGACGCAATTTATTGAAGGAGGGTAGAATGTAACACCCCAAGATTTCATAGTGTGTTATTTCTTCAAAATAATTCAATAACTTGCACTACACGCAACACTGAGTTCAATCACACCATGACTTACAAAAAAAAATCCATTCAAAAGAGGTTATGAATAGTATTATCTAAATTTTAAAACATTATATAATCCTTATAATTTTAGAATCCATATTATGAGTTTCATAGATATAATGCAAGAACAAATTCATTTTCAGTATTTCACTTTTATCAACTTTTAATAGTGAACCCTTTTTAAATACAATATTTTAAACTTTTTGACTAAATGGGGACATCAAAAATTTAAAATGAAACATCCCAAGATTCCACGGTACACTTTCTTTGAATAATACAGTAGCGTGTGTTGTACGCAACCTTGAGTTTTAACACACACCACAACCAATCAAACTAGCCGTTATGAATAGTAATACCTACTTTTTAAAATTATATATATTTTATATTTTAAAATGGACTTCATCTTTGGATTCGGAATATCGAATTTAGCCTAAGGTGAAATTTTGGTACATTTCGGATAACTTTCATATTTTGATGAATAGTGAAAATTACTAAATTTTAATTAAAAACAACGTTTTTAATCAAAATAATTAATAGTGATAAATTATGAATTTTAGTGGTTTTAAAGTATATTTAGAATATATTTTTACCATTTATTATAATGTTGTTCATTGGACATAATTTTACAATTAAACCGAACATAAACAAGTGTCAATCTTTTGATAGTTATTATCTCTTAAAAACACGCTTTTTGTTTTGACAGCAGGAATTAATTTTAAATTAATTTCTGCCACTTCTATGTTTTGAATTTAGGAAAATGGATTCCATATTTGGAATCAGGATTTTCAAATTGTGTAAATAGGTAACTTTTATTTTTAGACATTTTGAATAATTACTGCGGTAAATATTTTATTTACCATGGTTAAGGGTAAATCCGGTAAATAAGGGTTAAACAAATAATATTATAATAACACTAAATTACCCTAAAACGTGTCTTAACCCTATTGGTTGATACATGGTCGACCATGGGAATCTTTGGGTCTATTTTGGGACCCCATGGATCCACTTGTAAGTGATAATGACACTTTATTTTAATTAAGTCAAAATGAATACAAAAATGACACAAGCATATATCTTTTAGCAAAACAATTGTTACATAGGGTTATATAAGTTGGATTTTAGATTATAAATATTCATTAGAAAGCTAAAACGATTTCCTACATAATGATAGTTTATTTATAATTTTTAGACATTAAATAATTTATTTTATTTATGACACAATGATGATGCAGTAATTACTATAATAGTGAAAAATTAAAATAATTGATATTATAAATACCCAAATAAATATAATATGAACCTTTTAATGAATTAAACTAATTTTCTAGGATACTATGATATATTATTATTGATTTAATTGACTTTTTGCGAAGTAATCAATCTGTTATGAGTTTCACAAAAATCAACTGTTGAATAGTGTCAAAATTGACATAAAAGAGTTCTTAAAACAAATATTATATTATTAATTGATATTAAATTCCTAAAAATATAAGGATCGTCCAAGAGACTTATATCATGATATGTTTATCATTAATGTACCACTTGGTGGTCTCTTGTATGTATATAGTAAGTGTATTAACCATATTATATAAAAATACAAAGAGACATTGTAAAAGTGAAACTAATTAACTTAGAGTTAATACTTAAAGATAAGGTTAATATAAGTACCCAAATCTGTCTAAATTCTATTGGTTGAGTGGTTTTCGACCTATCCCCACCTTAAACTTTGAATAATCAACTTTGGAGCCATTAGAAACCGAATATGAATTTATTATAAATTAATATTTCTAGCTTTTCCAAAGGTGCCCCTCACCCCTCTTATAAAAGGGAACTCCTCCTTCTCATTTCTTCAGACCTTCAAAGCCTTTTGGATCGGCCGAACTCTGCCCACATACTCACCCAACATCCCTCACTACAACCTAGAGGCCTTAGTTTGATCAGAAAGCCAACCTAAGGAGGTCTTTTGATCAAATCAAAAGGAAGAACCGAAGAAGAGGTAATGATTTCACCACCCTTCTCCAAGTTCATTTCTTCTTCCACTTCTTCTTCCTTTGTTCTTACCAGTATAAAATAATAACTCCAGTATCTCACATATAATGTGATGTTATTATAAATGTGGTACAATCATATTCAGTATTCTATCCAACCTTTGAATAACATGTCACCATACGTGCGTACGTACGGCTTACCGTCTCCACGTCGTGGTGTAATTGTTATTCAATATAATATTATTTGGATGGGTATAATAATGATGTGTAACTCATGTAAATAATAAATATAACATGTTAATGATTCTGTATATATTATATACCATCCATTTATATATTATTTTAATATCAAAAGAATGATATTGTCGCTCGTGCGTACGTACGGACTACCGTCTCCACGAACGCGATGAGATTCATTCTCCATCGTATCCATTCAAGTATAATTATCATTTGATGATTTAAAAATGATGTTTAAGGACTGGATATCATTCTGGATATGAATAAGATACAACAACCATGGCTTATGTAACAAAACATATAAAAGAATATGAGTAAGTTAACTGCCGAAACAACGATAATTCTAAGATATTATTAACAAATCAATGTGAAAAGATCATATATGATATCATATTAATATATATGATTCTTGTATAATTTAATAACAACTATTTCACCATTATACAGGAGTTTAACCTACCCAAACCAAGGAAAAGTACAAGGTAAGGGTTTACTTTACAACCTCTTCATTATCCAAGGTTGTTTATACGTAATAATCTACTGGGATCTCTTTATCATCCACATCCATGTTTCTTAAAAATGAATTTCAAAACATTTTTACTATTTACTAAGATATGAGTTAAATTCATTTATACCCTTGTTTGAATTTTTATAAGAGGTTTATAAAGGAATCTTTCCATCGTTTTCCAAACAAGGTGATTTTTAACCTTTTCGACAAAATTAAGGTAAGAATGTTCTTTTAACTTATACGGCGGCTGCGGCTATTTACCGCC
The DNA here is from genome assembly GCA_963277665.1 of Viscum album. Lineage (NCBI taxonomy): Eukaryota > Viridiplantae > Streptophyta > Magnoliopsida > Santalales > Viscaceae > Viscum > Viscum album. Next base: position 767,618,618 of record OY728162.1, read on the forward strand.
GTTATAAAATTTTAAAAGCTTCCCTTACAATGTTACAAGGATATTTTCAATGTAAATGTTTTATTTTATAATTATGTGACTTTTAAATTATTTAAAAATGAATATTTTAAGAATTTTGGAAGGGTACTCTTTATCAAAATCAGAATTTTAAATGTTTTAAAGATTTATCCTTCTAAATATTTTTAATTAATGTCCATGTCTTCAAAATGGTTTTTAAGGATTTATTTATATGGACTTGAATGTTTTTAAAATGTTAATTCCTTTCAAAAGTTTCAAAGTGGTATGGGACACTTTTATTTAAAATTCTCTTTTTAATTACTTCCTTTATAAATGTGTGACTTTTAAATGATTTCAAAAAAAGAGATATTTCTCTCAAATAGTTTTGATTTCATCTATGTCAGCATCCTTTTATGGATTTTACGCTTATTTGAAGTTGGTTTATTATGATAAAAAAACTTCTATATTGTATTGAAGGTTTTGTGATATGTTTGACTGTGGATGTGCTATTTTTATACCATTCATTGTTTATGGTGAATGTATTGACATTTCGTGTGCTAGTTTTAATACGAATGTTTATGTTATGTTTAAACCCTTTCATATGGGAATTCATTGGACTTAATATGTGACGGGTGGAGCCCGCTATAGCTCCTCGATGCATCGGTAGGTCTCATGAGACAAACTAGTGTCTTGGCACAAGGCCTTGACAAAATCTTATTTGTAGTCTTGGCACGAGGCCTTGGCTATGTGGTTATGATAGTCTGGCATTATGCATTCCAACATTATGAAAGTGGTTATTGATTTTTTCATGTGATTAATTGATTAGTAGAATATCCATGTGAATAAGTAAATGGAATTATTTCATTTTATTTATGCCATACCATGTTGAAAGTTCATATTTAAAAGCCTTTTGTTTTAGTTATACATTGCCTTAAATGTTTATTCTTATTTATGAAAGTTTCCGCTATATTTTTATCCTTACTGGGCATTTGAGCTCACCCCTTTTCTATGTTTTATTTTTCCCAGGAAGTGAAGAAGTAAATTATGAATGACCTGTAGGGATATTATGTGGGGATATGAGTGTGGATTATGGAGACATTATGTTGTTGTAGTAGTTTTTCATTTTATGATGTAATGTAAAACTTATGAATATATCTAGTGTTTCCAAGGCTACTAAACCAATCGGTCTTTCGAGATTTGATCTTTCTTGTGATCATGCCAATGTTATGTAATAATGCACCGACTCTGGGTAGCTGGGGTCGGGGTGTTACAGTTTTGGGTAAAATCTTTTCATTTATCGTAGGTGTTCTGACTTGTTGTTCATGACATTATTATTACTTATATCATGATTTACTTACTTCCAGAATATAAAATATGATTTATATATCATATATATTCAGTATATATATATATATAATAGATAGATAAATGAAATGAAAAACACCGTTCATGGAGACGGTAGTCCGTACGTACGCATGAACGTTGTTTTCCTTTCCTTATTGTCTTGAATGGAAGTAAGTAGATGACATACATATATATACATAAATCCATTAGCTTTATAATGTCATATATTTCATTATTATTTCTTATATATACTTTATAATCATTCTTTAATGGTTAACATGGAGAATGAATCTCATCGCGTCGTGGAGACGGTAGTCCGTACGTACGCACGGGCGATGATATCATTTCCATAAATATTGAATTGAATTGGAGTGTATTATACAATATATCAGAATCAATATGATGTTGTAATAACTATTTATAGTTATTCTTTACACCATTATACCCATCCATGTAAGGTGGTGGTGGAAAATAGATTACACCACGGCGTGGAGACGATATTCCGTACGTACGCACGCGCGGTGATTTCTTTTTCCGTAGGATGGATATATGGTGAAATAGGGTTGTTTCATAATTATAATAACATATCAGTATATGAGTGATACTGATGTTATTACTTCATAATGAAACAACCTAAGAAGAAGAAGTGGAAGAAGAAATAAAGATGAAAGAATTGGTACCGGTAATTACCTCTTCTTTGAAGCGCTTTTTGGAGACCTCCTCTTAGGGAACTAAAATTTGTCTTTGAGGAAGACCAAAACCTATAGGATGTTTCTAGGAAAGTGAAGAAGAGATTTTGGCAGAGGTTTTCCGAGCTTGAGTGCTCAAATTGGTGTGAGGAGGAGGGGGAGGAGGTGTCCTTTTATAAGGGAGGAGAGGGGCACCTTAGGAATATCTCAAAATATTATCTTATATTAAAGTCAAAATCGGTTTATAATGGTTCCAAAGGGTCTTATTTCGAAGATAAAGTGGGTATGGGTCTAAATCCAATCAACCAATAAGATTTAGACAAGTTTAGGGTACAATTTTAACCTTATCAATTAGATTTAACTCTAAGTTATATAATTTAACTTTTACCATGTCTTTTTGTTTTCTTTCACTATATGGTTAATACACTTACTATAACATGCCAAAAGAACCCCAAATTGTTTATTATTAATATATATATCCTTATCTAAGTCATTTGGCCGAACCTTAGATTTTTAGGAATAAAATAACAATTAATAATATAATATTTGATTTAAAAACTATTTTGTGTCAATTTTGACACTATTTGATATATGATTTTTGTGAAAGTCATAACAGAATTATATGTTCGAAAAAAGTTGATTAAATCAACACTAATATATCATAGTAACCTATAAAATTAGTGGAATTCATAAAAAGTCTCAAATTATATTTAGTTTGGTGTTTATAACATCAATTATGTCAATATTTCATTAATAAGATTATTACTGCATCATATATGTGTCATAAATAAATTAACTTATTTGATGTCTAAAAATTACAAATAAAATACCATTATGTGGGAAATCTTTTTATCTTTCTAATGAATATTTATAGTCTAATTTATCTTATGCATAACCCTATATTAAAAATGTTTTAGTAAATAAACTTTGATTTTAACTCTTTTAACTCTTCTTTGAATTAAATAATAATAAATGTCCTAATCTAATCCAAGTGGGCCTAAATGGTCATATTTTATTCATAAGGTTGTTTTTGGTCGAATTACACTTATCCAATAGAATTAGGACATGTTTTAGGGTAATATTAATATCATTCTTACCCTTAATTACCCTATTTACTTTTAACCGTGGTAAATAAAAGTAAAAAGTTACTATTCACCAAAAATTATTTTCATCTCATTGAACCACATTTTAATTACTGACATCAACCGTGTCTCTCAGATTTTTGAAATTCCATTCACAGAAGCATTAAAATTAAGTTTTATGAAAAATTCAGTTTTTTTAACTACCACTTAGTAGTTTCACTATTCATCAAAAATTGATGTTTTTCAGAACAATGCCAAAATTTCATCCTAAGCTATATTTCATATTCCGAACTCAAAAATGAAGTCTATTTTTCCAAATTCATAACATAGAGGTTGAATTAATTAATTTTATAGTTAAATCCCGCTGTTAAAACAAATAGCGTCTTTTTAAGAAACAATATCTATCAAAAGATTGACAGTAGTTTATAAATGGTTTAAATGTGAAATTACATCCAATGACCAACATTGTATTAAATTGTAAAAATATATTCTAAATACACTTTAAAACCACTCAAATTAATAATTTATCAATATTAATTATTTCGATTAAAAAAGTTGTTTTTAATTAAAATTTAGTAATTTTCACTATTCATCAGAATATGAAAGTTATCCGAAATGTACCAAAATTTCACCTTAGGCTAAATTCGATATTCCGAATCCAAAAATGAAATCCATTTTGAAAAATAAAATTTAAAAAATTTCAAAAAGTGGTTATTACTATTCATAACGGCTAGTTTTAATAACATTTTAATAGCATATCGCTGTTTAGTGAAACTCGTTATTGCGTACTACACACACTATCAAGGAAGGTCGTGATTGCGTGTAATGCAAGGCAAGTCAAGGATGCGTGTTGTGCAAGATCCTTTTCGTGTAGCGTACAACACAAGACATTAGTGAAATAAAAAGAATATTTTTCATAAAATCTCGGGCTGTTACATTCTACCCCCCATAAAATGAATTTTGCCCTCGAAATTCGTCGGGGTTATAAATGGTTTACTATTTGAAAGTTTCATTAATAGAATCCCACATCGTAAAAAGGAATACCAAAACCAATCTTTAAAAACAAAAGTATGAAACCTAACGGTTACCCAAATAAACTAATCACTGGGTTTCCACATAGGTGAAAATATGGATATGGAAGGAAAATCTAACCATCATGTTCTGATGGAGAGTGGTAGAGAACATGGCTATGGAAAAGCCAGTAATCACAAAGCCATAAATTTGTGACGATCTAAGGTACCATCTGATTCATCAGATATAAGATCACTAGGACAACATTTTTGGTTTTCAAGATCATTTCCCTAAATTTAAAGAATTTGATTTAGAATAAATACTTTCTTTATGTTTGTACAACCTCATTGTTGTTCGTTCCTTTAACAATTTCAACTTAATCTCTTAAATAATTGAAGTTGAATTTGTTATTTGTGAAGTGTTAGCAGATCATGTGATAGAATGACGGGTCATTCCATCTGTCTCAAACAAAAGGTTAGCAAAAATTATATACATAAGTCGATCTATAGTGAGATTAATCATATATTGTTCCTAAAATGGACTTATACTTCATATATCATACGGATTAATATAATAACACTAGTTTCTACTAAACAGGGACTTCCTGTAGGCCAGTGGTAGGCGATAAAGGCCAGTCGCACTTCGGTTGTGGGTTCGATTCCTACGACCTTGTCCGACGCGATGGGTTGTCGCCCGTCCTGCAGGTTGTCCCTTCTTCTAAAACTATATTACTATAACATCCCATCAATAATATCGAAAAAACTTCTATCCTTAAACAATACTAACTTATGTCCAACATAATCCATTCTAATCTTTAGGCTTATCCATAATACTGCAGTCCATTCTCATAATATAGTGAAAACTATTAGCAGAGATTTAATACTATCGTTAATCCCCATATATATGTCTTGTTGGTCACATTCCAAACATTTAAAGGCCTTAATCATGTATTCTCTTGAATACCTTAGTGAAAACATGAATGCAGTTTAAAGTTAACACTTTCCATATACCAAAATCCTCAAAATTCTATATACTCAAACCATGATATCACTTAGTCCTTATATCAATCATGAGCTCATGAATACTATCAAACATATTATATTCTCTTTATCCCTTCATTATGTGCATATCATCCACTTTCCAAAAAAATATCTGAATAACCTTTAATTGTTACTCATACCATTCAACATAAACATTCAAAACTTAAGGAAAGACAACAGTGTAACAATCCTTAGATGTCTTTTTATTCTATAGTACAACATTACACTTGATAAACATGTAATCATTCCACTACCTTCATAAACCATTGACCGAGCTTCAATAATTCTTTCATCTCACATATCATTTGTAGTCTCTTCATCATCATCAACATAAATACTTCCCATACGACCATACTGATTATCTTCATGAGACTTTCCCTTAGGGAATTGGTTTGCATAATGCCCGTACATTCCACATTTAAAACATTTAACCATTGTTGATGTCGTAGCAATACCATTATCCTCATCCATGGTGTTAACTGAACCTTTTCCTTTTCACTTACTTGCTTTGTGTCCTTCTTTTCCACACCCAAAGCATCTTCCATTTCCTTTGATACATTCTCCTTGATGCCTCTTCCCACATGATTTACATAGGGGAAATTGAACTTTCTTTCCTCTATGATCATCATAAAACTCCATCTTTCTCTTATTAGCCGAGTCAAGAAACTTACCAAATTTTACTTTATTGATCATATTATGAGATTGCTGATTCGGCATAATAATGATTTTTGGACTTCCAAATCCCATTTCACTATGAAGAATATCATTCCATTGTCCATCATATCCTCCATTATCGTGAATCATCTTGTTTCCAGCCATTTTCTAAAACCCAAAAAAGAATAGTGTGAGAGGCAAAAATCATGCTAGGGAAAACAACATAATAAAGGGGGAGTACCTTCAATATCTAACATCTTAGGTTTAATTCTATGATCGTTAGCGTAGTTCTAGTACTATAACCTATACATATACTTAACCTTAGGGACATCCCTAGACATACCGTAGAAATATCTCTAGGGATCTCGCTAACGTTTTCACATCCTAGTTTCCAAAGGTTGACTAAACCTTTCCTCTAATACCAACTGTAGAGACCTGAAACCTGACTTACATGGACATTACATTACATTTGCGGAATACTTAGTACATAACAATAACACACACACAAGGATCGTAATAGTTTAGTGTCTTTGGAAACTCGGAACGTAATCTTCTAATCGTGGTGAAAGATCTTCAATATCTCCCATAAAGATCTTCCCCTTTGTTTTACCTAAAACCTTTCTTTATATCCTGGGGAAAATAAAACATAAAAGGGTAAGCTCAAATGCTCAGTAAGGGTAAACAAAAGAAAAATCAATCACATCGTATTCATAAGAACATAACATTTTGGAAATCTTAACCTGCAAAAGAGTGTATAATTTCATAACATGGGATAAATCATAGTAGTGAAATGAAATCCGAATAATCATAACATAAAACATTAATCTTTGTGGCATACACACATAATCATAGAGAATCATTTCTTGTTAGTCAAGACTCATTGCCAAGACTATCTTAGTGGACAAAGTCCCTTTCTGAATCGAGTAACCCTCGTTTCAGTCCGGTTTCACTGAACCGGTATAACCTACCGTTCCAGCCCTGTCTATCTCATGAGATATAAAATCATTACCCAATGCACATTGGAGGGACATATAGGTCCCACCCATCTTATAATGAATCCTTTCTTATGTGTGCCACATAATCATAAACCATACATCATAGCGTAACCCATGTAATAAAAATTGGATTCTTAAACAACATGACATCATAAAACAATTCATATAAGATAAAGGAATTCATAAAAATGTTTCCATAACATCATAATCAAATCCATGTAATAATAGGGATAAAAACATAACCCTTTTATTATCTTAGATGGAAAATAATTTTGATAAAATACTTGAACTTCATTCTTGAGGAAAATATCCTTTCTACTTCAAAAACACTTTTCATTTCTTAACATGTCATACAATTTTAAAATGAAAGAAGTTGATTAAAAATAAACTTGAATACTTGTAAAGGAAGCTTCTTGGAAATAATGTTTTAAAAATCCATTCATGCCGTATAAGTTAAAAAAAACAGTCTTCGTACTTTTGTCGGAAAAGTCAAAAAGTACCTCGTACGACAAAAGATTCCTTTCATACATATTACTAAAAACTCACCAAAGGGTAAAAATGGATTTAAAAAATTGTAGGTGGATGGAAATAATATTACATATTGATGAAACATGGACGTGGATGATAAAATACACCCCAGTAAATACCAAAGTATAAACAATCCCGGATAAAAATGAGATTGTGATATTTCCCTTACCTTAGGTCTGATTTGCTTCGTATGTGTCCGAACCTCCTGTATAATGATTTAAATAATGTCATTTACTTATTACAGAATCATATTCATTGTTATTATATCATATATGGTTCACTTATGACATTATATTACCCGTTCTTTTGTAAATTCCATGTTAAAGAAGCGTTTTGGGTAAAATTGTTTCATTTATCGTAGGTGTTCTGACTTGTTGTTCTTGACATTATTATTACTTATATCATGATTTAATTACTTCCATAATATAAAATATGATTTATATATCATATATATTCAGTATATATATATATATAATAGATAGATAAATGAAATGAAAAACACCGTTCATGGAGACGGTAGTCCGTACGTACACATGAACGCTGTTTTCCTTTCCTTATTGTCTTGAATGGAAGTAAGTAGATGACATACATATATATACATAAATCCAGTAGCTTTATAATCTCATATATTTCATTATTATTTCTTATATATACTTTATAATAATTCTTTAATGGTTAACATGGAGAATGAATCTCATCGCGTCGTGGAGACGGTAGTTCGTACGTACGCACGAGCGATGATATCATTTCCATAAATATTGAATTGAATTGGTGTGGATTATACAATATATCAGAATCAATATGATGTTGTAATAACTATTTATAGTTATTCTTTACACCATTATACCCATCCATGTAAGGTGGTGGTGGAAAATAGATTACACCACTGCGTGGAGACGGTATTCCGTACGTACGCACGCGCGGTGATTTCTTTTTCCGTAGGATGGATAGATGGTGAAATAGGGTTGTTTCATACTTATAATAACATATCAGTATATGAGTGATACTGATGTTATTACTTCATAATGAAACAACCTAAGAAGAAGAAGTGGAAGAAGAAATAAAGATGAAAGAATTGGTAACGGTAATTACCTCTTCTTTGAAGCGCCTTTTGGAGACCTCCTCTTAGGGAACTAAAATTGGTCTTTGAGGAAGACCAGAACCTCTAGGATGTTTCTAGGGAAGTGAAGAAGAGATTTTGGCAGAGGTTGGCCGAGCTTGAGTGCTCAAATTGGTGTGAGGAGGAGGGGGAGGAGGTGTCCTTTTATAAGGGAGGAGAGGGGCACCTTAGGAATATCTCAAAATATTATCTTATATTAAAGTCAAAATCGGTTTATAATGGTTCCAAAGGGTCTTATTTCGAAGCTAAAGTGGGGATGTGTCGAAATCATATCAACAAATAAGATTTAGACAAGTTTAGGGTATTATTTTAACCTTATAAATTAGATTTAACTCTAAGTTATATAATTTAACTTTTACCGTGTCTTTTTGTTTTCTTTCACTATATGGTTAATACACTTACTATAACATGCCAAACGAACCCCAAATTGTTTATTATTAATATATATATCCTTATCTAAGTCATTTGGCGAACCTTATATTTTTAGGAATAAAATAACAATTAATAATATAATATTTGATTTAAAAACTATTTTGTGTCAATTTTGACACTATTTGATATATGATTTTTGTGAAAGTCATAAAAGAATTATATGTTCGAACCAAGTTGATTAACTCAACACTAATATATCATAGTAACCTATAAAATTAGTGGAATTCATAAAAAGTCTCAAATTATATTTAGTTTGGTGTTTATAACATCAATTATGTCAATATTTCATTAATAAGATTATTACTGCATCATCTTTGTGTCATAAATAAATTAACTTATATGATGTCTAAAAATTACAAATAAAATACCATTATGTGGGAAATCTCATTATATTTCTAATGAATAATTATAGTCTAATTTATCTTATGTATAACCCTATATTAAAAATGTTTTAGTAAATAAACTTTGATTTTAACTCTTTTAACTCTTCTTTGAATTAAATAATAATAAATGTCCTAATCTAATCCAAGTGGGCCTAAATGGTCATGTTTTATTCATAAGGTTGGTTTTGGTCGAATTACACTTATACAATAGAATTAGGACATGTTTTAGGGTAATATTAATATCATTCTTACCCTTAATTACCCTATTTACTTTTAACCGTGGTAAATAAAAGTAAAACGTTACTATTCACCAAAAATTATTTTCATCTCATTGAACCACATTTTATTTACTGACATCAACCGTGTCTCTTGGATTTTTGAAATTCCATTCACAGAAGCGGTAAAATTAAGTTTTATGAAAAATTCAGTTTTTTTAACTACCACTTAGTAGTTTCACTATTCATCAAAAATTGATGTTTTTCAGAACAATGCCAAAATTTCATCCTAAGCTATATTTCATATTCCGAACTCAAAAATGAAGTCTATTTTTCCAAATTCATAACATAGAGGTTGCATTAATTAATTTTATAGTTAAATCCCGCTGTTAAAACAAATAGCGTGTTTTTAAGAAACTATATCTATCAAAAGATTGACACTAGTTTATAACTGGTTTAAATGTGAAATTACATCCAATGACCAACATTGTATTAAATTGTAAAAATATATTCTAAATACACTTTAAAACCACTCAAATTAATAATTTATCAATATTAATTTTTTCGATTAAAAAAGTTGTTTTTAATTAAAATTTAGTAATTTTCACTATTCATCAGAATATGAAAGTTATCCGAAATGTACCAAAATTTCACCTTAGGCTAAATTCGATATTCCGAATCCAAAAATGAAATCCATTTTGAAAAATAAAATTTACAAAATTTCAGAAAGTGGTTATTACTATTCATAACGTCTAGTTTTAATAACATTTTAATAGCATATCGCTGTTTAGTGAAACTCGTTATTGCGTACTACACAGGCTATCGAGGAAGGTCGCGATTGTGTGTAATGAAAGACAAGTCAAGGATGCGTGTTGTGCAAGATCCTTTTCGTGTAGCGTACAACACAAGACATTAGTGAAATAAAAAGAATATTTTTCATAAAATCTCGGGCTGTTACAAAGTAAGCCCAGAAGCAAGACAATGAGTTACAGAAAAATATAGAGCTGCTTAAGAGGGGTAAGTTGCTTGAAATTAACATTGATAATGATTATTTTGGAGATTTGGGAAGAGATTATGTGTGCCTTGTGATTCACAGTTGAAGTGAGAGTTGTTATGTGAAGCTCATAGTTCTTCGTTTTCAGTTCGTCCTGGAAGTACTAAGATGTATAGAGATCTTTGGGAGTATTACTGGTGGGATGGAATGAAAAAAGATATTGCTGATTTTGATGTGAAGTGTTTGAATTGTCAACAGGTTAAAGAAGAGCAGCAGTTACCGAATATGATGCTTCAGACTTTACCAGTGCCAGAGTGGAAATGGGAAAATATATCCATGGACTTCATAGTGGGATTGTTGAAGACACCTCGAGGTAATAATGCAATCTGGGTTATTGTTGATCACTTGACTAAATCTACTCATTTCCTTGCTATACGAGATACTTTTTTCCGAGATCCACTTTCAAGTTTGTATCTTAAAGAGATAGTCACGTTACCTGGAGTTCCTCTCTCAATTGTATTTGATCGTGATCCCAGGTTTACTTCTAACTTTTGGAAAGGCCTTCAAAAATCGTTGGGTACTGAACTAAATTTTAGTACATCTTTTCATCCTTAATCAGATGGGCAGTCAGAACGAACAATTCAGACATTGGAAGATATGTTACGTTCTTGTTCGATGTATTATCAGGGATGTTGGGACCAACATCTTTCTTTGGTTTTGATTTCTTATAATAACAGTTTTCATTCTAGTATACAGATGGCACCATTTGAGGCATTATATGGGAAGCGATGTCGAACTCCAGCTTTCTGGGAGAAGTGGGTGAAAGGAAGTCGATGGCACCAGAATTGGTAGAAGAGTTGGCAGAAAAAGTTCAGCTGATATAGAAACACATGAGAATAGCTCAGAGCAGGCAGAAGAGTTATGCAGACAACAGGAGGAAAGATCTCTCTTTTGAGGTAGGTGATCATGTTTTTCTCAAAGTTTCACCATGGAAGAGTGTGATGCGATTTGGTAAGAAAGGAAAGGTGAGTCCAAGGTTCATTGGACCATATGAAATTCTGGAGGGAGTTGGATCAGTTTCATACCGAGTGGCTTTACCTCTGAGCTTATCTCATGTACACATTGTTTTTCATGTTTCAATGTTAAGAAAGTACATGCCAGATCCATCTCATTTTTTGAGTCCAGTTGTAGTTCAGTTGGAAGAGAACCTATCTTATGAGAAACAACCGGTCCAGATTATTGACCACATGGAGCAAGTGTTGCAGAATAAGGTGATTCACTAGGTAATGGTTTGTGGAAAAAAACCATATGGTTGAAGAGGCAACATGGGAATCTGAAAATTCTAGGAGGGATAAATACCCCCACTTATTTTGATAAGTGAATAAAATTGTGAGGACGCAATTCCCCAAAGGGGGAAAGGATGTAAAATCCCAGGTAAATAAAGAATAAAGAATTTTCATTATTATTAATATTTATGATTTAGATACTAATTTTACTTTAAAGGGGTTCCAATGTTCGATAGAATACCTGATACGCAACAAAGCGTTTCTTTGAAATCTTACGTTGCACACTAGTAATAAAATAATATTATTTTAAATGGTAGTTAACACGTAGCCATTTCATTGGTGGGAAGGAATGGAAATAACTAAAATATGATTATATATTTTTGTAAAATGTTTTTACATTTATCCAATACAGGACAAAGGCTTAAAATACGAAAAGAATTCAATTTTAGGCATATATAATCTAGCATTCACTAAAGGTCGACTTATCACCTTTTGATGGAGAACCATCCATAAATATATTTTTGTTTACTATTATAATTTCTATTAGACCAAATAATATTCTTCTTTAGAATCGGGACCTCAAATCTTACTTTGTGTAAATTTTAGGTATTTTTCCGATAAAGTTCATTTTTTAATGAATAGTGAAAACAGTTGTATTATATTTGAAAACCAGTTTTTAATATAATTTATTTATATAGTTATATTATCTTTTTAATTGGTTTTAAAGTGTAAATAGAATATATTTTTACCATGTAATGCAATGGTGGACATTGGAATTAATTTCACTTTGAAATAGGACTTAAACTATTGTCAATCTTTTGATATATATTGTTTCATAAAAACACGCTATTTGTCATGACAACGGTAATTAATTATTAAATTAATTAATGTAACTAATATGTTTTGAATTTTGTAAAATATACTTCATTTTTTTATTCGGAATATCAAATATATCTTAGGGTGAAGTTTTGATATTTTTCTGAAAAACTTCAATCTTTGATGAATAGTGAAACCACTAAGTGGTACTTATAAAAAACTGATTTTCCATTTAAATGAAATTTTACCACCTATGTGTCTTAAATTTCAAAAATCCGACATACATGGTTGTCATTACGAAGTAAAATGTGGTTCAATGGGTTTAAAATAAATTTTTGGTGAATAGTAACTTATTATGTTTTTAATTGCGATTAGAGGTAATTAGTGCTATTTAAGGAAAAAATGATATTATAATAAAATGAAAATACCTAGACACATATCCTACCATTATTGGATGTGTGATGGCCGTACAAGACAAGCCATGGGTCAACTTGGGGACCCCATGGAGCCACTTTGGTAGGAAAATGACATTAATATATTTTTATTTAATGTTAAAATTAAAATGACACAAACATGAGTTGTTTTACTATAACAATTCTTAAATGGGGTTATACAAGTCATATTGTTGACTATAAATAGTAATTGGAAATATAAAAAGATTTCCTACATCATAGTAGTTTTTTTATAATTCTTAGACATTAAATAAATTAAATTATTTATGACATCATGATGATGCAACGATTACCTCATTATTTAACGATTTAAATAAAATGAAATGATAATGTAAAATATAAGACCTAAACTTGTCAAAAACCTATTGGATGGGTATATTTAGAACCCTTATCACCATATCCTAGTATTATATCAATGTGGGACCTTTTAAATCTGAAACTCATTTTAAAATAATGTTACATTGCTTTACTTTCCAAGAGTGCCCCTCTTCTCCTCTTATAAAAGGCCCCCACCTCTACCACCATACACACACTTACAAAGCCTTTGGGTCTGCCAACACCTGCACATTTTGTCTCTACACACCCCTCTATAACTCTTTTAATCCTCAAATTGGGCAGAAGTCTTCCCAGGGAATCCGTTGAGCTCAAATCAAAAAGGGTTACCCATTTTTAAGGTAATGTATTCACTTATGTTCTTTTGTTTTATTTTGCTTCTCCAACCCCATAAACTATTTTTATTAATTTCTTTTGGAACAAAAAAAATATCTTACATATACTAGGATTTTGTTATCAGAAGGATTAAAGCTACACTTACAGACACCTAAATCTAATGGTTAATGAACATATTGTTTCCGTAGATGGCGAATTTCTGCCTCCCGAAACGATGATTGTTCAACAATCTTTTAACACCTTCAATGGTGGCCATTAAGATGACTCTATATTTATATATGATATATAATATGTTTATGTTTTCTTTAATCTTCTGTATTTTATATTTTGGGCATACCGTTATGGTTTCCATTATGGGTAAACGTGATATCTTCATTTAAGGAAGTGCAGACTACCGCCCCCTCAAAGTGATTTGATTTGTTAATAACATATGTGGGATGTATAAAGGATGGAGTTATGATATTATATATGATATTTTAATGGAATTATATTATACCTTTATATCATTATGATTCCATTCCATAAAATATGAAATAGAAATGAAAGTAGCGTTCATGCGTACGTACGGCTTACCGTGTCCATGAACGGTAATTTCATTTATTACCACTAAATGATTATGTGATATTATATATTCCTGTATATACATGATATATATGAAATATATGGCATCTACATCATGAATATCATTATTGAGATAATTTATATTTAACTACGTGAACAACTTGTAAATATAAGAAGTTCACTTTTGACTCAAGTACCAATGATCAACAAAATGACCATTATTAACTTAAATAAATACATAATGTTCATAAAATGGTAATAAGTGATATAAAAGGAATAATGAACACGAAAAAGGTTCTTAAGGAGGTAGAAATTAACTCAAGTTTATTATTCAGGACATTAAAGTATGTTCGAGTCATGTCAGACTCGAGGTATGATACTTCGTCTCAATCTCCTTTCATTGAGGCATATTTTGTTTTATACACAACTTTCTTTTATACGGTGTATAAACCCCTTTGAATTTTACGTTTATCCAAAAGGAATATTTTTTATATGAAGCATTTTACTAAACAATAAAAGAGAATGTTTTTGTCGTACGTATGCGGAAACAATGACTTCTCCGCCGCTGTGACCATTATTTGAGTTTCGGCTTCCTCTACAAGCCATACATTTTTTTAAATGAAAAATAAATATCATGTTTTACTATTCTTTTATTTTGGTATTGAAAATGGTTTTCATAATGTTTATATATCAATGTGTTGTATTGATATCTTGTGATTGAAAGGTGGAAATGTTATGTTCTTTTATGAATGTTTTATGTGATATGACTATGTTGTGGTTCTTGTGCATTATTATGAAGATTGGTGGTTCCATGATAAACTAATGGCGAGTGAGCCTGATATAGCTCTCTAATTCATTGGGTAACGTGAAGAAGTGAAACGTTAAGGTTTCTCCAATGAGATTTAGGGAATATACTCTGATGGGTATTCTAAACATAACCAAGAGGGTTACTCCCTATGTAATAATGTTATGAATGCCTGAAGTTACCTTTATGTCTTATGATTTCTATGATTTCACTACTACATTTTTTAGTTTTGGCACCTATGGTAGCGGGCGACCGCCATTTGCGGTCGCTACTGATGCTATTAGCGACCTCCAAAAGCGGTCGCTAAAACTGAAATGTAAATGGCGGGATTTCCCCCCCCCCCCCCCCCCGCGTTGTCTTCTTCGATGTCACTCGCTGCAACAGCGTCGACGCCTCCCGCTGCCGCACCGCCACCACAGGTCACCCCCTGTCGCCGCCACCCCGTCGCCTCCCGTTTCCCCTACCAATGCTTCCGGAAAACCTCTCACCCCCGGCAGTCAACTGATGCTGTTAAATCCCCAACGTCACCCTTGACGCTTCCTCCGGCCACTATGGTTCTTCCATGGCCGTCAACCCAAGCTCAGGGTCACCTCCAACATGCCGCGCGCTCCCCAGTATACAATAGGCACCAAATATTCGTCAGTTTTCGAAGAGAGTATTAGCAACCGCCATTAGCGGGCGCTATTACTCAATAGAGACGGAGCAACTGCGACCGCCAAAAGCGGTCGCAGGGTGATCTCTAAAGGGCATTAGCGACCGCTTTTGGCGGTCGCTAAAACCCTCATTTCTAGTAGTGTTTATTCATGATTTGATTAGGTATGATAAAGTTCTTATGTTTTATGGGTAAAGTATGATTTCATTCTTATGTATATATTAACTCATGTTTCGTTTCCATATTTTTATAGCCCATAATGATTTTTTTATGCTCATCCCATGTTTTGTGAAATTTTTTTCATAGGTCAAGGGAAAGGTACATGATATGATGATAGTGTCAAGGAAGTGTAATGAAAGAATACATGTTTTATTTTAAATATGTTTCCGTTGATGGGAAAAATGAATACTATATTTATGTAACCACATTGTTTAAATGTGGAATGTAACGCAAGTTTTATGATCTAATTCTCTAAAACTCCAAACCTGAAATGATCCTCAATGTGTAATCGTTAAATAACTCAACATTAAGTAAGGTTTATGGCTGGGGCCTTATATAGGAAGAGTTTGATAATTATAAGAGTGGTTTATATTTAGAAGGAAAAGGGGATGGTAGGTTCATAGGATGGAAGGCGTAGGATGGGGGATGATGTGGTGGGGATTTTTTACAAGGTATGTAGGGCCATATGTATTCATGTTATAGAACAAAGAGTATGATAGGTGGTGTGACTATGATAAATGGGCTTAAATAACAAAGGTTTTTAAATAACTATTGATATTAAAATACTAGTTTTGGGTTTTAAAATAATAGACATTAATATTTCATTACATGGTGATTGTAGTTAACACCACTAATAAAGTTGGAATAATTTGTAAGATGCTTGGTTGTTTAATTTGTGGTGGTTTTTTGAATCTTTTTCTAATAAACAATCACAAAGAATGTTTTTTCTTCTAACGTAATCATTGTGTATTCTACTCATGAAGTTCACACATTTATATCATGAGTACTATAGGTGATTAGGACAATCCATCCAATTGGAACACCACATATTTTGGTTGTGAATGAATATTCCTATATACGAGCATGTGTATTTATCTAATAATGTGAGATAATATTAAATATATATCATTGATTATACACTTTTCTACAACCTGAAAACAACAAAATTTTATGTCGTTTTGTATGTCTGTATCATATAGTGTGTTATTAATATTATGAAATTTATTGATTGATCAAGACCGGATTTTTTATATATTTATATAGTAATATGATATATCGAAGAATTTGACTTGGAAGGTAGTGCCTTGAATAAATTCATGGCCATCATAGACAATGGAATGCAAATCATGTATGGTCAAATAATGTTAAATAAACAAATATAGGATAGTTATACAATGTCTCCTTCCATCATTATGATATATTGTAACATAAAGACATTATAATAGAAAGTAAGAGTTAATTAGAGGTTTTTATAAATATGAATAAAATTCTATCCCTTTAGGGGACATGATTTTTTATATACACCACCTAGTCTTTGGTAAACACTAAACACTATCTATTTAAGGTAAAAGAGTTTCACAGACAATGTGTATTGATAAGTTTCAGAAATTATGATCAACATGAATTTAGGATGAAGTGGGTCTCGAGTTTATGAGTCAGATAATAGTATAGTTTTAATTTTTTTATGTAACTGAGTAAATAAATTCCATTCTATTTTATTGATGATGATAATAATTATAATTGCATATATTTATCATTGTATCCATAATTTATATGTAATTAAAAAATTGGATCTAGGAATATAGTATTTTAATATATATTAATTTTTCATGGTTTATTATGTATATTTGAGAGGAAAAATCTAGGATAGTAGTAATTATGTCTTCAAATGATATGTTAAAATATTATATGTGTCTACTGATATATATTTTACATTTATGATAAGTTAATAAGGTCATGAATTACATTTTGGGTCAGGCTTGAGGATTATTCTTCATAAAAGATCTTAAGCCACTAAAAGAAAACTGAAACCCTTTTATATAAATTTATTTAATACTCATGATTTTTTTAGACAATTTCCATGAATATATGTCCCCTCATGAATTCTATCGAACTTTATCGATAAAAACAAGAGCGAGAAATGACATCATCTTACTTCTTCCTCTTTGATAAAGATTATATTCTTATGATTATGAGACAGATATCATAAAAATCTTCTTTTTTGTGAAACAAATAACATGAAGGATTAAAAAATAGGATATTATGATGTGTGTGTGGTTGATTTATATCATTAATCATGTGGTTTCTTAAATCATTTATAATTTGAAACTGACTATATTATGTTGGTATTGCATTAATGAATGTGGTATTAATTAGTTGATGTTTATCATACTTAAATGTTTCATATGTGAACCGTTGATTAATTTGAAAATTATTATGGCTGATATAATGTTCAAGACATATATAGTTCAAAAAAATTAAAACATCGATACAAAACCACTCCCTTTTCACTAAAATTTAGAATGAATACTAATTTTATACATTCTTGTATAGATATATATTTATATGATTATGATTATATAATCTTATTATTATGAAATTGGTAATACATTTGAAATCATGCATATATGTTATTCCAAACATCAAGGACATATACATGTATTTTAGTGTTTGTATCACTAAATTTGAATCAATTAGTGTTTTATCTATGGTTAATTTGGATATGATCAATATTTTGGGTCCATAGTTTGAGTAACCTCACCTATAACCATTTTATAATTTTATTACATTATATGAATTGGATATGATGTGCTGATAAGACATCAAATAAATATATTTTTGAGATATGTATTGGAAGTCATCCATATAAGATCATAGTGGATTATTTTCTTATAACAAATATTTATTTACTCAAAAATTCATTTTTGATGAGAATTCTCACTAGTTAATAGAGAGGTGAAATTTTCTAATTAATATGTATGTTGTAAAATTATTCATAATATTCCAATTATAGGGATAATATATGAGGATGGCCATAATACTTCTTGTTTATGCATGAGATATATTTTTTACATAGGATGAGGTTATTTTTTTAATGGAACAGTGAATACTTTTTTTATTCAAAACATTTTAGAGTATATAGAAAAGTAATTGAATTATTTTTATAATTTTTACTATGTATATTTTTTAAGACAATTAGGATGAAACGATGAATAGTTGAAAGTGATTATGATATATGATATGGACGTATCTCTAGTTTTATTATGTTTAATTCATGGGCTTGGACTAATCTGATCATGGTAAGTTACATGTATTAAAGACCATCTACATTTGATTTGAAGGTATGGGTTCTTAATATACTATCAAATATTATGAATGACAATAGTGAGTGGTAGAAGTATTCATTAAATGTAAAAACCATTTTTATTATGTCCTCTGATGTTAAGGGATGTTGAAGTTGTTGATTCTTTATTAGGTTCCATATAATATTGGCAAACTGAAGAAAATATTGTTTAGTTTCATAGAGAATTTTGTTGGATGAAATTGATCTAAAATAATAAATCTTAAATTATTATGTGATGAGTGGGATGAAATTATGTTGGTGGTAATTCAATTTAGATAATTCTATAAGATTTTGATAAGAACATATTTAATAGTATATGAATTACTTTTATATTACGAGAAGAGTAAATTGATAATATGATTAGAATATGCTTATTATCTATGATTATTATCCGATAATGATTGTGTTTAATTATTAGATAGATAAAAACCTAGGTATTATAGAGTTATACATTTAGTTTTACCATATATTCACATATATGAGAAGTTTAAATATATTTTAACGATAAAATTGATAGTTAATTCATGAATTTTGTATTTCATTGAAATGATATAATGAAGGGATGATAAAATAGTTTCAAGGACACCATGATTGTTTAATTAAAAATATCCATATTGAATTGATATATTAGAACAAAATTACATTAATTATGGTAATCTAAAGTGAATTATTTATTTACCTATTAATCTTTGATTAGTTTTTTTACTGTTATAAAATATAGAGTCTCTTGTTTCTTTTATAAACATTCATTACAAATTGAAACTCCATGTGAGGTTGAGTGTTTCAAGTGAATAATTAATGAAATATATTTTATATTGATATATTGGGTGATCATAATGAAAGTCAATTAGTGGTTATTTTAATCAATGATAATATTGATTTTCTATATGATTCTTTTGGGATTGACCAGTAGATATGTTCATGTGTTCATGATGGTGAGGTTATGAAAATGAATATAATACCTAGTTTATTTGTTCTTTTGTTGTGTTTTTATCTAGTATAATGTCTCAAATGATTATATGTTAATAGATTATATGGTATCAAGTGAAATTGTTTAAAATAATACTTTAATTTTTGGTCTTGATTATCTTTTCAATAGATAAATAGAGAAACAATTTGATGAAAGTCTCTCACTTTCAAACAGTAATACATATGTGTCACACTGCAACATTGTTTTTCCTCTATTATTTTATTTTCACTATTTATTTTTTGATGTTCGAATTTTTTTTATCTCCCTCCGGGCCAAATACAATAGAATTTTAATATTTTTTGGGTGTCTAGTTCATTTGTATAGTTTTTACGAAAATTATTACTAATATCTAATCACCCATGTGACATGAGTACAAATTTATGAAGATTAAATTACATGGTTGGAACATAATTAATTGTATCATGCACCATGATGTTGTTACTCTAGGGAGGAATGAATGGTTTGGTCAATCATATGTCCACAACATGTGATATCCCCATGATTTAATTTTTTGGATTCCATATACTACTCTCACTTAAATTAAATACTCACTCTCACACCTCATTCACTTATTGTCATGATGAACCATAGACGGATCCTCGATCATTCCTATTTACCCACATTCCTCTCTTTACTATGGAAATTATGTGGGGTTTATTCAAGGTTTGAGTCTGTATATTAAAATTTTGAAATCCTTTCCCTTTAATTTCATCTGCATTCCCTATTTCTTCATATTTAATATTCTCCACTTATTTTCTTCCTCATTGAATTTTCCTTAATCAAGAGGGTTTTTTTCTAATTGGTAAAATATAGTACCTATCAATATTGAGGATCTATAGGTAACATTTTATATTCAAATTCATCAAGGAATATGAGTTTATCTTGATAATGGTAGGTTTTAACTATTATATAACTCAATAAAAATTTTGAAGCATGATTTATTCATTTTAACCCATATTTTAAATTCATAATGATATGTAATATATTTTCCTAGGAATGTATTTATAAGGGAACCCACATTTCACATTTTTTTAATGGAATGTCAAGGGCCGTTACGTTAAAATATTTGATTTAAATCTCATTATCAACTACCACTCACACTATTTTTTTAAAAAAATCACCTATGGATTTTATTAATTGATGTCATATCATAAAAGTTTATTTAGTTGATTAAACTAATTTTTAAAAGAAACACTATGTTTTTAACAGTTTAATTAGCCTTTAATGAATGTGGACATAGATTTTTATGTTGATATTTCATGTTATTTGTGTTCTGGGTTATTAAAGATATTTTTATAACATGGTTTCTAAAATTATATTACATGTCCCATTTGAATCATTAATAAATAATATTAAAGGTAACCATGAAGAATGACACTTTAATGATTGAAAAGTTTTGTGGATTGTACAATGATTTCCCCAAATGGGATATTTTATTATTGATTCTTATTCTAAATTAATGAGATGTGTTTTTAATTTTGTTCATAGGTGATGGTGAGTTAATTATTAGTGGTTGTATCATTTTGTAATTTTTTATATTATCACCTCTATTTTTATGTCAAAAGAAGAAAAAGGTAGTTAGGGGAAACCTCCAAGTAATAATACTACACTAGATCAATATCATGATCTATGAACTAACACTGAGATATACTATGCTCTACCATTTTATTTTTTCCCTAAATTAGGATGGGTAGGGGAATTTTGGGTTTTATAAAAGGTTGTTGTTATCCAAAATCATTAATATTTAGTATTTTTATTTTCATGTAACATTTTATCAAGTAAGATTCTAGGTTCTCTTGATATATTTTATTTTCCATATGAATCTGGTTTTTGTTTTTTTATTCCCAAAATATTTCATTGTATCTAATATGTTATGAGAATATTTAATAAAATATTTTGAAGTAATTTGACTTCTTTAAAACATGATCCTTTAATTTGAATTTAATATAAATTATTATATGAAAATAATCATAGGGTAGGTTAAAATTCTATAGTCAATAATTTTTTTAATAATATGGAATTGTATGCTTTACAAAATGATATATACTTGATATTTATTTTTGTTATGCATGAATTACTAAAACTGATTTTCTAAATACATTTTCAAACAAGATTGAAATGTTTTTCCATTTTAATGATTATACATACGGTGTGGGGAGGATACTTATTGGGCTTCCATGCTCACACCTATTTAGATTTTTAAATTATATTTCAGCCCTTGATTTCTCACGGAGTAGGCTTGGGTTGTGGTTGTATGGTTACTCCTGGAGTCACTTGTAGGTATGTTTGTTATATTTTTATTTAGTTTTTATTGTATAATCTTTGAAATCAACCATCCATATTTTCCTTCCATTTTTAAATATGTGGTTTTTTTGCATGTGGTGATATGGATGTTAAATAAATGGGGTTGTTGATTGCAAGGGAGTTAGAAGAAATGGTGGGTATTCGTTTGTGATTTATATTCTCTTTATGCCAATTTATTGGATTCTACAGGAGCATCTAATGTATATATGAATCATTCAATAATTTGGAGTAAATTTTACACTTTTAATTTAAGTTATTTGATTGAAGAATTAATCCCCAATTATTATTTTTCTATAAAATGTTATTATTTTCATCTTACGTGGATCGTGAACACAACATGTGTCTTTATATGTGTTGGTCTGGGAATTTGAAAGATTATAAATTTGGGGTTGTTATTAACAAAATAGTATTAGAGCCAATGTTCTTATATAGGACTAGGTTCTTGGAGCACCATTTCATGTTTGTGTGTATCATTTATATTGGAGATAGGACTATTGTAACACCATATGTAACTAAATAAAGTCTCTATCTATATATTTTATATTTTATTCCTTCATTTGTGAAGGAAATTATTGTTTTATGTCTTCATTTTTATGTTTCTATTATTTACATATGATATGTTTTTTTGGTTTGTTTTGGTGTATGATAAGTGGAGTGACTATGTGATACATAGTGAGATAACAGGGCTTGGAAAGGCATATGGATCATCAGTAAATGATTCATTTTGAATCATTGTACTAGTTGTGTAGTTAGAACATTGTTCACCAATCAATGTTTCGATATTTCACATAGACACTAGTCCACAATCCAATTATGTGTGGGAATTATTTTGTTTTTAATTAATTTTTTACCATGTCATTCAAATGTTTTCGGTATATAACTATAGTTTTAATTTTCAACTCATGGTTTTAAATGTTCATGTTGTTAATTTTCAATGTAATAAATGAGTTTACTGAAATTATTTAATGAAAAACTAGGTGTTTGGATTATTGAAAATATGGTTTGGATATTAATGTGGTTCTTTCATAAATACTTTAGTGGGGATAATGCTAAATTAACAAATGGTGGTTGTATATTAAAAGGATGTTAAGTATTTTTAAGTGGAATGATGGGTTCATTGAAGAAATTTTTGTTTTTCAAATAAACATTTTGTGTTCCTTTAGGTGGGATGAAAGGATTTTTAGATATTCAATATTTTCAAACATTGTAAGTAATGATTGATGGTAAAGTTAGTAAAGCGTTGGTTTTCAAAAAAATGTGATATACATTTTGAAAAATATAGTTTTTATGTAAATTAGTATTAGATTTTATGTTATAGAAGGTGGTTTTAAAAATAATCATGTGAAATTTTAATGATGTTTAATTGTTTTTTTGTAAATTGTTTTTTGGATTTTTAATTATAAATTCATATTTAAAGAAATAAATAAAATTTAAAGTTGGTTATTAGAACATTAAAAAATTTATATAATAACCTTTTTTTTGAAATTCTCGTAAAATATTCAATAAAGGATTTAGGGAAAAAAACATGTTGGATTTAATGTGGGAAAGTGGGAGAGTAATTCATGAATGTTATATGATATTAATTTTTTTTGGATTTATAACTAAAAAAAGTAACTTGGGGTAGTTTTTTTATTTTAAAAGGACGTATGTTCTATTATTGTGTGAATATTTTTGGAAAACACGTCTCAAACATTTGACATGATATTGATCTGTTTTAAAAATAAATTCGGAAATTTATGAAAATGGTGTTTTGAAATTTGGAGTGTTTATTTATAGGAACATATGTTGATGTAATATGAATTTTTTTAATTTAATTATTTAAATATAGTTTATCTGGGCTTCTTCCAAATGTTAATTTTCATTTTCCTCCCATATGGTTTTGGATTAATAATATGAGTATCATACTAGAAGAATTACTTCCTTCAAATTTCTAGGTGTATTCTTGTCATAGTATTTTGATGGTTATCTCTATTGTAATTTTTTAAGGACAATCCATGGATTTTTTTTGGAGTTTCTAATGTGATATTTTGTTCATTATGGTCTTTTTATTTTTACATGAAATATACTGGTGGAATATTAATGATTTTAGAGATATTTTTTCTTTACTGATCTATGGTTCATTTTCCCATAAGGATGTTAGACTTCTTATTTTTCTCATTTGTGAGGAGAGTTGATTTGAATGATTTAGTTGTGTTCTATGGTGGAAGGGATGAGTGTTACCCCTATCACAAGTTACATCATATCTGTTTCCTTGGATATTCAGATGAGTTCACTAGGTTTTGGAGTTTTGGGATAGATTACCCATGTTACATCCACGTCATCCACTATTATAAGGATAATTATTATCATATAGGAATTTATTTTTTGAGGTAATTATTGTAGAGACCCGAAGCTTAACGTACATGGCCATTACATTACATTTGCGGAATACTTAGTACATAACAAAAAACACACACACAAGGATCGTAATAGTTTAGTGTCTTTGGAAACTCGGAATATAATCTTCTAATCATGGTGAAAGATCTTCAAAATATCCCATAAAGATCTTCCTTTTTTTTCTAAAACCATTCTTTATATCCTGGGGAAAAGAAAACATAAAAGGGTGAGCTCGAATGCTCAGTAAGGGTAAATAAAGGAAATAAAAATCATATCATATCTTTTTGAAAATCATAACCTGCAAAAGAAATCATAATTCCATAACATGGGGTAAATCATGGTAGTGAAATGTAATTACAATAATCATAACTTAAAACATGAAACTTTGTGGAATTCACACATAATCATAGAGAATCATTTCTTGTTAGTCAAGACTCATTGCCAAGACTATCTTAGTGGACAAAGTCCCTTTCTGAATTGAGTAACACTCGTTTCAATCCTATTTCACTGAACCTGTATAACCTACCATTCCAGCCATGTCTATCTCATGAAATATAAAATCTTTACCCAATGCATTGGAGGGAGATATAGGTCCCACCCATCTTATAATGAATCCTTTCTTATGTGTGCCACATAATCATAAAACATACATCATCGCATAACACATGTAACAAAAATGGGATTCTTGAAACATCATGACATCATAAATCAATTCATATAAGATAAAGGAATTCATAAACATAATTCCATCACAACATAGTCAAATCAATGTTAAAATATGGATAGAAACAGAACCCTTTATTATCTTAGATGGAAAATAATTTTGATAAAACACTTGAATTGAATTCTTGAGGAAAATATCCTTTCTTCTTCAAAATCAATTTCTTTTCACAAAACATCATGGAATTTTAAAAGAAAGAGATTTTATTGAAAATAGTCATGAAATCTTTTAGAGGAAGCTTCATGAAAATAAGGCTTTATAAAACAGTAGAAATCCGTTCGTGCCATATAAGTTAAAAAAACATTCTTCGTACTTTTGTCAGAAAATTCAAAAAATCACCTCGTACGAAAAAAAAGCGACAAAAGATTCCTTTCATATTCTTTACTAAAAACTCACCGAAGGGTAAAAATGGATTTAAACAATTGTAGGTGGATGGAAATAATATTACATATTGATGAAACATGGATGTGGATGATAAAATAAACCCCAGTAAATACTTACGAATAAACAATCTCGGATAAAAATGAGATTGTGATATTTCCCTTACCTTAGGTCCGACTTGCTTTGTAAGTGTCCGAACCTCATCTTCTTTGAAACGCCTCTTTGAATCCTCCACTTAAGGAACTAATATTGGTCTTTGAAGAATACCAGGACCTCTAGGATTATTCTAGGGAAGTGGAGAAGGGATTTTGGCAGGGATTGGCCGAGCTTGAGTGCTCAAATTGTTGTGAGGAGGAGGGGGAGGAGGTGTCCTTTTATAAGGGAGAAGAGGGGCACCTTTGGAATTCTTAAAAATATTAATTTATAATAAATATAACCCCACTTAAAAACCTCCAAAAACGACTCATATTCGAAGATTATATGAGATAGGGTTGTAATCTCATCACCCAATCAAATTTAGACATGTTTGGATCATATTTTAAACCTTATCATTTTCATTTATCCTTAATTAATCTATTTAAGTTTATTTGTGGTAATAAAATTATAAATTTTAAATTATAACAAATAATTACTTATTTGTTGTGAATTTTCCATAATTGTTTACTTTATAACATTATAGACCATATAAATTTAAATTTATATTTTTTAAATATTTTTGTGATTTTTAAACTATTTTATAATATGTTATTTTTATGAAATAACAATAGTGTCAATTTTGACACTATTCATTTATTTGAATTTAAATAAAATATATACAGAATATATGTTCGTAATAAAAGCTTTAATATATTAATAAAAGGTCATATGTATCTATAAAATTAGTGGATCACATTAAATAGTTCATATAATATTTATTTTATTATTTTAAAAACCATTTATTTGGTTTATCTCTTAATAAAATAATTACTACATCATTTTTGTAGAATTATTTAATATACTTATTTGTTGCATAAAAATTTAAAATAAAATTCTATGATGAATATAAATATATTAGCTTTCCGAATAATACTTTTACTCGAATTTATCATCTTAAAATCACAATATTTAAATTGTTATATTTATTAAATTATGAAGGTGACAACTTTGGCATCATTTAAAATAAAATAATATAAGTGTCATAATTGATTGTATAAGACTCCAAATGGTCAAATATTCGACCATTGGATGATTATGGTTTACATTTACATGGCCAATAAGTTTTGGTTATGTATTTGTTCATTTTATGGTCACTATTAGTTTAATAAAAACAATATTCTTGATTTTTCACTAGATAAACAATTTATTCATCACTATTGTGTCATAATTAATGATAATTATTTAATCCCTAAAAATTATAAATAAATTTATATGATGTAGATAATTTCATTATCTTTCTGGAGACTATTCATGTTCGAAGTTTCATGAAGTTTATCACTAATTTAATATTAATATACTTATAAGATTTAAGAGAGTGACATGTTGTCACTTTCTTTGGTTTTAATAATAATTAAGTTATATTCATGGACAAATGTCCATTAAATGATTCTAATCTGACCCTTAGGTGATATGGGTCGACTTTTAGTCATCCAATAGGATTTTGACATTTGTTAGGGTAATTTTAAAATATTATATTTACCCATAATTACCCGATTTACTTTTAACTATGGTAAATAAAATTTACCGTAGTTACTATTCATAAATCTCAAAAATAAAAAGTAGCTTATTAACATAATTTGGACCCACTGATTCCAAATATGGAATCCATTTTTCCAAATTCAATACACAAAAGATGCAGAAATTAAATTAAAATTAATCCCGTTGTCGAAAGAAAACGGGTTTTTATTTAAAACATTGCAAAAGATTGAATTGATTTAACCTACGAATTCAAGGTAAAATCAATGATAATGACATAAATTATATTAAATGGTAAAAATATATTCTATTTATACTTTAAAACAATTCAATATTATAATTTAACCACATAATATATTACGATGAAAAAAGTTGTTTTTAATTAAAATATAGCGTGTTTTTACTATTCATTAAAATATGAAAGTTATCGGAAAAATATCAAAACTTTATCTAATGTAAATTTTTATATCCTGATTCAAAAGAAGAATATTATTCTGTAAAATTGAACATATAAACATGTCAAAAACTATATTTAAAGTGGGTGCGCCATCAAAAGGCGGTAAAACTGCATTTTTTTAAAAATACTTATTTTACCCGAAAAATTTATTTTCTTCTTATACCATGTTCTAGAAATGTGTAATATGAATAATAATTTTATAAAATTCAAAATTTAGTTAATACTATTCATAATGGCTAGTTCATGACAATATTATAATAATATAACATTGTTTATTAAAACCCGGTATTGCGTACAACACACGCTATCGAGGAAGGTCGCGATTGCGTGTAATGCAAGCCAAGTCAGGGTTGCGTGTTGTGAAAGAATCCTTCGTTGTTTCGTATAACAGAATCCAACCATATTTCATTTATACATTTAATATATATATATATTTTCAATGTTTCCTAGAATAACTATTATCAAAATTATGTGTAACACGGCCCAAGAATAGTGTTGCGTATACTGCAAGCTAATACGATGTTGCGTATAGAGCAGGGTAATCTTGGTGTAGAATACAACACAAGACATTAATAAAATTAAAATAATATTTTTCATAAAATCTCGGGCTGTTACATTCTACCCCCCTTAAAATGAATTTCGCCCTCAAAATTCGTCGGGGTTATAAATGGTTTACTATTCAAAAGTTTCTTTAATTAGAAACCCACATCGTAAAAAGGAATACCAAAAGTTATCTTTAAAAACAAAATAATGAAACGTAACGGTTACCCAAATAAACTAATCACTGGGTTTCCACATAGGTGAAAATATGGATATGGAAGAGAAATATAATCATCACGTTCTGATGGAGAGTGGTAGAGAACATGGCTATGGAAAAGCTCGCAATCACAAAGTCATAAATTTGTGACGATCTAGGGTATCATCTGATTCATCGGATATAAGGGCACTAGGACAACATTTTTGGTTTTCAAGATCATTTCCGTAAAGTTGAAAATTTGAATTAGAATAAATACATTCTTTATTTTGGTACAATCACATGCCTTGAACAATTTCCACTTCATCTCTTAAATAAATTAAGTTGAATTTGTTATTCGTGAAGTGTTAGCAGATCATGTGATAGAATGACGGGTCATTCCATCTGTCTCAAACAAAAGGTTAGCAAAAATTATATACATAATTCGATCTATAGTGATATTAATCACATATGGTTCCTAAAATGGACTTATACTTCATATATCATACTGCTTAATATAATAAAACTAGTTTCTACTAAACAGGGACTTCCTGTAGGCCAGTGGTAGGCGATAAAGGCCAGTCACATTTCGGTTGTGGGTTCGATTCCCACATCCTTGTCCGACGCGATGGGCTGTCACCCGTCCTGTAGGTTGTCCTTTTTCTAAAACTATATTACTATAACATCGCATAAATAATATCGAAAAAACTTCTATCCTTAAACAATACTAACTTATGTCCAACATAATCCATTCCAATATTTAGTCCTATCCATAGTCCATTCTCATAACATAGTGAAAACGATTACCAGAGATTTAATACCATCGTTGATCCCCATATATCATAAGATATATTTTGTTGGACACATTCCAAACATTCAAAGGCCTTAATCTTGCACTCTCTTGAATACCCATTGAACCTTAGTGAAAACTTGAATGCAGTTAAAAGTTAACACTTTCCACATACAAAAATCCTCAAAATTCTATATACTCAAACCATGATATCACTTAGTCCTTATATCAATCATGAGCTCATGAATACTGTTAAACATTTCATTTTCTCGTTTTCCCTTCATTATGCGCATAATATCTCAATCACTTTGAATACCACGTTAGACCAATATATAAATATTCCAATATTCCATGATACAACATTATTTTGGAATCCCATTACATAAAAACTTAATCATTCCACCACATTGTTGTCATATTCAACATTGCCAATAGTGATCGCATGTGACTTCCCTTTGTCCTTTGCCTTAAGCGGTTGCTCATGTCGATCATCACTAACCCTTGGATTAGGGCATTTATTGAAATAATGTCCCATCTCCTTGCACTTGAAGCATTGAAGTGTTGGTTGTGCGTTCTCTGCAGTGTTTGCTTTATTCACTTCATTAGAATCCCTTTTTCCATTACT
Source organism: Viscum album (assembly GCA_963277665.1). Lineage (NCBI taxonomy): Eukaryota > Viridiplantae > Streptophyta > Magnoliopsida > Santalales > Viscaceae > Viscum > Viscum album. The sequence goes on from OY728162.1 coordinate 767,648,714, forward strand.
TCGACACTCAGCTGCTCGATGACCTTCTTTTCCACACTTAAAACATTTTCTAGTCCCTTAAAGACAATCTCCACCATGCTTCTTTCCACACTTTGTGCATAAGGAAACATTCATCTTCTTTTCACCATTATTCTGAGATTTCTCCTTGAACTCCATCTTTCGTTTTTTTGTCAAAACCATGAGATGGATATGTAACACCAACTTCCATTTCTACCGTGATAGCACAACACACAATTTCTTCATAGCTACTGAAGTCTCTTATAGCTAATGCCCTTCAAAGACTTGGTTTTAAGCCACTGAAAAATCGATCAACTTTACTTTCAGGTTGGATGATAATGCCAGATGCATACCTTGCAAGTCTTGTAAAATTCGCTTCGTATATACCAACAGATTCATCATCCTTTTTCTTTAGTTCATGAAACTCCTTCTCCATCTTTGTTCGAAGAATACGAGGGAAGTACTTACTGAAAAACAAGTTCTTGAACTCGTCCCATTCCATGGAATCAATTTCATCTCTTTGCCTCGTATTCTTGATAAGATTCCACCATTGATCAGCTTCACCTTCCAAACGATATACTGCTAAGATGACTTTATCATGTTCATAACATTGAAGAACTGAAAATATCTTTTCAGTAGTACTAATCCATTGTTCAACAACTAATGGATCAGTAGACCCACTGAAAGAAGGCGGACGCTACCTCATGAAGGATTCAACAGAATGTTGCTCCTTCCTTTGCTCGTTTGGAAGTCCTGCATGATTCATATCTTGAGAAAGTTCTGTGAGCATGACTACAAGATTTTGCATTCTAGCTCCCATATCGTTTGGTTGCTCAGGGGGACAATCATTGCATTGTCCATTGCATTGATCAACACGGTTCCTTCGGGTTCCAGCCATCGTCTAAAACCCCAAAAGAATAGTGTGAGAGGCAAAAATCATGCTAGGGAAAACAACATAATAAAACGGTAGTACCCTCAATATCTAACATCTTAGGTTAAATTATAAGATTGTTAGAGAAATTCTAGGACTATAACCTATACGTATACTTAACCTTAGAGACATCCCTAGACATACCTTAGAAATATCTCTAGGGATCTCACTAACGCTTTCGCATCCTAGTTTCCAAAGGTTAACTAAACCTTTCCTCTGGTACCAACTGTAGAGACCCGAAGCTTAACGTACATGGCCATTACATTACATTTGCGGAATACTTAGTACATAACAAAAAACACACACACAAGGATCGTAATAGTTTAGTGTCTTTGGAAACTCGGAATATAATCTTCTAATCATGGTGAAAGATCTTCAAAATCTCCCATAAAGATCTTACTTTTTTTTTCTAAAACCTTTCTTTATATCCTGGGGAAAAGAAAACATAAAAGGGTGAGCTCGAATGCTCAGTAAGGGTAAATAAAAGAAAAAAAAATCATATCATATCTTTTTGAAAATCCTAACCTGCAAAAGAGATCATAATTCCATAACATGGGGTAAATCATGGTAGTGAAATGTAATTACAATAATCATAACTTAAAACATGAAACTTTGTGGCATTCACACATAATCATAGAGAATCATTTCTTGTTAGTCTAGACTCATTGCCAAGACTATCTTAGTGGACAAAGTCCCTTTCTGAATCGAGTAACCCTCGTTTCAATCCTGTTTCACTGAACCGGTATAACCTACCATTCCAGCCATGTCTATCTCATTAGATATAAAATCTTTTCCCAATGCATTGGAGGGAGATATAGGTCCCACCCATCTTATAATGAATCCTTTCTTATGTTTGCCACATAATCATAAAACATACATCATCACATAACACATGTAACAAAAATGGGATTCTTGAAACATCATGACATCATAAATCAATTCATATAAGATAAAGGAATTCATAAACATAATTCCATCACAACATAGTCAAATCAATGTTAAAATATGGATAGAAACAGAACCCTTTATTATCTTAGATGGAAAATAATTTTGATAAAACACTTGAATTGAATTCTTGAGTAAAATATCCTTTCTTCTTCAAAATCAATTTCTTTTCACAAAACATCATGCAATTTTAAAAGAAAGAGATTTTATTGAAAATAGTCATGAAATCATTTAGAGGAAGCTTCAGGAAAATAAGGCTTTATAAAACAGTAGAAATCTGTTCGTGCCGTATAAGTTAAAAAAACATTCTTCGTACTTTTGTCGGAAAAGTCAAAAAATCACCTCGTACGAAAAAAAAGCGACAAAATATTTCTTTCATATTCTTTACTAAAAACTCACCGAAGGGTAAAAATGGATTTAAACAATTGTAGGTGGATGGAAATAATTTTACATATTGATGAAACATGGATGTGGATGATAAAATACACCCCAGTAAATACTTACGAATAAACAATCTCAGATAAAAATGAGATTGTGATATTTCCCTTACCTTAGGTCTGACTTGCTTTGTAAGTGTCCGAACCTCCTCTTCTTTGAAACGCCTCTTTGAATCCTCCACTTAGGGAACTAAGATTGGTCTTTGAAGAAGACCAGGACCTATAGGATTATTCTAGGGAAGTGGAGAAGGGATTTTGGCAGGGGTTGGCCGAGCTTGAGTGCTCAAATTGTTGTGAGGAGGAGGGGGAGGAGGTGTCCTTTTATAAGGGATGAGAGGGGCACCTTTGGAATTCTTAAAAATATTAATTTATAATAAATCTAACCCCACTTAAAAACCTCCAAAAATGACTCATATTCGAAGATTAGATGATATAGGGTTGTAATCTCATCAACCAATCAAATTTAGACATGTTTGGATCTTATTTTAATCCTTATCATTTTCATTTATCCTTATTTAATCTATTTAAGTTTATTTGTCGTAATAAAATTCCAAATTTTAATTTATAACAAATAATTACTTATTTGTTGTGAATTTTCCATAATTGTTTACTTTATAACATTATAGACCATATAAATTTAAATTTATAATTTTTAAATATTTTTGTGATTTTTAAACTATTTTATAATATGTTATTTTTATGAAATAACAATAGTGTCAATTTTGACACTATTCATTTATTTGAATTTAAATAAAATATATACAGAAGATATGTTCGTACTAAAAGCTTTAATATATTAGAAAAAGGTCATATGTATCTATAAAATTAGTGGATCACATTAAATAGTTCATATAATATTTATTTTATTATTTTAAAAACCATTTATGTGGTTTATCTCTAAATAAAATAATTACTACATCATTTTTGTAGAATTATTTAATATACTTATTTGTTGCATAAAAATTTAAAATAAAATTCTATGATGAATATAAATATATTAGATTTCCCAATAATACTTTTACTCGAATTTATCATCTTAAAATCACAATATTTAAATTGTTATATTTATTAAATTATGAAGGTGACAACTTTGGCATCATTTAAAATAAAATAATATAAGTGTCATAATTGATTGTATAAGACTCCAAATGGTCAAATATTCGACCATTGGATGCTTATGGTTTACATTTACATGGCCAATAAGTTTTGGTTATGTATTTGTTCATTTTATGGTCACTATTAGTTTAATAAAAACAATATTCTTGACTTTTCACTAGATAAACAATTTATGCATCACTATTGTGTCATAATTAATGATAATTATTTAATCCCTAAAAATTATAAATAAATTTATATGATGTAGATAATTTCATTAGATTTCTGGAGACTATTCATGTTCGAAGTTTCATGAAGTTTATCACTAAATTAATATTAATATACTTATAAGATTTAAGAGAGTGACATGTTGTCACTTTCTTTGGTTTTAGTAATAATTAAGTTATATTCATGGAAAAATGTCCATTAAATGATTCTAATCCTACCCTTAGGTGATATGGGTCTAATTTTAGTCATCCAATAGGATTTTGACATTTGTTAGGGTAATTTTAAAATATTATATTTACCCTTAATTACCCGATTTACCTTTAACTATGGTAAATAAAATTTACCGTAGTTACTATTCATAATTCCCAAAAATAAAAAGTAGCTTATTAACATAATTTGGACCCACAGATTCCAAATATGGAATCCATTTTTCCAAATTCAATACACAAAAGATGCAGAAATTAAATTAAAATTAATCTTTTTGTCGAAAGAAAACGGGTTTTTCTTTAAAACATTGAAAAGATTGAATTGATTTAACCTACGAATTCAAGGTAAAATCAATGATAATGACATACATTATATTAAATGGTAAAAATATATTCTATTTATACTTTAAAACCATTCAATATTATAATTTAACCACATAATATATTACGATGAAAAAAGTTGTTTTTAATTAAAATATAGCGTGTTTTTACTATTCATTAAAATATGAAAGTTATCGGAAAAATATCAAAACGTTATCTAATGTAAATTTTTATATCATGATTCAAAAGAAGAATATTATTTTGTCAAATTGAACATATAAACATGTCAAAAACTATATTTAAAGTGGGTGCGCCATCAAAAGGCGGTAAAACTGCATTTTTTGAAAAATACTTATTTTACCCGAAAAATTTATTTTCTTCTTATACCATGTTCTAGAAATGTGTAAGATGAATAATAATGTTATAAAATTCAAAATTTAGTTAATACTATTCATAATGGCTAGTTCATGACAATATTATAATAATATAACATTGTTTATTAAAACCCGGTATTGCGTACAACACACGCTATCGAGGAAGGTCGCGATTGCGTGTAATGCAAGCCAAGTCAGGGTTGCGTGTTGAGAAAGAATACTTCGTTGTTTCGTATAACAGAATCCAACCATATTTCATTTATACATTTAATATATATATATATATTCTCAATGTTGCCTAGAATTACTATTATCAAAATTATGTGTAACACGGTCCAAGAATAGTGTTGCGTATACTGCAAGCTAATACAGTGTTGCATATAGAGCAGGGTAATCTTGGTGTAGAATACAACACAAGACATTAATAAAATTAAAATAATATTTTTCATAAAATCTCGGGCTGTTACAATTATAGTCTTGTATTTTATTCTACCAAATTACATGGCTTGATTTTCAACGGTTAAGTTGATATCTATCATGATATCTTGTTCATTGTGAAATATTTGAGATATTTTAGATAAGGTCTTCTATTGAGGTACTTAAAAATTTAAATGGTGTCCCTGGTATGTGTTTCCTCTTTTCATGGAATATTTCATCCCATGTAGTGATTTTAATCCTTCTCATTTCTGGGAATGAATAGTTGTTTTGGGGAGTTTTTATATTTTTATAATTGTAATATATTCGGTAGATGTCCATTGATGATCCTTTTGTGAGGTTTTAACTATATTTTACCAAGAATGTTCCATTGATATTGTGAGGAAGATATGGTATTTTGTGGGGTCCTGTGTTTTGATTATTTCTTATTAACTCCCACCGACAGAAGGGTGTTGTTCATTGGTCTCTGTTTGTGTATTCGGTTGTTTCATCTAATCAATTTTTTCAGTTGGTCCATAATATCCTTTATGTTTGGGTGTTCCTTGGGTTTTGAGGTTTTTGTTTATGAAGCCAACATATTTCTCACATTGGAGTGCCTTCCATTTTATTTGAGTCTTTTTTGAATTCTATTAATGTCTATCATGGTTACCTTTGATGATGGAATTAGACATATTTTGTTTTTTTATTTCATCATTGAGAACATATTCAACAATCATTTGTTGTAATTTTATTTAACATTAAAGTTTCTCGAATAATGACCTTAGTATGGGGGATAAACTACATTTATTTTTCTATCATCTATTATATAATACTCTCTCAAAGGAAAATAATTGATATGGTGGGGTTAATTTTCACACCTTGACATTGGTTTTCCTATATTATTCTATTTGTTTAAATAAATTTATATGTATTTTTTTGAGTCTCTATTATTTCCCTCCCTCTCTAGGATCAATTTCCTTGATTTTTTATTATTTTGGTGCGTAGTGCATGTTTCATGGTTTTTTTCATAGTTAGTATTAACAATGTAGAAATTTGGAGACATATTTATAACTTTAAAAATTAATAATTTCATTGTTAGAAAATGGTATGTTCATCCATGAGTCTTTATTATAATCCATGATCAAGGTCCCCCAGTGGCACATTATTTTTCGAAACACGGTTTCTCTTACCGTGCTATATACCCATGTTTTAATTTTTGGGAATTCATATTTTACCCTCATAAATTAGATCCTCAGCCTCCCCTATTCATGTGATGAACCACTGATGGTATCCCCAAAAGAACCTCTTCACATTTGTTAATTTACCTCTCATCGTGATTCCATGGAATTTATTAATGATATGATTTTCGACCATTAAGGTACAACATCCATTCTCATCTATTTCATTATTCTTCCCCATTTCCACTTGTTTCCACTTTATCCCATTGTATTGGAACAGTTTCACTAATCCCTAATTGGAAGGGCTGTTTCTTAATATTGATTTTTTCTACCTAGAACATGATACTCCTTCTTTGAAACATTTGTTGAGTTATTTTTATAGGGATGTGAAGTTTTCTTCATTAAGGTAGGTTTTATCCTTGGTCTAAGTATTTAAAATCATATTACCATGATTTATTTTATTTAACCCATGTTTCAAATCCCAACCGTGTTATACTATCTATATATTTGAATATTTTAAAAATGGAATCCAATTTTTCATTTGTTTCCAAACAATACGAAGGGACTTTATTTTAAAACACATGTTATAAATATCATTGTTGATTGTCAAGAAGAAAAATTGTTTGATAAAATTATAGAATGTATTTTATTAATGGATTTTAATTTATAAATGAATTTTTATATCTATTAATAATATTTAAAAAGAACATATATGGAAAAATTCTGACTTAATGTATGGATTTCCACCAAAACCTCCATTTTCATTCATGTTACATTTATTACCTACATACATAAATCAAATTATTTTGTATTATTATTTTATCCTCATTAATTCTTCTTGATTTTTCTATATATGTTTACCAACCAGAATCCTTATTTATATTTTTAGTAGATACCCATCTTAAAAGAACTATCAAAATTCTTCCCAAAATACAATCCCGATTCGAGGGAATTTATCTAATTTTAATATATTATAAATAGATCTATATAATCTGTTTTTGTAAACTATTATAATTATAAAATCTCTCATTTTATTAGGAAAATACTATCATACTATATTTCTGATTTTATATAATGAATTTTCAAAATTACACTTCTTTTCAAAGTAAAATAGTATTTATCTCAAGAATTACTTGATGATTTTATATTAGTATCTTCATCTATTTCAACACTCCTGTTAATTATTTTCTATTATTGGGATTCATATTTTTTATATTATCTGATATATTTAATTGAATGGTATATGATAATTTTGAATGTTGATATTCAATCTTAAAACCATTCACTAAATTACTTTCAATGGGTTTTGTAAATGATTAATGTTCAGTGCATGTTATTTCGGTTTCATATGATAGTTTCAATATAAATGTATATGTTGTTTATCATTATCCACGTTCATATTAGGAATGCATTGGATTTAGAATGTGTTGGATGGGACATGCTATTTCCACTCGGTGCATCTATATGTCTCATTAGAAAAACTACGATATTGGCACAAGGCCTTGAAAAAATGGTTATTTATAGTCCTGGCATGAGGCCATGATGGTATGCATATGATATCCCACATTATGCATTCCCACATTATTAAAATATAATTGATGGTTAATTTGGTTATTTGATGATTATAATACCCATGAATATCTATTATTATGGAATTTTTTATTCATATCTTGTTCCTTCCAAAATGTGTTCATGTTTACTGTTGAAGGCATGTATTTTTTGTTATTCACATTGCATAATATATGTATTTATGATATCTTCTGATTTATAGCTTACATATACTGATTTTTTGAGCTAACACATTTATTATTTTTTATTTTCTAATGATGTAAAGAATTTTATTTTGGATGACCTGAAGGGGTAAACAGAAAGTTGGGGATGTTCCCAGTACAACATTTATGTTGTTTTTAATTTCATGTTTTAAAGTTGATCCTATGTTAGTACATGGTTTCCAAATCTACTAGAAAATTTATTCCTTTAGGATTCACATTCCTTGGTTATTTTCCAATGTAATAAAATAAGGCACCGACTCCGGGCATGTGGGATCTAGTCCATAAAGATAGTATTAGAGGACGTTTGGTAGAAAAAATAGAAACTATATTCAGAAAACATATATTATGGAAAAATATCCCTATGATAGTTTATGATGATAGTTATACAAGAGGATACTTGTATATTTATAATAATAGATTATGTGAATATTTCTAAAAAATACATCCATGTCTGTATACTACATGTGTATGGGGGTTCTGGAGCAGATGTACATTGGATTGAAATATCCGACTAGGAAATCAAACATGTCTTGAGGTATCTTCGTACACGACAATGGGCCTTACCGTGCACCTAGTTTGACACTCTTGAGGGATATGCATATGATAATTTAAATTTTATTTATAATCCATTATGGGGGATTTAAATTTAAATTTTTCCACAAAGAAACCATGTTTATGATTTTTAGAAAAGCTATGTATATAGAATTTCAATTTATGCTAATTATTTTCCTACATTGAGATTAAACAATATGATTCATAACCAATTCTATAGAATGTAATTATTTATAAATGGAAACTTGTGTAAGGAATGGAAACCTCATGAACATGCATTTTCCATGTTGGGATTTTCCACTGATGTCAAATAATGATGTTGGATATGGAGCTACGACTTATGAGAAGGAACATATAGTTATATTGAAAAAATAACTCAGGTTATAAAAAAATACTCATATAGAGCATGATTATGGTAATGTCTATGATGTATCGTGTATTATTGTTAAATATTATATGGAATTTTTATGGGACTATGATTTTCAATGCTGTGCAATTCCGAGCCCTGGAGATCACAGAATAAATAATTGAAATAAATTAAACTTTCAATAGCGCGTAATAAGTTTTCTAGAAAAAGTGAAAAAACATTTAAACAGGTGACTAGATCAGAAATGTTAGGGTACCATTGCATTTAGAAAAGCGACTTTTCCTTAGGTAGGGCCTAATTGTGACTGGAATCGGTCAGCGGAAGCAGTTTGTTTTAGGTCGTATAAAAAGAAATAAATTAAAATATTTTATTTTATATATTTTAAATAATTCCATAAATGTAGAGACCCAATCATCCCCTATTAATACCTTATTATTTAATTTCCAAAGGTTTAACCATAGAACCTTGAAAAATGAGGATTTCCATTAGATAATTGGAGGAGAAACCATTGGCGGATGACGACGGTGCGATCGATCGACGCATCTTGGAGTCAATGAACGTCATCAGCGAACTCAATTTCCGTTATTGTTCATCCCTAAAATCAAGGTAGGGGTTTTGTTTAATTTTTTTCTCTCCCTGTTATTTGATTTAATGATGAACGCCGATCAACCCACGAAGAGGATGATCTTTGGATTGTGCATTCGTTCCAGAGGGTGTCATTTTCAATTTACTTTAATTTTTTTATTCTGGAATTGATTTTATGATAATTTTTGGATTAACATTCCATTAACATGTTAATTGTATTATTTAGAAAGGATTGAGGTTTTGATGAGTGATAGTGAAGGTGTGTTATATTATTGTTTATTCTTCATAGTTTTATGACCAACATATTGATGTGTGTCTATTTTGGAAAGCAATAATACAAAATCCGAGATCGAAAAATTTGACCACCTAGTGGTGTTGTGACGATGACATCAGGTGACTAATCAACTCAAACTGAGAAGGATCTTTTATCCAGCGTCCTTTATGCGAGTGGATCAAAACTTGTTTTTAGGGCCAATAGGAGGTTCAAATGCAATGGAAACAACTTTTATGTGTTTCTATGACCACAAATATAGAGTATTATGATGATCGGATGTCTGCATTGAGGGTAGAAGGAGCACCCGGGGTACCGTGATGAAGAATGATGCATTTTTTAAAATTATGATCAAGAAGGTGTGTTTCTCGAAAGACACACCTTGAATTTTCAGCCTGGCAGCGACAAGTGTTTCTGTGCTGCAGATAGTGAGGAACACAAAGTGTCTCTAAGAAGACACGACGTGTGTGCCCCGCCCATTAGTGGCTAGAGTTTTGGGTGGCACAAAGCATTGATACCGTGTGTTACCCTCATCACCCGGTGTGTGGGTCCATACACTGACTCAACATGTGTCATAAAATATACATTGAAACAGGTTGTATTACATAGTATGTACTCCACTACATGGCCTAACCTGACTGGATACCAAAGATACCCCATGAGAAGGTACACGATTTTGGACACATTGGTTGGAGCCCTTTAAATGGACATGACCAGTGTACATGGAGATTTCATTGGGAATTGGAACACACAATGTCACTCTCTTTCACCCTATGTATACTTTCTTATGCATGATAAGCCTTATGACACATGCCTTTGTACAGAGGCAGTACCCGAGGATAGAGGAAATGAGACCTGATGATTCTACAAACAATGTACTTCTCAGTACATGGATGGGTCCTCTTGTACAATGTTCCTTGGACCAGTTTCGTTGGGTTAGTTAACCTTTTCTCGTTCCCCTAATGTTAATTTACTATTTCCATCCGTAGGAGTTTGATCTATTTAGTATGAATTTATGAGATAGAGTCGGGTATCCCTTCGAGAGGCCTAGAGTTAGATCCTATGACCATTCTTAACCATTGGTAGAATTATGTGTTAGCATGACTAATCTTACTGGACAACAGTCATCTACATAAGAGGTGAATCCAAATGAGTTGTAGTACCTATCAAGGCCCTGTAAGAGATTCTCATATGTGTATTGTGATCTTTCCCAACTAAACAGTGTGTTCTCCTTAAATGAGTGTATATGTTTTCTCTCCAGATCTATTGGTGAATCTATACATCTCTTCTACTTTCAAGACAAATATTACTTATTGGATTGACTTCATTGGAGAAATAAATCATGTGGTGTGTGTTCTCCCAGATGAGTTATTTTGGAATCTTTGAACTTAATACCATGCATGGGTATGCGGTCGTTTTAGACTACATGTCTGGGTTTCGTGTATATCTGAAAGTGTGTATCTTGCAATATGTTTGATAGACATATACAGTGTATAATTTTTTGTACCTTTAATTGTTGTATTGTATTGTTGTTTTCCGGTTCATCTACTGAGTATTGTTATTCTCACCCATACACGGGCTTTGACTGAATGTGTTGTTTCTTGTGCAGACGAGAGTATTTTGATGGAGTCTAGGGGATAATAAAACCAGAAATACCATTTTTATATCCTTGCAGGACAAGGTGTTTCTATGGATATGAGCGGAAGTCCCAGTACCACCATTTTCTTATATGTTGGACATTGCAGTTGCATACTCTTTTTTGTTTGGTGGAATTTTGTTCTGGCCCAGCGTTCTTTCTGCATATTACTTTCATTGTATTATGTTGGTTAGGATTTGTTGTGTTAATAAATTTTATTCCATAGTGGATTCTACATTTCATCCATTGTGGTCATGGATATGTGTGTATGAGTACATGTAATAAGGCAATTCCTCCCATGTTAGTGATATTCCCACATAGTTCTAATCAGCATCCTCAGACCTATTAGAGGCAGGCTTGGGGAGTTGCGACATGGTCCCAAGAAGGACGAGTTGTGATAGAGTGGTATCAGAGGTGGTTGGTACTACCATAGAACCAAGAGTCAATGAGATTGTTTTATGAAAAAACTAATAAGTTTTTTGAGATTTAATTTCAGGCCAGGGACTATAGTGTCGGCGTACGCAGCTGACATATCAATACACCACGACTCAGATGACTTTCATTTCAACTCGGTGCATGGAAAAAATAGTTGTGGGGAATGAAATGAAATGTACATGAATCATATATGAATGGATGGTGTTTTCCATGTTCTTTTTGTTAGCTATTTGATATACTCTTTACCATGGAAAATATTGTATCCTTATAGAAATCCTACACAACACATACCCACTCGTATTCAGAAGCTGGACCATGAGGATGACCCCCTAAATGACAAGGGTTCGATATATAGACTAGTTCCGTAGGTGTAACCTGTAGGTGGTGCAGTTTTTGTACCACCACTAGTGGAGTAGCTCTTTGTACCAACAATACCTAAAGACGAGGATCACATGCTTATCACACCCCTTCAGTTTCACAGACTGAGACCCCATAGGTTATGAGGTGAGCCTGACCCTTAGGCAGCTGAGGAAAGGCATGAGGTGGTGACCGGATTTTTCTGTCTTGTGAGGACACAAATAGACCATATGGTGATCCTCTGATGGAGCCTTCATCAGGGTTCGGTGGGATGATGGTAGAGTTTTACCATGCGTACCCACTAAGAGGACACTCTTTTGCGGATAGAGTTTGAGAGGCTCTTTAGAGAGGTGTTATCTCTAGCTACACTTAGAGAAGAGTATATCTTGATGTTTCTTTTTCTCTAGTAGGGTAGTTAGATGGTGGGTAACTATTAATTGAGGTTCATAATCCCTTCATGGAACTTGGTGTATTTGTTCAGGAATATTATATCAGATGTTGGACCATCGAGTGAGGTCTACAGTTGGACATTCGAGCTACTATTTTGCCTCTATGGCCTTAAACTTATGCTGGAGTTCTCGAACATGCCTTGGTGGTCGAGGGATTATTTGTGGAGATGATACCTCCTTTGGTATTATACATGATTAAGATAGGTTCAAAGACCACAGAAGTAGGGATCATATGTCAGGCGTAGGGTTTGGGACATGGGATATGTCATATGATGACCTAGGACATGGGATCAACAGTCTAGGGCTCTCAAGATGGATCCAGTCAGCCTAGGGATAGGTGATTCTACTCGTGAGACAATGGTGGAAATCTCTTTAGAGACTATCCATATCATCGAGAGACTAATATGGAGGTGGTGGTTGGATAACTAAGGCAGATGTAAAGAGTGGAGTAGGAAGACCAGACAAGCGGTGGACATAGAATAGGATCTAGGAGAGCTAGAGGTGGATGCAGATGATTTGTTCTACTTCCACAACAACCCCCAGTAGGTCCTCACATGGATAATAGATATTGGGGACAAAGACGATGAAAAATAGATGCGTTCAAGGCATACAACCCATGGACACCAAGAATGATTTGAGGAAAGATCTATGAATTTTATACCTTATCTCCCATAATTAAAGACACTTGTTCTAGTCATTCCATTCTCGCAACATGTCTTGCACGAATACTTGATATTTAGGTAGACCCATTGACTCAACCCTTACACAAGGAGGAACCTATGAGAGGTGGCTCTATAATAATGCCTATTTGATAATAGTTTGATATTTCCCATGGAGGTGGGAGTTTTGGTTGGAACCTCTCGGTGGTATCATTGAGGTTTCATGATATCATTCTTGGTATGGATTGGATATCTTCAGTCCATGCCCAGATTGACTTCTTTAGGCAATGAGTGTTGTCTGTCAACAACAATGGGATGAGGTTTTCCACTATTAGTGAAAAGAAAACCCAATAAGCATAGAATGGGATAATTCGTAGGTGTGTGCAGCTGATCACTCATTAGCAGGTTATCCTTACACTCATATCAATATATGAAATGTGATTTAAGTTACGAAAAGTATTGGAAGAGTATGAGGAAATCTTCCCAAGAGATGTTACTAGATTACCCCTCCCCCCCAATGGGAGATCGACTTATGCATCAACATACTGCCTGATCTGGCACTGATATCCTCACCAGCTTATCGGATGGATCCCACAAAGCTTTACGAGATGAGGATTCAATTAGAGGTTTTTCAAAATAAGGTCTTGGTAAGACATACTATTTCTCCTTAGGCAACCCCATTGTTATTTTTCGACAAGGAAGATGGGAATATGAGGATGTTTATGGATTACCAGTGCCTGACCAGGTGATAGTGAAGAACATGTATCCATTTCTGAGGATCGATAGCCTATTTTCTCAGTTGAGAGTGACTTGATGGTTCTCTAAGGATTACCTCAGGTTGAGTTATCACTTGCATCAAGTATGAGATTATAACGTGCTAAATATGTATTTCAAATGCTTCTACGGTTACAATGAGCACTTGGTGATGTATTTCAGCATGATGAACACACCTATAGTGTTCATGGGACTTATAAAACACATAATTTATATATACTTATATCATCTTATAGTGGACTTCATTGATGAAATCCCTTTATACTTGGTGTTATAGGAGGAGAAGGTGTGATTAGAACAGATGGTTCTAGAAAAAATATAAGAGCACCAACATTATGGGAAGCTCTCGATGTTCTAGTTCATGATACAAGAAGTCCACGTTCTAGGACATGTTATCACATAAAACATAGTAGTAGTGGATCCGGCCAATGACGTGGTGCTGTTAGCATGGGTCCCACCCCAGAGCGTGATATAGGGTTGGAAATTCCTTCGGCTGGAAGGATACTTCTGGAGATTTATACCTAATTTCTTCCAGATATCAGCACTGATTGTAGCCTTGACCTAGAAGTGGAAGCATTTTTTATATATGGAGAAGTGTCAACACGCTTTCCATTTGTTGAGGCCATGTTTGACGAGCACATCATACTTTAAATTGCCAAAGGAGGGTGTCAGGTACGTATTTTCTACAAAGCATTAGGTATCATGCTTGGATATGTCCTAATGTAGAGAGCAGTGGTTATTTCTTATGGTTCACATGAGATAAGGTCACAAGAGCAGAACTCTGTGACCCATGGCCTAGAGTTGGAAACAATAGTCTTCTCATTGAAGATATGGTGACACCACCTAATGAGTGAACGTTTTATCATAAACTATGACCATAAGTTCCTCAAGTACATCTAATATTATAAGGATGTAAATATGAGGTAGAGGCAGTGTCTAGAGTTTCTCCATGATTACGAATTTGAGATCATCTATAATCCTCAGAAGGGGAACATTATTGCAACTGCACTCAGCAAGGGATTTAGTTTGTAGCTACTGAGTGAGGCGACTAAGCAGTTGGACATGCTATAGTTACCCTTCTTGGATAAAGATGATGTGGGTTATATAAATTAAATTGTTGTCACCCCTAAAATCATACAGCGAGTCAGGGAGGCACAGCTAGGGGATTTAATCTATGATACATTACTAGCTTATTTATCCACATAACATTCTTCTGATGGATATTCTCTAGGTGGGGAGAACATATTCTTTTTCATTTAATGCCTAGTTGTGCCGTTGGCATTGATGGAGGAGGTTCTAAGAGAGATTCATTCATCCCCCTTGGTGGTACATCCAGGATTGGTGAAAATGTACTAGGACCATTGACGTCAGTTCTGGTGGACATGTGTGATGAAGTTAGAAGAAGAGTTCATTTCTCAATGCCTTATGTGCAAATAGATAAAGGTTGAGAAAAAGGTTCCAGTAATGTTTTATCACATTCTAGAAGTTCCAGGGTGGAATTGGTATGGAATTCAATGGAATTAATGATGGGATTACCACGAACGTTGAAGAGAAAAGATTATATCTGGGTGATCATCAACAAACTCACCATGTCGGCCCACTTCCTAGCTATCAAAGACCAGTGTTCCATTGAGATCTTGGGATGACTCTAAGTGTAGGAAATATTTCATCTTCATGGAGTCCATTCAAAAACATTATCGGATCATGACATGTGCTTCACATCCTGGTAATGGAAGGGATTGTAGGGGTGTTTTGGGACTCGATTATGCTTGAGCACAATGTTCCATATCCGTACCAATGGTCAGACGTAGGGGACCATTATAGTGAAGGAGGAAATGTTTTGGGACTTTATCATTGACTTTGGTTGTAGTTGGGAGGACCGCCTACCAATAGTGGAGTTTGCATACAATAACAACTACCAGTCCATTGTTGGCAAGGAATAGTTTAACCCCTTATACATGTGACCCTTCCAGTCACCAATTTACGGGACCGACTCTGGAGAGTCAGCACTCATTTGTACAGAGTTGGTGCCAGCCACCACAGAGAAGGTGCATATCATGCAGGAGTAGATAAAGAATACACAGAGATGGAATATGTCTTATTCTAATAGACAACAGAGATCTCTAGAGTTTGAGGAGGAAGACCATATATTCCTTCAAGTCTCACATCAATAAGGGTTGATGATATTTGGGTGGGGAGAAAAGTTGTCTATGAGGTTCATTATCCCATTTCAGATACTACATAGAGATATCAAGGTGGCATACTTTCTATCACTACCGCCATAGTTGTACCCAATGAATGATGTCTTCCTTGTATCACAACTGAAGTGGTACGTTAATGACCCATCGCATGTCAATGACATAGATGATATAGACATCGAGGATGGAGTAAAATTCACAAATTTTTTAGTGGAGATCGAGGATTGATAGGAGGGGAACCTTTTTTGGTGAGTTATTCCCCTAGTGTGTCTTCGGTGGAAGCATGTGAAGCTTTAGAAGAGAAAATGGGAGCATGAGTCTCAAAATCGTGTGCAATACCCACATCTGTTTGATTAGACTTTCATTTTGGATTTATGGGGGGTAGAGAATGTAATTTCATATATTTTTTTAATTATTTTTAAATTTTATATGGAATTATTTTGAGACCAGGTTTTTTGATGGCATGCGATTCCATGGCTTGGAGTTCCCAAAATAAATTTTTGAAATAAATTAAACCTCAAAAAGCACATGCGTGCAGTTTTTCCTAAAAATGAAATAAATTTCAAATCGATGGATTGATATGAGATATGAGGGAAACCATAGATTCAGAGCAGTGACTTTGCCTTAGGAAAGTCCTAACAATGACCAATGTGGATCAACTATAGGAGGTATTTTTTGGACGTTTAAAAGGAAATAAAATAAAATAAAATATTTTATTTATATTAATTGTTTCCTTAAATAAAGGTTCATAATCCTCCCCTATTAAAACCTACATATGGAATATTTGAAGAGTTAACTACAAGACCATTCTAATGAGGATTCTCATTTGAGCGTTGGAGGAGAACACATTGCAGGCGATGACGATGCGATCAATCGACGCATCTCAGATTCAATGAACCTCACCAATGAACATGAAACATCGATCATTATATATCCAAATCGAAGAAGGGGTGTTGTTTCTATTTTTTCATTCCATGTTCTTCAATTTATTGACAAATGAAGATCAACCAAAGGATATGATGATCAACATATCGTGCATTCTTGCAGGAGGATGTTATATTATATTTCTTCTGTGATTTTAATTTGGGAAATGATTTTATGATAAATCTTTGATTATCGTTTTTTGGCCTATTACACCAACTAATGTGAGAGGATCGATGCTGTGATGAATGATGGAGGATTTTCATTCCTATTTTTTTCATTGATTTTTTTCATCCTTTTTAAACCTGCATTTTCTATGTTCTTCATGGGGTTGTGAACAACATATCATTGAGTGTTTGTTTTGAATTGAAATGATCTGAAATTATATATAGATAATCCCGACAACCTAGTGAATTTGGGACAGTAATAGAAGGTGACGAATTGGTTAAGATCAAAGAATATGATTCATCAATTATTCTTTCTGCGGGTGGATAGAAACATATTTTGTAGAACAATCCGTAGAGAATAAACAATGGAAACAACTTTTCGATGTCGGGAGAACCAAAAAAATGGATTATCTAACTATTCAGATGGATGTATCGAGGATTGGGGGAGCACCCAAGGCACAGTTACAATGAACACGCGTTATGGAAAATTCCAATCAACACAGCATGTACCCCTAAGAACACTCTGTGTAGGGTTTTCCTGGTAGAAGTTAGGGTTTTTGCGTTCCACATGGCAAGGAATGTGACATGCTTCTAAGAAGACATGGAATGTGTGTCCCCACCCAAAGGTGGCTAGAATTCTGAGCAACAGGAAGTGTAGATATGATGTGTGAAAATAGTCACACGACATGTATGTCCTCATGCAGACTCAGCACATATATTGAAAGATACACTGACACAGGGTGGAGTACATGGCATGTACTCCACCGCACAACCAGACACGACTGGATATGTGGGATACCCATGTACTAGTACATGGTCTAGGATAAATTTATTGAAGTCGTGTAGGATCACATGGCCAGCGTACACGGAGCTTTACCCGGGTAGCATAACATAGTGTGTCGCGCTTATACACACCATACATACATTATTTTACACGACAAGCCTTATGACATAGGCCATTGTATATGGGCATTACTTAGGGTCGGACGACATGTAGTGTGACCCTTCTACATGCCGTTTACTTTTCAGTAAGTGGCTTGATCCTCTTGTCCATCATTCATTGGATAGGTTTTTTTGGGTTAGTTCCCCTTTTCTCATTACCGTGAAGGTCAGGTATCATTTCCATCCACATGATTATGATCCCTTTAGTAAGAAATTATACAATATGGTTAGGAATCCATCTAAAATGCCAAAATATATATCCCCTATCCATTATTTCCCCTAGGTAGAGTCAGGTATCGATGTGATCAATCCTACATGACAATGATTCTCTACATAGCAGCTGAATCAGACTGAGTCACGATATCCGTCAAGGCCTTGGCAGTGATCCTCATATGTGTAACATGATCTTTCCCCACTCAGGAGTGTGTTATCCTCATATGAGTGTACATTTTCTCTGTTCAAATCTATCAGTTCATCTATCTCTCTCATGAATTTTCATGACGAACAGTTCTTCTTGAACGGAAGTAATCAGATCTATCAGACTCGTGGAGTGAATTCTCCCAAATAAGAGCTTTGTGGAATCGTTCAACTGAATACCAAGTGTGGGTATACAGTTTTTGTAGACTACAGGTTGTAATTTTGAGTATATCTAGATCTTTTTCTCTTACTATATGTTTGGTAGCCATATACTATGTTATTGTCTATTGTATCTTTACTTTGTGTATTTCATTACGATTTTTGGGGACCTCTACTGAGTATTTTTATACTCAACCCTTCAAAGGCATATACCACATGTGACATGTCTTGTGTAGATTAGCATCCTTATTATGGAGTCAAGGGCAGACCAGGACCAGACTGATCTTCTTTAATTCCTTCCAGGCCGAGGTGTTCCTATGGCTACGAGTGGCAGTCTCAGTACCTCCTTTTTATTATTGGTTGGTCTTTGTAGGTTCATACTATTATTCATTTGGTGGTATTGTGTTCTGGACTATTTTAGTTTCTTCTAATTACATCCATTTTACCATGTTGGTTGGTTTTACATATATGCATGCATGTTATTCCATTAGGGTTTTTACTTTTTATCAATTGTGGGCTCGTAGATGTGTGCATGCCAACATGTACTTTGGTAATATCTCCCATGTACGTGATATACCAACTTGGGGCTAGTCCCCTGCACCTGGCCTATAGGAGGAGGGATTGGGGAGTCCCGGAAGGAGCCCCACTAGGATGGGTCGTGACACCGATCTACAATGTGGAGGATATATATTGGTTCACCTTATGTGACAAAACCTCTATCATTCAATGGGACTATATACCAATTTGTATTGTATTAGTGTATATGTTCACTAGGGAATATATTTCTCACATTGGGATGTAACGAAAAAGAGTAGGTTGTCATGGGATTATATCATCTTTCATGATATACATATCAGTGGTGGTCATTAATCTAATACTCAAAGGTGGGGGATGAAATCAAAGATATATGATGGAGGGATTTTATTGAAATCTTCTTATAAAAGTATTATATCCATGAACAATGAATGGATATAGAAATGAAATTCATGAATCTGAGGTAGATGGAGGATAAAATTATTTCAATGTATATAGCATGCTTCACATGGTTATAAAGATATGATGTGGACTACATACATAATCCATGGGGATAGATTTTTCGATTCTCTAATGGTTTAAACCCATTCCTCAAAAGGGGCCTCGTTTCCCAAATATTCTCATCATATGACGATATAGTCTCATGTTCTAATAAGACAGAAATGTATTATTCTATTTATTATGAATTTAAATTAAAAAAAGATAATAATAGTGTTGTCAAAAACTCTAGAAAAAGGAAATAAATAAATGGTGAAGAAGGGAAGACATGATCTTCCATTCTTCTATAATTTTTGGATGAAATACCCTAGAACATTCTTAAAGGGAATGTGAGCTTGTTAAAAGTGTGTCGAAAATGGACAAATGTCTCGTGATCATATGGGGATGAAAGATGCTATAAATATTCAATGCTAAAATTGAAAGAAGACGTGACATTATAGACATGAATTTCCTAAGCATCATGGAATCATTCCCAAAATAAAGCTAAGGGATAACATAAAATCATATTAGGTCAGAATTATGGAGGTCGATGTTCATAACAATGTGTTGGTGGGTAATTTAATTATTTAATCAAACATAGATAATGATTTATTTGATTATAGAGCCTTAAATTCTTTTATATCAACCTAATTTTCCAAGAGAATTAGATATTTCCTATTTTATTTAATAAGGGTTTTGTCATTTGAAACTTGAAGGGATGAATCATTGAATAAAATTTGTGTCAATTATTCCCCATTATGGAATATAAATGTGTGTTCTCTACTAATTTTATTGTCATACCTACTATTGAATTTTAAATAATCCACGATATGGGTTGTGTTTCGAACAATGATGTAAAATCTATTGCAAAAATAAGGATGTTATAATTTTTGAGTATGATGTGGTATCCCTTATCTTTAAGGAAGAAAAAACAACATCTAATTCTCATCAAGATCCACCACTAGTAAATCTACAAATTTAAATTATTGCGGAGGAATGGAATGAAATAACAATGGGTGGGGAAAATTTATTCAAAATAGAGGATGTACCTATTGATTAATAATATGTTGGCTTCTTTCCCGTTGATTTAACATGGCATCATCCAAAGTCGTAAATAGAGTTCTCTATTGACTTAATTCCATATTAGAGGAGCATATCAAAGATGCCTTATAGAATGGACACTATGGAATTTGTGGAACTTAAGAAAAAAATATAGTATTTGAGTGATATGAGATTTATTCTCCCTTATGATTCTCTATGGGGAGACCCTGTTCTTTTTGTTGAGAATAATGATGGATCTATGAGGATGTGTAATGACAATATAGAGATAAATGCTATAATAATAATGAAAAAGTATCCCATATTTCGCATTGATGATTTATTATTTAAAATTATTGGAGCACAATATTTTTATAGATTGGACTTCAATATGGATATTATCTATTTCTTGTGAGGTAGAAAAAAATTCCAAAAATAGTCTTTTGAACTGGGTATGGGCATTACGAGTTTAATGTAATGCCTTTTGGGCAGAATAATGAACTCTAAATTTTCATAGTTCTAATGAACTGAATTTTCAAGGAATATCATAATGAATTTGTTGTGGTATTTACTTTTGATATCTTGGAATACCCGAAAAGATATAATGACTTTGAAAATCACTTCTGCACTATTCTGAAGTATCTTAGATGAAATTAATTATAAGTTATGTTTAGAAGGTTTAAGTTTTTGATTTAATCAGTTTCCATTCTTTTATACATTGTCTCTATGGATGGAATATCTATTGATGCTATGAAGACAATGGTAGTTCAAGAATTTCCTAAGACAATGTACATAACTGAGGTTCATAGTTTAATTGGTTTAGTTGGTTATTATTGGTGTTTCATTAAGGACATCTCCAATTTGGCCAAACTAATTACCAAGCTTACACATAAAGGGGTTAACATTGTATGGGAAAATGAATGTGATGACTGTTTCGACGAATTGAATATTATAATAGTGAATTATCTAATCAAACTCTACTATTATGGAATGAGGGGTTTGTGATCTATAGTGATGCATCAACAAAAGGACTTGGTTATGTCCTCAAACATAATTATAGTGTTATTTTCTATAAATCACGACTATTAAAAATATATGAACAAAAACTATCCTACTCATTATATTGAGTTAGATATTGTGATATTTGCTCTAAAAATATAGAGACATTATCTCTAAGGTGAAATATGCCTGATATATTGGGGTCCCAAGAGTCTAATGTATATTTTCTCATAGAATTAACTCAATATGAGGAAGTGGAGATTGCTATAACTACTCAAGAATTATGATTATTTCATACACTACTGCCCAGGAAAAGAAAAATAAGGTGGATACTGCATTGAACAGGATAGATAAGATGATTAAAAGATATCATGTATTGATGGATCTCTTAAATGTTGACATGG
Source organism: Viscum album (assembly GCA_963277665.1). NCBI lineage: Eukaryota > Viridiplantae > Streptophyta > Magnoliopsida > Santalales > Viscaceae > Viscum > Viscum album. The sequence continues at coordinate 767,670,953 of OY728162.1, forward strand.
TAATTATAAATGAAGGTGAAACATCATTATATTCACAATTTTTTTCACAACTATATTAATTATAAATGAATAAAATCTTTACGCCTGGTGATGAGAACCTTCAAAATAAATTTTATGTTGTGATAGATGGGATGTTGGTTGACCTCATATATGAATATGGAATTAAGAAATTTTGGAAGATGATCTACTTTACCTCCAAAATAAAGATGAAAAGGGAGTTATTGGATGATTTTCATAGCACAAATTTCTCTATACATCCCGGTGATACTAACATGTATAGGAATTTTATGGATCATTACATGTCGTACTACATGAAGTGGGAAATTGTTGATTATGTATCAGATCTCTATTATGTCAACAATTGAAGGCCGAAATACAATATATTAAAGGAGTCATGAATCCTCTATCAATTACGACATTGAAATGGGATGACATCACAATTGATTTTGTCACTGCATTACCAAAATCTCCAAGAAATAATGACGCAATATGGGTAATTGTGGACAGAATTACAAAATCTACACATTTATTCACATCAAGGGAGGATTTTCCACTTGAGAATATTGAAAAAATCCTTATTAATGATGTTGTAAAACTCCATGGTGAACCTATTTCAATAGTGTCTCACTGTGATCCATGATATACTCTTAAATGCTGATAAATTAAAAAAAATAGTGAACACCATCATTCATTTGAGTACTGCATACCACCCAAAAACTGACTGGAAATCGGAAAGGATGATCTAAACATTATATGAAATTTTGGGATCATTTTCACATGACGTTAAAGGCATGTGGGATTAATATATATTTTTTTTGGAGTTTTACTAAAATAATAGTTCCATTCAATTATTCAATGGGTACTATATGAAGAATTTGTTTGGAATGAAATACCGTATGGAATCTTGATGGGATAATGTTGGAGAAAGGAGTCTTGTGGTCCCAAAGATTATGGAGGAAACAAGAGTGAATGTAATGACTATTAAGGTCCATATCAATATATCACGAAGCTGAAATAAAATATATGGTGAAAACCGAAGGAAGTATTTGGGGTTTCATGTGGGATATCATGTTTTCTTGAAAGTATATCCCTGGAAGGGTGTTATAAGATTTGGGAATAAATGTAATCAGAGCCCTAGGTACCAAGGCCCTTTAGAAATTATGGATAGAATTGGAGATGTTAAATATTGTGTCGATATTCCTCCTAGCCATTCTAATGAACACAATGTATTCCATGTCCCAGTGATGTTAAAGTACATGACAAACCCAATGCATGTCCTCAATTTTGAAGGCATACAATTGAAACATGACATATCATATCGTGAATAAACTATGAAGATTCTAGACACTCAATAAAATTTTTGAGGAATTATATGACTCTACTGGTAAAGATACGTTTGAAAATTCCGAAAATCGTTGAGGCAACATGGGACCTTGAGGAGAATATGATGAAGAACTACCCAAATCTTTTTGTGAGGTAACATTCTTGTAATTTTGAGGTTGAATGTTTTGTGAGGTGATAATGTAACACCCCATGTTTTAGTAAATAAATTTTATATATTATTAATAAAACAATAAGTCTATAAAAACCACTTTGATATTACCTATCTAGTAAAAATAATTTTTCCACCTTTGTGATTTTACGTTCGAAAAACTGACATACACTGTTGCGTTTAATAAGATATTTTGAGTTTCATAAGACAAACATATTTTTTTGTTAATATTAACATACTCTTATAAATAGTAATATGAATATAATATATCCCTTATGAATAGTAAATAGTATTATTATTTTAATATAATAAAGATATAAGAATATGTGATCTTGATTGATTTTTCAAGGTGATATGATAACTAATATAGACTTAAAGTTCTTATTTTTTGAATAAATTGTGATTTTATATAAAAATTAAATAAATAATATTTAATAAATAATTACCAAAAAATGGTGTTCATTTTTGAATTCTATATGTTGAAAAATGGTTAGGGGGAGTTTTTTGGATTTTTTTTAAATACTAAAATTTTGGATGAATAGTAAAATATGGTAATTTACTATATACATACATTATAAGATAAATTCACTATTATGAGAATCATGCATGATTTAATCACACTTTTTTGAATCTCACATTCACATATTACTAGTAATGGTCACAAGAATCAATATTATTTGTTGTGTTTGGAAAAATAATAATATAATGGGAAAACCCTCCTCTCCTCCACTCTAACCCCCTCCCTCATCTCTTCGATATTATATGACTTTAAGATAATAAAATTTCTTCCCAAATAACGTTCCTTAGTAACTCCCCACGTCTAATAGCTCTTGTATTTTCCAAAAGAACAAATCCCATTCCCTTAAAGAGATTCTAAAGGAGGTGGATTGAAGAGGTAAATTCACATTCTATTTCATTCAGTTTCATTTCATGTTTCTTTCTACAATTATTCTGACATCATCTCATATGTACAAATGAACATGATAACTCTAGTATCATTTATATATAAGAATTATATCATGTGAATGGATGTACCGTCATCAATATCCTTACTCTCTCTCTCTTTTATTTTTATAAAAAAAACTTAATCGTCTATGTGGTTCCAATTTACAACCTTCATGGACAACGTACTTTTGTTCAGAAATTTCCACATCAACAATGGTACTAAAACCATTTCATGGTTCAAAATGGCTAAAATATATGTATTATAACCTATTTAATATTCATTAACCTGTATATGTACATAATATTAAATCATATTAACAAACCAGTTCCGAATAATCAAAATACTGCTAAAATAATATATGTGAGTGTAATTAATATTTAATATCATGATTCATCATCAATAAATGAAAAAAATGATATAAATTACAATTAAAACATATCTATCTTCATAAATAATGATTAAATTAAATTCTGGATATTTTAATACATTCAACATGAAGTCAATTACTTTAAATCAAGTGAACCGATTATAAAAATCAAGATAACGAACACTCAGGAATGATTAAATTCAATATTATAACATATTAATAAAGGCATAAATAAAATAAAAAAATTTATGATGTATTATATAAATGACTAGTAATTTCTAAATTAAGTTATTAATGAGTTTAATTTCATATTCTAGGACAATAAGGTCAAGAATGGATCATTCATACTTAAGGTAAGGGTTTTCCACCCAAACCTCTATTTTCATTCGAGATTCAATATTTTCCTACATACCTCAATGAAATTATTATATATTTTTTTAATACATAGAAATTATGTGTGAGGGTTATATATATCTTGACCAACCATAATCCTTCTTTATTTTATGGATAGATAAATGTCTTAAAAGGATGTTTCAAAATTCATTCCAAAATACAAGCCAGATTCATTGGAATTTCTCAATTTATTACTTATTTTCAAGGGAACTATATAATATTTTTTTGGAAACCATTATCTTTATAAAATTCTTAATTTATTTATTAAAATACAACATTACAAAAATTATGATTTTATACTGTTATTTTTTCAAAAGAACTATTCTTTTCATAACAAAAGAGTATTTATCTCAAGAATTACTCAATGATTTTATAATAGTATCTTCATACATTTCAACAGTCATGTTAGTTATTATGTATTATTGGGATTAATATTTTATTATATCATCTATCATATTTCAATTAATAGTTTTTGATAATTTTTATTGTGTATATTCTATCTTAAAACAATTCACCATGTTACTCCAAATGGTTAGTGTTTATGTTTAATGATTAGTGAAAGTTATTTATGTTTCATAAGTTACTTTCAATATGAATGTATGTGTTGTTAATGTTTATTACCATTCATGATAGGAATTAATTCGACTTAGTAAGTGTCATGTGGGGCCTGTTTTAGCCCCTCAGTGCATCATTAAGTCCTATGAGACAAACGACAGTCTTGGCAGAAGGCCTTGACAAAATGGTTATTTATGTTCTTAGCATGAGGCATTGACAGTATGGTTTTGATATACCACATTATGAATTACATAAATATGAAAATAGTGTGGATTGTTCATGTGGTTATTTGACGAGTAGAATACCCATGATTATGTTTGATTATGGAACTATTTATTCAGCTCCTATTTTCCACAGAATGTGTTCAAGTTTATTTTTAATGGCATATGTATTTAGTTATTCACCATGCCTAATATTTATGTTTATGATAACTTCCACTATAATACTTAACATTACTAAGAATTTGATCTCACCCCTTTATTATGTTGTATTTTCAAAGGACATAATGATGTTTATTATGGATGACCTGTAGGGATACACATATAGTTGTGGATGTTCCCAATAAAACATATATATTATTTTTCATTACAGATTATAATGTTGAACTAATTTAGGTATCTTGTATAAAATATACTAAAATAAATTGTCCTTCAGCATTCATATTTTTTTTATATTCCAATGATATAAAATAAGGAACAGACACTATGAAATTGGGTACCGGTCCTTACAAATTGTGAATGTCCTTTTTATGCGGGTGTATGCCTTTTTTTTATGCATAATGAATTATATATTTTATAAAATTCAATGATACATTTTATGAGACATTTTTTTTAATTTTAATTAATTTAATTTAAATAAAACTTCATTAACATGAATTTAAAAATTATTGATTCTGTTAAGGGAGGTGTATTATAAAAAAATCTTATCAATGTTAATGTTTCATTTAATAAAAAAAAGTCAAAGATTTAAAGAATTCATTAGACATGATATTTTCATTTAATGTTCTCTCCTACAAGAAAATTATTTTAAATATGTATTTTTAAACTAGAATGAAATATTTTTCCTTTTTATAGATTATGTATGTGGAATGGGTAAAATACCAACTAAGGCTTTGAATTTGGGCACGTTATCATTTCATGTTTTTGTTCATCAATTTATTGTTCATGGATCATTCTTGTTTTGAGGTATGATGGTGACTCATAGAGTCATAAGGATGTATGAGGGTAATTTTGTTTTATTTGGTGTCCCTAATTGACTCATCCATCCATGTTTTCCTTACATTTTATTATTTCTAGTGTTTAAGCATGTTGTTTTATGAATGATGAATAATTGTTGTTGTTTCGTACAAGATAGATACATGTGACAACGAGTTATTATTTATGGATTATTATCTATTTTACATGATTATTTTTTTGGCATGGGAATCCAATGTATGTATGCATCATGGAATAATTTTTTATAAAATTCCAACTGAAATTTAAAGTTATTTTATTTGAAAAATAATTCTAACTATGGTTTTTATGATTCTCTTGTGATATTCACCAAACAATGGTTCTTGGGACACCCTCTGGTCCTTTTTATAATCATGTTGGGGATGTTTGGTGGATGGAAAACTCATGTTGGTTCATTTGAATGTTCTTCCAAGTCTTCATATGTTTATGAATATTCCTTTGTATAATTGAATGATAATTCTAGTCATTTTTATAAATTTTCTCTGTCAAAATTCATGTCATTTTATAAATTACTATTCATATATGAAGATATGTTTGTGATTGAGTAATGACGTTGATGATTTTTATTGGGATAATTAATAGCCACTAGAATCTTGTGAATATATGATTATTTCATATTTTTACTCTTTCTATCATTCATAATAAGTTATTATTTTTCATATATATGTGTAATGGTTATATTTCAATGGATTTTGTTTTATTGGTGGTTAATTGAATGTGTGTGTTTTTGGAAATAATATATATGGGAGTATAGATGCGGATGTATCATGTAATAATCATGTGTTCCATAATATACAGATTTAGGGTTACCTGATTTTTAATTCAAATACACCATGGAAATTGGTTTTGACTGGCTTAGAATCCTTGTGTTTTATAATTATGATTAGTAACATTGTTGGATATTTTTCTCTTGAGACTGTGGAATGATTTATATAAAATTTAAAAATCTACTTTTAGTAGTTACTTATTTATATTTAATTTTCAATATAAAAATAAAATTCATTTTCATTATGAAATGAAAATATCAGTGATGAATATTTTTCTTTAAATATCGTACTTTTTTTGCAGAAATGTTTTTTGGATAAAAATATTTAAAGGATGTTCCACAATAATAATAAAATAAATCATTAAGGATGAAAAAATGTTGTTAACGTTTGAAAAAAACTATTTTTTACTTATTATATTTAATGATGTATTTATTTATAAAATTTTTCTTGCACTACCAAAAAATAGTTATCTACAACACTACAATTTCACAGCGCTAAAAATTCACTAATAAAGGGCACTTTTAGAAGCACTAAAATTTCCCTATTAACAATACCCATTTATCAATGTTATTTTAATGGGGACTGAATTTATTTCCAGGTATTACATTTATATTGAAAATATGGCTTTGAAATATTATCATTTTTCACAATTTTATGTCATTTATAATCAAATGTATAACAATATATATGTATTTTATATATATTCATATATATAAATTTAATTTTATAAATGAATAATTAAACATATTTACATATAAAATATATTTCTCAATATATAATCCTTATCTAAATAAAAACTAATGTCCATTTTATATAAAATATAATTATATTAATATATATATAGATATATAATGTGTTTCTTTGTCTATTTGTGTGTCCCTAAATTAACAAAATGAGATATATTATCTATATATTCTAACATATGAACATACATATTAATATATAATATATGTAAATATATTTAAATAGGTATAATTATACATAGAAACATACCTATATAATATTTATGTGTGTGTGTTGTATATATGTATTTATTTATTTATAAACACACACAAAAACATATTTTATCAATGTATTTAAAACCTGGTTTTTAAATTAATATCAATATATCTATCATATACGGATAAAATAAATATAATTATATAAATATAAAAAAATACATATAAAAATATATATTAATAAATGAATAAACATATAAACATATAAATATAACTATATATGTATATATAACAACCACTACAAAAAAATTAGTCTATTGCTATGGGTTGGAACCTTGGATACTAGTCCAAAAACACTGGCTATAGGTTATAGACATGGTGATTTAAACAATGGCTGGTATTGGTGGGGATATAGGTCAAGACCTATAGCCGTGGTATTAAACCGTGGCTATAGTCCTATTTCCATGGTTTGAACCGTGGATTTAGCCCTAGATTTTTGGTTATAACCATGGCTAAACACTTAAAGCCACATTTTGAAACTATGTCAACATCTTAAGGCTCCCATGGATATAGCCACAGTTTGAAACCATCGCTATATGGTTTTCCATTTCATAAAAAACACCCCCACCCACCCCTTATAAATCCCCCCCTACGGCAGCAGCCCTCCCCCATGAAATACCCCCCTCTACTCCCCCTGGAAAACCCCCCTAGATAGTAGACACCCCCCCAGAAAGGCCAATGATAGACCCCCCTGCTCAAGGACATACCCTGGACACCCCCCCCCCCAAGACAAAACATGGACATACCATCCCCCCACCTAGGAAAGACCCACCACCCCAAAGACAGGCCTGTGACACCCCCTGGCCAGCCCCCCCCCCCCACTACTCGCTGCCCCATAAACCCCGCTTCCATTCCTCCATAGACCCTGGACAGAATATCCTCACACCAAGACAGACCATTGACACACCCCACACCCTAGACAACCCCCACTCTTCCTCACAATCCTCCTTACCCCATGAACCCCCTGGCAGTTCCCCCATACCCGAGATAGACTCCCCTCCCCCACAAGAAAACCATGGACACCCCCCTCCACCCAGGACAATCCCCCCATCCCCCCTCCCTTACACATGCACCACCTAGATCCCCCCCATGTCTCTTAGAAGACTCCCCCCAAGCACAGTCCCTGGACACCCCCTCCCAGACCCTAGACACCCCCACCCCCTACAACGCCCCTTCTACCATGCAAGCCCCCCCACTCCTCCCTACCCTCCCACACCTTATGCACCCCTTCCATCTCCCTCCAGACCCTGAACATCCCCCAGAACCTGGACATGCTCTCCTCCTCCCCCAAGGACCGTCCCTGGACACCCCACCCTTGTAGCACCTCTTCGTTACCTATGGAAAGCCCCCCCCCCCCACCTCCCTTCCCCCACCCACTCCCTTCCCCATTAACCCCTACCATTCCCCCCCAAACCTTTAGCAGACTCCCCTTTTTCCCAAGACATACCATGGACACCCCCACGGCTATGGCACCCCTTCCCCCATAAACCCCCCACTCTTCCTTGCCCCCCCCTTCCCCATGCACCCCATGCCATCCCTCCATGACCATATCTGATCCTAATCTGTTGCAGTAGGGGTTTTCAACATTAGAGTCTTAATCCATGGAATTATTCCTTGTATAGAAATGGTTTGAACTATCAACGTAGTAAATGTATGTCCATGGGTTAACCTTGGAAGATAGATTATAATACCACGGTTAATAACATGGAAATTATTGGATATATCCATTATCCTATCAATGGTAATTTTTAACTGCACCCAAGGTTAAAGCATGGATCATGGTCCATAATTACACTTTCAAAGCCATGTGAAATAGGACCTACAACCACAGTTAATATACATGTTAGTTAAATCCTACCCAGCTATACTTAATCACCAAATGCGTCCATAATAGTTGCACCGTATTGCAGTGCACCCATCCTCTAGCTGTGAGAAAAAAAACACCACCTTACAAATAAAACTGAACTCAAATATAATAAAATATACATCATAAGAATTAAAAATATCTCCAATATAAGAAATATAAAATATCCATATCAATATCATTATAATAAGGAATACTATTTGATACAATTAAATCTATAAACCAGGAATAAAATTTACATCTAAAATCTACCTCAATATCAGCACCACCAGAGCCATCATGACCCCCATAATTTCTTATAGAAACACCAATATCATTATCAACTCCTCTCAGACCATCGCTTCCACCACCACCCTCATGATTGTTTAAATATTCATTGGTTTCTACAACTTAATCAGTGGATGGTCTTAAGGATACTAAAAAACACAATGAATACAAATGAGAAACCATTTAACTAAGGAAAACGTTCAATGTTTATATGTTTATTCATATAATTTCATTATGTTACCAATAAAATACATAAAATATTTCCTACAAATGAGAACACATATAAATAATGAAAATCCTAAAAAAACATTCATCAGGTCGGCCCCCTGGCCTGTAGACCTCCCCCTTATCCCCTTACCCTACTGACCTCCCCCGCCCTTCCATGCATACCCCCCCGCCCCCTGCCCTGCAGACCTCCGCCCTTTTCTACACTATAGACCCCCCCTAAAGTCCACCCACTCTACCCTATAGACCTCACACTTCCCCGAATCCCTCTACCACCCCTCGCCCTGCCCTACAGACCCCCTACCCTACAGACCTGCCCCCATGCCCCACCCCACATTCGTGCAGGCCTACCCTACCCCTTTCCATGCACGCCTCCCCATTCCCTACACCTCTAACAACCACTACACCTACCCCATAGACCACCCCATTTCCTTCAAACCAGCCCCCTACAGCCTCACCCCACCACCATCCCCCTCCCCCTTCCCTACAGACCTCCCCCCTGCACCCTCCCCCTACCCTGCAATCCTCCCCCTGTCCCTTTCCCTGTATTCATCCCCTTACCCTACAGAACACCCTGCAAACCACCCACTGCCTCATGCCCCTTCCCCCTCCACCTAACCATTAGTCACCCCTTCCCCTAGCCTCTAGACCTCCCCCCTACCCCATACCCTTCCACACGCCCCACCCCCTGCACCTCACCATTACCCATTGCACTATAGACCACCCCCTACCTGGCAGACATATCCTCTACCCCTACCCTGCAGACATCTCCCCTACCCTTATCCCCTTCCCCATCCCCCTACCCCTGCACCTGGTTAAAAAAAGTATCCCCTAATATGGAGGGCCCCCACTTTGAGTATGTGGGGTAGTGTTGAAATCCATGAAATAATATAGAGGACGCAAATCCTGTAATAAATATGTTGTAAAGTTAGTATATAACTCTGCATAGAAATACGGGGAACCATCCGATGTCACTAGAAAATCATTTATGGATTACCTAACCACGTGAAAATTTTGATTATGTTATCCAGTCCTAGTAGTCTCCTTTGTAGGGAAAATAATATCAAACACTTTAAGATTCATCTTAACGATTATATTATGTGTAATATGATCATACCAACATTCTCTACATATAAAATTACTCTAAATATAATATTGAAATTTTGGATGCTGACACATATGTGAGAATAAATTTGACACATAGGAAGTCACATAGTATTCTAAATGTACTTCTCATATCATGGGTTTTGAGTCCTAGTAATATGCAGGGAATATAATATTTTAATATATCCATTATGATTTAACTATTTACTCTATCACAATACGGTATACGACATATGGGACTGATGAGTTAGACATGCGTCTTCCGCCAGTATACATCAAGCCAATCTAACCAAACATAAATTTCATGTTTCCCCTTTAAACATGGTGTGTGAATCATTAGGGTTAATATGTGTGTCCTCTTCTGAAACCTATGTAATTTTATTGATATCATACATGTATATACCCTAGATCACACCACATTTGTGTTCAGGTGCAAATTCAGGTTTTGAAGACCTATACAAGCTGAATTATGGGGTTTGAAAAACATAGCTTGTGTCCCCTAGGTACACACCATTTAATATAACAAACAAATTACTTAAAAATTATTAGTATAAATTGATTCAAAATAATTAAAAAATACAATATATAACAAATAATGATATAGTTTTATTCGGTCCCTTTAAGGCATATGTGCCTAGAAATTATAAGGATACATGTGGGGCAATTACGTTGAGTTTTATTTCCATTATTTAATACAATGGAATTAAATAGTGGATACAAAAATTCTAGTCAAGAATATAGAATTTGAATGAGTAGTCTAAAATTATGTAGATATGGGTCCCATTGTCCATAAAACCTCATCAAAATTGGTCTCATATTGTTAATAACTATGTAAAATGATTCCTACCTCGGTATACTTAATCACCAAAGGCATCGATAATATTTTCACAATATAGCAGTACTCACATCCCCTAGGTATGAGGAAAAAAAACCACCTTCCAAATAAAAATAAACTCAGGAATAATACAATAGTTATCATAATAATTCAACCTCTCTCAAATATAAAGTGTAAAAAAATTCAATATCAATATCATGATAATTAAAATAACTATTTGATAAAATCAAATGTATAAACCAAGAATAAATTTTACATTTGAAATGTACCTCAATATTATAATCACTAAAACCATCATGACCCTCATCATCTCCTATAGAAACACAAACATTATTATCACCTTCTCTCAGACCACCGCCACCACCACCATCATAATGATCATTGATGTAATGTGTCGTAGTTTCCCATATATTATTTCAGTCTTATATGGGGTTTATTTCAAGACAAGGCTCTGAGACGGCATGTTGTTCCGAGGCCTGGTGCGCCCGGAACAATTAATTGAATTTAACTAAATAATTAAATATGTTGCATGTATCGTTTTAATGAAAAAAGTAGAATATCTCTTGAATGAGTTCATGTAACAGAAATCCGAGGGTATTTTTGCATTCATAGTAGTGAGTTTCTCTTATGCAAGACCTATCATAGGCTGACACATGACGGTGGTGAAATCTAGTTTTTGGACGTAACCGTAATAAAATATTAAATAAAAATATTTTTAAATACTTTTGCAGCTAAATATTTTTTATCTATAAGTAATTATTTTGCAGGGGATCAGGGTTACAGATCTCATAACACTGAATTTCCCCTTGAGGCTCTGGAAATCTCTAGAGGAAATTTCCAACACAGCGACAGTGTACTTGACAAGTTTTGCAGGCGATGACGACACAACGACCAGATCATCACCAAAAAAGGACATGGATCTAGGTTGGGAATTTTATCTCTTTGTGATTTGTTCCCATTTGTGATTTCCTAAGATGAAAGCAGACTAATCCATGAATAGATTATCCAATGGCTCGATCGTTTTTGCGGGATGGGATTTTTGTGGGGATTTTGGGGATTGATCCTTGATAGTTATTTTGGTTTTGTTTTGGCTTATAATGGTGAGGAACCTAGATTGACATGAAAATCAATCAAGGTTCATCCCTTTGAATTTGTTATTCCATTCTTCCCCAATTTCTCGCATTCTACACATTCATTACACAGATATGAATGATGGATCCTTGCGAATCTATTGTGTGACTCAACAATTAGAAATTGTAGATCCAACCCTGGGATGATGTTATGAAGTAGCGACGATGATGGCGGAAGACATTTTTGGATGGATCAGATGTTATAGCTTCTCAGGTTCTTTCCTTCGGATGAATCAAATATTGTTTTCTAAGCCGATTGAAGGTCTTAAACATCAGAATTCAGTGTTAGGATGATGAAATGAACAATGATCTTGTGTTTCATGGCAAACAGACAACGGAAATGTGATCTGGGAGATCAGATGAGGTGCGAGGAGGAAGATGATGGTGCTGGAGAAATCCCGACTACACGACATGTAGTTCAGGCTACACAGTGAGCATTCGTCAATAGACCAACTCTCATGTACTCTAGGAGTACACAGACATGGGTTGCATACATGTCCAAGGACACGGCGTGTATACCCTTCCCCAACTCGACCTGGACAGATACACATGATACCCCATGTACTGGTGCCCAGGCATGGCGGAAAGGACAGGGACAGTGTACGAGCACTTGGCCAGCCTACTCGGAGTGAAACCCAGACACTCAGACAAAATTTTTAATCGTTCTACACACTGTGTAGTTACTTTTTATATGACAATAATAATGACACGGGCCATCTACATGGGTAGTACCCGAAGTCAAGGAACACGGCGAGTAACCCTACTACATGTCGTGTAACCTGTTTTTCCTGGCTTGAGAAATTTGTCTTCAATGAATTGGGCTAGCTTTCTTAGGATTCGTACCCTCTGTCTTTCCCCTGAAGGTTTCTGGTATCATTTCCTACGTACATGAGTATTATTCCTTCAGTAGTACTTCCAAAATAGAGTTGATGGAATCCTCTCTGTGAGACATTGAGCCAGATCCTCTATTCCTTCCTGGTACCTTAGGTAGAGATCTTGGTATCTATGTGACCTACCGGTACCCGGGCGCCGATCCTCTTCTTAGCAGATTAGTTCAGACCGTGTTATTGAAATCACCCCATAGCTACATGTTTTGATCCGCATCTGAACATGTTATTCATAAGTACATTTAGAGCGAGTTCTCTTGGAACGAGTGCTTTATATCTCTCTCTTCGGACCTAGTACTGTGTTCTACTAGATACGTGTTTAGTAGAATCAACGAGCTGGATCTTATTGGTGGTTTCTCGATAGTCGACCGTGCATGAGTATATCTGGATATTCTTGTAATATGTTCTGTTGACATATTCTGTGTAGAGATGAATATACCATTCCTTTGTGGTCTTTCCCCTTATTGTAATCCTTTGTGGTTTCAGGTTGTCCTATTGGGTATTGTTATACTCACCCCTTCATGGGATTTTCCTGCACGTATCATGTCCTGTCCAGACGGGCGATCCTTTGATAGGATTCTAGATGGACTAGGACATGTCGGTACTCAGTCAAATCAGGCAGGCTGAGGTGTGTTCCTAAAGCTACGGATTGTTGTCCCAATACCTTTCTTTACTGGATGGACTTTATTGCAGACTTTTATTTGGGGGGCTTATACATTTGGCCAAGTGTTTAAATTACTGTACTTTACATTCCTATAGTACTCTATTGGCTGGGATTATATTGTATGCATGCATTTTCCATTTTTTTGTTGTTTTTAATTTTCATCTATTTGGGATTGGAGATGTTTGTGTGTGTGAAGGTTTATAGGAAATGCTTCCCATGTTAGTGACATGCCTACTCGGTGCAGTCACCAGCCCCTGGCCTATTGGAGGCGGGTTTTGGGAGTTGCGGCACGGGCCCCACTGGGACGGGCCGAGACAGGGTGGTATAGGAGTTGGTCGGTTCTACCTTAAGACTGAGATTCTGTGAGTTGGTTTGGGGAAATAGTGTTAAGTGTATCGACTTTGGATTTTTGGACAGGGTCCCCAGTGTTGGTACGGGGGGGGGGGGGGGGGGCGACGTATCCTTACACCAGGACTCTAATAACTTTCTTTTCAGCTCGGAAAATGAAAACACTAGTTGCAATGGGAAAATAATGGTACATGAATCATATAAGAGTGATTTGGGGATTTTATTCCCTTCTTGAGTCAGATCACCAGATATATTCACTGACATGATACATATTATTTCATTAACAAGATTCCTCCACGACGCGCACCCACTAGGATCCCGCAGCTCGATCATAAGGAAGACCCCCTCAGTGATGAAGCTTCGGTATTGGGACTAGATCCCCCACTTTTACCATCGGGTGGTGTCCTAGCTATTCTACAACATGTGGAGCAGTGTTTAGTGCCTGCTGTAGTAGTAGAGGTGGAGCGCAGGCTGAGCACAATCCATGACTTTTAGAGACCGAGACCCCTCATGTTTCGAGGTTTGCCTGAACCATAGGGAGCATACGACTGGTTTGAGGTAGTCGCCAGAGTCATCCATTTTGTCAGGATATCAGCATACCAGATGGTTATCCTGGAATAGATCCTTCTGTAGGGCTCTGTAGAACGATGGTGGAGTTTGGTTATCCAGACTCACGACATGTCGACTCATGGATTGTCAGAGTTTGTGAATCTCTTAAAAGATATGTTTTCAACTATTACCCTGAGAGTAGTACATATACATTAGCTATTTCAGCTCCAGTAGGGAACCATGATGGTGGCTGACAATTCATCGAGGTTTACCAACCTCTCATGGTAATCGAAGGATATGGTCAGGGATCAGTAATTTAGAACTCATACATTTGAGTGGGTCTTGCACAGAGACATCCGAGCTAGAATCATCCCTATGAGGATTCCTACTTATGCTGGGGTGCTCGAGCTAGCATTGGTGGTCGGGAGATTCTTGGTAGAGTAGAGACAACCAGAAACTATTAGTAGTGAGCGGGTTGTATCAGAGACCTCGGCAATAGGAATCCGACATCAAGGCCCTATGCTTAGGAGATGTTTCCAAAGGAGATTCCATGATAGGGGATCTTCCGTACAGGGTTCACAGGGTGAAACCATCCATCCTTGAGAGAGGTGATTCTATTCATGTGATGGTAGGGGACATCTTGCTCGAGATTTTCCAACACGACGTTCTACTGACATGGGAGCTTAAGATGGTCCACCGAGGTAGAGGAAACGTGTGGAGTAGATTGAGTCGTGTGGCGGTGGGCGTGGTAGAGGAGCTGGAGGTGGTCGGCGTTTTGACCCTTTACCACCACCACCCATAGAAGGTCCACCCCAGGATTAGGGAGCTGGTGGAGAGAGGCATGGACAACTTCAGGAAGAATAGGCTAATGACCCAGGTACTCCCATAATGATTAGATGCACAATCTGTGTCTTCTGTACATTGGATGCCGTATTGATAGACAAAGGATCTAGTATTTACATGCTGGCTTCTTATCTTGTTCGAGACCTTGATATTCCTATTAAACTATTCAATTGAACCTTACACTTAGAAAGACCGACTGGAGAACATTTAGAGATCACAATATATTGTAGATAGTGTCACCTGACTCTTGGAGGCTACAGTTTCGGTTGGGACCTCATGGTGGTAGCGTTGAGGCCTCAGAATGTCATTTTTGGTATAGATTTCCTATCCATAGTTCATGCCCAAATTTTCTGTTTTCGGTGAAGGGTGTGGTGTTTCTGCAATGATGGAATGAGTTTCTCCTTAGTCGGTGAAAAGGAGACCCAGGCTGTGCATGATGGACTCGTGCCTAGGAAGGTACAACTGATTTAAATCAGTTAGCTCTCCTAGCCCTTGGTGTAACAGATGTTACATGTTTCCAATTTCCAGCAGCAGTGGATGAGTATGAAGACTTCTTTCCAGAGGATGTCCATGGACTAACTCCTCTTCAAGAGATAGACTTATTCATTGAGTTGCAACCCGGGACGACACCGATATCAGCATGAGAATATATGATGGCTCCTACAGAACTTTATTAGCTGAGAGTGAAACTAGAAGACTTATATAGGAAGGGCACCGTGAGACCAAGTGTTTCACCTTAGGCAGCGCCAATGTTATGTGCCAAGAAGGCAGATGGGAGCATGAGGTTGTTTGTGAATTACCCGAGCTTGAATCAGGTGACCGTGAATAACCAGTATCCACAACCGAGGATCAATGAACTATTCGACCTGTGAAGAGGGGCATGATGGTTCTCAAATGTTGATCTATGACCAGTCTATCACCAGTTGTGAGTATGGGATAGGGATAGAATAAATACTGCTTTCAAATATTGCTACGGTCACTATGTGTATTTGGTGATGCCCATCAGCATGAAGAAAACCCCGACAGTTTTTATGGGACTCATGAACTGGATCTTTCAACCCTATCTATATCGGTTCATGGATGTCTTCATCGATGATATCCTTGTGTACTCTACGTCCCAGGAGGAGCACACGAGGCACCTATGGATGGTTCTGGACACGCTCCGAGAGCACCAGTTGTATGGGAAACTCTAAAAGTGTCAATTATGGATACATGAGGTCCTCATTCTAGGACACGTTATCTCCGTAGATGGTGTAGCTGTTGACCCAAACAAGGTAGAGTATGTGTTAGCATGGGAGCCACCACGGAGCGTGAAAGAGGTGTAGATATTCCATGGCTTAGAAAGATACTATTGGAGATTCATTCCTGATATCTACAGGTTTTTAGCACCCATGAATGCTTTGACTTGAAAGGGGCATCCTTTCCTATTGAACGAGAGATGACAGAAGGATTATCAGCAGTTGAGACAGATTCTGACGAGCTCCCCAATCTTGAGACTACCAGAAGAGGGTGTCTAGTACGTAGAGTTCTGCGATGCATTGGGAACCAGACTGTGTTATGTCCTAATGTTGAGACAAGCATTGATTGCCTATTTCTCCCATTAGATGAGGCCACACGAGTAGAACTACGCGACCCATGATCTTGTGTTGGAAGCGGTATTCTTTGCATTGAATATGTGGCAACACTACCTGATGCAAAAGAATTTTGTAATCTTATCTGATCACAAGAGTCTCATATATAAATTTTCTCAAAAGGATGTGAATTTGAGATAGAGTCAGTGGTTTGAGTTCCTCCTGTATTACGACTTTGAGATCGTTTATACTCATGGTAAGGGGAATGTTGTGGCAGATGCTCTTAGCAGAAAATCCAGTTCACAGTTGCTGGATGAGGCGATGAGGCAGTTGTCCTCTTTACAAGTATGAATTATGGATAGAGATGAGGGAGCTTACCTTATGTCGATGGTTGTTGACCCTCCACTATTAGAATGAGTCAAGGAAGCACAACATGGGAATTCTAGCTGTGAGACTCTACATGCTCAGATATCCGTTGGTGATACTTCTGATGGATATTCAAAAGGTGGGGATTACATTGTTCTTTTCAGAGGGTGTATGGTAGTACCAGTGACTTTTCAAGAGGAGGTTCAGAGGGAGTTCCATACATATCCATTGGATGTGCATCATAGGATGACAAAGATGTACCAGGATGTCAGTCCTAGGGGCCAGGAATGAAGAAGAGTGTATGAGAGTTTGTTTCTCGGTGCCTTACTTGTCAGCAAGTAAAGGCTGAGCACCAGGTTTCTTGTAGGATTGGATCATCCCCTTGAGGTGCCATAGTGGATGTGGGATGGGATATCCATGGAATTCATGATGGGTTTACCTCGTATTTCCAGGGCCACGATGCCATCTGGGTTATCATGGACTGACTCACCTTGTCAGCCCACATCCTTTCCATATGGGAGTAGTGTTCAGTAGAGAGCATGGGGTCCCTCTACAGGTAGAAGATAGTTCAACATCATGGAGTGCCATATATTATTGTCTTAGATTATGATGCTCATTTTACATACCGTTTGTGGAAGGGATTGCCAGAAGCTTTTGGGACTCTATGACGCTTTGGCCTAGCATTTCATCACCAGACTGATGGTCAGACAGAGCGAACCATCCATGTTATGGAAGATATGCTAAGATATTTCTTACTCGACTACTGTCATAGCTAAGAGGATCTTCTACCACTAGTTTAGTTTTCTTATAATAAAATTTATCATTCCACTATTGGTTTGGAATCATTTGAGGCATTGTACGGGCGACCTTTTATGTCACCACATTGTTGGACTGACCTAGGAGAGTCAGCACTCATGGGCCGGGAGAGGTATGTGATACTATAGAGAAAATGTATGTCATCTAGGAGTGGATGAGGACAACAATGAGTCTGCAGAAGTCTTATGAAGACATGATATTGAGGCCCTTAGAGTTCGAGAATGGAGACAATGTGTTCCTCCAGCTGTCATCTTGACAAGGATTGTAGATATTTGGCCGAGGCGGCATGCTATCAATGAGGTTCATCGGCATTTTTATATTCTGAGTAGAGTGGGCGAGGTGGTGTACCACTTGACTCTACCTCCTCAGATGGACCTGGTATACAACATCTTCCATGTGTCATAGCTATGGAGGTACGTGCATGATCCATCAAACGTTATCGACTGTGGAGAGCTTGAAATCGATATGGAGTGACCTTTGCTGAGTACCCTATGGAGATTGAGGACCGATAGGAGAAGATCCTTCATGGGATAGATATTCCCTTGGGGCATTTCTGGTGGAAGCACAGTAATCTCAAGGATAGCAAATGGGAGCGGGAGGCTCATATTCTTATGCAGTACCCACATCATTTTGGCTAGCCTTTGTTTTGGATTATTAGGGACTTAATGCCCTAAGGTGGGGAGGTTGTAATGTATCTTATTTTTTTGTATATTATTTCAGTCATATATGGGGATTATTTAGAGACCTTGAGACGACGTGATGATCCGAGGCCCGGTGAGCCCGGAACAAATGTTTGAACTTAAATAAATAATTAAATAACATGCGTGTCTGGTTTTCCTAAAAATGTGGAATAACTTTTGAATGGGTTCTCAGTTCAGAAAATTGAGGGCACTATTGCGTTCAGAGTAGCGAGTTTCCATTAGGTGTGACCTAACATCGGCTGGCGCTAGTCGGTGGTGAAATCAAGTTTTTGGACGTAACCGTAATGAAATATTTAATAATAATATTTTTTAAATCTTTTTGTAGATAAAACCTTTTTTATCTATAAGTAATGATTTCCCAGGGGATCAAGGTTATAGATCTCATAATCGTGAATTCCCTCTGGAGGCTCTACAAAGATGTGGAGGAAACCCCCAACGCGGCATTGATGTTCTTGATGTGTTTCTTCGGCGACGACGGCGCAACTACCAGATCTTCACCAACAAACTCCGTAGATCATGGTTGGGCGTTTGATCTCTTTGCAATTTCGTCTCATTATTTATTTCCTACAATGAATGCAGACTAATCCAAGAACATATTAGCCCATGGATTGATCATATTTTCATGATGGGATTTTTGTGGGGATTTGGGGGATTGATATTTGATTGTTATATTGGTTTCGTTTAGCCTTCTAATGGTGACAAACACAGATCGACAAGAACATCTATTATGGTTCATACCTCTAGGTTTGTTATGCCTTTATTCCCTAATTTACCACGTTCTTCATGTGCGTTCTACATGTTCTTCATGGAGATATGAACAATGGATCGTTGCACATCTTTTGTTCGATGCAATGATCTCATATTGTAGATCCAACCCTGGGATGATGCTACGTAGCAGCGACGACGATTGTGGAAAACGATTCAGGATAGATCAGAAGTTATGGCTTGTCAGGTGTTTTCCTTCAGATGAATCAACACTTGTTTTCCAAGCTGATTGAATGTCCGAAACACCCGGATTCAGTGTTAGGATGATGGAACAAACACAAATCATGAGTTTCACGGAAAAAGGACTATAGAAATGAGATCCATGAATATCGGCCAAGGCACGAGGAGAAAAATGATGGTTCTAGAGAAATCCTGAATACACGGCATGTAGAATGGGCTACATGGCATGTGTTCATAGGAGGACCACCTGTCATGTATCTGGGAGCACACAGACATGGGTTGGGTACAAGTACAAGGAAACGGCATGTACACCCTTCCCCGGCCAGATACATGGGATACCTCGTGTACTGGTACACGAGCTTGGTGACATAGACAGGGATCATGTACGGGCACAAGGCCAGCGTACACAGAGCGAACCTCGGACACACGGACATGACATGTAATCATTCTATAGGCTGTTTAGTTACTTTTTATATGAAAAGCCTAATGACATGGGCTGTTTACACTGGCAATACCTGGAGTCAAGGAACATGGCATCTAACCATACAACACGCCATGTAACTATTTTACATGGATTGTGACATTTTTCATTCATGACTTAGGCTAGCTTTTTAGGGTTTTTTTCCTCATTCTTTCCCTTTCCAGTTTCTTGTTTCATTTCCATCGTATAGGAGTATGATCCCTTCAGCAGGACTTTCTGAATGGAGTTGTAGGAATCCCCTATGTGAGACTTAGATCCATATCTTGTATTCCCTCCTAGTACCCTAGGTTTAGCTCCTGGTATTGACATGACCTACCTGTACCCAGGCGTTGATCCTCTTATTTTTGTATTAATTCAGACTTAGTTGTTGGAATCACCCCATAACTAGTGGTTGTGACCCTCATCTGAACATCGTATTCTTAAGTACCTGTGGAGTGTGTTCTCCCGGAACAAATGCTTCATATCTCCCTCTTCAGACCTAGGAGTGTGTTCTCCCAGTTATGTGATTAGTGGAATATTCAAGCTGGATATTAGTGGTGGTTTCGGGATAGTCAATCATGCCCGAGTATATCTGGATATTCTTGTTATATGTTTTCTATACATATACTATGTAGAGCTGACTGTATCATTCCTTTGTTGTATTTACCCTCGTTGTATTCCTTTTTGGTTTCGAGGTTTCTTATTAGGTATTGTTATACTCATCCCTACATGGGATTTTCCCGCATGTATCATGTCTTTTTCAGACAAGAGAGCCTTTGATAGGATTCTAGGTGGACCAGGACCGGACATTGCTCAGTGAGACCAGGCATGACGTGGTGTGTTCCTACGACCATGGATTGCATTCCCATCACAATTCTTTATAGGTAGGACATTGTTGTAGACTTTCTTTATGTGGGATTATAATTTTCCCCCATGGTTTTAGATTACTGTACATTACATTCTATCGTACTCTATTGGTTGGGATTATAGTGTATGCCTGCATTTTTAATTTTTTAGTAGTTTTTACTTTTCAGCTTTGTGGGATTGGAGATATTTGCGTGTTAGTACAAGTTTATAGGCAATGCATATCATGTTAGTGACATGCCTACTTAGAGATAGTCACCATCCCATGCCCTATTTGAGGCGGGCTTGTGTAGCTGCGGCATGGGCCCCACTGGGACGGGCCATGACAATTGAAATATTCATTGGTTAATTCAGATAAATCTTTTTAAGGAGAAATGAATCATGATAAACATAATTAATTAAAATGATAACAACTACAATTAATGAATCTATTCCATTTTTATATGGTGATACATATAATATCATTATTTTACCATTAAAATACTATAATAAACACAATGCATAGAAATAAGAACACATAAAATAAATGAAATCATTGAAATATTTATGTGAATGTGGATTTAATGACAAAAAATTGATGGGAAGTACGAATGATGTTTAGAATATAGGGAAATAGTAAGAGTCTTGAGGACTAAATAAAAAAAATTAGAATGAGAGAGTAATCATGTTTGGAGATTGTTAAAATGTTATATCATATTTATCTAATGATGTTATTATTCATGTATGAATTTCATGAAAGGGGGGAATTTTTATAATTTATAAAAATAAATGAAAAATTAGTCCATATAGGGGGGTGGAAACTTTATGTTATTAGGTGACAATGTAACATTTATTCATGAGTAGATTCATCATTAACTTATGCCCCACCCACCTTGCACCCCTCGCCCCACCCCTCCCCCCTACAACCCACATGCACCCTCCACAACGCCCTGCAGACCCCCTTGCACCACACCAGCACCTCCCCATTTCCCTACATACACCCCTTCCCCCTTCTGGTCTCCCCCTAGCACCCCCTTCCAGTGTACCATCCCCCTCTTCCTCCTCCCCCCAACACCCTCCCCCCATCCAGTTTTCCTCCCCCCCACTACTCCTCTTGCACCACTGCCCCACCCCACATGCACCCCCTTCCCTGAAGACCCCATGCAGACCACCACTCTCTCCAACCATCCCATACACACCCCCATGAACCACCATCCCACGCCCCATACCAACATGCCCATGCAGTCCCCGTGAACCATCCCCTTCCCTTGAAATGCCATTACACCCTCCCCCTTTAATCCCATATGAACCTTACCCCTCCCCCATAACAATCCCCCTCCCCCTGCCCATGTACAACCTCTTCCCCTATAGACCCCCTTCACCAGAACCCCCTGCACCCTCCCCCTTGAAGGCAACAACTGTTAGTATAAAATTTAATTTATAATAATTAAACTGTATGAAAAATCAATATTTAATTAATGTAGCATGAATAAATAAAAAATTTATAAAACTAAGGATTACTATGAAGATAATTTAAACATTATTAAAGACTATAAAAAAACATAAAAAATAATATTTATTGAGTAATAATGTTAATTAATGATCGTTGAAACCACTAATGTTGAATAGTCGCATGATGTTGAGAGATGATCAACTAACAAAGTTCCTAATAAAATTTATACATCCTAGAAGACTATTTATATTTGTGGGATACGTATGAGTAAATTAAAAGAATCAATTTTTAAAAATCCTAAGAATATGTATCCCCACATTCCAATGAATATGTTTACAAAAATTCCACAATATTGAAATGTGATGGTTGTAATTCAACATAATGATGGGTGAAAAAATATATTGTAAAATACACCACTTTAGTAAAGATGGAAGAAAGATGTAACGTAAGAATACTCCAATACGGTGAAAATATGGAAAAATATCTAAAATATCTCTCGAGTATTAAAATTATACTCAATGGAAGATGATTATATTTCATGGAAACTAATAGTGTTGGGGAATTTTCATACCCAAATACATCTACTATTAGAATAATATCAAAAATATCAAAAAGGATATGGTGCATGTCAAGGGTGTGAAGAATATGATTTATAAAAAACTCAGATAAATTCAATATTAGTACAAGGAAATGAGAAAATATTTTGAAAACAAATTTCAATATCATGGAAAATTTATTAGAAATTATGGATGATGTGTTCATGGTGATGGAGAGTACTTGGTGAAAATTACCAAGAGAAAGATCAATATAAATAATGGAAGGAGACTATAATAGTAGAATTAAAATAAAATTAAAATAATTGTTAACGGTAATTTGGTTGGTAAATAAAATTAATTCACATTGAAGGTTACACCATTGATAAAAGTAAAAGAAAATGACACACTGAAACAATGAAGCTTTAACTATGTAAGGAAATGGAACATTTTGGAAAGGTATAAGAAATAATTGAATATTAATGTTAACTTAATATCTATAATGAAACAAATTTAATAAAAAAAAGAAAAAAAAAGAAAATTAAAATGGTGTAAGGTATGTCCAACAAATAAGTTAATGTTAATTGGAAGTTACCAATGATGGGTATCATTATGGAGGAAAATAATCATTTTGGATGATGTAAGGATGTTAAATCTAAAAAAGGAATGGCATGATTACCTAGGTATGTGGAAGTGATAAATAAAAGGATTCTTTTTTAATAAGATATGAAGGTAATTCTGAAAGAAAAAAAAATGTAAGAAGAAAAATATACCATTTCGAAGGATTTTATGGATATATAGACAAAATATTAATTGGAATCAATGAGGTTGGTTAAAAAAGAAAATCAGGATAAATGTTCATTTCTACAGTACATGAAGAACAAAACCCCACATACAAAAAATAAAATATTGAAAAATAAGTCTATATAGTATAAAAAGATTAATTACATGATAATAAAAGGTGGGAACAAGAATAAAGATGATTTTATCATGAAAAATGTTGATTTATTGAGAAACTACTATCAACAATATTACTCTAACTAATACAGAAAGGTATATTGAATTTATTTCTTGATTAGTATTGATGTGGTTCAATGAAAAAGGAAATTTACGGTGATGTAATCGAGTACGTTTTAACCCATGTAAATAAATAAACTTTAATGCTTGTGATTTTGGAGAGATAATGAAGTTTATATAACGTATAAAATATCGCAAAAAGATAATGATTCAGAAACTGAGTTCTAATTTTTTGGTAATGTGAACATTAAGGTACCCATAGAATAAATATATATATGATGGTCAAGAAATTCCCAATATATAAAATCCATTGATTTGAAGATTATTTCATATATGATTATATTTTCCCATAACTTCCTATTATAATAAGAAAACTATTGGTTTAATAAAATGGGATAAAATTAATTTATTGATGGAAAAAAATTACTTCACAAAAGTGTAAAACCATGTTATTGCATGTTTTATAAATTGTGATATATCTATTGAAAAGGACAAAAGAAATTAATATGAATGAAAAAATAAGGAATATCACCCAAAGAGATTATTTATAAGAACATTGAATCATGTTGTTAAATTTTTGAATATTATTAATGTCTGAGTATGTCACACTTTCTTCTAAAACGAGCATAGATCACATAGACATAGATTTGGCTGATTAGGGAACCTTTTATTTAAGAAATGGGTTGTTTTCCTTATCTCAAAAAACATAATAGTCGTATTCAGATCAATTGAAGGTAAAGGGAGAATAAGAACAAACTTTAATAAATACATCAGCTATCTCAAAATTTGAAATAAATAGATTTCAATTTAGATCAATAAGTGGAATAGAAATGTGAATACTTATATCCCACAAAATGTGTAATTGAATTTTTATTAATATGATGTAGAGAATATGTCTTTTAATTTTAGGAATCATTAATGAAAAATTTTTATTGATAATAAATCCCAAGTGGGAGGTTGAAGTACCCAACAAAAGATCATGGTAACATTTTATATATTTTATCAATAGATTATAGAAATGTGAATTAATTAATCTAAAGAAAATCCAATTAACTAATTTTAGGAAAATTAAAATGGAAAAAATAAGGTAAATTTCAGTATTTTTCTATTTTTGTTTGTTATCTTAAAAATATTAATGTTGGTTAGATCCTACATTAATTTTTTAAATTAATGTAGATTTTATTATCTAGAACCAATGGGTTTTATCTTAAAAGTTAATATTTGGTTTCTTTTATAATAAATGTTGATTAAATAAGAAGTTGTGTATTGTTTTTCTTGTTTAAGACAAATAATATAGGGTTTAATTTCAAAGGAAGGTTCAAAAATAACATTATATTATTAAGAAAGAAACATAAAACTGTGTTCTTTAACTAAAACATACTTTGATACATCTTTACCTTCTGTGATAATTTTTCTAGTTTTATTTATAGTAATAATAGTTTTCATGAGCATATATATGGAATCAATTAAGACCTACTGAACTAACTGAGATCTCATATTATTTTTTCATATGTTAAAGTCATTATCACCATTGAATTTTCCGATTTAGAACCTAGTTTTTGAAAATTTTAAAAGAATATTAGATGTCTAGTTATTGCAAGAAACACAAGTGTACAACCCTAAAATATGTCCAATCTTAAGAATAAACTATTTTTATCAGTATATATTTTAAATAAAGAAAAATTATGAATGTAAAATTGACTATAATCAAATATAGAGGATAAATAGAGGTATGTTTTGAAGTGATCACGATGCATAAATAAACAAAATCAATAACTAAAAAAGAAATAGTTTCTATAGAAAAGGAAAACATGTTTATATTTGATAAAAATTTGTGAGGGGTAAGGGTGAAATGAAAAAAAATAACATAAAAACACAAAAGGACCTATAAAAGTCTTTTAAAGTAGTTGTCCAATACATAAAAATATAAATATTCAAGATGCAATAATTTAATGAACGACATCATGAACACATAAAACTATTACTAAAATAAAAGTAGTAAAGGAATAAATAATATTACATTCATAAGGAAAAAATAAACATACTATCAGTGCAAAAAAAATTACAAACCATAAAAATCCATAATTCACATGAAGGGTGAGTTATCTCATTAATTCATCATCACTTACACAAATATTTTCATAAAAATTCCATGTTCACACACATGAAATTATTAATATTATATAAGTACTTATCCTTTTATGAGTGTTGGTTTCAAAATATTGATAATATGGACTCTAAATCAACAATAGGCTTTAACTATTTCACAAAATTCACAACATGAACATAATAAAACATTCATATTAAGAGAAATAATGATCACATATAAATAATAATAAACTAGTAAAACTTGTAAAAACTCTACATCAACTTAAATTTCATTTAACACTATATCATTTATATAATTAGTAAATCCGTCCATCCACATAAAGGAAAAATGAAATATTCTAGTTGCACAGATGAAAAAAATAAAAGAGAATAAGAATCA
This sequence comes from Viscum album, assembly GCA_963277665.1. Lineage (NCBI taxonomy): Eukaryota > Viridiplantae > Streptophyta > Magnoliopsida > Santalales > Viscaceae > Viscum > Viscum album. The sequence continues at coordinate 767,697,612 of OY728162.1, forward strand.
AATACTTGGAAGTAAGATTCAAATCAAACTAATCCAAAAATAGGGGGATATATGAATAATTGTCACTACCTCTGTAACACCCCAAGATTTCATAGTGTGTTATTTCTTCAAAATAATTCAATAACTTGCACTACAAGCAACACCGAGTTCAATTGCACCATGACTTACCAAAAAAAAGCCATTAAAAGAGGTCATGAATAGCATTAACTACATTTTTAACTTTATATAATCCTTATAATTTTAGAATCCATATTATGAGTTTCTTAGTCATAATGCAAGAACAGATTCATTTTCAGTATTGCACTTTTATCAACTTTTGATAGTGAAACCTTTTTAAATACAATATTTTAAACTTTTTGACTAAATGGAGACATCAAACAAATTTAAAATGAAACATCCCAAGCTTCCACGGTACGCTTTCCTTTGAATAAAACAGTAGCGTGTGTTGTACGCAACGTCGAGTTTTAACACACACCACAACCGATCAAACTAGCCGTTATGAATAGTAATACCTACTTTTTGAAATTATATATATTTTATATTTGAAAATGGACTTCATTTTTGGATTCGGAATATCGAATTTAGCCTAAGGTGAAATTTTGGTACTTTTCGGATAACTTTTATATTTTGATGAATAGTGAAAATTACTAAATTTTAATTAAAAACAACTTTTTTAATCACAATAATTAATAGTGATAAATTATGAATTTTAGTGGTTTTAAAGAATATTTAGAATATATTTTTACCATTTAATATAATGTTGGTCATTGGACATAATTTTACAATTAAACCGAACATAAACAAGTGTCAATCTTTTGATAGTTATTATCTCTTAAAAACACGCTTTTTGTTTTGACAGCGGGAATTAATTTTAAATTAATTTCTGCCACTTCTGTGTTTAGAATTTAGGAAAATGGATTCCATATTTGGAATCAGGATGTTCAAATTGTGTAAATAGGTAACTTTTATTTTTAGACATTTTGAATAATTACTGCGGTAAATATTTTATTTACCATGGTTAAGGGTAAATCCGGTAAATAAGGGTTAAAAAAATAATATTATAATAATACTAAATTACCCTAAAACGTGTCTTAACCCTATTGGTTGATACATGGTCGACCATGGGCATCTTTGTGTCAATTTTGGGACCCCATGGATCCACTTGTAAGTGATAATGACACTTTATTTTAATTAAGTCAAAATGAATACAAAAATGACACAAGCATATATCTTTTAGAAGAACAATTTTTACATAGGGTTATACATGTTTGATTTTCGATTATAAATATTCATTAGAAATATGAAAAGATTTCCTACATAATGATATTTTATTTATAATTTTTAGACATTAAATAATTTATTTAATTTATGACACAATGATGATGCAGTAATTACTATAATAGTGAAAAATTAAAATAATTGATATTATAAATACCCAAATAAATATAATATGAAACTTTTAATGAATTAAACTAATTTTATAGGATAATATGATATATTAGGATTTATTTAATTGACTTTTTTCGAAGTAATCAATCTGTTATGAGTTTCACAAAAATCAACTATTGAATAGTGTCAAAATTGACATAAAAGAGTTCTTAAAACAAATATTATATTATTAATTGATATTAAATTCCTAAAAATCTAAGGTTCGGCCAAGAGACTTATATTATTATAGGTTAATTATTAATGAACCACTTGGGGGTCGCTTGTATGTATATAGTAAGTTCATTAACCATATTATATAAAAATACAAAGAGACATTGTAAAAGTGAAACTAATTAACTTAGAGTTAATACTTAAAGATAAGGTTAATATAAGTACCCAAACCTGTCTAAATTCTATTGGATGAGTTGTTTTCGACCTATCCCCACCTCATCCTTTGAATAGTCAACTTTGGAGCCTTTGGAAACCGAATATGAATTTATTATAAATTAATATTTCAAGCTTTTCCAAAAGTGCCCCTCACCCCTCTTATAAAAGGGCACTCCTCCTTCTCTTTTCTTCACACCTATAAAGCCTTTTGGATCGGCCAAACTCTGCCCAAATACTCTCCCAACATCCCTCACTACAACCTAGGGGCCTTATTTTGATCAGAAAGCAAACCTAAGGAGCCCTTTTGATCAAATCAAAAGGAAGAACCCGAAGAAGAGGTAATGTTTCCACCACCCCTTTTCCAAGTTCATTTCTTCTTCCACTTCTTATTCCTTTGTTGTTACCATTCTAAAATAATGACTCCAGTATCATTTATATACTGTGATGTTATTATAAATATGGTACAACCATATTCAGTATTCTATCCACCCTTTGAATAACATGTCACCATATGTGCGGACGTACGGCTTACCGTCTCCACGTCGTGGTGTCATTGTTATTCAATATATTATTATTTGGATGGGTATAATAATGATGTGTAACTCATTTAAATAATAAATATAACATATTAATGATTCTGTATATATGATATACCATCCATTTATATATTATTTTAATATCAAAAGAATGATATTGTCGCTCGTGCGTACGTACGGACTACCGTCTCCACGAACGCGATGAGATTCATTCTCCATCGTAACCATTAAAGTATAATTATCATTTTATGATTTAAAAATGATGTTTAAGGACTTGATATCATTCTGGATATGAATAATATACAACCTATCCTTTACAAACATGTCTTACGTAACAAAACATATGAAAGAAAACAAGTAAGTTAACACCCGAAACAACGATAATACTAAGATATTATTATCAAATCAATATTAAAAGATCATATATGATATCATATTAATGTATATGATTCTTGTATAATTTAATAACAATTATTTCACCATTATACAGGAGGTTAACCTACCACCACCAAGGAAAAGTACAAGGTAAGGGTTATTTCACAATCTCTTCATTATCCGAGGTTGTTTATACGTAATAATCTACTGGGATTTCTTTATCATCCACATCCATGTTTCTTCGAAATGTATTTCAAAACATATTTATTATTTACAAGAATATGGGTTAAATTCATTTATACCCTTGTTTGACTTTTTGTAAGAGGTTTATAAAGGAATCTTTCCGTCGTTTTCAAAACAAGGTCCTTTTTAACCTTTTCGACAGAATTAAGATAAGAATGTTTTTTTTAACTTATACGGCGGGTGCGGTTATTTTCCGTCGTTATAAAATCGTCGAAGCTTTCCATACAAGCTTATAAGAATATTTTCAAAGAAAATGTTTTATTTTATATGGATCTTAAATGATTTCAAAATAAAAGGAGATACTTCTTTAAAAAGAATTTTGATTTCATCTATGTCAACATCCTTTGATGGATTTTAAGATTATTTGAAGTTGATTTATTATGATACAAAACTTCTATATTGTATTGAAGGTTTTGTGATATGTTTGACTGTGGATGTGCTATTTTTATACCATTCATAGTTTATAGTGAAATTATTGACATTTCGTATGCTAGTTTTAATCTGAATGTTTATGTTATATTTCAAACTTTTCTTCAGATGAATGTGCTAAACAAGTATGTTCCGGGTTGGGGACCGGTAAAAGTAAGCCCTCCAGGTTGGGGACTGGTAAAAGTAAGCCCTCCAGGTTGGGGACTGGTTAAAGTAAGCCCTCCAGGTTAGGGACTGGTAAAAGTATGCCCTCCGGGTTGGTGTCTGGTTATTAGAGGCACTCCGGGTTGGTGTCCGGTTATTAGAGGCACTCCGGGTTGGTGTCCGGTTATTAGAGGCACTCCGGGTTGGGTTCCGGTTAGAAGTAACCCCTAGGTCTTGGGATGAGGCCTAGACAAAGAAATTAACGTTTAGCATTATGCATTCCAACATTATGAAAGTGGTTATTGATTTTTGCATGTGATTATTCGATTAGTAGAATATCCATGTGAATAAGTAAATGGCATTATTTCATTTTTACTTTTGCCATACTATGTTGAAGTTCAAGTTTAAAAGGCTTTTGTTTTAGTAATACATTGCCTTAAATGTTTATTCTTATTTATGAAAGTTTCCGCTATATTGTTATCCTTACTGGGCATTTGAGCTCACCCCTTTTCTATGTTTTATTTTTCCCAGGATGTGAAGAAGTAAGTTATGAATGACCTACAGGGATTTTATGAGGGGTTAATAGTGTGGATTGTGGAAACATTATGTTGTTGTATTAGTTTTTCATTTTATGACGTAATGTAAAACTTATGAATATATCTAATGTTTCCAAGGCTACTAAACCAATCGGTCTTTCGAGATTTGATCTTTCTTGTGATCATGCCAATGTTATGTAATAATGCACCGACTCTGGGTAACTAGGGTCGGGGCGTTACAGTTGGTATCAGAGGAAGTTTAGTACAAACCTTGGAAGCTAGATTTAGATAAACTCTGATTAGAGCACGTAGACCTAAGATGAACTTTGAGGATTAGTATAGAAGAACTTCCTAGAATTTTGGTATTGTAGAGATTTTGTGAGTTTTCCGAGCAATACATCCCTGTCTGGATACGAGCAGGTAGAGGCGGCTCTGGCACAGATGTACCTAGGGGTAAAACCCGAAAACACCACTTTGAGCTAGACTCGAACGGGAACTGGTGCACGACAACGGGCCTTGCTGCACTCTTGGTTACGACACTCCCGGGGGATATGCTTAGGATAACTCTCATTTTCTTTACAAATCATTATGAAGGGTTTATGAGTATATACTTCCTCAAAGAAAACATTTTTATGATTATGGATTATATCCATAAATAGTTAAATTTATGTTAAGTGTTTTATAAGTATGGGATTATGTATTTTGATTCATAAACTGATCTAGTTTATGCCATTGTTTAGAAATGGCGCCCAGTAGAAGGAATGAGAACTCCAGAAATACACATGATTCAAAGAGAAGGAAGGATCATATCTTTCATGGTCTTAAGCTAGAATTTATAAGAGAAATAGTCTCCCATGTATTATCATCATATGAAGAAATAATATCATGTGTTGATAAGATAAGTAAAGAGTTTACTGAGTCCTATGGCTTTGAAGGGAATCAAGAGATGAAAAGGATGGAAGAGAGAAAGATGGATAAAGGGAAAAGGGAAAAGAGGAATTTTCCCATATGTAGTAACTGTGGAAAGAAACACCCTGGAACTTGCCTGAAAGGAATGGGAGTTTGTTATAAGTGTGGAGGAAAAGGGCACAAAGTACGTGACTGCAAGGTTAAGAAAATGGTTTTAAATGTACAATGCTTCATTTGCAAGGAGTTTGGACACTACGCGAACCTATGTCCCAATCATTAGACTATGCCGCAAATGATGCTATTGGATAATAATCAAGTTATGATACTACCAGAGATGAAGAGGAATGATTATAGTTCTTATGTTGATTATGTCAATTGAGTGTTGTATCAACAATGTACTTGTTACAATAATCATGGAGTATATAAGGATTGTACTGCAGTACTATATCATTAAGGACTTGAGATTGTGTGGAACAAATAAAAGTGACTCAATAGCAGGATAAATTTTTGGAAAATATATGGTTAAGAGAATATAGTTCTGATACTGAGGAAGTGATTTTGGAATAATATGTGATTGTTTTGGATAAATTATATTGGATATTCTTGACTACCCTGGAAATGATTAATGATTTGTATATTCCATCATTGTTGGGGTTTAAAACATTTTTGGATTGATGAAGTATATCCAGAATTCTATATGGAATAAGGGAGCATGAATGTAATCAATAAAGATTATGGTAAATCAGGATGTTTCAGTGTATTAAAAGAATACATTATGAAGGTATTCATATGCTATTACGGGGTAAAAAGGATCTACATTATGTTTACCTTCCTTATAAATGTTAGACTATGAGTTTGGACAAAAGTATTTTGGATAGTTCTAGTTTGGATTATTTTGGATTGCCATAAAAGGACAACCCGGAGGTCGGGCGGCAACCCGTCGCGTCCGGCAAGGCTGCGAGACTTGAACCCGCAACCGAAGGGCGACAAGGGTGTATCACCTACCACTGGACTATAAGATGTCCGGGATTAAATAATTTAGTTTTTATTAAAAGATCATGTAGATGAATTATAAATTCGTTTATTTTGGAACCCTATACGAATAGTGTAAATAGAATTTTTTTACATTCAATTATCTTTTAGAGTGAAAGATGAGTTTGTGGTAGAAATTTATTAATGGATAAAACTCTAATTATAAAGTAAGTATATCTCTATATGATCTTAGCCAATCTCATAAAAAATTCCTCAATATTAAGAAAAGCAAATTAGAACAAAAATGTTTTCCTAGATGGTACCTTAAATCATCACTAATTTATGGCTTTGGGATTGTTGGCCTTTTCATAGCCATGTTCTCTACCACTCTCCATCAGGTAATTGATGGTTAGATTTTTCTTCCATATCCATATTTTCCTACATGGAACCCTAGTATGTGTTATTTTCGGTAATCTTCATACTTTCGACTCTTTATTTTAAATAGAGGCCTCGTTAATTCATTTTTTCGATGTGGGATTTCAACTTAGATATTTTGAAACGTCAAAAATGTGTTATCCCAATACCCTATATTTTGTTGAACCGATGGTACTTCAAATCATCATAGATTGATGAGTTTAAGGACCTCAATTATACACTTGTTTGTGATTGATGACCTCAATCACTACCTATAAATATTTACGTTTTTCCTCCAATTATATATCTCTAATTGCCACCAATGTTCTCCTAATCGATATCATAATTTGGTGGTGACCCTTTCATTTCTCTTTTCCTCATATTAAGACTAAATTTTAGTAACCCAATTTCCGATGTGGATTTTACCACAAATATATTATCTATCTTCAACCTTTTATTTTCGAAGAACAATTTCAAATTGCGAGGACGCAATTTATTGAAGGAGGGGAGAATGTAACACCCCAAGATTTCATAGTGTGTTATTTCTTCAAAATAATTCAATAACTTGCACTACAAGCAACACCGAGTTCAATTGCACCATGACTTACCAAAAAAAATCCATTAAAAGAGGTCATGAATAGCATTAACTACATTTTTAACTTTATATAATCCTTATAATTTTAGAATCCATATTATGAGTTTCTTAGTCATAATGCAAGAACAGATTCATTTTCAGTATTGCACTTTTATCAACTTTTGATAGTGAAACCTTTTTAAATACAATATTTTAAACTTTTTGACTAAATGGAGACATCAAACAAATTTAAAATGAAACATCCCAAGCTTCCACGGTACGCTTTCCTTTGAATAAAACAGTAGCGTGTGTTGTACGCAACGTCGAGTTTTAACACACACCACAACCGATCAAACTAGCCGTTATGAATAGTAATACCTACTTTTTGAAATTATATATATTTTATATTTGAAAATGGACTTCATTTTTGGATTCGGAATATCGAATTTAGCCTAAGGTGAAATTTTGGTACTTTTCGGATAACTTTTATATTTTGATGAATAGTGAAAATTACTAAATTTTAATTAAAAACAACTTTTTTAATCAAAATAATTAATAGTGATAAATTATGAATTTTAGTGGTTTTAAAGAATATTTAGAATATATTTTTACCATTTAATATAATGTTGGTCATTGGACATAATTTTACAATTAAACCGAACATAAACAAGTGTCAATCTTTTGATAGTTATTATCTCTTAAAAACACGCTTTTTGTTTTGACAGCGGGAATTAATTTTAAATTAATTTCTGCCACTTCTGTGTTTAGAATTTAGGAAAATGGATTCCATATTTGGAATCAGGATGTTCAAATTGTGTAAATAGGTAACTTTTATTTTTAGACATTTTGAATAATTACTGCGGTAAATATTTTATTTACCATGGTTAAGGGTAAATCCGGTAAATAAGGGTTAAAAAAATAATATTATAATAATACTAAATTACCCTAAAACGTGTCTTAACCCTATTGGTTGATACATGGTCGACCATGGGCATCTTTGTGTCAATTTTGGGACCCCATGGATCCACTTGTAAGTGATAATGACACTTTATTTTAATTAAGTCAAAATGAATACAAAAATGACACAAGCATATATCTTTTAGAAGAACAATTTTTACATAGGGTTATACATGTTTGATTTTCGATTATAAATATTCATTAGAAAGATAAAAAGATTTCCTACATAATGATATTTTATTTATAATTTTTCGACATTAAATAATTTATTTAATTTATGACACAATGATGATGCAGTAATTACTATAATAGTGAAAAATTAAAATAATTGATATTATAAATACCCAAATAAATATAATATGAAACTTTTAATGAATTAAACTAATTTTATAGGATAATATGATATATTAGGATTGATTTAATTGACTTTGTTCGAAGTAATCAATCTGTTATGAGTTTCACAAAAATCAACTATTGAATAGTGTCAAAATTGACATAAAAGAGTTCTTAAAACAAATATTATATTATTAATTGATATTAAATTCCTAAAAATCTAAGGTTCGGCCAAGAGACTTATATTATTATAGGTTAATTATTAATGAACCACTTGGGGGTCGCTTGGATGTATATAGTATGTTTATTAACCATATTATAAAAAAATACAAAGAGACATTGTAAAAGTGAAACTAATTAACTTAGAGTTAATACTTAAAGATAAGGTTAATATAAGTACCCAAACCTGTCTAAATTCTATTGGATGAGTTGTTTTCGACCTATCCCCACCTCATCCTTTGAATAGTCAACTTTGGAGCCTTTGGAAACCGAATATGAATTTATTATAAATTAATATTTCAAGCTTTTCCAAAAGTGCCCCTCACCCCTCTTATAAAAGGGCACTCCTCCTTCTCTTTTCTTCACACCTCTAAAGCCTTTTGGTTCGGCCAAACTCTGCCCCAATACTCTCTCAACATCCCTCAATACAACCTAGGGGCCTTAGTTTGATCAGAAAGCAAACCTAAGGAGCCCTTTTGATCAAATCAAAAGGAAGAACCCGAAGAAGAGGTAATGTTTCCACCACCCCTTTTCCAAGTTCATTTCTTCTTCCACTTCTTATTCCTTTGTTGTTACCATTCTAAAATAATGACTCCAGTATCATTTATATACTGTGATGTTATTATAAATATGGTACAACCATATTCAGTATTCTATCCACCCTTTGAATAACATGTCACCATACGTGCGTACGTACGGCTTACCGTCTCCACGTCGTGGTGTAATTGTTATTCAATATATTATTATTTGGATGGGTATAATAATGATGTGTAACTCATGTAAATAATAAATATAACATATTAATGATTCTTTATATATGATATACCATCCATTTATATATTATTTTAATATCAAAAGAATGATATTGTCGCTCGTGCGTACGTACGGACTACCGTCTCCACGAACGCGATGAGATTCATTCTCCATCGTAACCATTAAAGTATAATTATCATTTTATGATTTAAAAATGATGTTTAAGGACTTGATATCATTCTGGATATGAATAATATACAACCTATCCTTTACAAACATGTCTTACGTAACAAAACATATGAAAGAAAACAAGTAAGTTAACACCCGAAACAACGATAATACTAAGATATTATTATCAAATCAATATTAAAAGATCATATATGATATCATATTAATGTATATGATTCTTGTATAATTTAATAACAATTATTTCACCATTATACAGGAGGTTAACCTACCACAACCAAGGAAAAGTACAAGGTAAGGGTTATTTCACAATCTCTTCATTATCCGAGGTTGTTTATACGTAATAATCTACTGGGATTTCTTTATCATCCACATCCATGTTTCTTCGAAATGTATTTCAAAACATATTTATTATTTACAAGAATATGGGTTAAATTCATTTATACCCTTGTTTGACTTTTTGTAAGAGGTTTATAAAGGAATCTTTCCGTCGTTTTCAAAACAAGGTCCTTTTTAACCTTTTCGACAGAATTAAGATAAGAATGTTTTTTTTAACTTATACGGCGGGTGTGGTTATTTTCCGCCGTTATAAAATCGTCGAAGCTTTACATACAAGCTTATAAGAATATTTTTCAAAGAAAATGTTTTATTTTATATGGATCTTAAATGATTTCAAAATAAAAGGAGATACTTCTTTAAAAAGAATTTTGATTTCATCTATGTCAACATCCTTTGATGGATTTTAAGATTATTTGAAGTTGATTTAATATGATACAAAACTTCTATATTGTATTGAAGGTTTTGTGATATGTTTGACTGTGGATGTGCTATTTTTATACCATTCATAGTTTATAGTGAAATTATTGACATTTCGTATGCTAGTTTTAATCCGAATGTTTATGTTATATTTCAAACTTTTCTTCAGATGAATGTGCTAAACAAGTATGTTCCGGGTTGGGGACCGGTAAAAGTAAGCCCTCCAGGTTGGGGACTGGTAAAAGTAAGCCCTCCAGGTTGGGGACTGGTTAAAGTAAGCCCTCCAGGTTAGGGACTGGTAAAAGTATGCCCTCCGGGTTGGTGTCCGGTTATTAGAGGCACTCCGGGTTGGTGTCCGGTTATTAGAGGCACTCCGGGTTGGTGTCCGGTTATTAGAGGCACTCCGGGTTGGGTTCCGGTTAGAAGTAACCCCTAGGTCTTGGGATGAGGCCTAGACAAAGAAATTAACGTTTAACATTATGCATTCCAACATTATGAAAGTGGTTATTGATTTTTGCATGTGATTATTCGATTAGTAGAATATCCATGTGAATAAGTAAATGGAATTATTTCATTTTTACTTTTGCCATACTATGTTGAAGTTCAAGTTTAAAAGGCTTTTGTTTTAGTAATGCATTGCCTTAAATGTTTATTCTTATTTATGAAAGTTTCCGCTATATTGTTATCCTTACTGGGCATTTGAGCTCACCCCTTTTCTATGTTTTATTTTTCCCAGGATGTGAAGAAGTAAGTTATGAATGACCTACAGGGATTTTATGAGGGGTTAATAGTGTGGATTGTGGAAACATTATGTTGTTGTATTAGTTTTTCATTTTATGATGTAATGTAAAACTTATGAATATATCTAATGTTTCCAAGGCTACTAAACCAATCGGTCTTTCGAGATTTGATCTTTCTTGTGATCATGCCAATGTTATGTAATAATGCACCGACTCTGGGTAACTAGGGTCGGGGCGTTACAACCTCAAAATGATGGAATGTGGTGAAAAAAATAAACGATGAATGGGGGTTGTGAAAATGACTAGAATAATGAGAATGAATGATTTTTTTGGATGAAGGAGACTATCATAGATCAATAATGAATTTCAATTGGGAATTATTGAGAGGTGAAATGTTAGCATGAAGGTGACATGGTTGCCTCGTTTGGTGGTAGCGAAAGGCAATGTCGCGAGGGTGATGAGGATGGGTCAGTGTCACGAAGGCCATTTGTGAACCGTTTGGGGATGAGGATCGGTGAGATGTGAGACACAAAGGCTATCATGGAAGAAGGGTCACCGCTGAGAGGATATGTCTCCACCAAGAGTAGAGATCTCTGTCCGGAGGGGAGAAGTCGTGAGGGCGGAGGAGGGTGTCTAAGAGGAGATGTCCTGACAAGAAGAGAGGGATGGCAAGTGAGAGGATGAACCAGGTATACATTTGGTCACAAGGGGTTGGGGAGGAGAGTAATGGGGCATCACAGACAGTGGGGAGGAGGAGCCCGATGGATAGTAAAAAATTATAGATACAAATTATTTTTAAATGCGGCTATAAACTATGATTTAACCATAGTTTTCATATAAGTGTGGTTATAAACTAACCTATAGCCACATACTTATAAAATTGTGGCTATAGGTCCTTGGATATAGCCTTGTTTTCAAGTATTTTATATTCATATATATAATAATAATATATGAATAAATATTTTTATATATATAACTATATATATTAATAAAATTTTATTTATAATCACTTCAATTTTATTTATTTTTGATTTTATGAGCAAACAAGTATTTTTTGTCCATTGAAAACATATATCTTTCGATTATTTTAAATAAAATCATTAAGAAATTTATTTTATATATATAAATGATTAATATATTCTTTGATTATTTTTTATGAAACAGAGAACATATAGTTTGAGAAGTATACAAATCCTTTAATTGATTGTAAAAAAATTAGAGACATAAGAAAAATAATTAATACAATTACTTCAAAATTATTAATTTTTTGTGTTTTATTTTTATATAATAGGTTGTCTTCAATGTCATATAAACAAATATACTATATTTTTATCATAATCAAAAAATTTATAGAAATATTAGATTAAAAAAATTGATAAATAGCACAATACTTAATTCAGAAGACAATTATTTCCTCATAATTTCAATAAATTAAATATAGTTCAAAAAACCATTATTAGGAAACCCCAATGGATAGTATTACCAACAAACTATATTTTTTATATTTCCAAATAAAAGAACTTTTTTTTTTGGGTTATGTGAGAATAATCTTATAAAAAACCATCCTAATAGACAAACGAAATACTAAATATATAAAAAACTATAAAATTAAAATATCAAAGATGAAAAATTCATAAAAAACATAACTAATTTCAAATAACCGACATGGAAAACAAATATGGAATGGATTATCATGTTGGTTTTTTGATAACCAATACAAAAATTCATTTATTAATAACTTAATTTTGATTTATCCCCTCTTCAGTAGCCATTAATAAAAAATAAAAATTAAATATGAAAAAACAATTGAAAACATGTAGTAAAACCCAAAAAAATAACCAAAATAACACAGATACAATTAGATAATTCAGGTTTAAAATATATACAAAAATGAATAAATATATAATAAAACTTGTGACATGATCCCCCTTATAAGGATTTTTTTAGTGGGGAACAAATTTATTTTTAGGGATTACATTCAAATTGATATTATGGATTATAAATTTTATCATTTTTCACATTATACTATTATTTATAATCAAATATAATATAATAAATACATTTTTTTATATTCACACAAATAAATTTATTTTTCTAAGTAAATAATAATAATATTTACATATAAAATATATTTCTCAATATATAAGCCATATCTAAATAAAAAATAGTATCAATTTTATTTAAAATAAAAATATATGAATTTCTATATACCTATATAATGTGTGTGTGTATGTCTACATGTGTGTGTCTGTATTAAAAAACTGAGATATACTAACTATATATTATAACATATGTATATATATATATTAATATATAATATAAGTAAATATATATAAATATACATCATTTTACTTATAGATACACATTTATAACATATATATGTGTATGTGTTGTATATATATATATGTATGTATTTATTTATATGTTTATTTATAGACACACAGAAAACATATTTTATAATTGAATTTTATACCGGTCTTATAAATATATCTTAATAAACTAATAGTATACTGTTAAAAAATATTACTAAATATATATAAATAAATAGATAAAAATATATATTATTATACAAACAAATAAAAAAATATACAAATAAAACTATATATGTATATATATATATATTAATTAATATAAGAATATGTATATATGTTAATATAACAACATTTATATTGAGAAAATTTTAGGTCTTAAAACTCATCCCTTATCCTACGTCTTCTATTTTATGACTTTTGACATTAAATGAATGTCAAAACAGAATTAAATAGTTATGTATGTAACCGAAGCAGATAAAATTAATCAAATTTATAGTTTGAGGTTATCCATAATGTGGATTTATTTAATCACACACCTATATTTGAGATTTTACGTCCATTCAAAAAAATTCAAATGAAATGGATTATATTTTTAGAATCCTTATTTCAAGAGTATTCACTATATTTATTTTTGTTTAATTTTTTGAATTCATGTTCAGAAGAGGATCTAAAGAGATGTTTTATCATTATTTTTCATTAATATTTTGCACACATGAATTAGTGAATAATATAATATAAATTAATATATTATTATTTGTATTAAAGGAACCACATTTGTTTTATTTATATTACATTTTATCACAGAACAAGTGTTTTATGTTCATTTAAAATAAATATCCTTTGACTATTTAAAATAAAATCACTATGAAATTTATATTATATATTTAAATAATTAATATATGCCATGTTTATTTTTTATGAAACAAATAACATATAATATGATACAAATATCAAAATTCTAATTGAGTGATAAAAAATTAGACAATAAAATTTAAAACAGTTACCTTTTAAAAATAATAATTTTGTGAATATTATTTTAATAAAATGGGTTATTCTGAATGATATATAAAAAACTATAAAATATTTTGGTCATTATTAAAAAATATATAAAATGATATGTTTTAGAAAAAAATGAAAAATATTAGGACACTTAATTCATATAACAATTATTCACTCATCACTTCAATAAATGAAAAGTAGTTCTATTTACCATTATGAAGAAACACCTGTGGAGGGTATTATCCACAAACTCTAATTGTTTGAATTTGATAATAAAATATTTTTTTTGGTTTATGTCATAATAGTCACAAAAATCCCATCATAAAAGGCATACAAAAAAAATTATTGAAATAAACTATAAAATGAATATATCAAAGACTGAAATCCATTAACAAGCATCTCTATTATCAAATAACCAACCTAAAAAACAAATATTGAATGTGATTTGGCATCTGTTATTTTTTAACCGAGGTGAAAATCCATTTTTTAATAATATTATGTTGATTCATCCTCTCCATAGTAGACATGAATATAAACTAGGAATAAAAAATGAAAAAAAAATTACAAAAAAAGTTGAAAAACAAGAAAATATACCAACAAAACCCACAAAAATTATAACATTCTTGATTACTATATATACCAAAATAAATTAAATTCCAATAAATCTTGTGAAATGATTCTCCCATTTAATTTTTACATCTCTCAACTAATATGAAATATAAGGTATAGGATCATCATAAAGATACAAATTAAAATCATATCTTTTAACATGTATTCTGATTAAAATGAATGAAATATTGAAGAAATGTTTATAAATAAATATATCCTTCGGGAACATTGTAATTGTACCAGTTGATATTATTTCTTACATAAAAATTTTAATAGAGTATCCACTTTACTTTAATCTTTATTGTTTATGAAAAATTTTAAAATGATATTTTCTATTCAAAATTACATTTTTATGCAATATATCTAAAATTTAGTAATTATCAATGAAAATACAACTGTTATTTTACATATATGATCATGGTGAACTTCTATGCTATTATCACTCATTTGAAATTACATTCCCTATTATAAAATAACATAAATAAAATAAATTAATGATTTATTATAATACAAACAAGTATTAAATAATAAAAAATTATGTTTCCAATACCTTCATCAAATTTTCCCTCACTTTACCATAGATCGATCATATCAAGTAAATTTATTTTTCCCATGGGAAAAAACACCCGAAATCTAATTTTTATTAATATGAATGAAAATTTAATTTTACTGTAAATTATTCTAAGGGATATTTTACACTTTTTGAGATATTTGTTTAATACTTTTGATGATAAAGAAACATCTAGCACTGAGTAATTTCATTCTATTGAAATCATTGATCCATAAAAACTATCCTATCAACATCAATAATTTTCCTCTCTATAGGTGAAATATAATATGGTTCAAAAAATACTTATACATATATATTTTCATGATCTTTACAAATTTTCTAATGACACCAAAATAAAAAACATACATAATTATAAATTTTAAATAAATTAAATGCAAAAAAAATAATTATGTTAATAATTACATGGAGAAAACATGCATCATGTTGATGCCCCACAATTTTTTAGTTACAACATCTATCATATCGTTTTCCAAAAGTTCTATAATCATTTCATGCCCATAAATTATAGCTTTAATTTGAATTTCATAAACATCCAACAACAAATTTGAATATGTCTAAAATCTATCAAGACTAGTAGAATTTGTAACTGAAGTCATAAATATTTTTATTTGTTATTATTAATATAATATTTATATACCTTTAATGTATTACTGTAAATATTAGATAAATATTTAAAAATTAAAATTTTAAAAACCATTTAATTGAAAAATGAGAAAATGATTAGATATACACATACCTATTTACTAATATGTCGAACTAGCCTATATAGAAAAAATAAAATGTTTTAGATACATTGTAATATTTCACTCAGCTCATATATATATAAAGGTATTCATGTTTATATATCTATAATAACATATGCACTGACCTTATGATTCTTCATCTCTATCTGTTGATAAGGAATGGTATCACCAATATAAAACATCATTCCATATGAAGCAATATGATGTTGATGATCATTGACATATAAATCAAAATAACTAGGAAGCTATAAAGGATGAGTGAAAGAGTAATATAAGAAGAAATGTGGTTTACAAGTGGAGATGGAGGAGTAAGAGCTAATGGAGGAGGGTGAGGAGCTGAATCAACTATCTAAAATGGACCTTGCATGTCTGCAACCATCGATTTAATCGATGCACTGATCACTTCCACCCTCATCACATGAATATATTAATCTTCAAATCCAAAAGATTATATTTTTTTTAACATCGTCTATTGATGAAACTATAGAACATGGAATCCCTTTTTTCAACGATAAAATTTTTGGGTATAATTATACATGACTAAATTGTTTGTTCGTTCCAAATGATGTAGGTAAAATATCCCTCCTACCATCACCTATAAAGACACCTAATGTTTTGTACTCCCCAAGAGAATCATGTATTAAATATTTGATAAAATCCATAAGGAATCACAATATATAATTTACTAATTTAACATAAATAAATAAATAAATAAAACATCATACAATACTCTTAGGTAAAACCCTCATATATTTTGTAATATATTTTAATTTTTTATTCATCTAATTCCTCTTACATTTTTCATGTCCAACATGGGAGAAGGAGGATCAACCACTATAAAACATGATTTTTCAACTCTTAGTAGTTGAAAATAATCACCCATTTTTTTCATTTGATAACGTATACCCTCCTTGAGATAAATCATGAGGGTATACTTTTCTAGACTAGAACTCCAAACGATATCTCATCGATTACAAAAAATTAAGAATATATAATTCATTAAAATGATCTTTAATATTCAAAAACATCCAAATATAACATTACAATTACAAAAAAGATACAGTCATCTTCTACATTCAACATATTTCATCCATGTATTTTCATATATGAATTGAAATATATGACATGGATTATGATGTTGTCTATGACCAAAAATGAAATTTTACGTGGGGGTTATTTTAAAATTCATCCATCTTCTTGTATCCAATGATAAACCTTTACTCATAACTTATCTAGTATCAGGTATATCATATGTCATATAATAGGAAATGGGGGAAAATATGTATTACTATAAAGATTTCAAGATACGTTAAATAATAACAAATGAACATACAAAAATGGTCTCCCATTATGGCTATATTGTTAATTTTTCAAAAAATCACCAATCATCAATTACAAAAATAAATATTCTATTAGCACGAACTACTAAATAATATATGAATGGATTTGTGTTTGGACCTCTTATAATAACATTATCATAGAATTATACAGATATCCTCTGGTCATGACTATAGGAAATTAATAATTTTGGTAAATTAGTACTGTCACATTTATCAACCCTCAAAATATTTTTTCCGCCATAGAATTATATGTATCTTGTAAAAATGGATGAGGCTCATCAATAAAATCATGTGTACATTCTTCCCAGGAGGAAAGATTACGATTATCTCTAGAAGTATGTGGTGGATTAGATTATTGATCTTTCATTATCCAACAAATCAAAGTAACAATAATTTAGTACACAAATCTAAAAAACCAATGGTTACATATTATTTTAAATAAGAATTTAATAATTATAAAACAAAAAAAACTAAACTTAACATAAAATATTTTTTTTATATTTTTTATAATTAATTAAAATTCAAACCCCATTAATGAGATACGAAATGAAATATAAACGAGTGAAAAAAAAAACCAAAAATGGTTTTTGAATAGTAAAAATACTCCAACCTAATAATTAATTTTTACAAAACAAGTAAACTTTTTGAATATACTCTTATATAATATTATTGTTTCTATTCAACATATTAAATTCAAAATTATTTTCTTTAAAAAAAATAATAGTTATGTTACCTAAGGGTAAACATAGAAAATAAAAAAAACTAAACTAATATAAACAATCAATTTAATGTATTAGATATGATACATGTTTTAATAAATAAAATAAAATTAAAATATCTAACATTTTATGAAATTTTGAAAAATTAAACGAGAAATTTGAAAAATGATTCCAATAATATTTGAAATGTACTAATGGATTTTTCCCAAATTCATTCATCAAGATCATTAAATATTTCTCAATCCATGTATATGTTTGGTTTATCAACATTATATATTATTATTTTCATGGAAGTATAGATCTCATATATATCATCAACTTCATCAATTTTATCATCACTAATATACAAATTTTCCATTGGGAAAAAATTAAACACTACATATCAGATTGATCAATTAAATAGAATTTTCTTTTTCATGGGTTTCTTTATATAAGGAAAAGATGTGTATTCTAACATATTTAGATTAACTAGTGTTTTTGCAATTTTAACAAGTCTGACACTATTTTTTGTGATAACAAATTTTCAGTTAAATAATTGAACTTGAAATTTAATGTAATCAAACTGCAAAATTTCTTTAATGACTCTATAATATGAAATTGATGTGGAAATTGGTTTACTATCATTTTCAGTTAAGAAATGTAATACTTATAGGAATAATAATACACTATTATTCTAAACTAAACATATTTTTTATTAATGTTTCATATGAAATATATATCAATTAATTTCATACCCGAACAACGTTATAAAATTTAAATATGGACCATCCACTAACCATATCAATATTTCTCAGGGATATGATCCACCTAGAATGGTCTCTTTAATCCATTGAATAAATTTTTTGTTATAGTTATTGAGAATCGACATATCATTCATCTTTTGATAACATTGTTTCAACCTAATAATATGAAATGTTATATATGACTGAGCATCATCTGTGTTATTCATGATTTATAAATGCACATTCTATATCTGTCCACTTGTTAAATATTTAACTTAGAATGCATAGATACCCTTTCTATGATATTTAAATCGTTCATGGTTAGATTTAGGAAATCCAATTTGATCCGCAATATACAAGTTTCGGGTAAAAAAATCCACATCTTCCAAAAAATATACTTCTCAGCAATGGAGGCTTTAGGCCAATATGTATTCTTAAAAAAAACCCCTCAATATCATCATATATATTTAACAATGATACATCAAATGTAGATATATATGACCTTCATGATTTATTTACCACACAAAAATAATTATAAATAACCATGATATCAAAAATAGTTGGTGGAAAATACATTTCCAATCGAAAAAGCCTAGAAATAGCTTCATTCTCTAAATTAATTAAAGCATTCAAATTAATCACCTAACTAAAAATTTAATTGTAAAATTATCAAACCATCATAATAGTAATTATATCATATATTAGAAATATTACAAAAAATTAAATCGAAAGGAGCTACTGCATCATGATGTTATAATCTTGATATTTCATACATGTCAACATCAAATACATTAAATATAAAAAAAATTACATATAAAGAATAATTCAATGGATCAATGTAATCATGAAGATAATGAAAAAAGGTAATTTCTTACCTTGGATAATTTATTAATATCCAAGGGTAAGAATGATATCCTTCAATCAGATGTGTGAGCTAAATCCACATGTATTCTCAATGAGAATAAGTTCTATATAGCATTCAACCGAACTTTTATCTTTATTTAATATCTGAAAATGTTCCAATTATGATATCCAATATATTCTTCTCTCAGTTAATGAAATAAATCATATGGTTGAACTCATGATATCTCTAAATTGGTAGATCAATAACAATTGAGTGTTTCTTGCAAATATTTTTATCATTGCGATAATTGAGTTTCTTTCTGAATATCATTCCAATTTTTTTAACCCTATAAATATTATGATTTGTTGATAAAGGTATTGGAGATATATAAAAATCATGTGATACATTTAATAGATTTTTAAAATTTTATAATAAGGATACATAGAAAAAAAAATGCAATTATACATGTTTACACTTTTTCCTCCATGATGCAGTTGATAATATGAAGTCCATTGTTAAGAAATTGAGAATAATTTATGCCACTTAACAATGTATCCAAGCAAATTTTTATATTCCGTGAAGTTATTTATAGTTCACATAATAATTTCATGAAATTGAAAATATTTTATTTTATAATAATAAGACACCATAATACCTTCCTCCTAAAAAAGATTCAAATCATCAATTATTATTGGTAAGAAAAAATCAATAAAATTATTGGGCGTTTTGTTCAATAGACCATTAATATCTAAATTATATATTTTCAATTCATAAAAAATTCGTGATATGAACTGTAAATTACCAATTAATGTTCCCATGAACTATATGTGCTACCATTTTTTCGATATGGATTCAATCAATCTATGCACTATCCATGTATGATATTTCTAAATTTACTTCTGAATGTTGAGAGCTAATGATCAATTTTCATCCACTGTGGAAAATCAACCAGATAATATAATTTTCCATCCCATATCTACTCATATTCATTCAAAATTAATATTTTTTCATCCTGTTAATGTTAAAAAAATTATTCAAATGTGGAATTATAGGAAGATACAAAGATACCGTGTAAGGGGTCTCTATAGTAACAACATAAACCTGTGATTTTTATTTCAACTTATATTGTGACATCGCACATTTAGGACACCCTAATATAAATTCATATTTCTTTCTATATAGAACACAATAATTTGGGTAGGTTTGTTTTTTACTCCAATCCCATTAGGAACACGATGTTCTTCACAATAGAATGTGAATATTAAAGATAATTGGCTTTAGTAAAAATATCATTCAAAAACTATGGAATCTCCATAAAACTCTTTTCACTCCATCAATGTTCTGTATTTATGTTAAAAAATCTTAAAACCATTAATAAAAAATGTAATTTCTATACAAACAAGATATAATGGTTTTTCAAAATCACCATATTGATGCTCAATTTAATAATATTTATCAATTATCTCCTCTTCAATATTATGAATTGCTTATTTAATTTTATCACAATTATCATCTTTCAATGAAACGTCACTAATATAACCGAAATTCTTTCTAGTTTTACAATGCCAAATCAAAGGGATGTAACATGGATTAAGACCATGAAAAATTAAATTATATTTTTACACTCTGCATTTCAACACCATCATATCTAAACATTTCAAGCATGTATGAAAAAACATTTCATTGTTTGGAACATTTCATTTGGAAAATTCCAAAAAGAAAAATCAACACCATCCCCATATTCATCACATTTTTAATATTCCATAATCCAACTCTAACTAATTATTATCTATAATAAATGTCAAAAAAATTCTATCTTTTTGAAAGAATATAGTAGTAATATATGTGAGTGTGATGGGGAGTATTATATTATAACAATGATAATCAGGAAGACACACTTTTTTATAATTCATTAGTAAAATGGTTCTATGATTTTCACCAATAGTGAATATAATGTTTAAAAAGTTAATAACCTTGGAGGTTAATTTTAATTTTAATCAGAAATATTATACAACAATCAAATATAAATAAAGGAACCAAAAATAAAAGATTTCATAGTTTGAAATTAATTAAATTTTGAAATTTTAAAAAAAATGTATGCATTGAAATGTATGCATTTAAATGAATAATTATAAATTCAATGAAATAATGCAATATAAGTTTAAATATTGTTGGTAAATAATAAAAATAAGTTAACTAAAGTAATTTACAAAAGAAAATATAGTTATACCATTTTCTCATTTTTCATTTTCTTCTGAATGAAATTAGATGAAATATGAAATTGAATATTATTGAATAATTTTTAAAGCATGTTTGCATTTTCCATTTTTATTTTAATCTTTATTATCTATTGTTTACATGAATTAATTATGAAAAAAAACATTCATTATTAGATGAAAATTTGATTAATTTCATAATATAATTGAATAATAGATTTCTAGAAACACAATGTTTAATTTCTAATGCATTATATATATATATAATATTATATATTATTTAAATCTAGTGTATTAAATAAATTTTTAAAAGTATATTACATACAATGTATTATATGAGAACAATTTTTATTTGAATGTGAAAAACTAACAACACACATTTGAAATATTTCAGTCTACATCAAATGATATAATAAAAATAAATATTTATGGGTAGTAAAATGCTTTTAATGTGAATACTATTTGTTGAATGTGTAATTCAATGAAAATATAACATAAAAAACTCTACCTATATAATTTATTAATCCTATAAAATTTTAAATTAACAGAACCTAATGCATAAATAAGGATACAAACTAGATCAATCTCTATTATCATTTGTACTAAATGGGTTAATTAGTCTAAACAGAGTCATAATCAAACATATAACTATCAGAATATAGAAAATATATGTTACAAAACCAATTGAAAATTCTTATTATTTATTCACCTTTAATGTCAACATTATATTAATAGTAACTCATAATATAGAGATTAAATATTTAATATTATATTTTTGATTATAAAAGGATGATCACATCATAAGAATAATGTGCATATAAATATACAATACTATTATGATATTGTATTTTGAACTGTATGAATATTAAAATGTCTGTATATGTTATATTTTAAGATTAATATGTCCCTCATAAATGCATAACACTTATTGATATTTATCAATATGAATTGAAGTGTATTCATAAATAATCAATGTTTTAAAAAACATCATCCGAATAAGAAACATTTAAAGAATCAAAGTTGAAATTTAAAATGTGATGTGGTATATACATCTATTGAACAAATAGTGAAAACAAATTTCAATATATTAATTTCTCCAAATCATTAATATATATTGTGGAAATTTTTTATCTAACACAGAACATTACGATATAATAAAATACATTAACCATTTCACTTAAATCAATGGATAACTAAGGTATATGAAGATTGTAATCTATGATTTGATTTGAATATATCTATATTCAAAATAATAAATATGATTGTATTGAAACCTGAGGGTTTATGAAGTTAGTAATGCCATATTTGAGGCCAAGAAATGAAAATATAGAATGTTATAGAATATGTGCACTTGAACCCCCAAAAGATAGGATTGGTTTATTAGTATTACATATTTATAAAAAATATGTAAGAATAGTAAAAATGAGTTTTGACGAAAACTCTGGATGTATAAATATGTAAATCTAAAATTGGAGTCTATGAGATCAAAGAATCAAGGGTTAGGGCTAACAATGCGAGAGAAACATGTCTTCTTTCATGAGATTGAATGGCACTGAAATGATTCAAATAAGTAATTCATAAAAAAATTAATTTTTGTAACTTCATTTATATAAAAATGAATTTGATAAAGTAGTGAATATTTTATGTTCACGTCTGTTATTGTCTAACTAATGTGAAAATTACACTTTATCATGTGGGTTATTTAATAACTAATGGGAAAAAGTTGGTATTTATTCTATTTCATGTCGTTTATTTTATAACTAACATGATAATGAATAATTCCACCATTATCAGATTAGATATACAATAATTGATGATATAAATAAATATACATGGAGTTTTCACGTCTGTTATTTACTAACTATCATGATAAAGTAAAATATATGTCTGTTTCATTATAGTTGTAAATAACCAAAATGAAAAGGATGATGCAATAAATATTTTTAATATATAGTGAATATATAGATTTCATTCAATCACAAATGATGAGAAATAAAAAATTGTGAGGTAATTAACAAGGGAGAAAATGTCTTAATCTAATACCAGACTAGTAACATCACTATTTCATTTTAACAATTTCTTTAAACACCATTGAGTCCATGAGGGAAACTTTATATCCAAAATTCAATTTCATCCTATAGTGATCGATAAATATTAATATTTTTGGATTTTTAAATTTATATATGGAAACCTTTTCAATCTTTTCATAGATACCTTTCACAGTATTAGAGACGTTAGCTCGGTAAAACAAATCCTTATGAACCTAATCTTGTTATCCATTTCCATTTAACATTATCACACGTGTATCTACTTACAAACACCACTCTACTAATAGATCCCCCAATGAATCCTTGGATGTTTTTCTAGTTTTACATATTTGTTCATTCGGGGATAATATATTTCTATTGATCTCATCTTCATTGGAATGGGTATGTTAGAATAGTACTTCAGGTTCTCTTCACTATAATCACTAGAAATTTGATTGAGTCAATAAGTCATTAATTCTAATACTCAATCATTATCATCGATATTGTTTAGCCTGTAATTCATCTTCATATTATAGTGAAAAATGAAAATCTCTATCTACTCACATCTCCTCCTCAATAAAGAAATCGATATCTAATACGTTGAATTCATCCAATTATACACATGTCTGTATGACTATAGAACAAACATGTTTCTTTACTATACTATATCCCACTAGTTTCCACCCCATGTTATCAATGTTTTAAAGATCCTCATTCAGGTCCTCAAATTTCTTCTTGATCTCTAGCACATGGACTTAAATTTCATCTATTTTTCAGGAGAGAAATTTGTAACTACCCATAATCTTCCCCTCTACAGCTTATGATGCATGAGAAATGGGAATTTGGGGGAAACCCATCATCTTGGATTTTCACTTTTGATCCTATAATATGCATCATATCATGATTCATAATTCAATCTCTATATCTACTTTCGTGAGAAATAGAGTCGTCAAAACATTTTCTGCTCATCTTCAACACAACCACATATGAGGGAGTCCCTAGAAAGAAAAAATTTAACTCCACTCCCTAAATCATTCCCATTGGTGTGGGGAGATATAATAGGTCAATAATTATAATTGAGAACATTAGTATCTCATTGATCATTTTATAATACTAATTGGAGGATAAAACCATAAAAAATGAAAACTAGTGATTAAATCATAGAGTATTTATTTTATTTTTTTAAATTATTAGTTTACCAAATAATACGAATGAATACTAATAAATATTTAAAAATTATTTTTGTTTTAATGTTCACAGTATATTTCATTTGCACTTCTTTAAATAAAATACACATAATCTGATTATAAATCAATCATAAATTACTTATTCTGAGACTTTTAAATTTATATATTTTGTATTAAATGGGAAAATTTAGTTTTTATTATTAAACGAAACATGTTTTGTGATTATGAAATAAATTATAGTGTATTTTTTGCTTTTTATTTTTAAAAAATAAATTACTCCAAAAATATTGATTCAAAACAGTTTATTATAAAATAATGATTCAATATATCCAATCACCAAATCGTTATAAAATTATTATTATGATTTATTAAGAATAAATTTCCTATAAAATGTGTTTTATGTATTATTTTTTTCTAATAAATAGTTATATTTGGAATAAGCAAACTAATGGTTGTTATGTTAGAAAAAATTGTGAAAATATTAATATAAGTGATTTAAATGAGAATATTTCAACATGATGTTATTTGATTTAATATTTTTGTGTGAGTATTATTATTAATATAGGTTATTATTTTCATCATGAGGAGGTTATCAAAGAGAATGGAAAATATATTATTATTCAAGGTGGTTCTAGAAGAACAAGGAAAGATAATAGAAAAGATCTTAATAAAGAGACTATAGATCAAGAATGGTTAAATAATAATATAGTTATGAAGGAATTTAGTATTTCGATGCATAGCTGATAAATTAAGATATTATTGAATCAATAATGGAAGCACATAAAAAAGTTTAAATTTGATTTTAAATTTATGATTTATAATATTTTTGGATAACTTATATAATTAATTAGAAATGTTTAGTCTAGGGTATTTTTTATTTGGGAGAATTATTAGAATATTTTGCAGTGTGTTGACAAGTGTGGAGATATTTTTTTAAATACTAAAAAAATATTTCAACAATTATTACATTATAAATTTATTTTTATATAGTTATATGTCTAGATAGTGTGATAAATATTATATCACAAAGAGTTAATATTATATCATGACTCTTATATAATATGGTTTGAAAATTTTAAAAACAAGTTCACTAGTGAAAAAACAATTACACCATGAAGAGTGAAAATACATCATAATGTTTTTGGATACTAAATTTTTTTTGTACAATTATTAATTGTTTTCTAGTAATGATAATACCTAGGATAAAATTTATTTAATATCAAAAGGTATCATGCTAAAATTATATTATATTATACTATCATATTGGGGACTTTTTATTAGAATCTAAAGAAGGTGATTGTTTGTTTTTTTAAATAAAGATGTTGTTTGTTTAGTTAGTAATAACTATGAAATTTTACAGAGAGAGGACCTATTTTGGTTAATTATAAATAAATTCACAATGTTACCACATGAATGGTTTGTGAAAATAATTTCATTAATAAATTTTGTGGAATTTGTATTGTTAATCAAGTTATATGATCCAAAAATAGGCAGAAATTTATTATGGAATAATGTGTATCACTACAATTGTAATAATTACACTATAACAAATTAATTAGAATGTGTATATATAATCATTAGGCATTAATATTATGATTTGTGGGACATATAAATATATAGTTTTTGGGAGGATATGGAAATAATATGAAATTCATTATAGTGACATAAATTATACTATAGTATTAGTGAGATGTATATAATTTGATAATTTTAATGCCGCCAAGTTATGGATGGTCATGGATCAACATTATAGAAGTTAACATGAAATACATGTATGATTGTGAAGGATATTTTAAATGTAATACACATTAAATGAATTTATAAGATCATGATAACTTTTATAAATCATTATCTTTGATTTGGTTCTTTGATATTACAAGAACATTGAGATTATTCAAAAAAAAACTAATGGATACGTGAAACATTAAAAATATAGAATGAAATAGATAATAAAAGAGATTTATCATCAATTTTAGATCTTTTTGATTGTGATAGATCCAATAAATAGATATTTAAACAAATATTAGATTTATATATATTAAATATTGTGATTTATAGAGTTTTATTGAAATATTTACTTCTCATTGGAAGAATTGTTTTGTTGTTGTTGTGATTTTTCTTTTGGAGATCGAATTTTCAACTCCCAACAATGATTTTTCGGAATTATAACACTAAAAATATATAAAATAATATGAATGACCTTATCACATCATATTAATTTTTTTAATAGATTATATTATTGAAAATCATTTTTTTTCGTTTTAAAAAGTTGGTTAAAGGATTCCGGTACCCCAAAAAACAACCCAACAAAAACAAGTGAAACTTACATATCATAATATCCAGATACATCTCTACACCCCATGTATGTTCCATCGTCTTCAGTAAGAGTTTCCAATCAGGATACCACCAATAGCTTGCACTTTGGACCCGGATTCTATGTATAACAAGACCAGGTTGACCTTGGGATGACTTCTTGACCACACTACCCTTATTAAAGGCCACAATCACCACATTGTTCCATTTAGATGCTGATTTGGTCTGCATCGGCTACGGAAGATATGAGTAATCCTTCCATGGACTTCTTCTTGGAGAAGTAGACAAGGGATCATCATTTAAGGCCAACTTCTAGTTCCCTCTCTGGACAACATCGCTGAAAGAGAGGTCGACTGGGCTACTCACATTTTCTTACCCTCTCCCATCCAAAATCATCTCGCACCACTACAACAGCAGCAGGAGACACTGATTTGTTCCCTCACCCCTGGTCTGGACTGTTACTTTCCATCAAAGGAAGTATCCCCTCTTCAGCATTATCTTCCTCCACGACCAAAGACTTTGTCTCCATTCCAATACCCTGTAGGTCCTCCAGGGATTTCACACCACTATCCATCTCTGCCACATTATCCTCATCCTCAGCAGTTCCAACTTCTAAAAAGTCTGTTGAGAGACCATTATAACGGTTGCTAAGGGTAGGGAAGGTCCTGGCTAGGGGATCCAAACCCTTATAACCCTTAGTAGAGGCAGGATCGACCACCTCCGGAAAGCTGGAGTGTCTCTCCTCCTCAATCTGATAAGTATCTTTCCTAACAGGGGGACTACATATGTTATCTAAGTCATGTATCAGCCTCTTGAAGTCATCAGAAACCAATGGATTTGGTTTCAACCTCGGACCTTTAGTCACCTCTACTCTATGGCCCTCTTCACACATCACTTGTTGGGGGCTTGGAGAAACCTCCACAGCAGATAACAGAGGTTCTCGCCCCCCATCTGTTAACACCAGATCATCCTGGTTGTGCATCATAACCATTTTATACCAAGAATTCCTATTGTTTAAATTAATTTATAACCTCACTGAAACAGAATGTTCTCCACACTAATCATTAGCTATAAGACACACTGGGGACACCACCTCCAAATCCCCCTGGACTAGTCTGTTCATTGCTCCACCATTCACCTTCTTAACCTTCAAGTTCAGCATTCAGGAAGTTGCTATCCTACGACAGACCGACACAGGATGCCCCAGCCACTTGAAAATGGATTATAAATCCATCCAATTCTCATAAACAACCTTCTGTTTTCACTTGTACTCCTCACCGATGGTAATCCAAATAAAGTCGAATGGCAGTTGAGACACATCCAATTCAACACATATTCGGGGGTTAACAGGATGACACATAGCCTCAATATGATTATCAGAAAAAAGATTCCTTCATATCATATTACCGATCAACTGAAGATTAGTAGGGTTTTGAAATGGAAGAAGATGTTTCGGTAAACTGATCCAAACAACCATTTACGAAGAATCACGCTTCATATGAAGATATAAAGACCAGTGAAGGAGAGTGAAACTCATCCCGTTAAAGCTTCACGACACCCTATACCATGCCTGAATGAGGTTTGCCTCCGATTCAAAGCAGATTATAATTTGGCAGCTGCTATGAAAACCAATCGCCACCCGTTCCTCCAGATCCCATGAACCAAATACGAACCTGTCAAAAGGATATGTTCATAAGATATAATTATCTCTCTAATTCTTAATTTGATTTGAATCAATTTGTTGTTTGATTTTTATATGGATACTTATTTATTATAAAAAATTCCCCGAATTCTACATAACCTTATCTAAATCTCTTGGAGAAAGAATAATATCTCCCAAAATTCACTAATTATAATATTTGAAACAAAATAACATTTCATTCCATTTTCGATGGATTAATTTTTTAATCCAATGTTGATCCATCCCTTCACAATATTAATTTCAAATACATGCCAATAAATAAGTCATGAATTAAATATTTAAAACTCTTCCTAAAAAAACTCTATTTATGAAAGAAATTTATAGATAATATAAACACTCATCCATTTACTCCTGATCCCTCAATTCTTAAGTGATGAGTATCAAATGGTTCAGGGAAGCTCAATCGTGTTTTATTTGACCATCATATGATGTTAGTGAATATTTTATAATAATATTATATGATTTAAATGATATTTAAAGATATAATTACATACATTAATTAATTATTGGATTTATAAATTCTATCATCTAGGATGAAAAAAGAGTATAATAGGGTCTAAGGATCTAATAAAATCAATGTAAAGGCTAATAATTACAAATATTTGGATGGAATAACCTATTTATAGACATAATCTTCATCAAGACATAATTATTATCATTGGTAAATGGTTTTATAGTCCTTATATATAAACCCTTTTATATTCCTCCTAGGTTACATCATTGTGGATCAATTTATTATGTAGGGGTGTCATATATATAACTTTTTCCATCAAAATCATAATCTTTCACATGTCATGAAATAACATTCCATGTACTTCAAATGTAACATTATATTAACTTATATTTCTTAGTATTATTATATCCATATGTGGGAAATATTATTGTTTAATTATAAAGGTATTATATATCAATAGTACATCATAATGCCATTTAATAATGGTCAAATGTTGTAAAATTTTATATTACAACTCCATAAAGTGGTATTTATATTTAAATTCATTATGACATGGATTCATCTATAATAGCACTACATTATTTCTCTATTAGATCCCATGGAAATTATCCAACATTAAAACATTTCATTATTTTTATCCTCTTTCATAATCATGAGTTCTCTTTCCATATTATTAGGTTCTCCATTACTGTCTAATGACACCACAACTCGTTCTCTTATACTCATCATATAATTTTGTCCCATCAACCAAAACATCATCCTTAGTCATTAATCTATTTCATTCCCTAGAGATAGTTTTACTACATTACTAACAAATTATAACCTTGTTGTGCATCAATTCGTATGAAGATTTGATGGAATTTTTGTTCATCTTTTCTTTTTTTACAAATATGTATTATATAAAAACATAAAATCCATACATAATAATTCCATATTGGGTAATCATATGTATCTAAATTTATGTCATGTTGTATAGTGAGGACACTTATTTTGGTGACATACATTAAAAATAACATTCTTTCACACTGTGACACCATTATTGAAGAATTATTTCCATCAAGGTTTAGCAATTCAGCTCTATTCTAACTAAGTACATAATTTTAAAAAAAACATGCGGAGTAATCTCTATAAATTTACTCTAAAAACATCAATAGAGGATACAAAAGATTACTTAATCACTATCCTTCCAAAAATCAATAAAAATACCAAAACGTTGTAGTATTATGTCCCATAATCAAAAAAACAATTGATAAAAAAATATTCACAAATAATAGATATCAAATTCACCCACAATTGAACATTTTATTATAATTAATAAAATATATTTACAATGATTCCAATTGATTTCAATAGTTGATGTAAAGAACAATATTAGAGAACATATCAATAAAACAAAATATCATCTGAACATTTTCAAAATCTAATATACTCATCCTCCCTAAGTAATCATACATCCTTATAAAGATTATTCAATAATTCTTATTCTCATCCATTTTTATTTTTCAACCATTCCTTATATATCCATACCAATACAACGATATACTTCATTAGAAAATTTCACATTCGACATTCAATAATAATGTAAAACTAGTGTTTTGGTCATTTTAAAGTTCATGTATTCTATTTATAGGCTTGTATAATATCTTAATCATCACATTATTTAAATTAAACTAGATAAATTAGGAGTAAAATCCGATAATGTTCTAATTTATTTGACTTTAGAGGTGGGTAGTTCATGATGGAATCATTAAAAAATAAGGGTTCAAAAAAGGGATAAATTATTTAATTCAAAATATTTTTTTATTTAATATCAATGAAAGTGGAACTACTAATCAAATTTAATGTCATCATCTCCCATAAATCCCTACTTCTCTTAATGATTCCCATCATTATAATTCATCGACAATGTCTAAATTTTTCATTATCCTTTTCTTTACATTTCCATTGTTATAATGTAACATTCACCAGGATCAAGTATCACACCCATCAAACTCACTTTTTCTGATCGCCTCATTTATATAATTCAAATAGTTATAATAATATCATTTATCATTTATGAGTTATCATTAAAATATACACGATATGATCTATTTTTTTATTTTTTCCCAAAATAATATTGCACTCAATAAATAAAAATATAAAATATCATGGAATAAATATCTAAATCACTATTTAAAACTCTATAAATTTATAATAAAAGGTATTATCACATGGTTTTTCCATACATCACCAATCCCCCTCATTAAACTATAATGGCAAAAAACAAGTATTTCTAATAATTAATGTATTGTATGAATGAAAAATTATCCGATAATATTGATTCCCTATCAAGAAATTTCATTTATATTACCAGATTAATATTGGGATATATATAGTTTAGGCCTAAAGGTAAAAATGGATAAAAAAATATACTCAATCATATCGGTCTGTATTCAAAAAATTTAATATTTTGAAAAAAATCCAAGAGAAATTTTAAAAATTAATGTTTTTTGGAATTCTCTTATAAAATAGGTTATTATAAAAAATATAACTAAATTATTTAAAACACCTCTCAAGAATGGAGTTTCAAAATACTGAAAAATTACTCATAACATGAAAATTATTTAATAATCGAAAAAAACATTATTAATTTAAAATTGAGGCAAATATAATTCTACAATTATATTGTATATAATATTAAGAATTAAAAGGTAATTTATTTTCAATAATTACCGATTAAAATTTTTTCTTTTATTTACATGGTTGTTCATAATTTTCATAATTCAACAAATTTAATTGAAAAATATTTCTTTTTCCATTGATTTCAAGAAAAAAATTCTTTTATTTCCACAAATCCATCCACCACACTTAGTTTAAAATACTTTATCTACTATTTATATTCATTTTTAGATAGATGGAAATGAATAATCTTTTAAATATATCATAGAAAATGATCAAACATAAATAAATAATTAAAGACCTTGATCATTTATGTAATATTTTTTCCTTGATAACTGGATGAGATTTTCTATATTAAAATCCTATGCATTGATGGATATTGTTGGATTTTATTTCCTAAAATCCAAATATTTAGATAGGTAACATGATAGTTTAGAAATTTTATATTTTTTATAGTTATGAATAATTTAATGCACAGAATAATATTTTATGTGTTTTCATGCAACATGTTATAAAGAAGATAGATATTGAACAAAAAAGTAATGTAAATTTAGTAAATTCTTTAAAAATGAGAAATTAAAAATAAAATTGATGGAATTAATAAATTGAGGAAGGGGAATGAAATCGTATGACTCCTTGGTTACACCCCCCATCTCCCTATCGAGATCCACCTCTATCGAAGTTATAGTCAATTAAATAAAGAAATATCTAAAGGACTACACCTACAATAATTGAATAATCTATTAATTATCATAAATTATTTACTCGACAACTAATGTATTATATGGGAAGGTAGAGTCGTCTAAATCTAGGTTGTGTTAGAAACCAACTCTATCAGAACATATAAATGAGGAGTGACATTTAATGTTGGTGATAAGAACTATTGAGATGAATGATCAATAAAGGATACTGATGAATTAGATATCTAAGTGATTGATAATCGTAATTATGTATCATTTTTTGTATATGTCACCCAACTAGGAAGAGTAGCCGAAATTCCATGATCTTTGGAATGTTTAGTGATTACAAGAGGAATAACTAGAATATAGAAATTAGTATTTGTAGTTTTAATTTGTGTGTTACTATGAAGGGATATAATATTGACTATGATAGTAGTGTGAGTTTGTGGATGATCATTATATTAATTTGGTATCTCCTTGATCCATAGAGAGGTCATGCATTGATCAACTAGGTCAATAAATGGAACCACTATTATTTGGTCATTTATTGTACCCTTTCCATTAATTTGGGAATCAAACTCGAACTAACATAATTCTCTAGTCTCCATAAGATTACTAGTATCCCATGTGTCGAAATCTGATTTGGGGTAGGTTACGGCTGCTGTAATTGATCTATCATGTGTGTTATAATGAAAAATAAATATTATTACTGATGTTTGGGATTAAAATATTGAGATTTGATGAACGTAACATTTTCCCACTAGTGTGAATATAGTAGACATAATTGGTGTTGTGTTGGGTGATGTGGTAAAATGGGAGGTGGATAAGATTATACCTCTATCTACTCATATAAATTGTTCATGATCCCAATAATATATTGAATTACATTTTGAAATAATGATTCCACTCCCTTTGAAGAAAGGGAGGTGGTTTTTCTGAGGCATGTTAAACTTATATTCATCATCTCTGTGTTGAGGTTCATTGGGAAGAGAAAGAAAGCACGTGAGTGTCCCTGAATGGAATCATAATACAATAATAGATAAGTATAATTTTCATCCTATTCATGGATTTTCCATCTATCATCAATGGTAATATTATTTCTAATAATGGGAGGTGAGACAACATAATCTACCCTAATTAGGACAAGTTCACTGATTAGTCAAAAAATACCAAGTGTTTTTCTTGTTAAGTATTGATATTCCCACCCATAATAATACCCATAGGCTTACTCAAAATCCCCCCTTAATATTATAAAAATTATTAGATTTTATTTATTAATAACAACCATATATAAATGGTGTAAAGAAGAAGGATATATAATCTAATAAAAGAGCCTTATGATGATCCCTTCAAAAACAATTCATGAGAGATTTACCAATTTATAATCCTTAAGATTTACATTCTCAAATATGTAATCTTTGTTTTTTTTCAGGTTAATTATTTCCCCATATGTTAGTTGTTGATTTCATCGATAACTAATTGATATTATTATTGAATTACTCTAGTATAAAATCATTTTCATCCAATATCTTCATAAATTAATAGTATTTGATTCCTTATCCCTCTCCAAACTCTACAAACCAAAGGGTCCATTTATGTTAAACCATTTATAACTTAATATACTATATTTTCATAACCAATACTAATAAGAACACTAATATGCAGTCTATAGAATCCTCATCCATTAAATGAGAAATATTTTGTAAATTCATAGCTCTGAATGAATATTTAACATCCTCAGCTAAATAAACATATTTTGTAATTTTCATGTTAAATTTCCTGTTTATGAATTCGTGACATTTATTGTCTCCCCAGAATCATGTAGTTTTTGGGTTCAATTAACAATATAAAATAGTAAAGGTGATATTGGGATAAATCCCCACACATAGATGATTTATGGGTTGTTTGGTTGGTTTAGATTTGGTTAGCTGATGAAGATGGGAATTGGTTAGTTGAAAATATTACTGAGTGATCAGGTGGTGGTGTGGGTAGATTATACATTTTATATTTTTTGACTCACATAAGTTTGTTATGTTTTATTTTTTTTAATGAGTATTTATCTTTGTATATGTTCTTAATAGTCATATATTTTTCCATCGTCGGAGGGATAGGGATATGGAGGTATAAGGGCTCGAGATGGATTCATAGGGATTTTAAATTGGGTTTTATTTTGGTTTGGATATTTTTTTATGTTCAAATGGGTATGGTGATTTTTCATAATATGGGTTTGAAAATTGTGTAGTGAGTAGGTTGAAATGGGTATGAGGAGCTGTGAAAGTCAAGTATGAGATGATCTAGAAGTGTAACATTCCTCCTTGAAGCTGATCAGAACCAGATAAAAATGATATGATAATAAACTCAGGTTTCAAAAAATATTGGGAGAGGGATAATAATAACACAATTTAGGTTTTTCTGTTTAGTATTAAATGTGTTTTAATATATTTTTGCTTGATCTAAGTAATTAGAGAATAACGTCATTAGAGCTAAAATCATGGGTTTTTTCAAGCATAGTTCACTAGAGTTGCAATTCCATGGGGGGATACAATACAATGACCATATAAGTTTATCCCTATGTGATTTATTTCATGTTCAAATCAGGACATGAATAATTCCCTATAAATATTAATGTTTGCATTTTTTCTCTTAACAATCATTCATGAATGAGAAATTTATTTCCATAACAAACCTAATTTCCCACAAAATTTTATGATATTTTGCGGTTGGGTTACAGTTTAAACCAACCATCTCTGGGTATGTATCTTATCTATCCAATGACATTACATTATTATATTATGCTTAATTATTGTCTGTCATTGGTGTAGAATGTTTACTTGGGGTGAAGTGTGTTATGAAATGATATATATGGACTGACCATAAAAATGATATCTTTTATCCATTGGTTATTAATCCTAACAAATTTTATGTTGTCTCAAATGTATCTTTAGTAGGGGAGTATGGGAGAGTTACCTTGACTTTATAAACTAATTTACCCAAATTAATTATAACCAATATAATTTATATGAATAATCCTAAAATATTAAACATACCTAGGTTTATCCACACATAGAGAATTAATTAAAGTAAATATGTAGATGTAACTTTTTATTTAAACTAAAATTTTAGAGATATAATAAATTAATTATTTAAATTATTCAAATATTGATTAATCCTTTTTATTGATCTTTATTAAAGGTTAATTTCTTATTTAGATCAAAATTGCCGGAGGTGGAATATAATTTATGCCATGGAAGTTTATAACAAAAGTGAGTGTAATTTTCATTGAAATAATCTAAAAAAATATTCGATCAAAATTATTGTATCTCCTAGTATTAATATTAAATGGTTGATTCATCAATCATTCCACTTATTTCATTTCTATTTATAATTTTTTAATTCATACATGAATCTTTTTTTAATTTCATATAATTCAACCAAATAGAGTAGCATATTACTATCTTGGGGTGATTCTATAGAAACTCTATTCATAACCTATACTATCGATGCTCGAGATCCACCAGTAAATTGCAAATTTTCTCATCAATAATCCTAAATGGTGTTAAACTAGTCATCATTTTCAAATATATCATTTATTACTATAAATTATTATCATCTTTTTTTCATAATCGTTCTATATTGATCTTTTAGTTTTCTACAATATATTCATAATCACTATTTTAGATAATTATATATTCCAATGGGTTTGTGGGTGGTGAGGGGATATGATATTTTATCAAAACATTAAATTTTATAGTGCACAAAAAATATATAATTGATTTTACTCCTTTAGAAATTATGAGTTACCTAAACATAGGAACAATAAAAAATAAGTTCGTTCATAAACATTTCATCACTCTATTGGATATATTCATCGATGTGGCCTTATATTCCACTCATTTAGTCATGTAAATCACATACACACGTATTTAATTGTTTCTCATGAAGCATGGGAAGGGCCCTGTAAAATCAAATCTCTATACATCAAACACATCGCCTTTTAGAATATTTTTTTTTGGAATCTCAATTCATTTCCCAATGTTACATTTTTATTGGCATCAATCATAGCCTAATATGAACACCCTATCGTATTTATGAATGTCAACCAAAATAATCCACATTTTTTTATCTTGTCCATTATTAAACCATGTCAATGTTTTCCTCAATTTGGAAATGAATAGAAAAAATATAGATTTTTATTCACCATGTATTTGGGCACACATCATTAAATTAATCATTCACTACATTTCATGAATAAAAAGTGATCATCAAAAAACAATTTCGGGAATTAAAAAAATTATTTTTCATTACTGATAAAAAACACATGGATTTATTGTCTCATTTTTTTGAAAAAACTATAATTTTTAAAACCAAAGGAATAGATTAAAAACCATTATAGAAAATCATCTCACCAAGAACTCAATATAAATTTATCTATCCTCCACTTATACATTATATTGGAGTAAATTCAAAAAAATGAGCATCTACAAAAATATCTAATCTATTTTATATTTGTTAATCTTATAAATATATTATAGTAAGAAGATACAACAAATCAAGAACGGATTAGAATATTTTTTTAGAAAATACATCAAAAGCCATGACCTGTGTAGATAATACCCTCAAAGATTTCTAAATATGTTTTGATCATATCAAAAGAAAAAATCATTATTATAAGTATCTACTCAGTGACTATTTAATTTATTTGGTTCTTACTATGGGAATGGATTTCATAATTGATAGATTGAAAAATATGATCCATCCACTGTCATAGGGTATCTCCTATAATGAAATCACATAGATCTGACATTATATTGAAAATTTCCTCCAAATTTAGAAATATCATGATTGGTGTGGCAAAAAAAATTCATTTTCAATGTTATAAATTAGTCCTTGAATAATGATTCAAATACAAAATACAAAAATTGAAAGATTGTTGGTGAGTGGCAAAGATATCGTGATAAATTAATTTTTAAAGAGGGGTAATATATTTCATGTCCACGAAATATTTAAATCCCTTCCATTATATTATGACTGTGGAGATAATTTATGAATGTTTTCGTTATTATATCAACCTTGATTCTTTGTTTAGATATTCTATTCACTAGAATGGCATAACCTTGAACTATACATTGAAAATATTCCCTATTGAGAACTAATAAATTTCCATCAAATATTTTAATTGCCAAATAAAGTTTGTATATAAAAAATTAAAGGGATATCACATATATATAGAAACAATCCATGATAATATCATGAAATTCTACCACAGTGTTCCGAAAAATAAGATGAACACACTTTTTAAAAGTCACTTGTGAATTAATATTTCTAAAATACACGAGGTGACAGGAGAATGTTTGATATGGGTTGGTATCACTTAATGGAATATCCATTCGGCCAACATCCATACATACTTAATGGATTATCTATACGGCCAATATACATACCCAACGAATTGGTGGTCATAACGTAAGCACCCATCCTGGTATTCACGGCACCACCCGTCATCTGGTTTATCACGTAACCACCCGTCAAATCTCCAAGTACCATTATAAAATTATAACACATAAAACCAATATTAATGAATGATAACATTTCCACATTTCAATTACAATATATAATTTAAATATATTGACATAATATAATCTTTTATCAAAACCATTTTCAATACCAAAATACATAAAAGAGTATATGGTATTTATTTTATTTTAAAAACATTACGACTTGTTGAGGAAGCCAAAAATCAAATAATACTTTCGGCGGTGGAAAAGGTCATTGTCACCGCGTACGTTAAAAGAATCATTCCTTTCT
The DNA here is from genome assembly GCA_963277665.1 of Viscum album. Lineage (NCBI taxonomy): Eukaryota > Viridiplantae > Streptophyta > Magnoliopsida > Santalales > Viscaceae > Viscum > Viscum album. The sequence continues at coordinate 767,736,404 of OY728162.1, forward strand.
GTCGTTTAGTAAAACTCTTCTTAGAAAAAGATTCATTTTGTATAAAAGTAAAAGTCAAAGGGGATTATACATCGTATAAAAGAAAGTTGTGTATAAAACGAAATATGCCTCAAGGAAAGGAGATTGGTACGAAGTCCCTTACCTCGGGTCCGACTTGACTCGATCGTTCTTTAACCTCCTGAATAATAAACTTCAGTTAATTTATACTTACTTAAGAACCTTTTTCATGTTCATTATTCCTTTAATATCACCTATTATCTTGTCATGAACACTATGTAATTATTTAGGATAATAATGTTCGTTTTGTCGAAATTTGGTAGTTGAGTCCAAAGTGAACTTCTTATATTTACAAGTTGTTCACGTAGTAAAATATCCATTATATCAAGAATGATATTCATGATGTAGATTCCATATATATCATATATATCCACTATATACTTGCATTTATAATATTACATAATCATTTAGAGGTAAGAAATGAAATGCACCATTCAAGAAGACTGTAAGCCGTACGTACGCATGAACACTACTTCCATTTCTATTTCATATTTAATTGAATTAAAAAATAATGATACATCATAGTATTATATTTGCAGTCTGGTATCATATATAATATCATTAAATTTATCCTTTATACGTACCACATATGGTGTTGTCGAATCAAATCACTTTGAGGGGGTAGTAGTCTGCACTTCCTAAAATGAGGATATCGTGTTTACCCATAATGGAAACCATAAAGGTATGCCATAAATGAAAAATAAAGAATCTTATGTAAAACATAAACATATTATATATCATATATAAATATACTGATATCATAATGGCCTTCTTTGAAGGTGTTATATGAGTGTTGAACAATCATCGTTACGTGAGGCGGAAATTCGCGATCCACAGAAACAGTATGTTCTTTAACCATTAGATGATGGTGTGTGTATGTGTAGATAGAATAAATATTATAAAAACATCCTATTATATTTAAGATACTGGAAGTGTTATAAAATAAAGTAATAAAAAGAGTTTAGGGGGATGGAGAAGAAAAATAAAACATAAGAACACAAGGGAAGACACTACCTTTAAATCGAGTATCTTGTTTTGATTTGAGCTCAAATGCTTCCTTGGAAAGACATATTCGCCAAGTGAGGCTTCTAGGAGTAATAGAGGGATGCAGAGGGAAAAGTTGGGTAGGGGTTATCCGAGCTAAAGGATTGAGAGTTATGGGTAAAGAGGTAGAGGTGGGGGCCTTTTATAAGAGGAGAGGAGGGACACTCTTGTAATGTAAGGAAATGTTACTTTATTTTAGAATGATATTCTGATTTTAATGGGCCCATATTGATGTTTTTCTAGGATAAGTTGATAAGGGTTTGAAATCCACTCATAAAATAGGTTTTTGACATGTGTAGGTCTTAGAGTTTACATTATATTTCAATTTTATTTAAATCGTTAAATAATTAGGTAATCACTACATCATGATGGTGCCATAAATAATTTAATTTATATAATGTATAAAAATTATAAAAAAATACTATGATGTATTAAATATTTTTAGCTTTCCAATGAATAATTATAGATAAAAATATGACCTGTATAAACCCATGTAAAAATTGTTTTAGTAAAACAACTCATGTTTGTGACATTTTTATTTTAATATTAAATAAAAAGATATTAATGTCATTTTTCTACCAAAGTGGCACCATGGGGTCCCCAAGTTGTCCCATGGATTTTATTGGTCGGAAATGAAACATAAAATAAGGGTAGGACATGTGTCATGTTTATTTAATATTATTAAAACATTATATTTACCTTAAACTACACTAATTACCTCTAATCGCGATTAAAAACTTAAAAGTTACTATTCACCAAAAAATTATTTTCATCCCATTGAACCACATTTAATATCTTAATGAAAACCATGTATTTTTGATTTTTGAAATTAAAAACACCGAGGTGGTAAAATTTTATTTAAATGAAAAATCAGTTTTTTACGTACCACATTGTGGTTTCACTATTCATCAAAAATTGATGTTTTTCAGAAAGATACCAAAAATTCACCATAAGATATATTTGAGATTCCAAATTAAAAAATGATGCCTATTTTAAAAAAATCAATACAAATAAGTTGAATTAATAAATTTAATAATTAATTACCGCTTTCAAAACAAATAGCCTGTTTTTATGAAACAAAAAATATCAAAAGATTAACACTAGTTCACGTCGGATTTCAAAGTGAAATTAATTCCAACGACCAATATTGGATTAAATGGTAGAAATATATTCTAATTTCACTTTAAAACCACTTAAAAAGACAATCTAATCATATTAAAAAATATATTAAAAAGTGGTTTTGAATTAAATTACAATATTTTTCACTATTAATTAAAAAATGATCTTTATCGGAAAAATACAGAAAATTTACACAAAGTAAATTTTGATGTCCCGATTATAAAAATAATTTTATTTGGTCTAATAGAATGTATAAGATTATCCAAAACTATATTTAATGAAGGTTCTCCATAAAAAGGTGACAAGTCCACCTTTAGTGAAAATTACAGTATATATGCCTAAAATTGAATTTTTTTCGTATTTTAATCATTTATGAATTATATGATAAATGTTAAAACATTTAACAAACATATATAATCATATTTTAGTTATTTCTATTCATTCCTGCCAATACAATGGCTGCGTATTGACTACCATTTAAAATAATATTATTATACTACTAGTGTGCAACATAAGTTTTCAATGAAACTCATTGTTGCTTATCGAGTACGCTATCAAAAATAGAAACCCTTTTAAATTAAAATTAATATTTAATTTGTAAATTTTAATATATATGAAAATGTATTATTCTTTATTTACCTGGGATGTTACATCCTTCCCCCCTTTTGGAAATTTCATCCACGCAATTTTATTCACTTATCAAAATAAGTGGGGGTATTTATCCCTCAGAGCATTTTCAGATTCCCATGTTGCCTCTTCAACCATATGGTTTTTCTAGAAAAACTTTACCTGGTGAATTACCTTATTCCACAACACCTGCTCTCTATGGTCAAGAATCTAGACTGGTTGTTCTTCCGAAGAGATATTCTCTTCCAACTGAACTACCTCTAGGATCAAAACATGACATGAATATGGCATATACTTTCTCAACATCGAAAATGAAAAACATTATGTACCTGAGATAAACTCGGAGGTGAATCCACTCGGTAAGCAACTGATCCATCTTTCTCCAGAATTTCATATGGTCCAATGAACCTTGGACTCGGCTTTCCTTTCTTACCAAATAGCATCACACTCTTACATGGTGAAACTTTGAGAAAAACATGATCACCTACCTCAAAAGATAGATCCTTCCTCTGGTTATCTGTATATCTTTTCTGTCTGCTCTGAGCTGTTTTCATGTGTTTCTGAATCAGCTGAACTTTTTTTGCCATCTCTTTTACAAATTCTGGTCCCATCAACTTCCTTTCACCCACATCATCCCAAAAAGCTATAGTTCGACATAGTTTACCATATAATGCCTCAAATACTGCCATATGTATGCTGGAATGAAAACTGTTATTATAAGAAAATTCAACCAAAGAAAGATGTTGGTCCCAACATCCATGATAATCCATATAGCAAGATTGTAACATATCCTCCAAGGACTGAATTGTTCGTTCTGACTGCCCATCTGATTGTGGATGAAAATTTGTATGAAAATTTAATTCAGTACCAAATGAAATCTGAAGGCCATTCCAAAAGTTAGATGTAAACTTGGGATCACGATCAGATACAATGGAGAGAGGAACTCTATGTAACATGAATATCTCTTTAAGATACAAACGAGATAGTTTATCTAGAGAGAATGTATCTCGAATAGGAAGGAAATTAGCAGATTTAGTCAATCGATCAACAATAACCCATATTGCATTATTACCTCTAAATTTCTTCGGTAATCCCACAACAATGTCCATTGATATATTTTCCCATTTCTACTCTAGAATTGGTAAATGCAGAAGCATCCCATTCGGTAACTGCCACTCTGCATTAACTTGCTGACAATTCAAACACTTCACTGTAAAATCAGCAATATCCCTTTTCATTCCATCCCACTAGTAATACTCTCGAAGATCTCAATACATCTTAGTACTTCATGGATAAACTGAAAACGGAGACCTATGAGCTTCACATAACAACTCTCTCTTCAACTGTGAATCAAAAGGCACACACAATCTCTTCCCAAAACTCAAATCACAGTCATCATCATTATTGAATTCTGGCAAGTTACCCTTCTGAACCAGCTCTAAATTTTTCTGTAATTCACTATCGTGCTTCTGTGCTTTCATTATTCTGTCTGGAAGAGAAGATTTCACTGATACCTGAAACAAAACAGAAGACCTTCTTGAACAAACAACATCCATGACAAATTTCATCAAATTAAAATCTAAATGATCTCGTTCTAAACAAAGCATAGTTAATGAAGCATTACTTTTTCGACTCAAAGCATCGACCACTTTATTTTCTTTTTCCGGATGGTAATGAATTGTACATTCACAATCCTTGATTAATTCCAGCCATCCCCTCTATCTCATGTTCAATTATTTATGAGTGAATATATATTTTATACTTTTGTGATCAGTATATATTTCACACATTACTCCATACAAATGATGCCTCCAAATTTATAGAGCAAAAACAATAGTAGATAATTCCAAATCAAGTGTAGGGTAATTTACCACATGAGTTTTCAACTGACGTGAAGCATATGCAATTACCTGATCATTCTGCATAAGGACACAACCAAGTCCCTTCAATGAAGCATAACTCTATATAACAAACTCACCATTCCTGGAAGGAAGTTCCAAAACTAGAGCATTCACTAATCTTTTTTTCAACTCCTGAAAACAATCATCACATTCTTTTTTACAGATAAATTTAACACCCTTCCGAGTTAGCTAAGTCATTGGACTAGATAACCATGAAAACTTTTCAACAATCCTTCGATAGTAACCTGCCAAACCAAGAAAACTATGGATCTCGGTTAAATTTGTGGGTCTTGGCCATTTTTCAACAACTTTTGTTGTAGCAGGATCAATAGTTATGACATTTTTTGAAACAATGTGACCAAGGAATGAAATTTGTTGTAACCAAAACTAACACTTGATGAATTTTCCATACATTTTCTTTTCTATTAAGGTTTGCAAAATAAACCTTAAATGACTTCATTCTTCTCATTAATTTTAGAAAACACCAAAATATCATCAATAACACAAACATCATTTATCACCTGATTCAACTGAGCCATCACTACAATAAACTGCTCAATTTTGATTCTGACCATCTTAGTATGGTGATTTGGATGGTCATTTCCCTCAGTATGCCTTCCTAAAAAAGCTTCTCAGTTTCCTCTAAGAAAACCCATTCTTAACACTAAAATACCATAGGTGAAGCAATATGGTAATCTGTAAATGCGATATCATTTCAATCATACCATAAAATAATTTATAAATTTACCAATTTTCTAACTCCTAATGTTGTCTAAACCGACCGTTGATACCAACTATAAGGCTCCGGCCTGAAACCATACTTAATATTGAATTAAATGAATAATTCACATTGAGGATCTTTTCAGGTTTAGAGTTTTAGAGAATTAGGACATAACTATTACATCTCAAAAGATTACAAAGTAGACACTTCTACTAAGATTCCATAAAATAAAAACTCTTAAAAAGAAACATGTCTAGTTCCATTTTTTAGATAGAATTACTTTCCCTTGATCCCATCCTTGACCCAATTCCACATTATGTCCTGTGAAAAACATTTCAAAAAAAAACTTGGGGTGAGCATAAAAATCTCAGTAAGGGATACACAAAGAATGAAAACTGTTAGTTTTTAAAACAACAAGTAAACCATGTATAATTTATCAATGTAATACCATCACCTTTATGAAGTATTAAAAACTCTTCATTGAATAAAATATCAATACATACCCTTTTGTAACAAAAATATTACCATAAAACCCATATAAAGAACACATAACATATAAAGGTAACATGGGACATAAACATACTTAAGTGGAATAACCATATGGTCGACTTCGACACATATCACTTAATGGAATAGCCATTTAGCCAACTTCCTTACATACTTAATGGAATATCCATAAGGCCGACTTCCATACCCAATGCATTGTAGGTTATGACGTAACCACCCATCCTGGTATTCATGACACCACTCGTCATGTGTTTTATCACGTAACCTCCTGTTAATTGTCCATGTACCATTATAAAATTTTAACACATAAAACCAATATAAAAGAATTATAACATTTCCACATTTCAATAAAAATATATGATTTAAATATATTGACATAATAGAATCCTTTATCAAAACCATTTTCAATACCAAAATACATAAAAGAGTATATGGTATTTATTTTATTTTAAAAACATTACGGCTTGTTGAAGAAGCCAATGATCAAATAATAATCTCGGCGGTGGAAAAGGTCGTTGTCACCGCGTACGTTAAAAGAAACATTCCTTTTTTCGTTTAGTAAAACACTTCATAGAAAAATAATCCTTTTGTATAAAAGTAAAAGTCAAAGGGGTTTAAACACCGTATAAAATAATGTTGTGTATAAAACAAAATCTGCCTCAATTGAAGGAGATTGAGATTAAGTCCCTTACCTCGGGTCCGACATGACTCGATCATTCTTTAACCTACTGAATAATAAACTTGAGTTAATTTATACATTTTTAACAAACAATTTTATGTTCATTATTTCTTTTATATCACCTATTATCTTGTCATGAACACTATGTAATTATTTAGGATAATATTGGTCGTTTTGTCAATATTTGGTACTCGAGTCAAATGTGAACTTCTTATATTTACAAGTTGTTCACGTAGTCAAATATCCATTATCTCAAGAATGATATTAATGATTTAGATTCCATATATATCATATATATCTGGTATATTCATTTATTTATAATATTACAGAACCATTTAGAGGTAAGAAATGAAATGCACCGTTAATGGAAACGGTAAGCCATACGTACGCATGAACGCTACTTCCATTTATATTTCATATTTAATGGAATTAAAACATAATGATACATAATAGTATTATAATTCCAGTATGGTATAATATATAATATCATTAAATTTATCTTTCATACGTTCCACATATGGTGTTAACGAATCAAATCAATTTGATGGGCAGTAGTCCGCACTTCCTAAATTGAAGATATCGCGTTTACCCATAATGGAAACCTTAAAGGTATGCCATAAATGAAAAATATATAAGATTAAGTAAAACATAAACATATTATATATCATATATAAATATAGTTACCTCTTAATGGCCACCTTTGAAGGTGTTATATGAGTGTTGAACAATCATCGTTTTGTGAGGCAGAAATTCGCGATCCACAGAAATAGTATGTTTTTTAACCATTTGTTGAAGGTGTGTGTATGTGTAGCTTGAATAAATATTATAAAAACATCCTAGTATATTGAAGATACTTGAGTTTTTACAAAATAAAGTAATAAAAATAGTTTATGGGGTTGGAGATGCAAAATAAAACATAAGAACACAAGAGAAGACACTACCTTTAAATCGGGTAACTCCTTTTTATTTGAGCTCAAAGGCTTCCATGGAAAGTCATATGCCCAATGTGAGGATTCTAGGTATAATACAGGGATGTTGAGGGACAAAATGGGAAGGGTTTGGCCGATACAAAGGAATTAGAGGTGTGGGTAATGAGGTAGAGGTGGGGGCCTTTTATAAGAGGAGAGGAGTGGCACTCATGGATAATAAGGTAATGTTACATTATTTTAGAATGTTTTTAGGATTTTAATGGTCCCATATTGATGTGTTTCGAGGATAATGTGATAAGGGTTTGAAAGAAACCCATACAATAGGTTTTGGGCATGTTTAGGTCTTATATTTTACATTATATTTCAATTTTATTTAAATCGTCAAATAATTTGGTAATCACTGCATCATCATGGTGTCATAAATAATTTAATTTATTTAATGTCTAAAAATTATAAAAAAAATACTATGATGTAGGAACTCCTTTTATATTACCAATTAATATTTATAGTAAAAAATATGACCTGTATAACCCCATGTAAAATTTTTTTTAGTAAAACAACTCATGTTTGTGACATTTTTATTTTAACATTAAATAAAAAGATATTAATGTAATTTTCCAACCAAAGTGGCACCATGGGGTCCCCATGTTTACACATGGATTGTCTTGGTCGGAAATGACACATCCAATAAGGGTATTATATGTTTGAAGTTCATTTAATATTATTAAATCTTTATCTCTACCTTAAACTAGACTAATTACCTCTAATCGCGATTAAAAACATAAAAGTTACTATTTAGCAAAAAAATTATTTTAATCCCATTGAACCCCATTTTAATTAATAATTAAAATCATGTATGTCGGATATTTTAAATTCAAAACATAGAGGTGGTAAAATTTCATTTAATTGAAAAATCAGTTTTTTAAGTACCACTTAGTGGTTTCACTATTCATCAAAAATTGAAGTTTTTCAGAAAAATATCAAAAATTCACCTTAAGCTATATTTGATATTCCAAATTAAAAAATGATGTATATTTTAGAAAATTCAAAACATATAAGTTTAATTAATTAATTTAATAATTAATTCCCGCTGTCAAAACAAATAGCGTGTTTTTGTGAAACAGAAGTATCAAAAGATTGACACTAGTTCAAGTCTGATTTCAATGTGAAATTAATTCCAAAAACCAAAATTGGATTAAATGGTAAAAATATGATCTAATTTCACTTTAAAACCACTTCATAAGATAATATAATCATATTAAAAAATATATTAAAAAGAGTTTTTGAATTAAAATACAATATTTTTCACTATTCATTAAAAATGATCGTTATCGGAAAAATACAGAATATTTACACAAAGTAAATTTTGATGTCCCGATTATAAAGAAGAATTTTAATTGGTCCAATATAATGTATAAGAGTGACCAAAACTATATTTAATGAAGGTTCACCATGAAAAGGCGATAAGTCGACCTTTAGTGAAAATTAGAGTATATATGCCTAAAATTGAAATCTTTTCATATTTTAAGCCTTTATCAATTATTGGATAAATGTAAAATCATTTAAAAAAATATATAATCATATTTTAGTTATTTATATTCATTCCTGCCAATACAACAACTACGTATTAACTAAAATTTAATATAATATTATTATATTACTATTGTGCATCATATGTTTTCAAAGAAACCCATTATTGCGTATCGAGTACGCTATCGAACATAGAAACCCTTTTAAAATAAAATTAATATTTAATTCGTAAATATTAATAAATATGAAAATTTATTATTTTTTATTTACCTGGGATGTTACATAATTAATTGATTTATTTATAGGAAATCATCAATTCTCATATATAACAACTTCCTCATGAACTATTTGATTTTATCCCATGTTTGAAATATATATTATTCATTGAATTCTTGATTTTACTTGGATTTAATTTATGAACATCTACATCTTCTATAGTGGATGGTATCTATATAATAATCATTTATATATGTAATTCTCTGTTTTCATGTAACAATAGAGTTATATCATTGAAAAATCTATTTCCCAATCACAGAGAGTGATTTAGAATACCCTCAACCATATAGAACATTATGTTACTCAATTATTGTTGAACATATCACAAATTTCACCGAGGACAGTCAATTGTCTTAAAAGATCTTCATTTTTTATACCAATAAATCATCACATGTTTTTTAATTAGTATTATGATTAGTTTGACCAGAAAATTGTTCATATAAATCAAAATATGATAAAAAATAGAGGAAAACAATCAATAGGTGATAAGTCATAGTTTACTATGGCTCATGCCTAGAAAATTTGTGGTTCTCCATTATGATGGATTTCATTGGAGAATTTTCCATGACGTATATTTGGTGTAGTTGAGAGACTGTTCTCTTGGATAGTAAATCAATTTTTTTGGACATAAGAACCTCTTTTTCGTGGGGTTATAATCAACAATTTCTCATGAATAAAGGATTATTGATCATTATTTTGGCATGTTGGACATGAATTATGTTTCCTAAAATCAAAGAAACAAGAAAAACACATGCACATATATAGAATAAAAATAAAAAACTATTAATAATTTATGAATATCATTAGTTTATAAAAAAATTATTATAAACCTATGTTCACCCTTGATCCCTTCCAATAGTGTAAATAAAATTGGTCAACCCACTAGAATTATCATTTCTTTTTTTATATCATGAATACAAATTATGTGTTCATGATTTATTCTTTCCACTAAGACATATAATAGTTAAGGTCTATGGTATATACCATAAGTGATAAATTAAATTCAAAAGATAAAGGCATAAGCCTTATTGTTAATAAGAAATATTTGAATTTAGAGTGATAAAAAAAAATTTAAACAAAGCTTTAATGGTTTTTTAAATGGTAAATTAAATATAGAATAAAATGATCAAATTCATAGTCAATTTCTGAAAGAGATACCAACCACATTAATTCATAAATTGGGATTAGAAAACCAGTTAAAATATTTTTAAATGCTTAACAATTTCATATAGTAAAATTTATTTATTTTAATTGAGAAATTCTAAATCTTTTGGTCAAATAATATTAACAGAATAATTCCATTATGTTAAATCATTAAATAAAAATCTAAATCCAATATATTATTAATATGTTAATTTTATCCACTATTTTTTATCCCCATTCTTTATAATTCTTTTTTAAAAATACTAACTAATAATTAATATAATAATAAGTTACTCAAATTGATTAATAAATGAAATTAATATTCAAGAATAAAATTGATATATAATTTAAACATCCATACTTCTACTCTTGAAACTGTACCGCTTAAGTGAATTTCAAAAAATGGTTGAAGGAAGATTAAACATATTTTACATGATTGTATTTTAATGTGATTGAAAATAGTAAATTAATGCTGATGCATGTGGATATATAAGAACATCTTCCCTTGACTAAAAACCATTCTTTAATATTTCAACCTGTGTAAGAGAAATGAGTTCGATAGGGGTGTCGCTGGAACCTATGAAGCAACAGAAGATAGTTTTATGATTTTGTAAAAATTAAGTAAGGGAACATATATTGGAAATATCTTCGTAGAAATTTTTATTTTTTTATTTGAAAATAAAACATTTTTTCAGTTTTATATTTTGTATTATCAAATATATATTTATGTAAGGGAACTACTTATTTTACATTCATTTATTTATTTTCAATATTCTACATAATTAGGTGATTTGTTTCATAACTATTAATGTGCAAGTGAACTTTTATTTTTTGTGTGAAAATAAATTCTTATCGAATGATTCAGGTTGGTTATGCATTTTAGTTTATATGTCCATTTTTTCAGTATTGTATTAATGTTTATTTTTTATATATATAAATAATTTATAATTATATATTTATGATATAAAGTGGAAATTTGGTTAAATATTTAAAACTATTTCTATATTTTATATTTTAAATGAGAAAATTGTTTTAGTTCATGGATATAGAATAATGGAATTCAATTTATTTTTAATAATGGTAAGGGGGTCATTTTGAGTTTTTAAAACTATTCATTTACAATGATTCATGAGATTTATATTATTAAAATTATTTTTTATAAAACATAGCTTGATTGGTATACAAAATATATATGGCATGTTATTCATTTTTCAAAATTATTATTTAATAATAATATTGAAAATTTATGTCTATATATATACAAATATGAATGATAAAAATCATGTCCTCTAATGGTTTTCTCTTTATAAAATAAATTTTATGATTAGTCCACATTATGTGCAAGCGAACTTATCGAATTTTTACAAATTTATGTATAAATTGAAATTATTTTATTATCTAATAAGAATATGTGTATATAAAGAGACATAAATATATCATTTCATATTAATTTTTTTTAAACAGGTATTCATATGTATCTACATATGAATTATTTTAGGGTGGAACATAATTTTAATCTAACATCAATTAACATGATTATATATGAATGTATTTTTATATGTATCAGTTTATGTAAAACAGTTTAGTTTCTATATGTATGTGAATAAATGAATGTATATATATATATATATGTTATATATGAATTATTATTCTTACCTATACATATGTGTGTAGCTATGAAATCATGTTTTATTCTAATGTATTTTTCTAAAAAATTTATATATATGTGTATCTATTAATGTAAAACTATTATATACTTTTATTTTTATATGAATGTATTAATAAAATTTTAAATTTATTCAAAACTAATTTTATCATGGAACACGTATAGAAAAGTAATTTACCTTTTTATGAAATGGATATCGATGCTGATGTTTTTTAAAAAACTTCATGTTTCGTATGATATTAAATAAAAGTTTTAATGTTTTTAATTCTAAATAATTTCACTTTGATATTATGTCAATGAATGCAAGGAATGTGGAGTGAACCCAAAATATTTTTGGACTTTTGTCCAATCATGTGAACTGTGTTCCATGAATTATATAACTCTCTAATTCATTGGGTAATGTTTAAATCTCATGAGATTTCATGTATGGTTCACAAGACACATATCCCATCCATTCTATGGGATTTGATAGTGAACCTAATACATCATAGGACTCTTCCCATCATGTTATGTTTTATGTGGAGTGAAATGTGACTTCATGTTAGGATCCATGTTGTTTCTGATAACTATTTATGAATGCTTATAACTTATGAAGTGAAATTTTTATTATTTGATAAATGATTGAAATGTATTGTTAAAAAGGTTACATATTTTGAATCCTATGTGAAAATAAATATGATTATTTTCATATACACCAATTATTTTATAAATTATAAATTCCAATGATGTATCACGTGTTATAATTTTTATATTGAAGTGGAAAAATACAGATATATTTCCCCATGTGTTGAATCCCCTTAATGATCTCCTTTTTCTGACCCTATGCTTTAAAAATCCTATTTTCATAGGGAATAAGGAATTGTAGAATAGAGTGACTAGTCAAGTCCATTTTATGTTGTTTAACCATTGCAACGAATAAGAATTGATTTATTATGTTCCCTTTTTTTAATGTTATAATTATAATTCTCCAATGTATCCAAAAACTCTAAAACTATAAAACAATTTGATCTATGGTTTTTAAATAATTAATTAATTATAAAACATGGAATAGTTCATGGGTTATTATAGTTGGTACTAAAGATGAGGATTATAAATTATTTAGATTTGAAGATACGAATAACCCCTTTAACATTTAAAGTCCTTTTATAAATTTTATAGGATTTTACATTGAGCAAAAATCCCACACTCCTAGTTTTCTTAATTCGGAATAGTGAAATTCAGAATTTTTATAGGTATGGAAATGGAATTTAGAGAATGAAATAATTTTATGGGGGAATATTATAACATAACTAATATTAATTTTTTTTTATTTTAAATATATAAAAAACATTTAGTCATACGTAAATATTAAAAATATCAAATTGAATAATAATACATGGTTATATTTTTATTATTATTCACTAATAATAATAAAAATAAATTTGTGATAACTTAAAATTTATTAAGTTGTTTTTATCAATTATACTTTTATTTATAATATTTTATAATTTTATAAATAAATTATTATAATATTTTTTAAAATTATAATAACTAATGTATTATAGATTAAAAGAATATTTTAACATAAATATTTTTAATTTATTGTTTTTATTAAAACATATGATCTTTTTGATAAAATAAAAAGTTTATTTGAATGGTAAAATATTTATGAAATTGGTATCAATAATCATGTTGAATTAAATGTTATATTGGAAACTAAAAATGTTTCCATTAAAAATTTTTAGAAAGAATTTTTTTTCAGTAATCAATCTCAGTGAACATATAATTTTATAAAAAAATTATTTTTTATTCATGAAATAATATATTTTTTAATAAATAAATTATAATAATAATAATTTAATAAAAACAAATGACGGTACTTAAATTCAAAAATTTATTTACTAAATAAATTATAGAAATTTCTTTCAAAACTATTATAAATAAAAATGTTTTTAATAATTATTAAAATAAAACAAAAAATGATAAAAAAAATAATAATAATAAAACGATAAAAAAATTTTTGAAAAAAAATCATTGATTTGTTAAATAAAAATAAAAAATGATAAAAAAGAATGATATTATGGTAACATGGGTGGGGGAGACATTGATCAAGAATGAAAAATGGTTAAGGGGGAAACGGTTTAGTCGTCGACTGCGTCTGAGGGAGAGGGATCAATCCAAGCATGATGGAGGTCGGGCCACTAAGGGGTTTCATCCTTGGAAGACTAAATGACGATGATGAGTCCAAGAAATCTATTACCACCGACAAGTTCTCCTGATGGTCAAGAATTTTCAAAATGGGTTTAATAATGAGTTAGTGTTTTGTTTTTATGTGAGATCTGATTGGATGAAGTTTTGATATACTTCAACCTAACCATGAAATGTTTATTTTATTTTACATATTTAAAATATTTATGTAGAACCTTTTTCGTTAATTCTATTGGAATATAATGACATGTGTGTCCTTTCTTCCTCAATCGTATTCGGCCAGGTCATGGTGATTTTTTAAATTATTTTTGGGTCTCTTAAATGAATATTCCATATTAAATAATGTCTTTAGATTAATTTAAATTTTTTCTGGTTGATCACTCTGATTTTTATTTTCGGTTGTAATCCACATTTCAATCACCATTATATTTCTTTTTCCACTGGTTAGGACTGTCTGTTTTGAAAACAAAATAAATATATAAATATAAAATACTATTTTCTATTTTATTTGTGTTGATTTTCCACCTCCACTCGGATTACATATGAATCCACTAAAATATCATTATAAAAATTTATATTTTATGAATTTAAATTATGTATGAAATGGAGATATAATTACATATTCCTTTTTTTAGAATCATCCCTAAGTACTAAACCTCATTTTAGGGAACCAATTTAGATAGGGAGAGTTTTGAAAGATATAATGTTTTAGAAGAATGTTTTTTTATTTTCTGTTAAATATGTAAGGGAATTTATTTTTACAATATCTTCAATCATTTTTCTATTTGATTATTTCAATATAAAAAATGATTTCAGTTTTTATTTTTTTGTTTTCATTTTTATATTTATGTAATGGAACTACTTATTTTTCATGTATTTATTCTTTTTATTCTTTTTCATATGAAGGTAATTTATTTCAATACTATTGATGTGAATGAGAATATTTCTTTTCTTTATGAAAATAGTATATACTCAAATGATTATAGTTAGTTCTCCATTTTACATTATTTGGAAGCCTTTTCAGCGGATTACAAATATTTACTATCGTTCTGTATATATTATATTAAATTATATATATATATATATAATAGTATGGGGAAATTTGGTTAAATATTTAAAACTACTTCTAAATTTAATATTTTTATATGAAATTTTTTTTTTGTCTATGGGTATTGTCTAATAGTATTTTAATTGTTTTTTATAATGGTAAGGGGGTCATTTTGGGTTTATAAAATTGTTCTACCAAAATAATTCCTATTATTTACTTTCTTGATATTATTTTTTAAAACCTTAATTTTTCTCCTACATATATACATGGTATGTTAATCTATTTTCATGACTATTGTTTTAATGATAATGAATCAAATGTATATATGTTTATATTACCATTTTGCATGTTAAAGATCATTTTCTACCATGGTTTTATCTTCATAAAAATATTTTCTTGATTATGCCACATTAAGTGAAAGAGAAGTTATTAAATTTTTCAAACGTTATACTTAAGATATTTTTTTTATATTAAATAAATTATATGTATATATATATATTCATAAACTGACCATTTAATATGAAACAATTTTAAAACATGTGTATATATATATATCTACATATGTATCCATTAACATGAAACAAAATTTTAATATGAGATCAATAGATAAGTATTTATATAAATGTATTTATATACGTATCAATTTTTTTTAAAATATTTATTTCTAATATGTATGTAAATAAAATAATGTATATATATGTAATTATTCATACATATACAAATGTGCGGGGAGATTAAATAATGATTTATTAAAAAATTAATTTTAAAATATGTTTATATATAAATTGTTTATGTAAAACTATTATATATGTATATATGTATACGAATGTATATTTCCACATGTCATTTCATTAAAAAAAACTTTTATCATTAATCTTGTATAACCAATTATTTAATGTTTTCATGAAATGGATATTAAATCTCACGATATTTAACAAATTTTTCTGGTCATTATGATATAAAATAAAAGTTTGTATGTTTTTAATTCTATTGAATCACAGATGGATATAATTTCAATGATGGAATGGAATGGGGTGTGAAACCCAACCATTATGGTACTTTTTTCCAATCAATTAATGGGTATAATTAGAATTATATAGAACTCCAATGCATTGGGTAATGTGGAAATCTCATGTGATATCATGTATGGGGAAGAATAAGTGTATCCCATGAACACTATGAGAATAGGGAGTTAACCCAATCCGTCATGTGAGTATTTCCATTATGTTATGTTTTCTCTTAAGTGAACTATGATTTCATTTTATGATTCATGGTGCATTTCATAACTATTTATGAATGTTTCTGTGTTATGAATAGAAATTTTTATTATTTCATAAATGAATGAAATTCAATTTTCAAATTCTACAATATGTATAATCCTATTTAGAAATTAATTTTATTATATTCAAATGTACCAATGATTTTATAAATAAGAAATTATAAATTTTTATATAATGTTTTACATTTTTCGTTGAATTAAAGAAAATATTAGTTTCCACATGTATGAAAACCCCATACTCAACATTTTGTCTATATCCATTTTTTAAAACCTATTTTTACAGGGTATAGGGACACATAATAGATATTGATTGGTAGAGTCCCCATTGTGGTGTTTAACACTTGTAAATATCAGAATAGATTTCTTCTCCATTATTATTTTGAGTGTTTTAATTAGAATTCATCAATGTATCCAGACTCTCCAAAACTATAAACCTTCAGGATATCATGTTGTAAATAATAAATTAATTATAATATATCAAAAATGGAACATGATTTGGATCATAATTGGGTCATTGTAGGGATCATAAATTTGGGAAGACAATGTTCAGATTTGTTGGACCTATTGTGTTTGCGGAGTGAATTGATCCAGTTCTACACAAACATTCACCTCCATAGAAGTATAGTGAAATTCATGATGTTTTTCATATTTATCATATTTTTAAGAATCACCCCGAGCCTTCTAATGTGATCTATGTTGATAATTTGGAGCATGAGACTGACATGTTATTTAATAATCATTGATCACATGTTATTAATCAAATGGAGAAAGTGTTTTAGTGAAGGATCAAGATGAAAATTTATATATTGTGGAATCATTGACGTGGTCATGTGGAAATGTGGTAGAGATAGTAGATATATGGGTTAATTGGCCCAATCATTTTACCTCATAACCATAGACATGCTTTGGAGTATGGGTTATGGACATGCTGTTATACGGTGGGGAGATATTAAGAACATGGCCTCTTTAAAAGTACATAATGCCCATTTTAGGCACTATTTTATCCTTATTTTGGTATATATTTGGTGGTCTGCCAAAACGGTGCACCTACCCCAAGAAAACCATGTAATCACGAATAGAGGGGAATTTCACACTTGTATCATGTTTTATCAGACCATGTGTACACTTAGTAGAAATCATGAACCCCATGGATGAGGTACATGTTTAGAGAATATGGTTTGGAAAACCATGATACCAAACCTAGGAAATCGTTCGTGTGGATTTTAATAAACCAAACACTTATTAAAAATTATAACATACATGTTATTAACCTGAAATCAACATAGTATGACCCTAAACATATTCCTTTAAATATTGAATCTCCGAAGATGGATTTAAGGATCCTCAATCCTTGTTATTAATGAATCATAGGTCCAATAAAATTTATCATCTATCCTCTAATATGTGATTTCTCCCCCATTTGGATTCCTCTCTCTTCAATCTCTATTTCTAAATCAAGAGGAATGATTTAAACTTCGTTGGAAACCTTTTTTACTTACCTTTTATTTGATCTTAATCTATTTTTTATTGATCTTAGGTTTTGGTCCTATATCTTCCATGTCATTGTGATCTAGAATATTCCTCTTCAATTTGGGGATTTCTAGTTTAGGGTACATCCATAAAAATTAATGAGGTTTGTGGTTTTAAAATCAATTCCCATAGTCGTGAATTATAATTGTCTGTATGTAATTTTGGAATTTCAATTTCCACATTTGGTATTTGAATCTTCAAATTGAATTAATTAATTATTTAATGGGTTTATGGAGTTGGTGGAATAATGTTTTTATTGAATTACTGAAATTAGTGATTATGGTATTGGCGTTTATGAGATTTATTAATAATTGTAATTAAATGGTTATTTTTCTTAACCTTTAAGTATAGATTGATATTATTATTAAATTATGATAAATGGTTTAATAGTTAATTTTTCATATAATTCTATGTGATTTAATTGAAGAACGATGATTTTTGATAAAAAATTTAATGGAGTACCATGAGGATAATTTTTGATAAGATGGTTAATGATGAATAACCTTAATGAATATGAAATTAATGGGATATGTGATATATTATGATATATGTGATAACATGTGTGGGATACAGACCGATGCTCCAAATACACATATGTGATAATGAGTGTGTGAAAAAAATTGATTCTTCAAACCCACATAGGTGATAACAATGAAGTATGGGATACGGAGCGATGATCCAAATATTCATATAGTGATAAACATGATGTTCTAGTCCCAAAAAAATAGAATTAGAATGTAGTTCTTATTATCCACGGTTTGAAAATTGGAATTAAATGATTAGTTAAGGCCCATGATATAATGAATTTTGATTCCCCATTATATACGGTTCAGACTCCATCATATGACTTAGTAGGTATTGATTTTTTGGTTTTTTTGTCATGCACATGGGTAATTATCAAGTTAATTAAACAATAATGACATCTGAATTTTTTACAAGTTTTTTTAATTTATTCATTATAAAACTGCATATAGTATTATATACTAGATAAGTTTTAGACATTGTGGTTGGTGGCCTACTGATTTTTATTCACAAGCTAATCGGTCTTTCAGATCAGTACAAAAATTTACATCATTTTTATAGGAAAGGATATGGTCAAGAGCACACTGTTATATGGATGACATGGGACGTCTCATGGATTAGGGAACAATAAATTATTTCAGGACACCCTTAGGATTTCTTAGTGTCTTTATTCATGATTGTTCGTTTTGACACATGAAACATATTGGAATTATATATCTAGTATTTTAGTTATGTCCAGTTTTCCATGTTTTGGAATTGTCATGTGGTGATGTTATTTATTGGTGATGGAATTATTATAATTTTTTTATTAATATATTGCAATTGTTTATTTTTTTGTAATTTGATATAGATGGTATATTCTCCCCATGGTTTATATTTTAACCTCTTTACTAGTCGAAATTCTATGGAATACGGTGAGGAGTTCATGAGTTCATGTTACCAACCATCTCAGGGAACCGGTGTGGGGTAACTGGGGTAGGGAATTACACTATTAATCAAAAATAATTTCAAAATGTTTTATAAATTAATTATAATACTTTCTTTAAAATATCAACAAAACATATTCTTTTGAATAAATAATTTATTGAATGAATAAAATGACATTATTAAAAATTGAGAGATTATTTACTAATCATTTATTAGTACATATATATAGTGTATGACCATTATATATATTTCATAAAGTAGTTAATAATATTCATAACCATTAACTAAATTTATAGGTTACAATTGTCATATTAAAATAAAAATATAACATGGTTCATTAAGGATTGGTGTTGCGTATCTTGTATGCTATCGAACATTGTGTTTTTTTTAAATCATAGTACATTAAATTCTCTTGTAATTAATAAATATCATCCCCACAATTTTAACCTCCTCTTAGTAATCATGGTATAAATATTTTGAAATTCCATTGTTTAAAACGGTCTTTATAAAAAGGGTTAATAAAACATTATCTTAAATATAGGGAACGTAATATATGAAGGATAGATATAATAATTCATAACTTAGTTCTCAAACAGTAGGAATTTAGTGATAACTAAAATTATGGACATAAAAGAGAAAATTAATTCCCAACGAATAATTGAGGGTGATATAGAACATTGTCTATAAAATTTTAACAACCACTGAACCACGAATCAATGAGGGTATTAAAATAACATAAATTCATCATTATTTAATATTATAGAAAAAACATTGTGTCTCAAGAAACCTTTTATAAAGTTGAGGCATTATTTGACCATCTAGACTGAGGAAAAAGGGAAATATAAAATCCTTAAATATAGATTTTCATCCATTAAGAAATTTGAATAAGTATATATTCTGTTAATCAAATTTATGAGGAATCAGGATGAATTATTTTAAGCCTAATGTGGTAAAATCAACATCTAATAGATCAATAATGTATGTCAAGATATTCCTCCCATGTTTAGGCATTAACCAAAACCAAACATTGTTTGAACAAAATAATTAACATAATGAATAAACCATAAATTGAGGAAACATAACATAATTCTGAACACCTTAATTAATCTAATTACAACAACATTAAAGAATTTTTTAATCTTAAATGGTATACCATACCCTTCATGATACATATTTAAAATTTTAGTTTCATTCCTCCGAAATTATCTTTCATGATAAATCAAATATTAAACCTAAGTGTTACACATACCTCATCCTAGTGAAAAATCTCCAAGATATCAATATTCACCATAATAAATAAATATATACTATTTTAATATAGTGAAATATTCAAAATATTATGAACCAAATTTATATATTAACCTACATGAAAATATATAACATTTCTATAACTATCATTGAATATATTTAACAATATATTGAAGCATAATTAAAATAAAATAATATTCTAACCCCAATGGTTTACTTAAACCATAATATATTTATCTTCATAATTCCAAATAAAGGATTCAAATCAATTCATAATCACGTCACATAGTACACTAAAATGTATTCTTGAAACCTTTGAACTTATCATTATCTACAAACATATACACTCACGATGGTATCCATTACTTTATTGTTAACCTAAAATGAAAAATATATGCTTTCAAAAATTATCACCTTCCTTAATCCTTAAATAAGGTCACAAAATATTGAATATAATCCTTAAACCCAAAAATTCAATATCTTCAAACATGTACTAAATCAATATGTCATCAACTATCCATTTTCAAATTCACCAATACGATTATAACAATGTCAAAAATCTCTTTATTACAAGTAAATATATATTTTCAAATTTTAATATAGAACAATCCTTATATGTTTCATGATCCAGTATCCAAATCCGCATAGATATGAAACATCCATAACAAAATTTCTGAATCACAATGAATAATTAATTTAAACCATTCTCTTCATAGATCATTTGTTGGTCTAGTAGTTAACCCTTGTATTAGACAATTGGATCGGATAATTCCCATATTCCCTACATATAATGCATCAAAATATAAATTTTAACTTTAGATTATCATCACTTTCATCCATCAAACATTGAATTTTTTCTCAGTAATGACATGATCTATACCCTACGTTTACACATAAAAATCATCTTTTTGTTAATTTGATAAATTAACTTGACTGTTTCTTCCAATATTATATACATAAAAGAAAATATAATCCTCTTTACATCATGATCCCAACCACATGATCTCTTAGTGAACTCTATCCTTCCATTAATTTGGGAGTTTTAGAGTTATATAATGAAAAATATATTAATCATATATCATGATATCAGATTAGGAATAATACCTATATTTCATATTATAGCTACCATTTAATTTGGTTAATCATTAAAAAATTCATACCATTTTCGGTTAGTGTTAACACAAGACCTCCAATTTCTATCCATTAACTAAAACCAAAAAAACATATTAATAGAAACAAAAGTCATAGTGAGGAACCATGAAAAATCATTTATAGGATGTATAAATCTTGAAAAATAAATTTTAAATCTATGAATTCTTATATTTAACACAAGTTATGTATAATCATTAGCATGTTTTTTGGATGTTATCATATAATTAGACTCATACCTAAGGTTTTATGTAAAAAAATTTGTTCCACATTTCCAATGGATAATTTTAACATTCATTGATATAAACTACATTTACACTTAAATTTAAAACATTTACATCACATCTTAACATGTTAATATCTGTTAGATAACATAACAATCCATGCCATAATTATATAGGTCTAGTGCCTTGGTAAATTAAGACACATAATTTTTTTTTAATAAAATATCAACATCGTCTCCCAGTATTCATCATAATTATAATTCTTCTTTTAAATATCATATATAAAACAATATTATGGACCTTGAGAAAAAGAAACACAATAAATGGTGAGCTCGCATTATCATAAAATTATAAAATCAAATCATACATATCATAGATCCTAATTTTTTTTTTGGAATGAATTTTTTAATTTTATAAGACACGAATCACAAAGGAATAAATGAACATGATCCAAGAAAATATGAAATATGAATAATACATAGTAGTGTGGAATGAAAATAATTATAGTAAATAATTTCCTTAGTAGAAAGGATCATTAAAAATGGTATCATATAGGAATTTATTTTCTCCAAAAACCCTCATAGAAGTCATCATTTAATCCCAAGACTATCATAGTTGAAAATGTCCCGTGAAAAATCGGGTTCACCCCTAATTCCATTCATGCTTATCTCATGGAATATCAATAATTACCCATAAATTGGACGGATATATAGGTATCAACCATTACATAAATAAAATTATATATTTTTTATCCATAATATCATAAAACATTCATCATATCATAACCCAATTAAATTAATGGGATTAATAAACATTTCATCATTTAATCATAGCATAACGCATGAAAAAATAGACGTTTCATAAATATCATTTCATTATAAACATAAAACTTACATATAATGAATAAGGTTGCTATCATTAAATCATATCCCATATAATGTTTATGTGAAACCAAGGGTTACAATTATTGATGATTATAAGTATCATGATACTATCATTAAAATATTATTGAAGAAAATATCCTTTCAACTTTAAAAAGGCATATTGAAAATATGAAAATTCTATAATTATTATGGAAAAAATTTTATTGGAAAATATACATTGAAACCATTAATGGAAGCCTAAATTCATATAGTGGTCATCATGGTGTGAATTTGTTTTAGTCGTATAAGTTAAAATAGTCTATTAATACTTATAAAAAGCCCAAAAAGCACCTCATTTAGTAAATAAAAACAATATTAATTTTGAGTTAATTTTATAAAAAACAATATGTGATTAAAAATTTCATTAAATAATAAAATTATAATATTAAAAACCATCATTAAAACAAGTATATGGAAGAAAATATTTTTTTGGATCGAAGAGATAAATGATGTCAATTTTATTTAAAAGCATTATTTTAGTATATTGACTTCATAAAAAGAGGAAAATTTAATGAAATATGTATTTCCTAGAAATAATTAGTGGGGAGTAAAATCCATCATATTCAATAATTTTATATTATACAATTTCAGCCTGATTACTTAATCATAAACAATCCTGATAAATAATGATATTATAACATAAAAGCATTGCTACTTTATTAAAAATTGAATTATAAGACCCATGAAATAAATAACCATATAAATATATTTATATAATCATAAATTTCATAAGAATAATCATAAAATACTTTCACTAGTACTATAAACACAACACAATAGAAACAATTTCTGAATATGGAAGGTGTCCCCCAGAAAAAAAAAGATGAAAATCTCTTACCCTAAGTATATCTTCCTTCATTACAATTGGAAACTTCTATATAATAAATATAGATAAATTATAAATATATTATATTATCATAATATATATATATATATAATCCCGAATATTTATTACTTATTACCTTTTAAAATCTATTTGTTAAAAAATCAATATTAAAATCATTGTTCAGGGTGATATCTACTTCATTTTTCAGGTTTGTTTTCATATGGTATTTCTATTACATATTATTTGATCATGGTTCTAAAACACAAATAATATAAATCATTATATAAATATCATATAAATATTTATTTTATATTTATTTATATTCATCCATAAATGTAGAGATTGAAAAATGAGTTACATCATTCATAGAGATAGTGGGTTATACGTAGATATGAATGATGTTACCATTTTTCAAATTATGAAATAAAATATAGGCAAATAATAATTAATATTTCAATAATAAATTTTATATAATATATTTATTATAAATTAAATAAATATATTGTTTTTAAAATCCATGTAAAACTGAAATGTAAAATGAATCACATTGCTTTGTGGAGGTGGAAGTCCACACGCACTGACAAGTGAGGTTATTATTTTTCAGGGGCTTGGAATTCAAGAAGTTATATATGATATTAAAAAATATTAAATTTAAAATATTTAATAATTATAATATATAACTATTAAACCAATAATAATATCCATCCATAAAATATAGTGATGAGAAATGAATTGTATCGCTAAATGGAGTCGGTAAGTCATGCATACGCAATAGTGAAACATTCACTAACCATTTCATGGATAGATAGTGAAAAAATATAGTTTCATAATTTAAATTAAATTTCATTATTTTGAGTATAATTAATTTATTATTTGAAAAAAATTATTAAATATTTATGGGGGATGAAAACTAATTCAAAGAATGTGATATGTTATAGCGATTGGCTCTTTTTTGGAATAACTCCATTAAATCTCTCTTTAATGACCCAGGGATAGTCTTTTGGGAATATCATCACATATGTAATGTGTATAAGTATGTTTATAAGGTATTGGCTAGGTTATGGTCGATATTTATGGGAAAAAATTGGAATTAGTAAAAGAAAAAGGTCCCCTTTTATAATTGAGGTAAGTACGATCTTTTAGAATTTCATAAAAGAATAAATTATAAAACCAATCATTATCTATCCCAAATTCCTCCAAAATATTAGGGGTTATAATTTATAATATTATGGAGTTTAAATAAAAAATCAAAAATATTTTTACAAGTTTATGGGGTGTTTTAAACCTTATCAGTTGGTTTAACCCATTAATTAACTCATTTTAACATTAATCATGGTTTCATAATTTTCACATAAAATGTATTATAATTTTTCATGTATGATGAAAATTTTAAAATAGATGGCCAAGGAATTATATTTAAGAAAAAAATATTATCCACTTTTTAGTATTTTTTTATATTTTTTAAATAACATTATGAAATATTATTTTGATAAAACATAATTAATATAAATTGGGACATTATTCATTTGATTATATTTAAAATACATAAATATTTTTTTTATAATATAATATAATCATTTAACACAAATATTATATTTCATATTCATCTAAATGAATCATGGAACTCTATAACACAATAAAATTATATTCCTTTTAGAAATCATGAAATATTTTTTTATTATTTTTCTAGTCATTGAATAAATATTGTGATAACATTGAATCACAATTTAAATTAATTTTATATCATATGAAAATTATAAATACATTTTTTCAGTAAATCAATTTAATTAATCTTAAAATATACTATATCTCCATTCATAGATTTTTTTTCTTATGTGGATATATATGAAAATTTTAAATCACATATATTGAAATTTTATAACGCTAATTGGCTTACATATTATATATATTATATTCATGGAACGATGTCCATTAAAAAAATAATGTTAAAAAATAATTTGATAATAGTAGAATATCATTAATTGAATAATAATAATTATTAAAAAATATTTTATTATCACTTATTTTTAACCAAGATTAACATGATTTACCCTTAATCATGGTGATAATTGTTACCACGATTATGATTGATGTTGGCCAAAAATATGAGGAAAATATTTACAAAAAATGAAAATATAAATTGAAAAATATGGAATCACTTTTATCAAATTAAATTTCTAAATGTGGTTGAAATTAAATATAAAATAAGTATGAAACTTGCGAAGAAAACATTTTTTTATCCAAATACATTTTTAAGCATAACTATGGGTTTTTTATCTCATGCATTGAATGATATTAACTAAATATAAAAAATTATATAATATATAATATATATATTTTATTATAATATTTCACCAATACTTAATAGTTTAATTTTTTAATAAAATATTCATTACATACATAAAATCAGTTTTTTTAGAAAAATGTCTTTTACATATAAAAAATAATTTTCTTTTCAAATTCATTCATAAAATTGATTTCAATCAATGAAATTTAAATATCTTAAAATTATAGGAACTAATTTTAATTGGAAACCATTTTAGAAAAAATATAACTCTACCCATGATTGAAATGAAAATATAGTTTTCAATAAAAATATATACTTTTTACAATTCGTTGAAAAATAATAATTTTTCTGAAATTTAAAAAAATTAATTCCTATATATTTTTTACATGATGAATTAAAAAAATATATCCATTTAGTAAAATATAATTTATAAATTTTCTATTAATTATTTTTTATATTTTCTAAAAAAACAATTAAGAAGCCTTTTTTTATGAAAATATTTCTATGAAGAATAAAAAGACATTTATAATAATAGAGTTATTATTTACTAAATTTTTTTCAATAAATTTATATTTACTATAAATGATATATATATTTAATATATTTTTTAATATTTTTTCTAAATTATAATTTTAAGCTAGGTTATAAAGATCTTATTTAAAAAATAATATTTCGTGATTTTTTTAGGATCGTTGCTTAATATCGTGTACACTATTTAACATAGTTTTTATTAAAAATATTAGGGTGTAACATTTTTCATATTTGAAAGACTCTTTAAAGAACATTTTTTCTACTTTAGACAAGATAGAAGATTGATGTAAAGTCTTTATCCTTCTTGTTTTTACAAGAGTTATTCAGTAACCAATGATATTTGCTTCATTGATTTCATCCCATCATTTTTTCTTTCTTGAAGAGATAAATCTGACATTAACTACCTCATCATTTTTATCTTCCTAAGAGTATACTCTATCCCCATGTTCTCCCACTAGGATTGTCACTTAATTATTTTTTCAGTATTGCATTCCTAAAAATATTAATAACTAATTTTATATAACAACTATTCATTTTATTGATATTTATTCTCATTTTGACGATAATGGATCTTGAATTTTATGGACCATTCATGAAAATTTGTTAAATTTTTTTCCCACAATTTTAGAAGAATTTCCAATGAATATTCCATCATCCCCCTGGGTAACAAACTTTCAGTTCTTCTCCTTGTTATGAATAGACAATTTACCACCCGAAACACATAAAGTATTCCAATATGGGATTCTTCCCATAACCTATTTCGTATCATTTGTTATCTTTAATTGGAAATAAAAAACCCCCCTTTTTAGATATAAACTAAATTAAGAACTGTTTCCATTTAATTTATCTCTGAATCTTTCTGTATTATCATTTATTTCATGGGATATTCCTCTACCTAATTGTTAGTTCATTAAATACCATTTTCAATAAATAAATTCAATATTTTAATCCCTATTATCATCTATACTAATATTATGTAATATTTAATACATTTATAGAATCTATATTTCAATTAAATGTTCATAAAGCAAGTCATAGTACCGTAATCATCAATAAATAGAGTGTAATTAAATTTTTTATCCATATACTTGGGTGAAAATATCCCCCACACATCTACCATCACTAACTCAAGAAATATCATTTACAAATTTTCCTTAATCTTGTAAGTAATTTAAATTATTTTCATTTTTTAAAAATTATCACAGTATGATTGTCATCATGGGAATGTTTCAGGATATTATGAGGACCTTCATTATCCACCACATCCTTTATGAAATTTTGGATTATGTTTCCATGAGTTTTTTTCTATATCCTTTTCTATTATGATTTGTATATAAATTTACTATAATATTCCCCATTAATGATTTAGACAACTAATTTTATGTGATTTCGTTGAATATCTATTGTTCCATTTCATCATTTCATTATTTAATCCTTCTTGCTAAAATTGACCACAAGCCCTAAGTCACATAGTTATCTCATAATGAGATGATTGTGACAAATTTCATCAAAATCAAAGTAATCCATTCATCTTATTTATCCACCAATAACTTGAGATTTTATAAAACTATTATTTTTCAAACCATCAGAATTATCAAGGAGAAAAATTTGATTACAACATATGTGATGGTCATGAAATATTATTTGTTACCCATCATCTAGGATGTATATCCACTATGTTAAATACATACTCCTACTTGATCTATTTCTCTAAATAAGATTTATACAACATTATCCATTATATAAATTAATTTCTTGATCTTTGTTATATTTTTTCCTTAATTTTCTGTTCAAAAAATTTCCAACTCATGATCTAACAAATCATCCCAATATTTCAAGCTTGTGAATTTCTTATGAATTCATAG
This sequence comes from Viscum album, assembly GCA_963277665.1. Lineage (NCBI taxonomy): Eukaryota > Viridiplantae > Streptophyta > Magnoliopsida > Santalales > Viscaceae > Viscum > Viscum album. The sequence goes on from OY728162.1 coordinate 767,765,149, forward strand.
CCTGACTAAGGATGTTTTTAGCTACTATTATCATTTCTTCTAGATCTCTTTTAGAAAATTTATTTATTTAATGTAAGAGAAAATTAGGTCTTTGTTTCCATTACCATCACGAAAAAAACAATAGCCTTTTTAAATATACCATTTCTTTGGAATTCTGTAAATCGAGTTTTGTTACGATAGAGCTTGGAAATCCATTTTTTAATATAAAAGACTTATTTTTTCCCATATTACTATTGTAATAAAACTCGATTCATGGTATATTTTTTGTGTCTTTTCAACTCATCTTATATATTTTTTGAGTCCTTGGAGAATAAAGCTAATCATACTTCTTCTAGGATGTCCGATATTGTGATATCATATTATCCACTCCTATTTATTCCATATAATCAATACCCTCAATAGATTTTCATTACCTATGAAACAATTTACATGTTTATATGGGTATAATTTTTCCATTATCTCCATGTGTTACTCCTTAGATTCATCAATATCCCAAATATTAAAACAGTATGATGTCATGTTGAAAGATAGATGTCCCTCATGATAACCTATATTTCATCAAATCATTAGGACTTTTACATTGATCTTTTCAATTATTTTTACATAATATTTTACCAAATCATTAAATAAATCAATTATCTAGGCTTGATCTTCGATGTTGATATTGAACTCAATTTCCTTATAATAGTTTTGAGTATTTTAATACTAGATTGTTTTAATATCATAATTAATCCTAAATTATAATTCTTCTATCTCTAACATATATAGATTGGAATTATGTACTGCTACATCGAATTTCATCACTTATCACTAAAAAAAAATTTATTTAGGTGAAGATTCTAGGCCATACTTGATGTATAATAATTCCATAACATTATTGATTTCATCATTATTTTACACCAATTGATCATCTATTTAATCTATGAGTAAGACCTCATTCTGCTCCAAAGAATTCTCTATTTACTACACATTATTATACAATGATATATACTTTTCTTATTAGGGAAATTTGTAATTTTTAGATAACTTATTCTACGATTAGATATTATGTACCAAACCCATAAATAGTTTCTTCATTGGTTCTTTATCATTATTTTCATCTCAAAATTTATTTTGAATCCTAGAAGGACAAGGCCCCACTTTTCCATAATAAAATCTAGTAAGTTAAAGATTTCATTTTATTATTTTATTTTCCCCTTTATTTTATGATAAAAAGATAGACATTGTCTTATAAACATCTTTATATTTGAGATCATATTATATAGTTAGTTTCCTAATTTCCTCAAATTCCAAATCATTATAATTATCTGTTGTCAATAAATCATTATAATTTTTTCTCATCTTATATGATATTTGAGTGTTGTAAACAATAACCAACACCACCCCTTTGGGGTCATTGTATTCAAGAACCATGAACATTTCTTTAGAAATAATCGTAATATTATTTGAATAAACATTATTATTTTTAAATAATAATGGAATTTATTATTTTTCATTGGTATCAATCCCTCTTCAATATTTATCAAATAATTATTTACACATCATTCTTGAAAAATTCCCATGCATGGAATCCATGTAGATGTAAATTTCCAGAGATCAAAAATATATTTTTATTTTATTCTTCCTTATTTTTAAATTACTATCATTAAATATTATAATTTTCATATGGATGATGGCATTTGATGTAAATTCAATGAGAAAATATGTCACAATATATATATATATATGATTATAGTTTTTTTACCAAGATAGGTCAATACAATTAGAGGCGGTGCATCAAGGATTATCAATTACATTATATTACCATATTCAATGCTCTAGTTTCATAATTATTAAGAATAATATCTCCCCAAAATTGATATGAAATGATAAAGTATATAAAATAGGGACATAAATGATTTTACCTAGATCATCCAAACTAAGATAATCTATGAAGCATGAAATGGTGATTCAATGATGCACCTAAAACATTAATAATACAACTTTGATTCAAATTTTATACTTCCATACTACACTTTTTTTTATAAAAATCACATGAAAATCTATAAATCACTAGTTTCCCTACATGAAAGAATTTAACTACTAATCTTATGATATATTTATCATTATATGAATATTATATGGTAATAACAATATATATTGTATAAAAATATTCTTTAGTTACATCAATTTGATGAACTCTGTGATCTTCTCGTAATATATTCTCATGTATATCAACATTCTTTTCTCATTTAGCATTCTAACATTCAGCATAGAATACATATTATTTTCTATTTTTATCTTCTAACACAAATTATATAAATCCATAACTTATTCATTAATTCATTTCAATTTTGTGATCCACTATATTATCCTTATGTTCTAAAAATATATATTCTATTTTTTGGAATCCTTCTACCCTATACATTTATTTATTTAAAAATATTATCATCATATTATAAAGTCCATTAAATGGTTTTTTACTGTTATATGAAATTCATAATTTTCATCTTATTTAAAAATATTTCCCTCTTCTAAAAATGACTAGTTTATAGTGTGACTCATTATCCATAGTGTGATTCTAATTCCATTTTTAAAACATTAATTAAAACAAATTCCTTAAAAAAATACCATGTAAAACAAAATCCCTACCAAAATATAGCATGGGGTTCCTTTTCAAGATATTTATTGAATTTTCATGGTTTTATATTTTAATGTATATAAAGGGTGAATTTAAAATGGTTTTAAATATGAAAAAAATGTTTTTTTAAAATGTTTTCTATATTTTACATAATGTTGGTGACATTTTATTTTTTAAAGATTCTATGCTTCTATATGTTTTCTTTTTTATGGTTAATCTTATGTTATATGATGTTGTGTTATACAATTATTACCACAAGAGAAACCAATACTCATATAAATGGTTAAGCGGACTATGTTGATATTTTAATTGGGATAAATTGGGGAATAAGTCCATAAAACCTAGGAATAATTCATTATGTGTTTGATTCTATAAATGTGATTGATTAATGGGTGAGTTAATCATCACTGTACTTTGGGAATGACTTGAAAATTTTATGATGATTGGTGAACTTACTATGTTATATATATGGATGACTTGTGATTTGACCTCTATAGTTGAAGTTTGTGTTACTCCCAATGTTCTATGTTTTCTAGATTAAAATTGTTCAATGGGTTATGACCAATGTGTTATAGTGATCTTTGGTCTATATATAATGGATAATTGATGTAATTAATGGTACATTCTCTATGTGGTCATCTTGGATAACAATACCTTATACCATGTATAAGAGAATGTGATTTACCACATATCCTAATAGGAATTGATATTTTTGATGTAGATCTATTGATATCATGTCAATACCCATGGGTGGTGGTTACTAGGAAGACCGTAATGATAAATTTTATGTTTATGGAACATTATTATTATTTGTTCATTATTTTCTATTCTATTGATTTTATAAATTAGCATACAACTTCTTCTTCATATGATCTCCCTCATATGAATAGATATGCCTGGAAATGAAAAAATTCACACTAGGATAAATGGTTATCCAACATTGTGAGGTTATGGAATGCAATATGGGATAGTTATGAATCAGATCTTCCTAATTACCCATGTGAGTCCATCCCATGGCCATAAAACATCCTATATAACATTGATGGTGGTTTGTTTGTATCATATACTTGATTGGGATATATATGAAGAGTTAAATCATTTTGGAGTGAGATCCATCATCAGTGATGAATTTTGATATTTGTGATCAATCAAAAAAATGATTTCTGGGTAGTTTGGTAAAAGTAACATAAATGATTGGTATGATGTGTTGAGAAGGATGTGAAAGATTGTATATGTTATTTCATATGGTTGGGACCCATTCCTATTCTTTTGATTTTTATTGTGGTTTTAATGTAATTTTATTCTTTTTCCCTCTTTGCCTAATCATTTTTTTATTTTATTATTTCACATGTGATTTATTATTTTTCACTCGACAATTTCATATGTTTTGTATTATTTATTTTATCATTATATCCTTTTATATGTTGTCTTTTTAATTATTGATGGATAGTGGGATTACTGATGGGTTAGGTGGACCATTAAATAGAGATCCTAGTGGATTTTGAGAGACATCATAATGGTTATTACTATTGGGATGAGTTCAATGTTGTATAAACTATTATTTTATGAAGGTATAAAAATCATCAGATGCATGAGGGAAGTAGTTTGCCTATGTTTGGAGGTATCCATTTGTGATTTCAATGTTCATGTGTATTTTAGATACATAGGTTTAGGTTTGTACTATATGTGAATTTGGTGTTGTATTTCAATAGGGAGAGTTACATTGGGTATCCAATTTCACACTCTCCCAACAATTTTATGCATATACACTTGAATGAAAAATCATGCAGTATATAATGGTGAGAAAGAAATCTCATGGGGTCATTAGACTCACCCCAAGATATATAAAAAACATGATTTTTGATGTACAAGGGTACACTTTCAGGTTTTATTTTATTTATAGTTGATTGATTAAATCTCAATGTGTCGTTTGTGACTAATAGGTTATTGGAGGTTAAATACTAAGAACATGGATTATATGAGTTGGGATAGAGGCCACTATATATCAATTTCATTTTAGTTGCATCGGTATCACCCTAAATAGTTATATTATTTCATTTATATAATAATCATTGTTCCCTTCCATTATATTATTCATTACATTTATTTATATTATATTATATTATTTATGTTCAATTATATGTTAACACATCATTTCATTATTTTACTACTAATATATATTGGGATTCAAAGGATAATTTTCTTCATATTAATTATCTTTAGGTTATGGGAACACATATTATACAGATGGATCATGAAAAATTATTGGTATAATTAGGAATGATCTGTGGGATTTTATTTTTTGGGAATATACTCCCCATTACTATATCAAACCCTTGATATTATTCAATAGCCTCTGGTGTATGCGGAGATGCACCTGAGGATATATAGTGACTCCCACTCGAGTACAAATTGTGGGACATGAGATGCTACATTACATTTTTAGTTGGAGTGGGTTTTTATGAATGTATTATTTCATTTTAGAAAACATATATTGGTAAATAATGTCAAACATCATCATTGGAATGTGAGACCATTTGAAATATAGGAATATCTCAGGAAAATTTTATACCTTCCATTTATCCATAAAATTTAATATCTATACATGTTTTATTTAATTTATTTCATTTAACGAAATATTTTTTTAATCTATATCTTATGATTGAATGATAAGATCTATAAATGGAACTCAATTCCATTATTGTAAAGGAGATAGTGTGTTCCATTGATCATAAAAAGTCATTTTTATTTTGAAAATCTATCCCTCATGGATTTTATCTTTTATTTCAGGGATAATATATCCATGTAACTCGAAATAATAAGGCCTTGTTGTGGTGAAATAACTTCACATGTCTTACAATAAATAACTTTGATGACTTTCTTAGGGTAGAAAGATGAATGGTGAGGACAATTATGACACCCATTTTTTCAAAGGTTTGTATTCATTCTATCATTTAAATTATTTTTGATTATTATGGAGTTTATATTTCTAAATTATTGAAATTATGTGATAGTTATGGATCCATGACTAGTACAAATAATATAATAATAATAAATCACAACCATTCAATTGGGAGGGGGGTGATTCAAGAATTATTTTCATGGTTGGTGCATAGATTCATTGAATATAAATCCATACTAAGTAGTGGGTGTACCTATATTATATAATTTGCCTCCTATATAGAACATAGTTTCCCAAAATATATTTCCATACAATGATATTTAATGAAAATAATCATTAATTATTTTCATATTGTCTTATTTGGGTTTTTTACATATTTCCTCATGCATTTCAATTGAGCTCTCCAAGAGCATATCTAGAAAAGGTCATCTTAGTTTCCATTCCAATTAGTTATTTATCTATTCATATAATGCGAATATAAAAGATAAATTTATTATTTTTCATACATTCCATATTATCCTTTTGTAATTTTCCCTCATCCTTACATTATCTTGCATGTTCTTTTTCTCACTGGCCGCAGTTTCCAACCATAGATTTGTGCTCTATATAAATCATGAAATGTGTGATTATTTAGGATTTTGGGGTCCTTATTCAATCCTAAATGTCTTTATTTTAATAATTAATTTAGCTTACAATGGATTCAAAAAGGTGTTTTAGTGTACCTTCATTTTATTTTATAAAACCTTTGGTACTTTTTTAAGTGTTTCCATGGGTAATTAGAATCACTAAAAGTAAAATTTGGGTATTTTCAAGATTTCGCTAATGTTTTTTTATTTTAATACATATAATAAGTTTCTACATATCTTTAAATGTATATTAAATCAATATTAATACTAATTACCATAAGGTGATTAATATAGTTTTTTTAAATAAAATTTAGTTTAAATTAATTTACCAAAAAATAACAAGTGATTAATTTTATATAAAAATGATTATATGATGATTTTCTATTTTTTTTACTTTAATTGTTGTTATTTGTATATGATTATTGTTTTTTATTATGGACTTGATATGTCAGATATTCCCCTGGTTGAGTTTTGTTATAAATATCATATTTTTCATGTTAGTTAGTTTGTTAAAGAATTGAAAAAAGTGGCATATGGTGTTGATGGTTATTTGGTTTATGTATTATGTATTTTATGGTTTATTATTTCATGAATTATTTGATTCTGATATAATTATTTAAATGAGATCCTTGGGGGATATGTATTAAATAATGGATGACTGTTACCTTCATTTGTATTTTTCTATAGCCACAGGTCTTCAGTTATCATTTATCACTGATAGGGGTTTCATCTCATAGAGTAAATGGAGAAATTATAGGGTCAGAGACGTTTGTGATTACATTTTAGGCTTCCAGTTGATCCACAAGAAAGTTCAATGTTATCTCTTATAGACATCAGACTTCCTTTCTATGTTATATTTTTTTAGTTTTTAACCCTTATTATGTATTTATTTTTATTGTGCCTAGTGATATATATTAGTTATGGGATATTATGTTTGTTATTAGTGAAGGTTCCGGGAGCAGCGGAAGTTCATGGGTGGATGTGCCCACTTGTCTTTTTGTCATTAGCAATGATCAATCCGGGATCAATACGAAGATAAACGCCAGTCTCCACGGATCGAGACATAGAAAAAGACAAAGAAGATGGTTTGTCCCGGAACCACAAACAAAGATTGTTACACGTTGATTATAATTAATTAAATTAATTATAAAGAAATACCTTTTGTGTGTTCATTCTTCATTGATGTTATCGATCACGTTGTCGATGTTATCCATCGTTGCGTCGTAGAAGCCAAGTGTAGACTCCCTCTAGCGGTGATCCACACGTGTACCTCGTATCTCTGGACGTCGCCAAAGGATTCTCCGGGTGCTAGTGTGGAGAAGAATTTGTTTTTGTTGTCCACCTTAGATCGTCTTAATCTGATGGAAGAGGATCTCTCTCCGTCTTGAGAGAATTCTTGGAGGAAAAGGTTCTTTCATCCTTTAAATAATTCTCCAGAGATGTTGTGTCCAAGAATTCTCTTGTGTGTCGGAAAAGAGTTTGGGTTGTGAGGATATTTATAATCGGGTGTGTGGGGTTATAGAGTTATGACAATAAATAAACGCGTTACACGTTTTATTTATTTCATTGATTATTTATTTGAAACCCCATGTCGAATAAATAATTCCTTGACATGCGCACACACTGATTATAATAAACATCATTTAAAACAATATTATATCCTCAAAATCCCGACTAAAAAAACTACACGACGTGTAATAATAAATACAAGGTGTGTTCTTGTTTTTCATTGAAAACTACACGACATGTACATTAAATGTACACGACGTGTATATCTTGAATTCATTTATTCATTTCCTTTCCAAAATAAAACTACACGGCGTGTAATAATAATACACGACGTGTACATGATTTATATTATTTTTCCTCCATCATTAAAAACAACTTAGGCTTACTTGAATAATTAATAGACCACATACTGGAATAATCTTTATTCAACGCGAGATACTTGGATACACTTAGTGTGGGACCCTCTAGGCCTCTTTCTCGTTGGCATTACGCAGTCTTGCCTAAAGTCCAAGATTACTGTCTAGCAACGAGTCAAGGCACCCAAGAGAAAGAAGTTGACTCCGCATTGACGTATCATCTCATACGAATGATTACTGTGTAATTTAATCCCTTTGTCTCAATATCTCATCAAGCAGGTTTCATGGCTATGTCATAAACCTATATGCTTGATATTTCGTTCTTTGACTACCTGAAATAAACTCGTCTTAACCCCATGGCCATGGAATTTAATGAAATAGTTCTATTTATATCAAAGGGACGAGATATCAACTTCCATAAATGTAAGGGACAAATCTTTCCTCGACTTATCCATTAAAAACATGTCACTCATGACGCACCCAACGTACCCTACTTCTCGCCAACTGTCTGCGTGACGGTTTTCGTTAGTAAATCTAAGTGCGCGAGTCATGACATGAGTTAATGATAATCATCCAGTCTAAGGACCATTACACACGCTCGTAGATAGCAATATCTGATGACACCAAGACATGCAGAATTACTACTGGAAGGCATGTTCTTATAATATCCCATCATGGAGATTACCAAGTGCGAACACCATGACAGAGAGTATCGTCTTCTTACGAGTACTCGCACATGATGGTCTATATACTATGTGTCCTATCATAGTATGCCATCCAACAGCAGAACATTATTTAAGAATATTGTTATATCATTTCATGTTTCTCATCATAGCGGGGATCTGCTATGACCTTATTAATGCAACAAATATTCCAGGACATTATTATATTATAGTCATACAGAACAATGAACAATATATAATAAAATAACATTTATGTAACCAAAGTACAAAACAGTTGGTTCTGAGGAAACCAACCCTTAAAAACTCCCTCTTGGACTAGATCCAACTGCCTACGACTTTTGGTCCGCTAGACCTCACATGATGATCATGTTTCTACTAGGTCAAGGCTTTAGTCAATGGGTCCTCTACGTTGTCTTCCGTGGAAATACTGCTCACTCCAACTTCACCTCTCTGAGAAAAATCCCTCACGAGATGATACTTCCAAAGTATGTTCTTTGTCTGCTGATGTGACCTTGGCTCTTTTGCAAGTGCCACCTCTACAGTATTATCACAATAGTGTGTGATATGATCTTTACTTCTCGGTACAACATCCATCTCTTGGACAGAGTTTCTCATCCATACTACTTCTTTAGCTCCCTCAGAAGCTACGATATACTCGGAATCTACTATAGAATCTGCCACCACACTTAGTTTTGAGCTCTTCCAGCTCACTGCACCTCCATTCAAACTGAAGATGTATCCAGTCTGTGATGTCATATCATCCTGATCAGTCTAGAAACTAGCATCTACGTGTCCTCTGATGACTAGTTCCTCATATCCTCCATAAACCAGGAACATATCCTTAGTACGCCTCAGATACTTAAGGATAATCTTGACTGCCATCCAATGGCGGTATCCTGGATCAGCTTGATATCTGCCTACCGCACTTAATGCGTAAGCCACATCTAGCCTCATACATAGCATAACATACATGACTGACCCAATCACGGATGCATATGGGATCCTTTCCATTCTCTTTCTTTCATCATGTGTCTGAGGACACATTTTCTTGGAAAGATGAATGCCATGTGACACTAGAAACAATCCCTTCTTGGACTATTACATACTGAATCTCTTCAGTATCTTGTCAATGTATGTACTTTGACTTAGGCCCAGCATTCTCTTGGATCTATCACGATGGATCTTGATCCCAAGAATATATGTCGCCTCACCCAAGTCTTTCAAGGAGAAACATTTATGCAACCATGTCGTAACTGACTATATGACAGGTACTTCATTTCCAATTAGCAATATGTCATCAACATATACTATTATGAAAACGACTACACTTCTACTAAACCATTTGTAGACATAAGGATCGCATTCGTTCTTAACAAAGCAAAATTCTATAACAGCTTCATCAAAATGATTGTTTCATGACCTTGATGCTTTCTTTAATCCATAGATGGGTTTCTACAACTTGCATACCTTGTTGGCATCCTTTGGAGTCACAAAACCTTCAGGTTGTGTCATGTAGACATCTTCCTGGAGGTTCCCGTTAAGGAAAGCTGTTTTGACATCCATTTTCCAAATTTCATAGTCATGGTAAGAACCAATGACCAATAGGATTCTAATGGACTTCATCGTTGCAACCGGTGAAAAGGTTTCATCATAGACAATTCCTTGACGCTGTCTAAAACATTTTTCAACCAGTCGTGCCTTATAGGTGCTGACATGCCCCTCCATGTCCAGTTTCTTCTTGAATACCCATTTATTACCAATAGGCTTTACATCAACTGGAGGATCTAACAAAATCCAGACTTGGTTTTGGTACATGGAATCCATTTTAGAATTCATGGATTCTTTCCACTTGGCAACTTCTTTTCCTTCAACTGCTTCCTTGTAGGTAAGAGGATCATCATTGAGAACCAATGATGAGTCATCATCCTCAGTGACAAGAAAACCATATCATTCCAGTTCTCTTACCTCTCTCGTGCTCCTACACAGTTCTTGTGTCTCTGGAATAGATTGTTCTTCCACGGGGCTCTATGGAATCTGTTATTTTACCAACTCATGTGTATCTTGATCCTCGACTTCATCAAATTCTATCTCGCTCCCACTATCTCTTTTAGAGATGTTCTCCCTCTCAAGGAATATGGTGTGTCTTGCCACTGTAACCTTTTTGTCTGAGGGGTTGTATAGGTAATATCCCTCTGTTTCCTTGGGATATCCAATAAAGATACACTTTGTGCCTCGGGGTGAATGTTTGTTACCTGAAGATTCCTTAACAAATTCTTCTCTACCCCACATCTGAAAATTAGATAACATGGCTTTGCGTCCACTCCATAAATCGTATGGAATGCCATTTATCGATTTAGTTGGTACTTGGTTTAGTATTTGTGCTGCTGTTTGTAATGCATATCCCCAAAAGGATAATGTAAGACTTGCATGAATCATCATTGATCTCACCATGCCCAACAGGGTGTGGTTCCTCCTTTCACTTACACCATTCCACTGCGGTGTTTAAGGAGGGGTGAGTTGAGATAGAATCCCAAACTCCCGTATGAAATCAATGAATTCTTGAATAAGATATTCTCCTCCTCTGTCTGAGCGGAGTTTCATAATCTTATTACCAAGATGGTTCTCCACTTCATTGTTGTATTCATTGAACCGATCAAAAGAATTTGACTTATACCTCATTAAATAGATATATCCATATCTACTAAAATCATCAGTAAAAGTTATGATGTATGAGAACCTACCCCTTGCTTCAACTGGAAATGGTCCACACACATCTGTGTGAACTAATTCTATAAGCTCTTTAGCTCTTTCACCTTTCATACTAAATGGGGCTTTGGTCATTTTTCCTTGTATACACACATGACATACACCAAGTGGTTTTAGTTTGAAAGAATCTAAATACTCATCTTGATGTAATTTTGTCAAACGTTTCTCATTGACATGACCTAGCTGGTGATGCCAAAGTTAGGTGTGGTATGAGTCATGTGAATTAACTTTGTTATCGATTTCCATTACTTGGTTTGTGTAGTCTATCACATAAAGTCCATTATATATATGTGCCCTTCCAAAACAAATGATATCATTATAAAAGCAGCAACATTCATTTTTAAAATTAAATATGAATCCATCAGTATCTAATCTGGATACTGAAATAATGTTTTTATTAATAGAAGGAACATAATAACAACCCATTAACTCCAAGATCATTCCAGTTGGCAATGTGAGGTGGTAGTCCCCGATAGCAACAACAGCAAGTATGGATCCGTTGGCTGCTCGTAGATCTACCACCCCTCGATCAATATTCCTGAATCTACTAGGTTCATGTATTTGGATACAGATGAGAGAACCACAAGTAGTATCTAATACCCAATTAGTAGAAACAGATAGATTTCATTCGATAACAAACGCACCTGAAGCTTCACCTTTCTCCCTTGGTTGGGTGTAGTTTTTCTTCCAGTGGCCCTTCTTGCCACATGCGAAACAAACAACGTCCTTTTCCTTTGCCTCCCCTTTGATCTTACTTTTCATGGAAGGACTTGGAGAAGCTTTGGGTTTAAATCTCTTCGACTTCCCTTTACTTTTATTCAACATGAGGACATAAGGCTTTTCATGCTTCATGTCAGTGTACACTTGGAGAATAAGGATGAGATGATCAGACAAAGACTTCTCAATGTTGTTCATATTGAAGTTCACAAAAAAGTTTGAAAAGCTATGGGGGAGTGATGTGAGAATGAGATCAGTACCCAGTTCTTCAGGGATTTTAAACCCTAGAACCTCCAAGCGCTCAATGTAGCCAATGAGCTTGAATACATGAGGCCCGGCTGGGGAACCCTCTCCAAGCTTGCATTGAAATAGAGCCTTGGAGATCTCAAACCTTTCCTGTCTTTCTCTCTCCTGGTATAGACCACGGAGGTTCTTGAGAATGCTGTAGGAATCCATGTCTTCATGAGACTTCATGAGCTCACTCGACATAGATGACAACATCAAACATTGAAGGCTGAGAGCATCGTTCAAATGTTGATCATAGACCAGGAAATCTTCATCACTTGCCCCTGGGGTAAGAGAATCAGGAAGTGAGGACTCCAGCACGTAAAACATTTGTTCATGGCATAGGATAACCCGAAGGCACCGAATCGATTCCTAAAAGTTACTACCGGTGCAGATATTGTATTTATACAGTATTGATCGCAGAGAAAATGTGGTTGAAGAGTTTTTCATCTTGATTATAAAATTTAATAGGGCAGATTTATTAGTACATTCTTGATTACTTTTTATGAGAAATGATAAATTTTATTAAGTCTCCCACTATTTTATTAAGTCCCAATGGCCCTCACCATTGAACTCAAAATGGCCAGTTTTTTTGACATTATTGTGGAAAGGATCCATAATTTCCCTTCGCATAAACCCAACAAGGGTTTGTCAAGCTATTTCAAGGTATTTAGGTAGGAGGGTCTTTTCCAACTGTGAGCTTACAGTTCCATGATATGTTGAGTGGACTCCCCAATCCTGAAATACTGACTTGGATTTCCTCAACTCTTGCCTACAATATTACATCACGTCTAGCAAGGGATACTTCTCTTGATGTAATATGGTTAATTCAACCTGAAACCTTTCATAAGGGATTTCATTATAAAATTAAGTGTCCCAACAAGGGTTGGTAAAACACATAGTTTATTAAGTCTTTCCCTTAATCAAGTAACAGAAGGCTTGGTCTGACTTAATATGGTATTCGATTGATTTTATTCTTTATGTGTATCTTTGCATTATCACATGATTATTAATATTATGTGAGGCTTGCTTAAGTGATTAACCATGTTCCGATAATGTTTACGCATAGTCCGGTTTTTATTTTATTCCATCTTTGAAAGCTTGTTCATTTTATTAATTATGTGATCGCGACAACACATGCATAATAAATAAACCATTCAATGAGACAGAAATAAAATAAGATGGCATGATCATGAGCTTCTATTTGGTTAGCTTATCTAGTGGTTTTGATAAGCTAACCATGACCTAGGGAAACACCTTGAACCTGATGGTTTGTGTTTTGCAGCTCCCACCTATCCTCCTTTGTATCTTCTTGTGTCGGTTTCGCCACGACTTTGGGATTTGAACCGTCTCCTCTGGCTTGGGAGATCCTCCATTACATGGGTTTACATTAAAGAAACCATGGGCACGCATGCCCTACATTTTATTGGAATAAGGCTCGCAGGCCAAAAAATTTAAATTAAATAAATTTAAATTAAACCATACACATTAAAGGGGTCTTTGGTCTATCTCATGATCATCCATAGTATGAAACGACATTTACGCATATTTAGAATTCAAATTCTTTTAATCGTACTTTTATTTAAGATAAGACGTGCTCGAATTCAATTAATTATGATCTTATAATTAATCAATTCTTTATCATAAATTCATTTCTGAATTTCCTTGAGATTCTTCTCATCCATATTCCTTGTACGAGTGTTTGTACATTGGAGGAAACCTGGTGAAATTCCATTTCTGGAAAGTACACGACGTGTAGTTTATAATTACACGGCGTTTATTTTATTTTCACCATTTATCCAAAGTACACACCGGGGCTTTGGCGTGTTTTATGTACATGGGAAATTTTAGAGTACACGGCGTGTAGATGAATCATACATGGCGTGAACTTCCTTGTTATGCGGTAACTGGCCTGCCGATCCCATGTACGCGGTACGCATCTTTTCTTTGTACATTGTCTCACCTGGGTCGGAACGGACTACACGGCGTGTTGTTCCAATATACACACTGTGTATTCCGGTTTCCACGTGCCGTTCTATTCTGGTCAACACGACGTGATCAAAACTTAGGCATAATGAATTCACACGGCGTGGTTTGGAAGATCAGTGCCGGTTCGTTGAACCTAAGTACACAGCGTGTAGTTTTAATTACACGTCGTGTAATCTTGTGTTGTACTGACAGAAAGAGCGGCTCCTCTGGATGAGTCCCTCATTTTTATTTTAATCAAAATTAAATTTAAAATTTCATTTCTGTGATATGAATCGAGAAACGAAGGAGGATGAATAGATCTCGTTAATTCAGATTTATAGAACGATTTATTTCGAATTGAATCAAATATGAATGCATAAATTATCAATGAAAATTAAATAACTATAATAAATGTTGCAACCTCGCTCTGATACCATTTTAAGGTTCCAGGAGCAGCGGAAGCGCGTGGGTGGATGTCCCCACTTGGCTTTTTGTCATTAGAAATGATCAATTCGGGATCAATACGATGATAAAATCTAGTCTCCACAGAACGATTCATAGAAAAAGACAAAGAATATGGTTTGTCCCGGAACCACAAACAAGGATCGATACAGGTTGATTATAATTAATTTAATTAATTATAAAGAAATAACTTTTTGGCGTTCCTTCTTCTTTGATGTTCCCGATCACGTTGTCGATGTGATCCGTCGTTGCGTCACAGAAGCCTAGTGTAGACTCCCTCTAGCGGTGATCCACACGTGTACCTCGTATCTATGGACGTCGCCAAAGGATTCTCCGGGTGATAGCGTGGAGAATCCTTTGCCTACGTTGTCCACCATAGATCATCTAGATCTTATGGAAGAGGTTCTCTCTTGGTCTTGAGAGCATTTTTGGAGGAAAAGGTTCTTTTGGCCTTGAAATAATTCTCCAGAGATGTTGTGTCCAACGATTCTCTTGTGTGTCAGAAAAGAGTTGGGGTTGTGAGGATATTTATAATCGGGTGTGTGGGGTTATAGAGTTATGACAATAAATAAACGTGTTACGGGTTTTGTTTATTTCATTGACTCTTTATTTAAAACCCCATGTTGAATAAATAATTCCTTGACATGCGCCCACGCTGATTATAATAAATATCATTTAAAACAATATTATATCCTCAAAATCCCGACTGGAAAAACTACATGGAATGTAATAATAAATACATTGCGTGTAATTGTTTTTCATTGAAATCTACACGGCGTGTACATTAAATGTCAACGGCGTGTATATCTTGATTTCATTTATTCATTTCCTTTCCAAAATAAAACTACACGGCGTGTAATAATAATACACGGCGTGTACTTGTTTTATTTTATTTTTTCTCCATCATTAAAAAAACATAGACTTCTTTGAATAATTATTAGACCATGTAAGGTAATAATCATTATTCAACTTGAGATACTTGGATACACATAGTGTGTGACCCTCTAGGACTCATTCTCATTGGCATTAGGCAGTCTTGCCTAAAGTCCAAGATTACTGTCTAGCAACGAGTCAAGTCACCCAAGAGAAAGAATTTGACACCGCATTGATGTATCACCTCATACGAATGCTTACTGTGTAATTTAATCTCGTTGTCTCAATATCTCATCAATCAGGTTTCATGGTAGTGTCATAAACCTATATGCATGATATGTATTTCTTTGACTACCAGAAATAAACTCATTGTTTACACCATGGGCATGGAGTTTAATGCAACATTTATATTTCATTCAAAGGGCCGAGATATCAACTTCCATAAATGGAAAGGACAAATCCTTCCTCGACTTATCCATTATCAACATGTCACTCGTGACACACCCAACGTACCCTACTTCCCTCCAACAGTCTGCGTGACGGTTTTCGTCAGTAAATCTATCTGCTCGAGTCATGACATGAGTTAATGATAATCTTCCAGTATAAGGACCATTACACACACTCGTAGATACCAATATCCGATGACACCAAGACATGCAGAATTACTACTGTCGGTTCTGTTTTCATAAACTCCATCTTGGAGATTACCAAGTGCGAACTCCATGAGAGAGAGTCTCATCTTCATATGAGTACTCACACATGACGATATGTATACTATGTGTCCTATCATAGTATGTCATCCAACCGCAGAACTTTATTTAAGAATATTGTTATAGCATTTCAATGTTCTCATCATAGCGGGGATCTGCTATGACCTTATTAATGCAACAAATATTCCAGGACATTATTATATTATTGTCATACAGAACAATGAACAATATATAATAAGTGAACATTTATGTAACCAATGTAAAAAACAGTTGGTTCTAAGGACACCGACCCATACAATTAATTCATATGATTTTTAAAATATTTTTTTTAAAAAAATGAAGGAATTTATTTGGATTTATTTAAAAAATTATATATGACTGTATATAGTATAATTATAGTTCAAATTAACATTTAGAGTATATCTAACGAAATTAGTTGCACTGATTTTTGGATGTATCCTACTGGGCATTATCTTACACCGTATATAAACATATTATTGTGCATGTGGAATTTGTTATGAATAATTCAATTAATGTGATGGGTGTTACATCCTTTAGTGGTGCATGCTGAACACTTTATTAATGTTTTAATTGAATGATGATTAGGTAGTGACCATGGGTCATGTGGAGATGGTTTGTTTCAATATTTTGAGAATATTGATTAATCATCAGATGTATATGTTTTTTTATCACTATTATATCATCATTTTCATGTATCTTTTGTTATATATTTAATGTATTAACTTATATATTTTTATTGTGGAGGCATGTTTAGAAGTCCATTCTAGTTTTTTATTATTTTTCCTTTTTTTGATGAATTTTTGTAGTGATGTATTTATGTTTTTATCATGATTATTAAATTTGTTGATACTTGATATAATGATTTTTTGATGGGTTTATTTTATTTTTTTAGTGAAATATTTTACAAAGGTATGTGTTCAATACCCATATCACTTGTTGTTAGCCTATTGATATCACAAATATTCCTTGTATTATATTATGGGTTGAGTTAGTGGAAGTAATATTGATTACAGAGATATTTCATGATATATATAATAAATAATGTTATCCTAAATAAGAATACAGAAGAAAATTTCGTTGGGCGATCTCTTAGTGTGGTTGTTGGACTTATGATTCTACCTGTAACGTTGTTTTCTTGTTTATATGTATAAAATATAACAAAAGTAAACATTTTTTATTTTTTGATGAAAAATAAATGGGCACAAAAATACAAAAATATAAAGATATAATTTTCATAAAAAATTGACAATTTTGATTCAAAATGTGTGTGAAAATATTTTTAAACAAAATGGAAACATTAGAAAAGTGTTGATCTTTTGGACACTCAATTATTACATGATTATGTTAATTATATAATTCTATTTCTCAATGGACACCTAGTGATATATATCATAACACATAAATATTCCTTTATACCATACCAATTCATATATGCTGATGTTTATCTTATTATAAAAGGGATTCAAATACCCAAATAACTCCATGTAAGAGATCAGGATTTCCTATGATGTAAGGATATTTATTCATAAAATGATTAATTACATCCTAATATGAATAACCTTAGAGTTAAGGGGTAACATGGGTGTTGATGGATTTTTTATAGCCTTTAAACCAAATGTTGGAGATAAATAGATGGACAAAAAGGATAAGAGGGAATATACACCATAGTCACATATTTTGGTAAGATCATGCTTCGATTGATAAAGGGATTCATGAGCCAATATAGTTTGATTAAACTATGTGGATAGAGGGCCACTCATATATGATGTCCTCTATTATTTTTTATAGTGTATTGATACATGGTTTTTTCATGGTTTGGAAAACTGTACACACTAACCATGCGAGGTACCCCCATACTTTGATGAGGGCTAGATTAGTGCGTTATTTGGCCAACTAAGTATCCCAAATGTTTGGATTTCTCCATTAAGGTAAAATTTACTTTTATAAGCTAAAAACTATTAATAAATAATGAATCAAATTTATAGATAATAATTTAATTCAATGGGAAAAAATATTTTCATCTCTTCCAAGACTCAAAATGTCTGATCAAGAAAAGTGGAAATGAATTTAAATAAGAATCCACAAGATAATGGGGAAATATAATTGAATAATGGTAATCATATTTTTTAGTGTAGAAGTTATTATTATGATTATGATTATTCTATTGATCTTCTACGGGGACAATGAATAACAAGGTGATCTTCATTTTGAAATCAAATAACATATGTATATTTTTTTTCTATAGAAATGTTTATGTGTATTTTTGGAACTATCAAGGGACACCTTTTTTATAAAGCGCAAATAAAAGTGTATGTAAAATGTAACACCCCGAGATTTCATTATACGTTATCTCATAAAATTAATTCAATAACTTGTGCTACACTCAACACTAAGTTCGAGCGCACCACGACATAACAAACTAGCCATTAAAAAAGAGATTATATATAGTATTAACTAAAATTTGAATTTTATATAATCAAAATAATTTTAACACTCATATTATGTGTTTTTTAGATATATTCCATTTTTCAGATAAAGGAAATATTTTTCCAAAATTGTTTTTTACGTCCTTTTAATGAAGAAGCCTTTTTTAAATATAATATTTTAACATTTTATATATGCAAATTGATGAAATAAACTTATTATTTATAATTGGGACATAGGAATTAATTACGATAAATTTTGTTTATTTTTTTATAACATTCACATTTTTCTGAATAGTGAAAAATATTAAATTTCAATTGAAAAGAACTTTTTAAAACAAAATAATTTATTTTGTTCAATTTTTCATTAGAATGGCTTGAAAATATAATTAGATTATATTTTTATAATTTAATACAATGTAGGTAATTATAAGAAATTTCGCATTTATATTTGACTTAAACACATGTCAATCTTTTGATAGTTTTTACTTCTTAAAAACTCTCTTTTTGGTTTTGAGAAGAGGAATTAATTTTAAATTAATAAATAATACTTCTATTATTTGAATATGGTAAAATAGAAATATTTTTTTAATTAAAAATATCAATGTATTCATAGGGTTAGTTTTTTGTATTTTTCTGGAAACATTCAATTTTTTATGAATAGTGAAAACCACTGTGTTATTATTTAAAACCATCTTTTTAATTAAATAATTATTAATTTTATATAATTTTTTTTAAAATTATAAATAGATAAATAATACCTATATAAGTTAAATTTAATTCACTGGAGTCATTTTATAATTAAATTAGATGTATAAAACTATATTTAACTTTTTAACTTTTTCTCCCACCTTCTAGGAGCATTTGAAAATTTGCATAAAAAATAATATTACCAATTATTTGAGTAGAATTTTGAAAATCTGTGAGACACCATTGACATTAGCAAGTAAACATTGGTTCAATAAGATGAAAATAATTTTTTTGAATATTAAAATTTAACTTTTATTTACCATGGTTAAAATAAAATAGGGTAATTTAAGAGAAAAATGATATTATAATTTTCATTTTATAACTAAAAATAATTTTTAAGAACTTAATATCATTCTGTATTGAATCAAATATATCCTATCCATAACAATCAAGGCTTACATAACAACACATGTAAAGTAAAATGAACTAGTTAACACCCAATATGCCAATAATAATAAAATATTATAAATAATGAAATATTAAGAAGATCATTTATGATATCATATTTATGTATATTGTTATTGTATATTTTAATAACAATGATTTAACAATTATACAGGTGTTTAATGTAATCTTTAACAAGAAAAAGTATAAAGTAAGGTTTAATTTCTCAACCTCTTTATTATCTGAGGTTGTTTTTACGTAAGTATCTATTGGTACCTCTTTATCATCAACATTTGTGTTCTTATAAAAATGCATTTCAAAACATTTTCACAATTTACTAGAAAATGGGTTAAATTCATCTATACCCTTATTTATCATTATATGTTTTAAAGGAATATATCAACTATTTTCCAAACAATAACTGGCAGGTGTATGATAAATTTTACACTTGTTTGAAGTTGGTTTATATGGTTTTGGCTGAGGCCTAGATAATTTTAAGACATATTGGTCGAGGCCTTTACAAAATGTTTTAGAATGTTTGACATTATACATTACCTCATTATGAAAATAATAATGATGGTTCATGTTGTTATTAGACTAGTAGAATACTCAAGACTATGTGTTATTATGGCCTTTTTTACTCAACTCAAATCCTAACCAAAATGTGTTCATGATTATTATTTGTAAAGTCATATATTTTCAATTATCTACCATGCATAATGTTTATGTTATATTCCACATTATTTCTTAATCTTACAAAGCATTTGAGCTAACCCCTTTATTATGGTTCATTTTCCCATATATGAAGAAGTCAGTTATGTGTGACTTTTAGGCATATTCTAGACGGATTGGATGATTCTAATGGAATAAATTTGTGTTGTATTTGTTGTAAAGATGAACTGTTGAACATATGTATGTATCTAGTACTTATATGGATAATAAACTAATTGGTCTTTCGGTATTTGATCCCTTTTGATCATTCAAATGTTATTTTACAATGAACCGACTTTTGGTAACTAGGGTGGGGGCATTACAGATAGAATCAAATGAAGTTTAGTTCAAACCATGGAAACTAGATTTAGAAAAACTCTGACTAGATAAAAATACCCTAAGATAGATTTTGAGTATTATTATAGGATAACATCATAAATTTTTTTGATGTATATATTTTGTGAGTTTTCCAAGAATTACATCCCTGTCTGGATACGATCAGGTAGAGGTGGCTCTTGCATACATGTACCAAGGGGTTAACCCTGAAAACACCACTATGAGGTAGTTTCGAATAAGAAGTACAACACAACAACGAGCCTTACTGCACTCTTGGTTACGACACTCCTGAGGGATTTGATTAGGATAATTACCATTTTTATTACAATCCATTATGAATGATTTATGTTTAAATACATCCTTGAAGAATTTTTTTTATGATTATAGATTATATGAATAATTTTTTCAATTTACATTATTTATTTTATATGTTTGGAATTATGAATTTTGATTCATAAAATAATAGTGTATGCCTTTGTTTAGAAATGGTGCCTAGTATATGGAATGAGATATCCAGTAGTATGCATGATCCAATGAGTAAGAAGAATCATATCATTCATTGAGTTATGACAATATTTTAAAAGGAAATAGTTTCCCACATATTCTCATCATATGTGGAAATATTATAATGTTTTAATATGATATGTAAAATTTTTCTGAGTCCTATAGCTTTGAAGTGAAGAATGAGAAAAAATGGATGGTAGAGAGAATGATGGATAAAGAGAAGAGGGAAAATAAGGATTTTCTCCTATGTGATAATTGGGGAAAGAATCACCTTCATAAATGATTGAAGGGAATGCAATTTTGTGAAAGGAGTGGAGAAAAAGAACACCAAGTATGTGATTTCAAGGGTATGAAAAAGGTTTCAAATGTATAATGCTTCATCTGCAATGAGTTGGGAAAATATGCGAATCAATGTCCAAATCCTCTGAGTATTCCCAAAATGTTGCTATTGGATAATAATGAAGTTATTATACTGCAAAAATTTAAGAGTAATTACTAGTATTTTTTTTATTTAAATAATTATTTCAATTGCGTGTTGTATCAATGATGTACTGGTTATATGAGTTATGGAAAAAAAATAAGGATTGTATTGCCATACTATTTCATTAAGGATTTCAGATTATATGGTTCTAAGAAAAGTTACTCAATAAAAAGATATACATTTTTTATAATACATGGTTGAAGTAAATATAAAGCCTAACATGGTTATGATACTGAGCTAGTAATTTTAGAATAAGATATTATTGATTTTGATAAATTATATTCGATATTCTTGAATACTTTGATACTAATTAATTTTTTTTATTCCATTTTTATTGGTGTTTACAACATTTATAAATTTAAATAGTATATCAAGTATAATGTGTATTACTAAAGGAATAAAGAAGTACATATATATTCAAAAAAGTTTTTGTGGTCATTCATGGTGTTACCATGTTTTAAAAAAATACATGATTTAGGTATTGACGAGTTATTATGTGGAAAAAAAATATCTTTTGTGTGATTAACTTCATTATAAATTTGGGACTGTGGGTTTGGACAAAAATATTTTGGATAAATATAAATGTTGGAATAGAGTAATATTTAATTTGGATACTATTTTAATGGATAAATAATTCTTTAATATTACTTATGGATTATTATAAATTGACAACCCAGAGATCTGGTGACAACCCCTCACATTTTGCAAGGCCGCGAGACTTAAACATTTAACTAAAGGGTGACAAGTGTGCATCAACTACCACTATCCTATGTGATGTCTTGATTTGTATAATGTAGTTTTTTATAAAATATTCATACAAAATAATTATAAATTCATTATTTTTGTAAACCAATTCGATTATGATAAATAGAATATTTTTTCATTCTATTATCATTTGAAATGAAAGATAAATTTATGGTTGGAATTAGTTGAAGGGTGAAACTATACTTGTAAAATATATTTTCCCTCTTATTCTTTGAATAAATTTATTTACAATATTTAGGGAAGGGATCATAAAACCAAAAATTTGTTATCCTAATACCTTATTTTTTGTTTAACCGATGATATATTAAATCATCAAAGATTGATGACGTTCAGGCCCTCAATTTTACAAATGTTTGTGATTGATGACCTCAATCACTTCCTATAACTATTTACATTTTCCCTCTAATTATATTTCTATAATATCCACCAATGTTATTCTATTCAATATCATAATATGGTGGTGATGTTTTCATTTCACATTCCCTCTTATTAAGACTATATTTTATTACCCCAACATCCGATGTGGGTTTTCAACAAAATTATTTTTCTATTTTTAAACATTTATTTTTGAAAAACAATTTTAAATTCTAGTGACAAAATTTATTGAAGGAGAGGAGAATATAACATCCCATGATTTCATAGTTCGTTATCTCATCAATGTAATTCAATAACATATGTTACACGCAACACCGAGTTCGATCACACCATGATTTACCAATCTATTCGTTCAAAAAGAGAATATAAATAGTACTATATGAATTTCTAATTTTATATAATCCATATAATTTTAACATCCATATTATGTGTTTCTTATAAAAATTAAATCTTTTAGATATAAGAAGTAATATTCAGAAAATCAAATTTTACCACCTTTTATTGGAAAACCCTTTTTAAATACTATATTTTACACTTTTATATATTCAATATTACAAAAAAAATTCTTATTTATAATCAGGACATAAAAAATTATTTTCGATAATTTTTTTTGTTTTTCATATAACTTTCATATTTTGGTGAATAGTGAAAAACACTAAATTTTATTTCAAAACATCATTTTTAATAAAAATAATTTATACTGTTCAATTATACATTTTACTGGTTTGAATGTATAACTAGATTATATTTTTATAATTTAATAAATTTTTGGCCATTATAATAAATTTCACATTTATATTTTTCATAAACACATGTCAATATTTTGATTGTTTTTACTTTTTAAAAACCCACTTTTTGGTTTTGACAGTGGGAAATAGATTTAAATTAATAAATGAAACTTCTATGTTGTAAATTTTTTAAATTATACTTCATTTTTGAATTCAGAATATCAAAATTATCTTTGGGTGAATTTTTGGTATTATTATGAAAACTTTTAACTTATGATATATAGTGAAAAACACTTTGTTATTATTTAAAATTAACTATTTATTTGAATAAATATATAATATATTTAAAAATATTTTAACTCAAAATAGATATATAATACATATATATGATCAATTTAATTCACTGGGGTCATTTAATAATAAAAATATGTGTATAAAATTTTATTGAACTTATTAACTATTTTAACAACAATCTAGGTGCATTTGAAAATTTGCATAAGAAATAATTTTACCACTTATGTGAGTTGAATTTTGGAAATTTACGAAACATGACTGACATCAATAAGAAAAATTTGGTTTAATATGTTGAAAATAATTTTTGGTGAATAGTAATTGTAACCATTTTTTAACACGGTTAAAAGTAAATATGGTAAATAAACGTATATATATATATATATTATAATTACCCTAAAAATGTCCTAATTCTATTTTATAAGTGTAATTAGTCCCAAAACAACCTTAGGATTAAAATATGATCCTTTTGGTCCACATGAATTAGATTATGACATTTATTATTATTTTATTAAAGATTAGTTAAAAGTATTAAATTCAATGATTAATAACTAAACCATTTTAATACAGGGTTACACATAAGATAAATTCAAATATAAATATTCATTAGAAATATAAAATGATTTACAACATAATGGTATTTTATTTATTATTTTTTGAAATAAAATAATATAATTTATTTATGACAAAATGACGATGAAGTAATTTCCTTACTAATGAATGATTGAAATAATTTATAATATAAAATATCAAAAATAAATATAAAATGATACATTTGATGCATTAAAAAAAATTAATATTTTCTTATGACATGTTAGGGTTTATTATATGAATTTGTTTCTAAGTGATATGATTGTTATGACATAAAAAAACAAAATACAAAATAGTGTCAAAATTGTCATAAACAGGTTTTTAAAACAAATATTATATTATTAAATTATATAACATTCCTAAAAATATATGGTTCTTGTAATGGAAATAAATAATGTGATATATTTCATTAATGAACAACTAGAGGTTCTTTTGGAGGTTTATCGTATGTTTATTAACCATATAGTTTAAGAATACTAGAAGACGCAATAACAGTTGAACTATTTATCTTACAGTTAAATCTAAAAGATATGGTTAATATGGTTACCGAAACATGTGTAAAACCTATTGAATGAAAATATTTAGAATCATACCCACCTTATCCTATAAATAAATCATTTTGGATCAATTATAAACCTAAAATTATTTTATTATGAAATAATATTTCGGTCTAATCCTAAGGTGCCCCTCACATCTCTTATTAAAGGAAACTTCCCCTTCTCTCACATTCACAACTCAAAAGACATTTGTCTCAGCAAAACCCAACCGAAATTTCTTTTCAATTATACTCACATAATCTTATAGACCTTCCTTTGGTTATAAAGCCATGTTAATGACCCATTTTGATCAAATCAAAAAAAAGAACCTGAAGTAGAGGTAAATATTTCATCACCTCCTCTAAGTTCTTTTCTTCTTCCACTTCCTCTTTCTTTGTTGTTTCCATTATAAAATAATAAATCTAGTATATTCTATATAATGTGATGTTATTATAAACATGTTACCACCATATTAATTATTTTATCCATCATTGCAATGACAATGTCACCATACGTTCATACGTAGGGCTTACTGCCTCCATGTCATGGAATAGTTGTTATTCACTGCATTATTATTTATGGATGAGTATAATAATGATGTATAATTGAAGTATATAACAAATATATCATGTTTATTATTCTGTATATATGATATATCATCTATTTACATACAATTTTAATATCAATAGAATTATATTGTCGCTCGTGCATACGTACGGAATACTGGCACCACGAACGTGATGAGATTAATTTCCCCATCATAACCATTCAAGAATAGTTTTCATTTGATGATTAAAAATAATTTTTATGAACAGAATATAATTAAGTATAGGAATCAAATACATCCTATCCATAACAAATATGGATTATGTAATAAATAATATATAGGAAAACGAATCAGGTAACACCTGGAACGATGATACTACAAAAATATTGTTAACAAAGAAATATTATATGACCATATATGATATCATATTTATGTATATGGTTAATTTTTAATTTAATATAAATGATTTAACTATTATACATTATTTTAATGTACCCTCGACAAAGGAAAATTACATGGTAGGGGTTAATTTCACAATCTCATTATTATTCGATGTTGTTTTTACGTAAGTACCTACAGGAACCTCTTTATCAACCAGATCCATGTTTTCATAAAAATGTATTTCAAAGCAACTTTATTATTTTCTAGATTATGATATTAAGTCATTTATAAAAATATTTGACCTTATATGTTTTTAAATGAATCTTTCTGTCATTTTCCAAATAAGGTACTTTATGACCATTTTTAAAAAATTATTGTAAGAATTATTTTTTAACTTATACAGCAGGTGCGGCTATTTTCTGCCATTATAACATCATCAAATATTTCATAACATGCTTATAAGAATATTTTATAAATAAATTTTTTCTTTTATAATTATGTTACTATTAAATGATTTCAAAATAATAAGTGATATTTATCTCAAATAGTTTTGATTTCATCTATGTCAACATCTATTGATAAATTTTACATTTGTCTGATGTTGGCTTGTTATGATACAAATATACCATATTGTATTTATGTTATTTGGATATGTTTGACTATGGATGTGTTATTATTAAATAATTCACATTTTATTGTTAAATTATTGGCTTTCTGTATGCTAGATTTAATATGAATATTTATGTTATATTTCAAACTTTTCATATGAGGAATGTATTTCACTTAGTAAGTGATGGGAGGAGCCCGATATACCTCCTCAGAGAATCAGTAAGTCTCATGAGAAAATTAGAAGTGCAATTGGATGAGGCCTAAATCATTTCTAGACATCTTGGATGAGGCCATGACAAAATGATTCATAATTTCTAGCATTATACATTCCCTCATAATGAAAATAATAATGGTTCATGTGGTTATTTTACTAGTACAATAGCCATGTATATGTTTTATTATGGTATTATTTACTCAGTTCACATCCCATCCATAAAGTGTTCATATTTATTATTTTTAAAGGAATGAATTTTCAATTATTCACCATGACTAATGTTTATGTAATATTCCAGAGTATTTCTTACACTTTTTGAGAATGTGAGTTCACCCCTTCCTTATGATTCATTTTCTCAGGATATGAAGAAGTTCGTTATGAGTGACTTTCAGGCATAATCTAGGAGGATTGGACGTTTCTAATGGAATAAATTAGTGTATTTTCCATGTTGTAATTTTGACGCTATGTATGTTTCTAGTACTTCCAAGGCTACTAAACTGATAGGTATTTCTGGATTTGACCATTGGAATAATGAAAATGTTATGAAACAATGCACCAACTCTTGGTAACTGGTGTCAGGGCATTACATAAAAGAATTAGATGATGCACTATGTATAAAGTTTAGAAAGTGAATCACTCTCACATACATAATAGAAGTAAATGAAGAATCCAATTCTCATTCTAAGAATAATTTGAACAGTATAATTGTAAGAACGTTTTATTTGAGTTTGTTTTTAAATAATCCATTATTGGAAATAAAAAAATTAACACAGTTTCTATGGATATCAATAATTCTCAAATGGATATCAAATTGAAGAGAATCAAGTAGATGCACTCATTTATTCCTGAGAAGATTGTATTTCATCATGTGTGAGTCGAGAATATGAAGAATGACTATGAAGATAAAGTTGAATTTTTTAAATATGATAAGAATTACCTTAGTGTGAGATATCATGAATTGAAAATTAAATTGTCAAATTTTGGAAAGACTTATGGTCTGTCCTCACAATCAACTTTGAATGTATCTACATATATGAAACTATGTTTCTAGGATTATACTATTAAATAATATTCATCACATTGGAATAATATAATTACATGATCTAATGATCTTTCAAAAGAATATGTAATGAACGAGGTACCATCTATATCCCAATGTAATAATTTTTTATGTATTTCTATGAAAATTATAGGTTTAAATAAAAAATCATTAAAAATATGGATGACAAGAAATGGAGATGAATCAACCTCCATTTAAATGGTGGATATAAGAATATGTATAAGTGATGTATCCCCATAGGAATCCATGTAGGTGGTAAAGAAGGCCCAAAAAAATATGATGTAAATATTAGGAAACAATCAAAAAATAAAATAGAATCATGGTTTTTGGTTCAATGTCGATGGTCCAGTACCTTTAGACATTTTTGTGGATTATTGGTACAATAGAATAAATTCTGAACCATAAAATAACCCTATTCCAAGGGGAACAATTCCAGATATGATGCAACAACATTTATAGACTATGAAAAATATTTCACATTCAAACTGGTTTTCTAACTTTTTTTTATGTCTATTATGTTTTCAATAAAATTGGATTGAAAAGTGATAACCATACATAAACAATTTATTACTAAACTATGGAGGAAATGAAAAATAAATGAAACGTTTGGTAGAAATCTAGAAAATGATAATAATCATATAGGTCCTAATAATTTTCATGATATGAAATCCCTGGACTCAATAAATATGAATGATAAAAAACTTGTTCCATGAAGATGAACATGAGGGAAACATATCAGAATAGAGATACTAAAAAATTCACTCATGGGAATCTATGTGGAAAATCCAAAAAATCTATAAATTTTCCTAATGATATTTCTATGATTTTTTCAGCTGATATGCAGAAAGATACGTTGTTATAAGAATCAAAATAAAAAACTCATACTAAAGTTAAAATGAAGATTCCACATGATGATTGGTAATTAATTAGAGGTTTTCATAAATATAAAACTCATGTGTTGATAAAGTTCTGTGTGAAATATGCAATAAAATTGGACATAATGCATGATTATTCTTCACCACATTTCCAGCGAAATAAGAAGTCTTGAAGAGAATTAAAATAGAATTAGAAGATGTATAATAGATTAACGATAAATAAAGGAGAACCATCTAACACAATTAAATGATACATGTGAAATGATCCATTTCACCAAAGGATAAATTTGATTTTAAAATTAGATGTGGAAGCATGAATTATGGAGAAAGGGTAGGAACATAGTTGAGAAAACAATATAAAATTTTCTTTTCATAGTGTGAAACAATTGACCCCTCTTCATTTTCTTATATATTTTTGTGTTTGGGAAAAAAGAACTATTGAATAATAGGAGAAGTTTGAGGCTATGAATTCTGGACATCATGATGATATAGTACTTCATGGAGTTTAGTGACTTCCATGAAATAGAAGAAATGTGGGTATCCCTTGAAGTGGAGAATTGATGAGTTGAAATTGATAAATCATTATTCCAGACTAAATGTGTGAAATCTAAATAGATTTATAAAATTTTATGTTGTGGTATTCCAATCAAACTTTTATCCTTCATTCAAAATTATATTAATCATATCAATTAATCGGGAGTTCTTGATTTTTGTTAATATAAGAAAAAAGGGGTTGATGTCATTTTCACAAGGATTTTATAATGTGTATATTGTTGTAGGTGTAGGTATAATATTTTATTAATGAATTTTATTATTTCTAAAACCTATAAAATGTTAGCAGGATTTCTGAGCATGATTTATCATGCATGGTATTTATGGATAGATTATAAAACCTTGGTTGTATCTATCTTATTTATTCACCATGTTAGAAAATGCATACTACAATTCTATTAACTAAAGGATTTTTTCTAAGATAATAAAATGATATAATTCCTCTATTTGATGTGATCATGAAATTTTCATATAAAGGAGATGATAATGATTAAATATTTGAGATGGTAAGAAACGCCACATACCATATGCATTTTTTATTGATAAGGTGGAGAAAAATAATGACTTTTCAAAGTGTAGAAGTATCGAAAAAATATCAAAGGGGGGATTTAAGAACACAAGTTCATTATTGATGAATAATTTTTTTATTTATTGTTAGTATTTTTGACGCCGAAAAAAGCCCGCAACTCCCAGAGGATGTTTCAGAATGGTGAAGCGATGTCATGTTTGGAATCAGAGGCCCAATCCAGAGGCCCGGGAAGTGGTGCGAAAAATAAAGGAGGATCCACACGCAAAAATGTTCTGTGCGTGAAGTGCTCCTGGGATTCGAGAAATTGGACCGGTGAGGCGCACAATAATTGCGCACCCCGTCTCTCCGTGGAGAGATTTTTCACGCAAAGCGGTTCCCGGCGTGGAAAACTTCGTGCGCCGCCTGGATCCCGTGCTGGAGGTCGCCTATAAAAATAAGGTGACCCCGAACGTTTTGGGGGTTCAGAAATCTGAAGCGACTCTCGTGCGCGCAATTCAGCTCCCCCCGCGCAAAATATGGCATCCAGGTAATCCCGAATTCTGCGCAACCTTGCCCCGAAGTTCGCCTTTGCGCGCAACTCCACCGGCTTAAGTGAATTTTCCCCTTCCCCCGGTTTCCCCACTTACGCGCAATCCGTGGTCCGCGCGCGCAATTCCCTGCCGTCCATGCAAAACATTGCACGTAATTCCCTCTTCGTGCGCAATTCCATTACTCCTATTGTGCGCCATCCCGGTGTTTTTCTCACAAATCATCCCTTTTGCGCGCGCAAGGCCGAGGACCCCTCACCTTGACGCCCCTTGGCTGCCCCCTGCACCGGCACCTGATGTATCCCCTGCCGGGCATGTGAGCCATGCTTTGTTTTCCCGCACAGCCTTCCAGGCTCGTGCAAAGTAACCTCAAGGTCCCTTGGGCCGTGTTTCCCATTGCGTTGCTTTTCCTTATGCTTTTTCGCATATGCACGCTAACAGCTATTGCTTCTTCGCATAGCCATGCTAACGTGGACCCCCCCGGTGGTTTGCCCTGCGGCCCCCTTTCACCACGGCCATGCCGATGCCTTCCCTTCCACAATGGGTAGAGGGTGTTGGGAATGTAAGTCATAGGGATGTGGAGCGAACCCACCTCGTCCAAGCTACAGGACATTAAACTGCTAAGCACCTCTTCCTTAACACATGATGTTAAACTGTGGTCCGACCTCGTGCTTCTCACGCAGGGTCCCCCCAGATCGGGCATTTTTTATGCCCACTCGTCTCTACGGGAGTGGACTCTTCCTCACATGGAATGAGATACTCCTTGTCGGAGCAGCATTATTCTGTGGGGGAAGGGCTGCCTTAGAGCATAAGCCCCTAACCTTTCTTGCGGATGATTGCACCCGTGCATCTCTGTACTTCCCCCCTGCCAAGGCCAGTGGAGTCATTTTCCCACTAAGCTTTGTCGCACCACGGGCCTCCCCCCTGGAGTAAGACCCACCACCCAGGGCCTTTAACCATGCGTAAGCCCCTATTTCCTCTTTGGGCCGCTCAACGCGTAAGACCCATTCCACTTCTCATGGACGCACCCTTCGCAATGTGATCGTCTGGTCCCTGGTACCTCTTGTTTCCCACACCGAGCTTGACTCACATGGGCTTAGAGTGCACATCGGTCATGAAATACTCCTATGGGCCGCCTCAGAGCGTAAGCCCCATCCCAGCGAACTACGTGGACTTTGATCTGTGCTAACGCATGGTACGTAGGAAGCCTCCACGAGGTTCAAGCCCACCACCCGGTCGTCCCGACCTCTCCATGTCGGTTCTCTGACCACCTTGGTCTACCTTAGAGCGTAAGCCCCAAATCTCACGTTTCGCATGACGTTAAACTGTATCCCATCCCGCATGACGTTAAACTCTATTCCATCCCGCATGACGTTAAACTACATCCCGTCCCGTATGACGTTAAACTGTATTCCATCCTGCATGACGTTAAACTGTATTCTTTCCCGCATGATGTTAAACTGTATCCCACCTCTTGGGCCGTCTCAGAACGTAAGCCCCATGCTTCACTCCAACATCCATCCTAATCCTTACCTGGGCCACCACATCCCGGTGAGATCATGCCACCCTTTCCCACTCCATGTTATACGGGAGGCCGCCCACGTGCTGGCCCCAACATCGGTGTTCCCCTCTAGGGATCCTTTAACCCGATCTGTCTCTGCAAGACGTTAAACTCGCGACATACCCCGTGTTAAACATGGGAATCTAAGGAAAACCTCAGATTGTACACATTCCCCGCATTCGATGTGAGATGCCTCGGGCTTCCGCGCCCTCGAGAAGCCCTATGATGAGGGACCAATGATAGGCTTGCTGACGATGCCCCAACGTGACCATTCTCCTCACCGCAGGTTGATGTCCCGACAAAACCCCTTGGAGAGTCTTGACGGAAGAAGCGTAATTAACTGTTGTCCATGTAGATATGGCACCGGGAATGAGCTTCACGAATCCGTCTTAAATCTATGAGGGAGACCCGGACTAGTTGATGAGCTCCGAGGAGGAATCCACGAAAGGAAGAACCGAAATCCCATCATCCCGGTTACGATCAAGGAGCAGACGTCCCTGAACAAGTAACAGATGCCACCCTCCTTTGGAATGCGGGAATGTGGGGCCACAAGCAGTGCGCCCTTCCCGGCGGACGGACGTGTGCGCCACGGCGAAAGTGTCAGAAACAAAAAATGGTGAACCTGACGTGAAGCTCTTCTCCTCAACTCAGGGAATGGTAGCCATGGGTGCATCAGAATAATAGCATGTCACCAGGTTCGGGTAACCCTCACCGGGACGTGAACCCGCCAGGGGTCGAGGCCGTCCGGACGTTGATGACTTCATTCTGTGACATCGTCAGCGTGGTTCCCTCTCGCCGACCACTGAAGACGGAATGATGTCGGGCCTTGGTTGTCGATATCCTTTCCTGTTGATACTAATGGGTTCATCTCCCAGTTTCCAGGAATTAGATCACTTCATTCGGAGCTCGATCGCCACCTGCCCACCGGTGCAGGGGTAGGGGCAGTGCCGACGCGGCTACCCCGCGCGGTCCCACATATCCCACGGTCGCTCCGACTTCGACTGTCGTAGCAGCCAGGCTCTTGCGCCCCTATCCCAGTCAGAAATCATCCAACGGAGGGTGATCAATAACCTAGTTTGTAGGTAGGATGAGGAAGGGATCATCCCCACCAGGGGCATGGCCCGCTTGGATCTAGAGGCGGCTGTGCCTCACCACCATCGCCGCCCCCGAGGGATGCACAGGGAGCCGTCGCTCCCCACACTTACGTTCAACCGCTTCGGGAGCCTATCACCGGAGCGCTGTGACACATCCCTCCCCACCGCCAATGAGGGGGGGGGGGATGTCCAGGTCCACCCGATCGGCGATCCATCTTAGGGGTTACCGGCAAGAACCCCCTCCAGGCTGCGTCGACGCCACCGCCCGACTCCCCGAGCCGAGGAGCAGGCAATCTTCATGCCCGCACCACCGGCTCCAGCCCATCTGACTCGACGCCAGCATCGGGCACGATTAGGGGAGAACGCCCATCCTAGGGCACCAGCATCAGCAACCATTGTTGCCCCAGCCACTACTGACTCCTGTTCCTAGATCCCTACACATGTTGAGCAGGGTCAGCCGCCTGCCCGACTGGGATCAAAACCCCAACCGCCCTGCAGGCAGGTTGGGTCGATTCTCCCAGTCGTGGAAACTGGCAATGGCCACTGCGGACCAATCCGCGGTAGTGCCGCTCACCATGAAGTCGTATCCCTTGCCACTGATCTGGGAAGCCGAAAGATTCTTCGCGGCGGCTATGATTCGAGTATGACTCCTTCCAGCACCCACTGCATGGGGTATGAGGTCACTCCCCCTAACACCGGTCGTGATCATGGAGCCGTTGTGTATCCAGTCACTCACTCACATGGAGGTCCTTCCCATGTCCCTTTCGACATCTGTCCCGGTTCTTCTCGCACCTCGGCCTTAGGTCCCCTCTTCCCCAGCTATATTGTGGACGGGGGACCTTATGACGGAAGTCATCCTTACACTGAGGAGCTACCCAGGGGCAGGAAGGCCGGGCGTCGTCACCGTCGGAGGAATTTCAGGGGAGTCCGGACGGGAATCAGACCAGTCTGTTTCTCGGATTCTGAGGTAGAGTACAATTCGACGATAGAACCTCCCCCCAACCTTTCGAGTTGAGGGCAGGGATGGGGATGCGGCACGTCAGTCTCATACTCCCCTAATGTGAGATCTGTATGATTCCCTCCTCCCTTCTAAGGTATATCTAGGAGGACGAAGACTTGGTGTACTGCTAGGGATCAAGCCCGCAGTTGCCGCTGATCTCCTCGGAGGCACCTCCCGCCCCTATTAGGGAGGATGAGGAACCTTTCTGGGGACCGATAGAAGGATCGCGAGGCGACACAGCCTCGGCGAGCACCGACGTTGTGACATGTGGCCCATCCACCGGCCTAACCTATCGCGATGTGGTGGCCAGGGCACTACAACCTCTGGAGGATGACCCAGGGATCGGCGGCCAATCAGCCTGTTCGCCGTATTCCCCGTCGGCCATCCCACCGCCCCGACGGCCTACCTCGGCACCATCGCCAATTCCCCGAATCTCCTCAGTGGATGAGTAGGGGTGGAAAGTTCCGGACCCGAGCCGTAGCCGTGGAGCTTCTGAACCGTTTTTGCAGCGGGCCACTTCCCTGAGAAGTTTTGGCCGGTCGCAGAATCAGGTTTTGATGTGCCAGATTTACTCACCCCGGGAGAGTTTGAATGCTTCCGCCAGATTCTTCGTGTGACTCACTCCCGCCTCCGTCATCAGCTAGCGCCTTATCCCAGGAGCCAAGCGCATCTCGAGGAGATTGGTGAGCAGTGCCGCCGGGTTGACCTAGCAGCACTCCCCGCGGTCCGGCACCCCGAGTCGCTGGGCCTCCACGAGGCCCTTCAGCAACAATGCGTCCAGAGTTTTGAAGTACTCTGCAGATTTATTGAGGAGGACACCCCCCATGTGCACGTCCGCGGGTGGGGGCAATACACTGCTCTCCTCTTCTGTGCGATCCGCCGGCAGCCCGATCCACTGGGCGGCCCTGATGAAACGTCACCAAGGGCAGTCACGGTCAACATGGCGGACCTTTCAGATGAGGGAACCATTGTGGAGCCCCTCGATGGGGACTCACCCCCCGAGGACAGGCCACTTCTGGACCCATATGGGAGGATTACTCGCCAACAGAGGAGCCTCCTAGGCCTTCCTGTACCCACGGAGGCACTGGCGCTGGGTCGAAACATCGGCAAGGGTAAAGAGCCCGTCGTGTCTGTCAAACTCGCTGACCCATCTGCCTTAGTGCAGAAGGCAGAGGAAGATATCGAGAAGGCCACACTATGCCAACAGCTAGCCGAGCAAAAGAGGCTAGTTGATGAGCTCCTGGTCGAACGCATTGCAGTGTGGCGGCCTGTCTACGGCAACCCTAGACCAGGACAGCAGGGGAAGGAGCATCTACCCCTTGCTGAGATCCCCCCAGGAAACTGTGACCATGTCGTGTTCGCTGATAGGGGAGACACTGGAGCCCATGGCAATAGGGTGTGATATGTTTCGCCGAACCCTCCCGAGCAGTGAGGCAACCTGGGATACCCTGCTCGGTTTCCTCCCGCCGCTCCGACAGTCGCTCCACTAGCTGCCCCCCGAGCCGCTGAGCGCGACTATCGTATCGAAGAGCCTGGAAATGCGCTTGTTGTTAGAGATCCCTGTCAGGACATGAATATGCATCCGGATGATCTGATGGAGGTACTCATCGCTCGCTTGGAGGCCCTGGATACTCGGTAGGTGGCGATCCCATCGGATGGCAAGCCGTACCCCGCATAGTTGGATGAAATGCCTGCCCCGCCAGGATTTGGGAATCCCACTATTCCCCCTTTAACGGGACTGGAGACCCTCCACAACACCTGGCCCAATTCAACTCGAGGTGAGGGCCTTTGTTGGGGACTCTGGCGCAGCAGGAGGCTTCCAAGCTCCGGTTCTTCGTTCAGACACTGGAGGGACCAGTGTTCGTTTGGTACAGCCAGCTCCCGGTTGGATCAGTGACTAGCTGGGAGGACCTTCATCGACAATTCGTCTACCAGTTCAGTTCCACAACTCGGAAGACTAATATTGAAGACCTCTTCAGGTGCAAGCAATGGCCCAACGTGCGAGTCGCGGACTTCGTCGCCCGGTGGAAGGGGCTCACGTACTCCCTTGACATGACACTGACTCAGGAGAAATTACTAACGATGTGTGTGGGGAACGTCAAGGCGGAGTTGGTTCCTTCCCTGATCATGAAGAATTAACTTGGAGGGTTCCGGGACTTCTCGGACAAGCCTCATCGCCTCAATGAAGCCCTGCAACAGGCCAGTCAGGCACGCCCGCTACCTCCTATGATCTCCGCAAGGAGAGCCGCCAGAGTCGAGCTCACTGCTGTGGCGCAGATAAGGGACCCCAAACAGCTAGAGTTGCTGCTGGTGAGGCCAACTCAGCAGGCTCATAGGGGTCCACCCCCACAGCCTCCGGCCCAGCAACGACCGCCTCAAAATCGGCAGTCGCCTCCGTGTAACACACTGCCACCACCTAGGCGAGGTAATCCTACTCCGCCTCCTCGGCCTGCTCCTCCGGTCCCTGGCCATGGTCAGCCCCTAAGGGTCCCCTTTCCAGGAAGAAGGAATCGGGCTTACTCATTTGGCGAGGCCTAGGTCCCCGGTTATTTCTGTAGCGCCTTGGAGAGGAGGATCGTGCGACTGCCTGAGTGCCGGAAGCCAGAAGAGGCGTGTCTCACGGATCTCCATAACTACTTCCCATATCACCGGTTCCTGGGACACACCATCCAACAATGCTATGGGTTCAAGGACTAGATCCATGACTAGATTGACAAAAACATAGTCAGGTTGGGCCCAGCCCCGGCATAGGTGGCAGGTGTCTTCGTGGGATCAGATGGCAGTAGTGACGACGGGAATGGGTGGAAACAGGTTTCCGACCATGGGTCCAGGAAGTATAATGACTGGATGGCCCGCAGGACGGTCTCCCATTCCCATGGAATCATCCGTGCCCGCCTGGACTAGCCAGAGCCCTCAGAATCCGCGGGGGCCGCTCCGGCCTCGTCGTCCCAGCCTACTTCATCCCATAAGAGCAGGCGACGACGCAAGAAGAAAGAACGCGCCCTGCCATTTCCGTCATCTTCTCGCACGCTTGCGATTTCATGCCCCCGGGAATGGGTATCCCTCTGAGACCCCGTCCGGTAATGGATGACTCCTC
This sequence comes from Viscum album, assembly GCA_963277665.1. NCBI lineage: Eukaryota > Viridiplantae > Streptophyta > Magnoliopsida > Santalales > Viscaceae > Viscum > Viscum album. Next base: position 767,802,568 of record OY728162.1, read on the forward strand.
GACCGAGAGCCCGGGGTATGTTTCGGTTAACACCGTAGAGTTGGTAAATCCCTTTGTGGCTCCCGACGACGAGGAGCGCCGGGTGAACCACCCCGAGAGCCCGAGGTATGCTTCGGTTAACAGCGTAGAGTTGGTAAATCCCTTTGTGGCTCCCGACGACGAGGAGCACCAGGTGAACCTCCCCGAGAGCCTGGGGTATGCTTCGGTTAACACCGTAGAGTTGGTAAATCCCTTTGTGGCTCCCGACGACGTGGATTGCCGGGTGAACCTCCCCAATGTCCCCAGCCATCATCAACGTCGACGGATTCATGGCTACATGAATCGCCGGGGCACGGAATTCATCACCTCCAGTCAGGCCGTGCACGCCACCGAGACCAGGCAGCAGGGTCGGTGTAGAGAGAAGCACTCGCGGCTCCCTCATCCGGTGAAAACATGTTTGCTTCCACCGCTGTTCGTGTTGCTGGATCGGGCGGAGTTGCCTTGCCTGCGTCGCAACAAGCTCAGCCATGCCGCTGGCCGACTACGGCCTTCCGGTCCTAGCATGGTAGCCACCTCCCGGGCTTCAGCTATTGAACATCGGGACATGCCTAGTACCAGTCAGTCACCGGTCCTGCTAGCAGGGACCGTCATGCCCCCAATCGCAGAGCGACCTCCTATAAGCAGAAGATCGCATTTGGCACGAAAGTATGATGTCCTGAAGCATCTGGGCGGAATTCCTATGAGGCTTTCCATCCTTGAGGCCCTCCGCCTATCATCTGAAATGCGTGAGGCGCTCGCTGAGGCTCTGAGGATCCCCCTCCAGTTTGAAATGGAGGTAGCGACCGCAGAAGCCTTTCACACCGAGGTGATTGAGGACGCCGAATGTCAGGAGGTTATCTCATTCTCCGTTGAAGATGAAGACCCTCCCATACAGGGTCACATCCGCCCACTGTACATCACCAGCCAGTACAATGGCGTGGCGGTCCGTCGCTGTCTTGTCGACACGGGTTCTAGGATTAACATTATCCCAACTCAGACACTGCGAAAATTGGGGTTGTCCGATGATGATTTAACTCCCTCCGACCTCAGAATCCAGGGGTATTACGGGACCGAGAAAACTCCACTCGGCAAGATTCGTCTGAAGACCCAGTTCGGCGGCTTAATTTCCAATACTGATTTCATGGTTGTCTCTCAGGACACTTCCTACAACGCGTTGATGGGCAGGCCGTGGCTCCATCTTCACGCAACGGTTCCCTCATTATACCGTCAGTGCCTCAAATACTCCCTTAAGGGTCGAGTGGGTGTGCTCCAAGGAGATGCATCCCCGTTTGCCTCTTTTGAAGATCGTTACTTGGACACAGTCTATTACAAGAGTAAGGACAAGCAGATCCTGGCAGGTGAGGATGATCATGCCGCTGTCGCGAGTGATCCCTGGGCAGGTTTGGATGACGCATATGTCTTCCAAATCCATCAGTTTGAGGCCACAACTCCCAATATGGGAGAGTTATTTGTTGTCTCAGGTACCAGAGGAATGCATATTTCCGGGTCTAAGAGACGGCGAGAAATCTCCTCGTACGCTTACACCAACTAGACCCGGGTGATCCCCGAGCCTCTTACCCCCGTACGATATCGAGACATTTGGATTATGGAAACAGCGGTGCATCATACGTGCATGTTTCGCCGAGCCGGGATCGACCGGCTCAGGCCAACGCGACACCACTGCTTCGATGTCATAAAGCGTGGCCCCTTGGGCCGTAGGCCGGATGGGATTTGATCAACTTCATTTGTCGCTACGGTCTTCGCGGTGCATGAACCTCCTGTCGTGACGACCTCTTCCACCCAAGCAGGTGCTAGCTCCCCATCAAGGTCGAGCAGCCTAGAAACGGCTCCCCCCGTGGACGATCTTTCCCCAAGGGGAGAAGAAGACACGAACGATGCTCCTCCTGCCTTTGAGGCCGAATTTGATAAGCTCATTAAGTCCAACTTCGTCAGGGAAGTCCAGTACCCCAGGTGGCTAGCCAACATTGTGCTCGTCAGGAAGAAGAACGGGAAGATCAGGGTCTGCATCGACTTCCCCGATCTTAATCGCCACTGTCTAAAGGATGACTTTCCCCTTCCCGTGACAGAGCTGTTGATCGACGCAACGTCCGGGTTCCATGCCCTCTCTTTCATGGATGGGTACTCTGGGTATAACCAAATCCAGATGGCCCACGAAGATGAAGAGTACACTGCCTTCAGTGCCCCCAAGGGCACTTCCTTCTATCAGGTTATGCCTTTCGTCCTGAAGAACGCCGGTGCCACCAATCAACGAGCTATGCACTGCATATTCAAGCCGATCCTCGGGACACTGGTGGAGTGCTATGTAGATGACCTGGTGGTTAAATCTCTTCAGCGCCAGGACCATATCAAAGACCTTGAGAAAGTGTTCGGTTTTCTCTGTTCTCGTCACTTGATGATGAACCCATTGAAGTGTGCCTTCGGGGTCACCTCCGGAAAGTTTCTTGGCTTAATCGTCAGGAATCAAGGTATCAAGATCGACCCCGAGAAGATCAAGGCCATCAGTAAGATGCCTCCCCCGAGTAATATTCGAGATCTTGGAGGCCTTCAAGGCCACTTAGCCTATATACGCCGAAAAAAGCCCGCAACTCCTGGAGGAAGTTTCGGAATGGTGGAGCGAAGTCATATTCGGAATCAGAGGCCAGATCCGAAGACCCGGGAAGTGGTGCGCGAAATAAAGGAGGATCCGCATGCACAAATATTCTGCACGCGAAGTTCTCCCAGGATTCGCGGAATTGGACCGGTGAGGCGCGCAATAATTGCGCGCCCCGTTTCTCCGCTGTGAGATTTTGCGCGCAAGCGGTTCCCAGCGCGGAAAACATCGCGCGCCGCCTAGATCCCGCGCCAGAGGTCACCTATAAATATAAGGTGACTCCAAACGGTTTGGGGGTTGAGGAATCCGAAGCGACTCTCGTGCGCACAATTCGGCTCCCCCCGCGCTAATGATGGCATCCAGGTAATCCCGAATTCCGCGCAACCTTGCCCCGAAGTTCGCCTTTGCGCGCAACTCCACCAGCTTCAGTGAATTGTCCCCTTCCCACGGTTTCCCCACTTGCACGCAATCTGTGGTCCGCGCGCGCAATACCCTGCCGTGCGCAAAAAACTTTGCGCGTAATTCCCTCTTCGCGCGCAATTACATTACTCTTATTGCGCGTCGTCCCGGTGTTTTGCGCGCAAATCGTCCCTTTTGTGCGGGCAAGACCGAGGACCCCTCACCTTGACGCCCCTTGGCTGCCCCCTACACCAGCACCTGATGTCTCCCCTGCCCGGCATGTGCACCGTGCGTTGTTTTCCCGCACGGCCTTCCAGGCTCGTGTGAAGTAACCTCAGGGTCCCTTTGGCCGTGTTTCCCATTGCTTTGCTTTTCCTTATGCTTCTCCGCATAGGCACGATAACAGCTATTGCTTCTTCATATAGACACACTAACGTGGACCCCCCGGTGGTTTTCCCTGCGGCCCCCTTTCACCACGGCCTTGCCGACGCCTTCCCTTACACAAGGGGTAGAGGGTGTTGGGCATGTAAGCCCTAGGGGTGTGGAACGAACCCACCTCGTCCAAGCTGTAGGACTTTAAACTGCTAAACACCTCGTCCTTAACACAAGACGTTAAACTATGGTCCAACCCCGGGCTTCGCATGCAGGTTCCCCCCAACTCGGACATTTTTTACACCCACTCGTCTCCATGGGAGCGGACTCTTCCTCACATGGAATGACCTCCTCCTTGTCGGAGCGGCGTTTGTCCACGAGGGAAGGGATTCCTCAGATCGTAAGCCCCTAACCTTTCTTGCGGATGATTGCACCCGTGCATCTCCGTACTTTCCCCCTGCCAAGGCCAGTGGAGTCCTTTTCCCACTGCGCTTTATCGCACAACGGGCCTCCACCCTGGAGTAAGCCCCGGTACCCAGGGCCGCTAACCACGCGTAAGCCCCTATTTCTTCTTTGGGCCGCTCAACGCGTAAGCCCCATTCCACTTCTGATGGATGCACCCTTCGCGACGTGATCGTCTGGTCCCTGGTGCCTCTTGTTTCCCACAACGAGCATGACTCATGTGGGCTTAGAGTGCACATCGACCATGACATCCTCCTATGGGCCATCTCAGAGAGTAAGCCCCATCCCAGCGAACTACATGGACTTTGATCCATGCTAACACATGGTACGTAGGAATCCTCCACGAGGTTCAAGCCCACCACCCGGTCATCCCGACCTCTCCATGTCGGTTCCCTGACCACCTTGGGCTGCCTCAGAGTGTAAGCCCCAAATCGCCTGTCCCGCATGACGTTAAACTATATCTCGTCCTGCATGATGGTAAACTGTATTCCATCCCTCTTGAAGTTAAATTGTATCTCGTCCCGCATGACATTAAACTGTATTCCTTCCCGCATGACGTTAAACTGTATTCCGTCCCGCATGACGTTAAACTGTATCCCCCCTCTTGGGCTATCTCATAACATAAGCCACATTCTTCACTCCACCATCCATCCTGATCCTTACCCAGGTTGCCACATCCCGGTGAGATCATGCCACCCTTTCCCACACCATGTTATATGGGATGCCGCCCACGTGTTGGCCCCAACATCGCTGTTCCCCTCTAGGGATCCTTTAACATGATCCATCTCCGCAAGACGTTAAACTCGCGACATACCCCGTGTTAAACATGGGAAGCTGAGGAAACATCAGATGGTACACATTCCCCGCATTCGATGTGGGATGCATCGGGCTTCCGCACCCTCGAGAAGCCCTGTGATGAGGGACCAAAGACAGACATGCCGATGATGCCCCAACATGACCATTCTCCTCACCGTAGGTTTCTGTCCCGACAAGACCCCTTGGAGAGTCTTGACGGAAGAAGAATAATTAACTGGAGTCCATGTAGATATGGCACCAGGAATGAGCTTCACGAATCCGTCTTAAATCTATGAGGGATACCCGGACTAGGTGACGAGCTCCGAGGAGGAATCCACGGAAGGAAGAACCGACATCCCATCATCCCGGTTTCGATCAAGGAGCAGACGCCCCTGAACAAGGAACGGATGCCTCCCGCCTTTGGAAAGCGGGAATGCGGGGCCACAAGCAGCACGCCCTCCCCAGCGGACGGACGCACGCGCCCTGGCGAAAGAGTCGGAAACAAGTATATAATAAATTTAATATATATTGAAGATTTATATGATGATCTAGGGATTATTAAAGTCGATATTCCTGGAGAATTGGTACAGACTCAATTTAAGGAATTAGATGTCATTATTGAGATATTATCCATATTAATTGTGATTATAGTTGTGATCGTAATAAATGGAATTCCCAACATGGGTTCATGGTGAAGTATCAATATTTATGATAAGTGAAAGATCATGAGAATGATTATATTTGTGAAGTTTTGAAGAAGATTTAAAGAATATGGTCATAAAAAATGTATTTATATATATTTCATGAAGATGAATAAAATTTGAAAAACATTTAACTGATCATAAAGCTCAAGGACTTGTTTCCATTGTGAGATTTTGTTTTCAATATTGAAGATTATTGATGTTCATGAAAATATTCATTTTCATTTGGATTTTCTTTGAAGGCTATATAATATCACATTATTTGGAATGAGGTATTGATCATGGGGTTTCTGGTTCAATGATTATTTACAACGTTAAGTTACAAGATGGATCATTCAAATCTCATTGGAATTTTTGAAATAATATAAGTATGGATTTTTGGAAATTGTATGAAAATTTTGTGATGTTGAGTTTACGAATGAGGTTTCCATGTAAATTAGGGTTCATAATTTTCATAAAAAGAAACATAAGTTCAATAAACATCAACAAAGTAATATTGTAGTATTCTATTTGATATAGATTTCATGTTATATTCATGGGAGTTATTAAAAACAATTTCTGATACTATTTGTGGAACATTTAGTGGAAAATCAAAGCAGGTTAATAGAAAAGAATTTAGATTCCCATGAATAGTAAGCTAATCATCAATAAAGTGAAGTTATATTAAAGTATTTTACATATATTCTATTATATATTAATGTGATGTGAATATAAGAAATATAACATAATATTTGAGGTACATACTTCGGAAAATAAAATCAGGTTGAAAGAACATAGTTGATATTCCAATGTAGAGTATGGTAAACATTGATAATGTGATTTCACAGAATTTTCGTTGACATAGAAGCTATAATATATACATGAGATGTGTATTGGAACAATTTAGAAGACTATATGTTCAATATATAGTTGATAAGTGAAATATAAGATGTTTTTCATCACTAAAATGATATGGTTGTATGTGAATGAATAATTCCCCAAAAATTAAATGTTTCATGGATAATATATCATTGTGAACTGACAATAGGTATGCGGTGACAGTCTTTTGTGGGTTTCAGTGCAGTTCACATATGAATTTTTCTTCCCAATTGATGAGAGGCATTGTGGGTGATGTCATTTACAGACATCCATGGTCATTAATGATATATAGAGATAAATGTATTTAAACATAATTACATGATTAAAAAATATTCATGTGCTAAATTGCATGATAATCACTTTTTTTTCTTTTAAATACATGGACATCTCTCTCGTGAAATGCAATTATTAATTTAGGGGATGAGTTTATTTTGAGTGGATGTTCTTATTCTTCTCCAATTGTGTTATGTAACGTATTTTTTTCTTTTACTGATGGATAAAAAGTTATGTGAGGTGCTATTCTAAGAGAGGCACTACTCTAATTGTATGGTCTTTCTTTATGGGGAGGAGGTATTCTATTTTTTATTCTAGTGACATTCTATTTTTACATAAAAAATAATTCAAGGCATATTCGAGAATTAGTTCCCCATGAATTATGAATGTCAACCAACAATACACAAATTTTTTTATTTTCTATACTATGATCATTTCATAATCCTTGGAAATTTTTTAAAAACTATTTGAAGAGTATAATGTAAATAGAAAATTGATGTTCTATATGATGAAAAATATCAGTTTACTTTGCATCCTGAAAGTTAACGAATATTATATGATAAATCATATATGCTATGTTGTGATCAGTTGATGATCATAAGAACAATTTTTCAAAATAGTATGAAGAATATACAGGGAATAGAAATGTGAAGTGCTATACAATAAAAGAATCAACTCAATAAGAATAAAATAATTGGACCAATCATATTCTATATTTCATACATTATATTATATTATCATTTCAGGATCATTAAAAAATTATTGCATAATTATTTAACAATATAAAGTGAGTAGATAACTGATTTACAATATGATTTGAGCATTAGTACACTAGTCATCAAAAAATTGGACCAACAATATGATACATATCATACATTCTATTCAATGATCATTTCATGGTCACTGGAAAAATTGAGCATATTTTTTGATCAATATATAGTGAATAGAAAACTTATGTGCAATATGATCCAAACGTTAGTAAACTATGCCTAAAAGAAGTGGACGGACAATATGGTACATATCATACATGTTATGTTATGATCATTTCATGAGTGTGGTATCAATTTAGAATATATTTTTTTGTTTAAAAATTTAATGAGAATATGGGATTTCCATGAAAAAATAATATTTTTAAGATGTATTTTATTTGACAATTCAAAAAATATATTAATTTTTTTCATGTCAATATCATAAATAAATTTATATTGGTGTAGTTTTTATCACCACATGTACACATTATTTGAGGTCGGGACATCATTATAAGACAGAAGAATAGTTTCTCAAGAAAAAATATGAGAAATATCTAATCATAAATATTGATTACACATTGAAGAGACTGACTCCAGAATATAAATATAGGAAAAGGTAGTAAGTTATGAGAATTCAATAATTTAAGAATATTCGAATATCTCAAGATAAAGTCTGAATGGATTTTGAGACCATCATTATTTTTTCAACAATATTTTGATGATATTGACGTACTACACTAGAATAAGAGATCTCGTACACTCATGGAAGAAGATATATTTCATTTTTTGTAGGGGAAACCAAAAGAAAACAGTGATATTAATATTTTTGTATCATGAACATTTATAAAAATGCACTTGTGTATGGGGTGCCTAACATGTTACTGAATTGGATTTGGTTTGGGGTGTCTTACCATTCTAGAATAAGGATAAGAGAAGATGGTTGTGTTGTCTCACCAACCATTGTGGGATATTTGGTTGATGGGTGAAAGAACCATTATCAATTTAAGAATAGACCTCTTGGTTGTATAAAGAGTTGTTTCCTTATTCATTATAATCAACTTCTTATATAGTGTAGAATCCATGTTGGGTGATTTACCAACGTAATAAAGAGTAATAATATATAATGAACCATGTAAAAATAGTGTGTTGTGCTCTTGTTGGTAATTTATACAAATGATGCGAGATTTTGAGATAACACCAAGTGGATTGAGAACCTTAACATGTTTGGGAGGTTTAATTAAAAAGGAATAATTTGAAAAGGTAATCCACTAAATCACCCACACCCTCTATGTTTTAAATACATCCCAGGGAACTATATAATGTATGACTAAATTTTTCCCATGAAACTGAGGGATGTGTGAGATAGTGAGTTCATGTGTTTGGAGATGGTCATGATAATAGTTATAATATTCAATACAAATTACATAGACGAAATGGTTTTCACAGATGTAACTTTTTGAAGAGGCATTAAGGGAAAGATTCTTAGAGGATGGTATCATACATGTTTTCCAATATCAAGTCAATGTGTTCAGTTTGACCGCTATTACAGAGATAGTGAATCAGGAACTGATTTTTTTTCAGAACCTAAGAGATGATGGGGGTTTTATAGTAGGTTAATCGAGTCTCTCATCATAGCGGTTCTTATTTTTGGGGCATGAAGTGACGATTTGAGGAATCCTATGAGATGAACACCTACCAGACCACTAGTATTGGTAGTGATGTTTTCATTCATCAATTTTGTATATTGGGATACATGATGAATTAGTGTGATTGTGACACAATAGAGTGTTGAGCCTATGGAAGTATTGACCATGTTCAACAATTATGTAGGACCGTCCCTCCAGTAGTTCTTAAAAGAGGGTCATGCTCTACTCTGGGTTCATGAGAAGGGTTCTCTACTCTAGATTAGGTATGGACATTGATTAGTATAGTTTTTTAGGCCAAGGTGGTGGTGGTTGTAGTTGGGTAAATTAGGCAATAGTTATACCTAGAACAAAGAGCGGTCTTGCTCTGAGTAGTGAGGTTATATCACAAGGTTATGGTTTATGATATATATATATATTCTATAATGTATTCCCCAAGGAGTAGGTTGATGGAATTTCTAGAGTGAGGGGTATGATCTTAATAGGTTATACTCTTGTATTTTTACATAGTTACATATGCGAATCACATAGTTTCATATTTTTACTTGTGGTGGAATTACATTGGATATGTTTAAGTTTTCCAATGGAATGAAAATGAATAATACAACATTTTGGATTATGAAAAATGATGTATGTCAGTGCAGGGATTTCCCCCTTGATATTGGTGGGTTTCACTTCAACTGGGATCTTTTTTTCTCTCAAGATTACTGAGTTTGATGTGTTACATGGTATGGAATGGCTAGTTTCATATCAAGCCACCATTTATTATTATCACTATAGGGTGAAATTAAAATCAACATAGGATGGATTATTTATTCATAAGGATGAAGAGGATTTACCTAAAATCTGATTTGGACTAAAGCATCATGGGCTAGGTGGGATGTAATCCTAGGTTACTGGAATGTATCTGGATGATAGGGATCACGTAAAGTGAAATTTCCTATAGTTGTTTATTGTTTAAAGTAATCTATATCGGAAGACTTTTCTAGTTTACCTCCTATGATATAGGTTGAGTGCTCCATTGATCTAGTTCTAGGAGTAGTACATATATCAATTCCTCCTTAAAAGATAGCTAGTATGGACAGACAATAGCTCAAGAGGTAGCTAGAGGACTTGGAGTCAAAGGGGTTTATTCGGCCCAGTACTTCTCTATGTGTTTCACTGGTACTTTTTGTGAAAAAAGAATGATCATAACCTTAGGATATGAATGAGTTTCCATAAATTGAACCAAGTGATGGTTAATAACTAGTATCCCTTTACACTAATATATTACCTTTTTTATAAGCATTGAGGACATCATGTGTGGTTATGTCATTTAGCCTCATGAACATGCCAGTGGTTTTCAGGGAGCTCATGAACCTAGTTTTTCATATTTATCTTGATTTTCATACGTTTGTTTTCATGGATGATATCATGTTGTATTCTCACAATCGACACGACCATGACCAACATCTTAATATCATTTTCGATTCACTAAGATAGAATAGATTATATGATAAGCTGACAAAGTTCCACTTAATTAAGGTTAATATTCACACCTTAGGTCATATTATCCCTTATACACTAGTATCAATTGACCTTAATAAGGTGAGTGTTGTAGTTTTATTGGGGAAACCTAGGAATTTATTTTGAATATATAGTCTATTTGGGCTAGAGGGATATTATAATCATTTCATATAGGACATAACATGATTATAATCACTGCATATAGGCTTGAACAAGAAGGGTGTGAAGATTTAATCAATAGATACCAGGGATATAGCCTTTCAAGAATTAAATGGGAAACTAAAATCAACACCAGTCTTAATTTTTCTAGAGTAGGGATGAAGATACACTATGTATTTCAAATCATCATGTATCAGGATTAATGTAGTTATGATATATGGTGATAGAGTAAATATGTGTAAGTCTCATAGTTGATGACACATGAGAGGAATTAACTGACTCATGATCTAGTGTTTTTTGCATTTTCACATGAATTACACTATTAGAGACATTCCATACTGGGAAATAAATTTTTGGTGTAAATAGACGTCAAAATCATCAATTATATATTTTCAGAGCATGATATGATTTTTTGGCACTGAATGTATAGAGAGTACTTATATCCTTTAAAATTTTATCTAGATTACACTCCTAATAAAGGTAATGTGAAGGTCGATGCATTGAGAAAGAGGACTCATATATAGGTTTTATAGTAGGCCAATAGCAAGTGGAAGCTTATGGATTCAATATCTATGATGCACTTGGACGTTCATGATATTTAGGGAAGAACATTAATTCAACATTAGTTGAACCCTCTAACCATAAAAATAGAGTAAGAATGAGAAAATAATGGATTCATAAGGGATATTTCTATGGGATAGTATTGCTTGTGATGACAAGGATACTATTTATATTGTAGTTCAGGATTATATGCAATGTATACATGGAATCATATGGTTTCTGGTATACATAAGTGATGGACTGATGTTGGAGTACCTTCCTCAGTTTGGGAAGTTCATCGTGGTGTTACCATGATTTATTATGACTTATATTATCAGTAATGGTGCTCATGTGTGAAATGTGAGGGAGCTAGTTTTGTTAGGTGGTGTTCTACCTATCAGCAGATGAGTGAAGAACATAAATGACCATCATATATTTTACAGTAGTTACCTAATACTTAGTATATATTCAATAATTTTGTGATGGATTTATGAGTATTTTTACAAGGTCTCCTGAAGGTAGCCATGTTGTATGGGTTTTTTCTGATAGGATCACAATGGTTTTGCATTTACATCTGATCAAGTAGACCATCATTGTAGATGATCTTGGTTGGTTGTAGATATGTGTGATAGTAAAACTTCATGGGGACCCTTGTACTATAATTTTAGATAGTGATGCCTACATTATGTATCACTTATGGAAGAGTATGTTGAGGGATTTGGGTACCCAGGTGCTTCAGAGAACTACAAATGACCCTCAAACTGATGGATAGTCAGAGCATACAATTCAGGTGCATTAGATCATTCTTTGATAATGAATATTTGGGTTTTGGGATATTGGGAGAAGTATATTACCATAGTTGAGTTCTCATAAAATAATAGCTATGAGGTAACTATTCATATGGAACCTGATGAGGATTTGTATAGTCATCCACGTTGATCACCCTCGTGATGGATAGAGGTAGGTGAGTTAGCTTTACTAGGACAATATCTCTCTAATGAGACTTATGAGTAAGTCTAGTTGATTAGGAAATAAATGGATACTATAAATTGTAGACATAATTCATTTGTTAGTCATCGTCGATGATATATAGAGTTTTATAGTAGATATTGGGTGTTTTCTAGTATCTCTCCAAGGAAAGGAAAAAGATTTATGAATATATAGGGTATGATTTCACCATGTTATGTTGGGCCATTCAATATTCTGGGGTGATTTGGAATGGTAGCATTTCTGTTTTAGTTAACACAGTTTTACCAAAATTTTCACAATGACTTCCTTATTTCTCAGCTAAGTCATTTTCACAGATACATGTCTCACACTCTACAGCATAAGGATGTGGAGTTATAGGTAGATTCATAAACTTAGAATCATATGATTCCTATCATGTATAAGATCAACAAGGTACTCTAAGACTGGTAAGATTCTCTAGTATGGGTGATATCACATTATGACTGTTTATAAAATGAAACATGGGAGATAGAGTTTAACGTACATGCACATTGACTGATGTTAATATCTAGAAATGTTTGACCACACATGAAAGGTAAATCCTTGGATAAATTCTATAAAAGGGGGAGAGTATAAGATCTCATGTTTTCCTATGAGGTAAAAATATTTTTACTATTTAAATTCCTAATTACATCCTAATGTGAAGAGACATTGGTGTTATGGGTTATTTGGGGTGTCCTGGGCTTGTTCAGACCTCATAACCCAACTCTTCGGAACAATATATGGGTTACATGGTTAGGAGTAACTATGAGACCCAATCCATAAGTGTTGGTGAAACCATGTGGTGATGGACAAAGGAAGACATGATCCTGTATGGTTTGAGTGAACTATGGTGATGGATGATAACACCATTGATATGACCTCTACAATTTCTAATGAAGGATGATACAAGGTTAGGGCATGATTTAACAATGTATGGTCACTAACCATGTGAGCTTCCCCTCTATATAGTTAAGGGAGCCCAATTCGTGCATAGTTTGGAAAATCATGCAACCAAACTGTGTGGCCCAAACTGTTGAGAGAATATTTTATTTTTTTCATTAAAAATAATTAAAACCAAATTCCAAATTTATATTTCTCTTTATAGTGGATAATGTACTTTTTATATCTCCCCCTTGATCGAATTTTGTAGCTTTTGATCTCATTCTTACATCTAAACTCGGAATCTATTATCATTAGTCTTGTTCGATTCACGCTAATTAGTACTCATTTCCTTTTCTTTATTTCATCATTTGTTTTGGTATCAACTTTTCTATTTAGGTTCAAGATAATATTCCTTATTTTTATGATTTTCATTCGTTATTATTTTTTCTTCCAATCTGATCCAAATCAAATGATGTTAAAATATGGTCACTAAATTACAGACCTGTGGTTGGTGTTTTATACACTGACCATGGGTTTTGGGGATTTATATTCTTATTTTTTTTATCACGCACAGAAAAAATTATGGTTTTTCCTTGATTATAAATTGAATTATTAAAATAAACATTTTGGAACATGTTAGGGGTTCACATTAGTTCCTTGAGCTTAGTTGGAGATTTTCTACCCAACCTTGGACACAAAGGTGGTGTGCCTTGTGATTGCGTTTTTCTTTTACTATTATTAAACAACCCAAGGGTGAGTGGTTGAGATTTAAAAATTAGAGGGATCCCAATTATATGTGAACAATATTTAATAGAATATTCAGGAAATGCTCTTCCTCATTCACCATATTTTACATGATGTGAATTTTAAACTATTTTAATTTCAATTTTTATACGAGTTTCTAAACTCATTCAATGTATTTGAATGTGAATTTTTATATGAATTTGAAGTACTCAAAGAATGTGATGTTATGAAATGATAAATTAATTGATTCATGTATGTTTAATATGGATTTCATGGGTGTGATACACCATGGTCCATGATAGTGGTAGTAGATTCCTTGGATGAGATTACTCCTTGGGTCTTGATTTTTTGGAATGACTTGGGCCTTGGTACCCCATGGATTTGGATTTCTTAGGATCATAGTAGAAATACTATGTTTAAACTCTCCATGTACCCAAATCCATAATGAAGATAGCTTCCATCTAGTTTCACTTGGGACTTGATGAGGACGCCTTGGTCCATTATACCTTACATTCGGCCTCATGTGGTGTGACACTTATGTTATACGGCTCAGCTTTGGTAATTGTGGTATTATGGATTATATGGTATTATGGTGTTTGATATAATATAAATGTTATATTTCATGGTTTTTGTTTCAATTAGATACTAGATATATGGGTTGGTCATGGTGTTTAATTACGTTGTGCCTTATAGCATCTTTGTTTGAGGATCAGGACCCTTCTTTTGTAGGAATCCTCACTAAGAATGAAAATATCACATTATATTTACAAATTTTCTCATTGATATTTTACTTGTATTACTAATATATCTATTACATTCCTTCACACTTTTTATATTGTATTATACATCCAGGATTTTTATAGATACAGTTGGGGGTGGCCTAGCGATATTTTATATCAGACACTATCTTAGGCTTCCATTGGGTACCCAGATAGACATTATGAATGTATGTTGGGATTGGTATAAACACCTAATGTATTATTATTTAATTTGTTCCATGTCCAGGTGTAGGGGAGCACATGACTAAACTATGGCTTATGATTATATTAGAAGACAATTAATTTTTTTTCTATTTTGATACATCTATTATATCGATTCATATATACATGTTTTAGATTATTTGTAGGCACATGACATGATATATCAATTTGTTATATGATATTTCTTTTTTAATATATATATATATCTGTCTTTGGATGTTATCTCTAATTCAGTTATTAATGTACATCCGCTAAGGTGTGTTTTTGGTGTATTGGTCTTAGTGTCTATGCAAGCTTCTTATTAATTGTTATATTTATCCGGTTATTGTCATGTTTTATTACTACCGATGTGTTGTACTATAGTATGGGGAATTGTCTCCCCATTGATACACCATTATCCATCGCTTCTAGTAAAGGTAATATTTTCATGTACCTAGATTAATTAACTAGGTTGAAGTCATTTTATAGTGATTATTTAATGTCATGTGGTATGGTGACATAGATGATAACTTTTGGACAAGGACTTAAGTAGTTTCTAGGATTATCCTTCATCCATTTTTGGTTTTGTCACATGATTTTGTACCTCTTCTTAAATGATATAAAATGGTTATATATCATTATCTTATTATATATGATACATGTTAAATTGTTATTTCTTGTTGAATCCAATCCAATGGTTCTATGTGTTTGATACCTAAGTGTTTCTCACCTGTACATGGTGATCAAAAACACTCTTCCGAGATTATAGGCTTGCTTAGGTGACATGTTGTTCATCCCAAGTTGGTTTGTTACAAAATTTCTTCAATGGGAGGTTTCATTGGGGGTTTATTTTATAATAGATTTAAGACCATCTAGACTCAGGTGATAACTAAATAAGGGTTCTTGGTAAACACAATTTCATATCGTACCATCAATTACAACAATCAGTCATGGAATTTCTCCTCAAGATTCAATGATTGATTTTGGTTTTATTTAAATGAATACTATAAATTTTCTCTATAGGATTATACTATTTTCATTAGTACGTGTTTTTACGGGGTTTAATATTGATTCTTGATGTTTGTATTTTAATTTAGAGATGTATTCCAATTCTATAAAGTTGTAACCTATTATGTTTAATAGATAATGCTTTCATAAGGTTCTCACAGAATATAAAGGAAGGACATATTAGAAAAATCACATTCAAAACCCCTTCATTCAACCCCTATTTAGCAGAAATAGTAATCCATGTTAGTCAATCACAAGGTAAACACGGTTTTGGAAACCCAGAATTGATGGTGAATTATCTGATGGAGTTTATAATGAAAGATACACCAATATTACTTGGTGACAAAAGAACCAAAGAACCTGAGGAATATATTGAGATAATAGAACATATTTTCCATTTTTTGGGCGCTCTAGAGGACTATATATTGAGAATATAAACATATATGCTTGAATTTTCAAGAATGAAATGGTTGGATTCAATCATGCCAGCTAAATTACAAAAGGAACCCACATAGAAAAATTTCAAGAAGTCCATCAATAAGTTTTTTTATCCTATGACCTTATATGTTGAAAAGTATTGGGAGATTGTCTCCTTGGATAATAGAGACCATTTAGTGATGGATTATGATACCCATTTGAAAAATCTATTTCTTTAACATGGCACTAATAACTATGTCCTAGATTATATGGTTTTATATGGGTCTAATGGTTAATATATTATTAATGCTTATTATCATGTGCTTGATTACCTTTACCATTGTAGTTGATAATGAAGCTATAACTGACACATTATTAGTTAGGAAATTATGTCTTAGTGGAGCATCTATTATTATAGGGGGTTGTCAAGGAGTGTCAACTATCCTAAAAAAGAAGCACAATAATAGTAATTTGTTTTTATTAGGATCTATTAAAGAGGGTTCTTCTGGAAAATACTCGTTGGTTTTATTTAATTTTGGAAGACTTATACATTACAAATCCTAGTTGTACAATAACACCCAATATCTTCTATCATTATGGAAAATGTGTTCTCTTTATAAAAAATTTAAAAGATTTTCTTATGGAAGTAGTGTTGGATAGACCATTCCAAATTATCATACGTTCAATTAGATGCTATGAAAATGTGGTGGATGTCATTCAAATGTTAAGGGGGATAACTAGGCAATGAAGAAACCTTATATAGTGT
Organism: Viscum album; assembly: GCA_963277665.1. Classification (NCBI taxonomy): domain Eukaryota; kingdom Viridiplantae; phylum Streptophyta; class Magnoliopsida; order Santalales; family Viscaceae; genus Viscum; species Viscum album. The sequence continues at coordinate 767,819,420 of OY728162.1, forward strand.
TTTAGTTAGTAATCCTTTATATAGTAGAGTTTGTACACGATAAATCTAATATTGACCTGACTACTATGAGATATACAAGGTTTATTACATCCTTTATAGTACATGATCTGTTTGATTCTAGTGGATCACATTATTTTATATCATGAACATTGTTCAGTGTGTTGGGATTATTATTGAATCTTATGTCAATTTTAAAGATCATTATTCTCCCTTATAAAGGTTTAAAGTGTATTGTTTTAAATATTCCATGTGTCAGGGTATGATCGAAGACCATGAGGTCATATGGAATTTCATAGTTCTCGAACTTAATATCTATGATCTTATCATTGATATGGATTATATGGTTCATTTTGTGACCTAGGTCAATTGTTATCATTTATAGATTTATTTTCTATCTCCCAATGGAGTTACTTGTGACATTCTTGGTTTGTGGTATCCTATATTTGGGTGAGTAGAGATGTTTTTTCCTGAGGTTAGAATGATCTCTTATAAATTTTTAGAGACTTTTATTGAATCCACAGAACATTAGTAAAGTAGTCTACTTACTACTAATATGAATGAGTAACATAAATTCTTTCTTAGTACCATTTTCGAGGTCAATTCCCCAAAGAGAAGTGGAATTTACTATTGAATTTCTTATAGGGATGATCATTATATCCTCGACATTTTATCATATGACATCCACTGAGTAAAATGAAATTAATGATCCTATTGAAGATATTGGGTACAAAATAATTGTTTGTATGATTGGGTCATCGTGTACGTCTCTGATTCACATCATTAATAAGTATATGGAATCCATCAGTTGTGTGCTAAATACCAATAGTTTAATCAAATGACTATTCCGAAAGGTTACCCTTTTCATAGGATTGATGATATGTTTGATCAACTTAAGTGATCCTTATCAATTAGTAAAATTGATTTTTGATAGGGGTACAATCAGTTAAGAGTCTGAGAGGAGGTTATTCTAAAGTCTATATTCTAGAAATGGTATGGAAATTATGTGTATTTGTATATTCCATTTGGTATTATTAACACCCATGTGGTGTTTACTGCATTGAGGAATTAGACCATTTATTTGTTATTATACTCTTTCATGGTTGTTATTTTGGGTAATGTTTTGTTGATTTTAAAAAATAAATAAGAACTAATAGATCATCTTGATATTGTTCTCATAACTCTAAATGAACATCATGGGTATTTAAAGATATCTGAATTCCGGTTTTGGATACGAAAAGTGAGGTTTGTGTGCCATTTTATATCTTAGAGTGGTATCTCAAAGAATCATAAACTGGTTTAGGAACTAATTTCATTGGATCAACAACAAATGTGTTTGAAATTTAGATCTTCATGGATTTTCTATGGTTATTATAGAAATTTCATTCCAGATTTCACCAAGATTCCATATCATAAATTAGAGTTGAACCAATAAGGTGTTGAGTTTCAATGGAATTATAATTCTCAATGATAATTTGAATAAACTACAGTGAGGATGATATTATATCTAGTTTTTATTCTTTTGCAATTGTGTTTTGGATACCACATGTTTTTTTATTCCACAACTACAAGACTAGGATGTGTTCTGATGTAGGGGAAATGTATAGTGGCATATGGACCTTTCTAATCAAATTAACATGATGATAATTATCATAATAATGATCTTGAATTTCCTACCATGATTCAATCACTAAATACATAGAACAACTATCTCCTCATAGAGAGGTTTACTATATATTTGGATTATAAGTACCTGATGAATATTTCTTCCTAGATGCATCTAAAACTATAATAGAGATGTTTGGTTGGGTATCTTCACAATTTTATGTTTTATATTTCTTACACTCCAAGAAAATATAATGTGATTACTAATTAATTGAGAAATAATTTATATACACATACCAAGTAGGAATCTATGGAATAATGATCATATATTTTTTTTAACTAGGATGTGCATGGACAAGGAAGAATTTTAATGGAAGGAGTGATTGACTTATGTGATAGATGATTTGTTATTTGATTATTTGGTACCTCTTAGATAAGAAATAGACACTTTTTTCATCATTTTAGTTAAATATTTAATGGTAAAGTGACCTTGGGTTATTAGACTTTGTCTCCATATTTTGTCATTAATTTCTGTGGTACATTGGTCATATTAGTTACATTGTAGCATAAATTAATGGATAACAGAAATCAGTCCAATTGTTCCATATACAATGGGAATACTATGATGAATCATGATTTTAAATGTTGGTATTATTTTATTGGGATGATGTAGTAGATTGGTGATTTTGTATCCTAATGCCTTATCTAAAAAATATTATGTTAGATAGCCAAAGAATAGAACTTTTTTTCATTTACCAATTATATTATGTAGGTGGGATGAGATATCCATAGTCATCAACATACTTTTACCATGGAATCATTTTGAGAAAAATATTATTTTTTTGATCATTGATTTACTCTCAAAATCATCTAATTTCCATCACATTTAGAAGGCAATTTTTTAAAGATCATTGGATCATATAAATCTAAACCATCATAATGGTCTATGAAGTTTCTTCTGTTATTAAAAAAATACAGATTTGTGATTTAAATATTGGGGTTTTACGGGTTTATATGTTGTGATTGGTACCCAATTGACGTTTACCATAGTATATCATGCCAGAATGATGGACATACTGATTGATACATTAATATTTGTTAGGGTATTCTCCGGGCATGAATTCCTAATTGTGATGGCTCGTAAAAAATGAATAAAATCGTAGTTGAGTTTTCCTATAAAAGAATTATTATTATTTTATTATACTACAACCCATTGATGAATTTTATGGGTCTCTATGAAAATATAAATTATTTTGGGATTATTTCGGACAATAGTCTTTGGTTGAACCAAAGAGTGTCCAATAGATTATGAATATTTGGAGTTTGTATGCAATATATTAGCAATATATAAGAGTCAGTAGAAATCCTATGTGTACTATCATCATTACCCACTAGAGTTTTTAGTTTTCAATCACATTTTTTCTAAAGGATTCACCTCATTTGGAAAAAATTCATTTGGGAAGATATGGAAAGTTGGAAGAGTGGTTTATTGAAAAATTCTAAATATATAAACATATTGGAAATGTGGGATATTATTTGGACTTATTGTGTCACTTGACACGAATTTGTGATATATTACATGTTTCCAAATAAATAGGTATCAACCTGACCCATATTAATTGAATTAAAGGGAAGATATTGACATCAATCCCAACACCTCAGTGGATGAGATCCCAATTTTTATTATGGATCATTTTAATAATGTTTTATGTTGGAAAATGTTTCCATTGATTCATGTAATATGGAAGTGTGTATGGGATAAAAACATGTTTTTGGGACATAAATCCTTGATAATGAAATAATGGAATTTTATTTTTGTGAGTTCAGAATCATAAGATCATTATAGGGGAAGAAATTCACATGGTGGAAAGAATTTTGACACCCTCTAGGTCATATGTATGCTATGTTTTGGGAATCATTTGTCACTATCATGGTTATAATGGTTTTTAGAAGATAGGTATCTATATTTTTTATTTTTGGGAGAAACAAATATTGGCACATGGCTTATGAACAATTAGTAGTAACTATGCGATAATCCTGAAATGTGTATTTTTTGGTTCCAATGGAATTTTGAATAATTTTAGAAAGGTTTTTCAAACTGATAATAAATTCTTGATAAACCATTTCATAGGATTGGTTTGGATGTATTGGAAACTTCATGGAATTCACACTGTTCTTCTAACTATGTGACTATTCCTAAGTAACCATACACTTTAGTTGTTAAGGGATAGTTGTGACCACATGGTTAGTTCATGAATAATATAACTATGATTCCAAACATTGTGACTCATAGGAGTATTATAAATTTAGAAAAATACATAGACACCATTTTTTTTATTAACCCAAATGTTTCTCTATTTTCCAAGTAGTATTACCCATACATTCCATGACACTCTAGAAAGATATACCCTTTTTATGTTGGTGATTATATAGCTATTTGGGAGGATATCTTCAAGGTATTTGAGAATATCCACTCGATTATTCATATTTTATATACGTATACCCTAATTCTCTATTTCGAATTATTTTTTAAAACCGTAATGTGGATTCACCATAATTTCTATGGTGGTGGGTTATGAATTATTTATTTTTCATATATATATAGAATTTTTACGATTGGATATTTTTATTTACAATCAATTTTTTTGAAGGAAACTATGTTTCATCCATTAGTGAGATATATGTCTCTAGATAATAGTTACTTCTCATTGGAAAATTTAGAAATATTATTTTTTTTACTTTGGTTTGGATTATGGAAATGATTTTTTTGATATCAATCAGGTATAATTTATATATTTTCATCATTAAGGGAATGGAAAATGGTTTATAAGTGGTTCTATTTAAAATTAGTTTTCCATGCTTCACATGTATGATGAAATCCATCAAATATGGTATTGAATTTAAAATGGTTATTCATGAATGTGAACAGTAATTAATTACTTGTATTTTTTTTAAAAATTATCGGCATGATTTAATTGAACTACATGAGAAAAGATGGGACATGGGGACCTCATGTGCATCAGTTTATGGATATATGAAAACCCTAGTAAGTGTGTAACCACTAGGGGTTACAGTTATCGTATTAATATATTGTGGAAGGATTCAGTATCACTATGATTCACATTATGTCATATTAATGGTACTTGTGTTTCCTAGTTATGAATTATAATACGATATAGCACAATTATTCTTTGCTTTATTCATGATAGTGATGTTTCATGCTTTAAATGCTTACATATTTCTCTTTTTAGATTTGAAGGATCTTGATCAATTCACTCTATGTTATCATTCATATTAATTTAAATATTCTTATGAAATAGAATATGGATTATCTAAATGGAAAACCAAAGGTTATTTAATGATATATTTTTTCAAATAAAATAATTTATAAATACTATTTTGTATTGAATCTAGAACTAATGGTTTCATTTTGATAATATTTGTATAGATTCGTGGTGGTATCCTACTAGGTATTACCCTCACACCCGGGACATTCCTTTGGGTGTATACATAAATTGAATAGTAGGTTCAAGAGAAATCTATGGTTATCATTTATTATTATAACTTATATTATGCAATTTCACTTCATGGTGATTTCAAATAGTTGTGGAGGATAGTCACATTGTGACATAGTTTTTCTATTTAATTTGTGTTGTTTTTGGAATTATCATTTTCGATTGTTACGTTATGTATAATGGTTTCATATAACTTATTCCATGACACACTCTATTTTTTAGATTTATCATTTTATATATGAGACATGTTGTGTTGTTTTTAGGGTGAAATAATTCCCATTTTTGTTTCTGTTGATACCCAGGTGTGTGTTTCTTGCCAATGGTGATCTAAACCATGCTTCAGGTGTACAAAACGAACCACAGTCTCCCTAAACTAGTGCATTATTTGATTACATTGGTATATAAACATGGAATAACAATCACCAAGGACCAATCGATTTAGTAGTCTTGAAGAAAAAAATGCATACCTGGAACCCATTTTACATTATTAAATGATAGAAAATATCATAAATAACAAAAGATAATAATCTACATCGATGAAAACTCAATAAATGATCTATTCTTATTAACCTAGGGAAGGAAAAACAAATTAAAGGGGTGATATCAAATGCTCATTAAGGGTATGAAATAAAACTAAATATATCATAACATTAACATTAATCAAGTTGAATAACTAAAAACGTGTGCCTTTTACAAAAACAATAACACATTATGGAAAGAATAGGAGTTGAGTAAGTAATGACATTAATAAACATAATCATGGGTATTCAACTAATTGATTAAAAACATGAACCATAATTTCTATTTTCATAATGAGGGTATAAATAATAAGGGAGAACATAACCATACCATCTAGGCCTTGGACCAAGACCATAATTAAAATTTTTATCAAGTCCCTGTTCCAAGACTGTAGTTTCTATCATGGGACCTTTGGATACACAAAAGGGCTATAACATTCCCCACCTCACGAATAAAATGTCCAATTCACTCCTCGTATGATAGGGCTGAACATTATCAACATATAAATACATATTGAAACTAACATATTATATTTTAATAACATTCCTTATTAATTGAACATAAACATTAATCATTCGGAATAATACGTTGATAGATATGAAAATATAACATCCATAGTCTGAATAACAAGAAACCCATTAAAAACATATTTTGGATGATATCCTAATATATGAACCTAATTTAATGTAAAAAATTCATCAAATAATTTTGACATAGAAGAATAAATTTTTAAATGACACCATTGAAAAATTCTTGAGGAAATAATCCTTAAACGTTCAAAGTGTTCCATAACACATGGAAACACTGAAATCATAATCCATTAGAATATCATTAGAAAAATTAGAATCTTGATATTATATAAAAAAGGGAATTACATACACCACAAGTAATAAATATGTGGTGAACAAGTCATATATCTCATAAAAGATAATGAGAGATGAAAAAAATTCCTTTATATTTTTGAAAGATGTGTTTTTAGAAAATCATTTATATTTTCCATTAAATATTATTTTAAAAATTAATATACCACTAAATTCAATAAAAAGACATTAAAACTATATTTTAGGCATAAATTATGTCCCACTAATGTGAAATCATGTATTTTTTTTCTTAATAATCTTTATAAATAAGACATTTCAGAACATTTTATGGAACGTGTTAAAGAGAATTTTAATGAGGAATGGAATATTTGTTCTCATTAATCCAGAAATGATCCATGATAACATTTCTGGATAAAATTAATGTTTTTATAAAACCTATTGTGGCTTAAAACATATTTTTGAGTACACTTGAAAATAGGAAAGAATTTGAAAATATCCCTTTTAATCGGTATTGTATTTCGAAAAAAAATTTTAATGTCCCTTTTACAACAAACTCATTTTTATTTGTAACATAATACAATTTATAAAAACGGTTTAAAGAACATTAAATTGGGTATATTAAATATATAATAATATGGATAAACCATATCAAGAATTTTTTCATCACCAGAATTGAGAATGATAATAGAAATAAAAATCCCATCATCCATGAATGTTGGTAATTGACACATCTCGGATGGTGATCTTACTACTAGTATTAATGAAGGTAAAACGAAGAGATGATGATAATTCATTACACAATCATGACAAAATTACATTACATTTATGATACTGAAGTCATCACAACATTTTTATAGGGATAGTTAATAATAGAAAATGAAAACAGATGAACTTGAATGAAAATACAAATAATTGAAATGAGGAATTTACCACTTGAACCGAACATCTTTGAGAACCACTTTAAGGGATAGGTTTTGGTATTTTTATGAGACCAAGGCTTGTTGAACGAGGGACAGGAGGATGGGAGTATATTTGGGACAAATATTGTGAAGGAACAAGGCTTGATAGGAGTGAATAGATGAGGGAGTGATGATGTATTCTATAGTGGAGGGGAGAGGGGATTTCTCAATGGTATATTCATTAATTTATTATTTCTACATATGAAATTGTAGAGTGAGTCTTATAGAAACAATAATATTAATTTTATCATGTTAATAAAAATAAATTGGAATTACATCAGTAGAACATCATACATTACTCTATAATTAATGTACTTTTCTTATTTTGTAAATTACGGTAATTCACTATTCAAAAAAAATTCATGTATTTCAAAAAATTCCCACAAATTCACCCCAACCATTTATCAAGGTGAGTAATCCAAAAAAGTAGTCCTTTTTTTCAAAAATAATTTTATAAATATGAATAATTTAATTTAATATAAAATCATAATTTTTTTAAAAATACAATTTTAAATCATTTATTTACTTATTCCAAAACATGGTTATATCATACTTAAACATTAATATTATTTATATACTATCATATCTAAGTTTATATTTCACTATGCTATATCACTATTCAAAAAGGTATGTTGTTATTCATAAGGTAGGTAACTATTCACTAAAAAATAAGTTTTTATTATCGGACTCCAAATAACTTACTAATCGCAAGTCTATATGTCATATTTTAAAATTCCCATCCTATAAGTGACAAATTTATGTTTACATTGATAATTTATAACAATGTGTTGTTTTAAGAGACTCATTTTTTTAAAAGGTAAATGGATTTTTATTGATAAGAAAAAAAGTTACAAAAGGCGAAAATATGGAATTCTTTTACAATATATATCAAACAAAGATAATAACTCAGCAGGTAAAGAGTCCAGCCAATTCATGGTCTGATGAATGCCTTTGTTGGAAAGAGCATCTGCAACAGTATTCACTTCCCGATAGGCATGAGTGGCTATGTAGTCAATCCCATGTAGAGAGTTGAGACAATTCATCCAAAGAGTGGTGAGAGACCAAGCCAGATGAATGGTACCATTCCAGATGGCATGAATGATAGTAGTAGTGTCGCTTTCAATCCAGAGTTTTTTCCAGCCTCTTTGAAGGGAAAAATCAACGGCGTGGATGACACCCAACATTTCAGCTTCCGGGGAAGAGGAATGGCCACAGCCAGTATAGAAGCAACCCTGGAAAAGACCAGCCGAGTCGCGAAAAATAGCACCACAACCAGAAGGGCCTGGGTTACCTTTGGAGGCTCCGTCAACATTCACTTTGATCCATCCCGACATCGGTGATTGCCATAATACTTCAAATGAACGTTTGGTCCGAGGGAAGATGCCGGACACACGAAGGTGACGAAGGATCTCAAAATCACCCACCGAGTTGGTGCAACAATCTTTTTGAATGGAAGAAGCTTCATGAATCGCAATAAGAATTCGAGATTTACCTGAAAATTAAACTAAATGAGCACTTATTATGAATGATGTCATTTCTAGCATACCAGATCACATGAAGCAGTTCTTCCACCGCCGTAAGCAAAAAAATTATAACCTGAGGAGAGAAAACATAACTAGTGAACTTGTTAAGGGATAACCAAATAGTGTCAGAAAGGGACCATATGCAATTAAATAAGTCAAAAACATAATTCCATAAAGCAGATGCTGTCGCACACGACAAAAATAGATGATCTGCATCTTCCCTGTGTTGATTACACAAGCAACAAATGGAGCAGAGTTGAATGCTAAAGGCTTGAAGACATGCTTCAGTGGGTAATCTATTATGGGAAATTCGCCAAATGATTATAAGCCTAGACGGTTTGATCCACGGCTTATCAAAATGGCTCACCCAGTGTAAAATAGAATCACTTTCAGAAAAGTAATGCTGGAAGAAGTTTTTGAAGTCAAGGATGCCATTTGGGGCAGGTTCCCAAACAAAGAAAATCACCATTAGAAGAAAAATGTTGATCATCAATGATCTGCGCAATATTGTCGGAGAGAGCATGCCTGTGATATTGTAAGACATCCTTTATGGAAAGATTATAGTCGTCGGGAGTGATGTTAGGTGGTAACAGAGATATCAAGGGGTTACCACACCATTTATCGCACCAAAAATTAATGGAAGAGTCAGCACTAACCATCCATCTAGAATTTTCCATGATCTTCTGATACGAGTCTCTAATCGAGGGCCAGATTGAAGAGTTAATGTAGTTGAGATTCCCATTTAATAGCTTGGTGCAGAATCTATAGTTCAAGAAATCAGAAACTTTTGAATTACCATTGATAATACGCCAAGTAAGACGGGCTTGGAGAGAATTATAGAACATCTTTAAATTTTTAATACCAATGCCACTTTTGTCGCGAGGTTTGCAACAGGTTTTCCAGGGAATAGTGACAAGTTTTCTTTCAAGTATACAACCCATCCAGATGAAGTTTTTGATATAGGTATTGATCTTCCTAAAAATGCTGGCGGGCCATTTGTAAATAATCATAGTGTAAACCATCTTAGAGACAATGGTCGATTTGACTAGACAAATCCTACCAGCCATAGAGAGGGATCTTCCTTTCCAGGTAGAGAGTTGGTTTACATTTTGTTCAGTGATATTACTGAAATAGCTAGCCATAGGATGACCCCAAAAAATTGGAACACCTAAATAAGTGAAAGGGAGGAGTCCCTCTTTAATTCCAAGGTAGGAAGTAATGGTATTTTTTCTTCGGATAGGAAAGCTCTTTCCAAAATAAATATAAGATTTATTCCAGTTTATTGATTGACCAGAGATTTCCTCATAATGATTAAGATCATGTTTTAAGACATGAATATTCCTTTGATCCCCTTAAGAAAAAGAATGATGTCATCAGCATATAAAAGGTGGTTGGGGATATTTAAGTTCATGGAAGCTTGTAAGGGCTTTAGGGATCCTTGATCAACCAGACTATTTAGATGTATGCTTAGGTAGTCCTCAGCAATGACAAATAGGATGGCCGATAGGGGGTCACCCTGCCTGACACCATTAGAACAGTTGAAGAAGCCCCTAGGAGAGCCATTGATTAGAATAGAAATATAGGCAGATCTGAATAGAGTTTTCAGTCTTCCAATGAAAGAGTCCTGGAATCCAAAGTTTTTTCAAACCCTGAAGATGAAATTCCAGTCAATAGTGTCAAAGGACTTTCTGATATCAATTTTAATGGCCACACACCCCCCTATAGTGTTTTTCTTAAGACTACTGGTACCTTCCGAGGCCAGACAGATGCATTCCTGAATGGACCTACCTTTAATAAATCCAAATTGATTCCATAAAACTATGTTGTCACAAATGGGCGCCAGCCTATTCGCAATTATTTTAGTAATGATCTTATAACGAGTATTAATGAGATCAATGGGTCTGAATACGGTTAATAAAATATCCTCCTAAAAAGGTTAATATAGATGAGGTGGTCACCCCAAAAAGTATGCTTTCAAATGTGGTGATATTAGTTGGAAGAAAGGAACTGGACATGGAACAAAAATCAAACTCTGATGTTCGAATGAAACATGGTAGAGGACATGTTCAGAATAATATTGATTACTAAAAAACTAAAAACTAAAATATAAATTCATTGATATTATCAATGATAATGATAATAGGGAAATATTTTATTAAGGACTATTTTCTTTGATTTGACGAGTTATTCCACACTATAAGAGTATAAATATACATTTCTAGTTATAAACTCATCCTTTTATTGTATTTTAGGTATTTATACCTCATCATATAGCTTGGGATACACCATTTGGGGAAGTAATACAATAACCTCTAAAATCTCATACAATGACGAACTCAAACCATTTTATAAATGGTTAAAGAATTCCTAAATATTACCATTTAACACATTATAATGATGAAATCTAAATTTCCAAGATGAAATTATCATTAACCATTAAACATCATGAAATAGATCTATAATTCACATTCCATATAGGTGAATAACTTAATAATGTGTCCTCTTGAAATATCGTAATAACGTGAATTACCATAAAAACCATATTGGAAATATGCATTGTTCCATATTAGGTATGTAAGATACATGTTATTTAATATATTCCTTAAAACAAAATGTGCGGTAAGCTTCATTGCTGATATCATAGACCACTTTTTGATATGTCAATAATCAATTCCATGGTAGTCAGTACTTATCTGAATCAATAATTTCTTAATCATTATGTCAACCTCATATATATATTAAGGGTGTTATTTCCCTCAATCATTTTTTTTGTAAAATGTTAATCTTTCCACAAAATCACTTTTCCCTTTTACCATTCATCATATTACCTCAAATACATAATGATTGATTACTATAGTACAATCATTATATATCTCATAATTCATACAACCAGTACATTACTGGAAAAATATAATCATTACATTATTCATGATTGTGAATATTAATCATTAAACTTCATCTATGGTAGCTTCATAACTTTATCATTATCTAAAATCAACTTTTTTATATATTACATAGATGATTGGGACATTGATTCACATAGTTCCCCATCTAATTTCAACTGAAGCATTCTACATTGGGAAAAATTTTGTACCATTGCTATCGTGAACATGGTGTCCCTTTTCACCACATCTGTAGAAAACACCCACTACCTTCAAGAATTTACAGGGAGATTCTTTCCACAGTTATCACATGTTGGAAAACACTTCTTTCTCTTCTTCCTTTTTTCCCTATATCTCTTTGGCATCCTCTTATTCATTTTTCATCCCTTAAATCCGTTGGACTTATGGAATAATTACACACCATTCTAACACATGATATTATTTCATCATATGATTAGGACACATGGGAGACAATCTTCGTTTCAATATATGGCTTAATACCATTTGATATATGATCCTTTTTACTCTTTTTATATCGTGCATTTGTGATGTTCTCTTTCCTTCTAATATATTTCATATCTAATCAATTCCAAATTATATATTAACTCATAAAATTATGAACTCCCTATAAATATAAACATGGTATAATACATAATATAAATTTATGCGTCATAAATCCTAGAACCATATACTTTGGTAATTTTGGGAACATGAATCCCTCACAATGGCAGGTAAATAAAATGTGAATTATCCTATGAATATCCCGTGGGTGTGTCAAACCAAGAGTGCTGCAAGGCCCATTTTCATGTACTAGGATACCCCTGGTCAAGCTTGAAACTCCTTCTCATAGTTTTCAGGCATAGGTATATCTATCCCAGATGCACCTCTACTTGTTTGTATCTATATTGGTATGAATTGTCTTGAAATATACACATAACATATTAGTTACAAAAATTCTAGGAAGTTCTTTTTTATCCTCAAATACTTTCTTAGGGATTTGTTCCCTAACCAAACTCACATTCCAAATTTTTTAAATAAGGTGAACATAATGAAGATCTTTTTTTTCACGTAATAACATCTGAAGACCATCATCATGTGTTCTTTTAAAACTTGGTAACACCCTAAATTACCTTAAAACCATATCGATTACATTCATGCTCCCTTGTTATTTATGGAATACTGGATATATTCCTTGTAACAAAAAATTTTTAATACTCCGACAAAAATGAAATAAAAAAACCATAAATTTGTTCCAAGGTAGTCAATAATATCTAATATAATTTATGAAAATCAACCATCTATAATTCAAAAATTACTACCTCAGTATCAGAATCATATTAAACATTATATTTCCCACAACCATGAATTTTACAAAACTATTGACTTGTTTTTCATTCACTTTTCATTGAACCATATAATCTCAAATACTCAATGAAATAGTACTACATTAAAATCCTTATTTATTTCCATAATTCATATAACTGGTATATCATCGATACAACAGAAAAAAGATATAATTATTTAATAACAACATAAGAAGACTAGTTATTCCTCATCACATATGGTAGTATTATAACATTATTATTATCCAATAGCGTCATTTTTGGTATAATCTGATGATTGGGACATTGATTCGCGTTGTGTCCCAACTCCTTGTAGATAATGCATTTTACATCTGAATGTTTTTCATACCTTTTCAATCATGTCCTTTGTGTAATTTTACCCCATACTTATAAAAAATACCATTCCCATTATGAATTTACCACGATTATTCTTTATACAGTTATCACATATGGGAAAATCCTTCTTTCAAATCTTCCCTTTATCCATCTTTCTCTCTACCATAATTATCTTCTCTTTATTCCCTTCAAATCCATAGGTCTTAGGAAATTCATTACTTATCTTATTAACACATGATACTATTTATTAATATGTTGTGAATATGTGGGAGACTACTTCCCTTCTAAATGTTGGCTTAATTCCAAGAAATATGTGATCCTTCTTACTCTTTGGATCATACGTATTGCTGGAGTTCTCATTCCTTATTATGGGCGCCATTTATTAAAAATGGAATAAACTAGGTCAGTTTATAAATCACAATACATAATAAAAAACATGTCAACAACATAATAGAATTGAATAGATTATGGATATAATCCATAATCGTAAAAATGTTTTCTTTGAGGTGGTATATACTCATAAATCATTCACAATGGTTTGTAAAGAAAATGGGAATTATCATAAGCATATCCTATCGGAGTTTCTTATACAAAAATTAAGTAAGGCCCGTTATTGTGGACTAGTTCCCATATGAGTATAGCTCAAAGAAGTGTTTTTGTTTTTTACCCCAAGTTACATAAGTGCCAGAGCCGCCACTACCTGCTTATTTCCAGCCAGGGATGTATTTCATGGAAAATATACAAAATCTATACATTACCAAAATTCTAGGAAATTAATCTATACTAATCCTGAATGTCTATCTTAGGGTAATGTTCACTAGTCAAATAATCACATGCAACATCAATATCCACTTTTATAATGATGGAATGCATATTTAGGGTCATCATAACCACATATTCAATGCATTGTTACAAGAATACTACTACGGTTTTGTCACGTACTTGTGATAACTAATTAGTTTGTATCATAAGTCCTACCGATGCATCGAGGAGCCATAACAGGCTCCACCCCTCACATACAATGTCCAATGAATTCATCATATGAAAATTTTTAAACCTAACATAAAAATTCATATTAAAACTGGCTTACGAAATGTAAATACATTATCCATAAACCATGAATGGTATAAAAATACAAAATCCTCAATTAAACATATCAAAAAACCTTCAATAAAATATTTATGATTTGTATCATAATAAATCAACCAATATCACGAATAATATCCGGAAAAGGTTGTTGAAATAGTTGAAATTGATAAGTAAAAATATTTGAGAGAAATATCCCTTTTCACGAAATCATTTAAAAGTCACATAATTTATAAAGGAATCCATTTAGAAGAAATTTTTGAATCAATGTGTCCTATACCACTTTTGAAAGGAATTATCATTTTAAAACATTCATGTCCATATAAATAAATCCTTAAAACCATTTTCAAATCATGGACATTAATGAGAAAGGATTAGATGAATAAATATTGAAATCATTTAAAATGGTGTTTTTTTAATAGATTACATTAAAAATAATTCCTTTTAAAACTCATTTATAAAACATGGACATGGATAATAAATACATCCCAATATATACTTACATAAAAACTAGCTCAGATAATAAAGAGATTGTGGAATCAACCATTACATTGAAATTTCCTTTGGTAAAGGGTATGTTTAACCTCGTGTATAATGACCATAGTATGTTATTAAATTATAACAAAACCATATTAATTTTTATTATATCATACATGATTCATTAATGACATTATACTGCCCATTTAATAATTATTTCCATGTTAAATTAACATTTCAGGTAATAATCACTTTCTTTATCGTACGTGTTATAACATGTTATTCATGATTGTATAATTTACATCATTATTTACATAGATCAAAAATATAAAACATTATTTATATATCATATATATTTTGAAAATATATATCTTTTTTAGATAGATAGTTGAAATGGAAAACACCGTTTATGGAGACGGTTGGCCGTGCGTACGAATAAACATTGTTTCTGTATTCATATCGTATTGTATGGAAGTAAGTGAATAAGATATATGTAAGTACATACATATATATAAATATATTTATTCAGTTTCAGTATTATGTAATATATTATATACTTATTAATATATATATATATATATATATATGTATTTATATAAATTATAATCATCATTGAATGGTGAATGTGGAAATGAATCTCATCGCGTCATGGAAACGGTAATCCATACATTCGCACGAGAAAGAATATCATTATATTGATGGTGGAATCATATGTAAATTTATTTTATATCATATATAAAGATCATTAAAATGTTTTATTTATTATTTACATCAATTATACATCATTGTAATACCCATCCAAAAAAATAATATATTGAATTACAACTACACAATGACATGGAGACGGTAGCCGTACGTACGCATGTATAGTGAAATTGTCATTCATATGATTGATGAAATAATGAATATGGTTGTAACATTATTATAAAAACATCACAGTATATAGAAGATACTAGAGTTATTATTATAGAATGTATACAATAAAGAAAGAGGCAGTGGAAGAGGAAATTAACTTGAAAGAGGTGATGAAATATTTACCTCTTCTTCGGGTTCTTTATTTTGATTTGATCAAAAGGGCTCTATAGGATGACATTCTGATCAAAGGAAGGAAATTAGAATGAATCGAGGATAGTTGGGAAGATATTTGGTAAGAGGTAATCTGATAAAAATGGATTTGGGGGGGTGAATTTTGGAGAAGGGGGTGCTCCCTTTTATAAGAGAGGTGAGGGTCACTTTAGGAAAAGTTTAAAATATTATTTTATTATAAAATCCTTTTTTGTTTATAACTGTTAAAAATTGATTTATATCAATGAAAAGGTGTGGATGGGTCAAAATCCTCTCAACCAGTAGGTTTTAGACAATTTTAGGTCACCATATTAACATTATATTTTAGATTTAACTATTAGGTAAAAAGTTTAACTTTTACCGTGTCTTCATGTATTCTTACACTATATAGTTAATTAACTTACTAAAAACATCCAATAGAAAATAAAGTGGTTAATTATTACATATATAATATTATTTAAACCCTTTGTATGAACATTATATTATTAGGAATATTATATAATATAATAATATTATATTTGTTTTAATAACTCATTTATTTTAATTTAGACACAATTTGGTATTTTGTTTTTGTGAATGCCATAACAAGTTTATTACTTCAAATTTTTTTTATAATAAACCCTAACATGATATATTGACATATAAAATTAGTGTAATTCAACACAAGTTTCGATTTACATTTATTTGGTGATTTATAATATCAATTAGTTTAATATTTCAATAAAATGGTAATTACTGAATCATCATTATGTCACAAAAATTAAATTATTTAATTTCTAAAAAATATAAAAAATACCATTATGTAGGAAATCGTTGTTGATTTCAAATTAATATATATAGTCAAATATAACTTCTTTGTAACCCTATATTTAAAATTGTTTAGTTATATAAACATTGATTTTTACACTTTTAATCCTTTTTTAAATAAAATAATAATAAATTTCCAAATCTAATAAAAGTGGACCAAAAGGATCATATTTTATTCATAATGTTGTTTTATGTATAATTATACTTATCCAATATAATTAGTACATGTGTTAGGGTAATTTTAATATCAGTTTTACTTTTAATTAACCTATTTATTTTTAACCATGGTAAATAAAAGTCAAAAGTTATTATTCACCAAAAAAATATTTTCATCTTATTGAACCACCTTTTACAAAATGATCTTAAACATGTCTCTCTGATTTTAGAAAATCAACTCACAGAAGAGGTAAAATTGTGTTTTATGAAAATTTTCAAATTCTCTTAGAAGGTGGGTAAAAGATGGTAAAACGTTTAATAAAATTATATATATAAACTTATTATAAAATGACTCTAATGAATTAAATTGAAAATATATAGTTATTATGTAAATACTTTAACAAAAAATAAATTAAAACAAACTAACTAATTACTTAAATAAAATGTTGGTTTTAAACAATAATGCAGTGTTTTTCACTATTAATCAGAAATTGAATGTTTTCAGCAAAATACCAAAAAATCAACCTTATATAAATTTGATATTTCAAATTTAAAAATAAAATACAATTCAACAAATAAAAAAAATTTATTTTTCATTTTTTTATTTAATGTCAATTTGCGTTGCAAAACCAAAAAGAGGGTTTTAAAAAAAGTTAAAACGTTTAAAAGACTGACATGTGTTTATGTAAAAATTAAATGTGAAATTACTTTTAATGACAAAAATTCTATTAAATGATATATATATATTTTAATGATACTTCCAAACCATTCAAATGTATTATTTAAAACTATAAATTATATTTATTAAAAAAGTTGTTTTTAGTTAAAATTTAGTATTATTCACTATTCACCCAAATATGAATATTATTAGAAAAACATCAAATATTTATCAAAACAATGTTATTATTTCCTGATTCTAATGAAGGAGTATATTTTGTCATATTGAATATATAAAAGATTCAAATATTGGATTTAAAAAGGGTTATCCATTAAAAGGCGTTAAAATTTCATTTTTTGAAAAATACTTCTTTTATCTGAAAAAAGTTAATTTGTCTTTATATTATCTATAATAAACACATAATATGGATTAGAAAATTTTATTGAGTATATAAGATTCAAAATACAGTTATCACTATTCATAAATGCTTTTTTAACAACTAATTTTGTAATTTGTGGTGTGCTCAAACTCAGAGTTGTGTGTTGAACATATTATTGAATTACATTGAAGAGATAACATACTATGAAATGTCGGGGTGTTAAAATGAAGGAAACTATTCCCCCTGGACAGTTGTGTGAGGGAGGGAATCATGGAAGCTTTTATTTCCTAATGGTTGTGGAGTTTGATAAGAAAATGTGACTACTCTTGCATTCTGGTGATGAAATGAAGGAGGCATCCTTGGTGATCAATGCCAGGGGGAATGATATTTATTAAATGATGGGAAGATTAATCCAACTATAATTTACTTGAGAGAAATATGATTTGATTGAAAATAAATACCATATTCTTGTTAGAGTCTTTAACATGGAGAATATTGGAAATGATGACTATATTAAATCTTGTGATTATATAGCCCAACATTAAGAATAAATCATAGAGGCCGACCTAGAATTTTATGTTAGTTATTTTCCATGGAATCTGATTAGGGAAGGATATTCGAATATCATCATACTTGTGTTTAATAAGTTAGTTGTACCACTTAATTCTTGATCTTAATTATCTATGAGGTTTCTCACTTTCCCCTAAAAATACTTGGAAAATAAAATGTTAAATTTGAGGATAAATCATTTCTATAATGAATGTAAAAATATAAATTATTTTATTATTGTAATATTTAGTGGTAGTTAAAACTATTATGGAAATATATCCATGTTTATATCTCAAATATATATATTTTAAAATATTATTGACCCTTATAACCACCATGAAAATATTTCATGATGGTTTAGAAGTGCATACCCTAAATTGGCGATGGTTTAGTAGTAGGTAGTGGCAGTTATAACCAATGTAGAAAAAATTAAAACTCTCTTTTATTTCATGGTGGTTTAATAATTTTTTATACACCATAGATATTTAAAAAGAAATAATAGAGATCTAAAAACATTGCTTCTATCAATTTAAAAGTGTGGATATATCTATACATATTGAATTTTTTAATTTGAAAATATTAATAAAAAATCTATATATTAATTATAAACATTATATAAGAAACAATTTTTGACACATAAATATATTTTTATTAGTGAATTAAAACAAAGGAATCATTTCTATTTTTTACATGAAAATATACAACACGTGGAAATAAGGATCCAATTTCAACAATATCCCCAAATGATAGACTACATTCCCCCAGATAATCTACAATAATCATGTCACTATTTACTAATAGCCTTCAACAAATCTAATTCCAATAGTAAATAGAATTAAAAATATACATTGTTTTTCATTAAATATTGTGTGTAAAAAATAAATTTTGAAAAATTATCATAATAATATAAATTTAATAATATAAATGCACCAGATTTTGTACCACCCATATTAAGGTTGAAATTTTAGGAGGGGTTCTCTTTTTCTACCCAGAAATTGATATGACAAGTAATTAGACATACATTTTATAGAAATATATAAAAAATACACTATAAATATTTATTTTTACGTACGTATACTTGTTTATAAAAAAAATATAATTCTTATAAGAGAGTAGAATGTTACTCCAATCCTAATATATGATTGAAATGGACATCATGTCAAAATCTAATTTCCCCTATATCTACGGGTACAATCTTCTCGATTAATATGCAAGAACCCCATATAAATCGAATTGAAAAATCTTCTTCTTGTTAAAATTTTCATACCAATCATGGTCACACTCTAATACACTCATGATTGTAATTATGACACCATATTCTCAGTCTATGACCACTCTAAATTAACACCATATAATCCTACTGAAATCCTTGAATCAGAATACATCAATAGAGCGTATTTTTAAAAAAAATATATTCTAGGATTGGATTTTGGTGAGTAAATATTTACAAGCATAAATTAAAATTCAATAATGGTAGATATACAATCTTTTTTATAAAAATTATTATACTTATTTCTAGAGTGTCCATATATATTGGAATTTTTATTTTTTATTATAATTTGTTATTATACATAAAATTTATTTTTGGATTTGTAAGTGAGATATTATATTGGAATATTATCCTATTTTTTGTAATCTTAGTTGAAATATTTGGTATAATATTCAGTGTGTAGTCTTAATGGGATGTTTAGAGTGGGAATTAATTTATAGTTAATGATAGTGGGGCTATATAAAATTGTAAGTTAAACATTATTGTGTAGAGAACCATAAGGTAGTGTAAATTTGTAATATCAATTATTAAGTTGTTATGAAAGTTATTTTTATGAGGAGTGATATGTTTTTTTCTTATTTGTAAATTTATTAGAGTTACGTAATGAAAAGGGAATCTTGATATAATGAAACTAAGGATCATACATGATGAAGGTGGGAAAATATCATATGGGACTTATGACATAATATTCATTAAATACCTCAGGATATCATAAAATTCTATGTTTTTTAGAATATATAGATCAAAAAAATAGATAATATTTTATAACATGATATACGATAAAAAAATAAATTTTAAAAAAATAAATGATGAATAGTTATTAAATTAATTAACATATTCTAAATATAGAATAATATATAAGGGGAAGGAGTAATAAGAATAAAATAAATTGATTTTTAAATGAAAATATTATTTTTCATCCTCTATCAATAACATGATTTCATCATCATCACCTTCCCATACAAGTCTTACTACTTCAATACCATCAAAGACTGATAAATAAATCTTTTATTTCTAGTAGTGTTCAATGTCATAAATAATTCTTCATCATTATCACCCATATCTTTCGTTTCTTTTTGCTTTAAATGAACTATAAAACTCCACCCTTCATGACGCTATTATCATCATTTTATACATTTTTATCAAGGGAATCCAAAATATATGGATCATGTTATATTTTATCCACTATATTTATCAATAGATATAAGTTAACATAATTAAATTGTATATAATAATTCATTATTCACTAATAAATATCGATGCTCTTGAATTTAAATAACACAAATGAAAATTTTCTTTTATAATTTAATTCAATAATGATAATCAACAATATAGAGTATACCATCCTTGTGAATTATTTGAACATTACACTATTTTTTGTTTTAATACCCTAATCATGCAAAACAATGTAACAGTTTTATCCAATAATATTATAATCATAACATATCCTACACTTATTCTAAGGTCCTAAGTCCAAATATTTCAATCCGACAAGCACTATAGATCGATTACAAATAGTAATGATATATATGTATAAATATAAAACTTTTTTTGATACATAAGATAATTTAATTGAAATATTATGATTTTAAAATATATTACGATCTTCGATGAT
Organism: Viscum album; assembly: GCA_963277665.1. Classification (NCBI taxonomy): domain Eukaryota; kingdom Viridiplantae; phylum Streptophyta; class Magnoliopsida; order Santalales; family Viscaceae; genus Viscum; species Viscum album. Next base: position 767,840,982 of record OY728162.1, read on the forward strand.
GTGGAAACAATCCAAATTGCAATTTTCAAAGGATTTTATTATATCTTTATCTATTACTATTCAACTTCATATTCATATATTTTTTTCATATTCAATTTGTTAATAAATGTATTTAAAATATCCTTATTGAGTGGCACATATATCTGTGATTATATAGTCTATATGTTATCAAAATCAAGTTCGACTCAACTAAATAAATTTTTAATATTATCAAAATGCCTTGAAAAAAAATGTAAGACTCCATTATGAAATATATACTTCATAAATGGAGCCATATGGTTGAGGATTATTTTTCATAAAAGACATCAAATGACCTCAATACCTAATAAAAAAGTAACATTCCATAATAAACTTTATATGTACAGAGTATGAAATTTTTTATATCGTAATGATTAATAAGTAAGATGAAAATACCCCATATAGTATACATCAATCGATAAGGAATGATCCATCTAACATTAACATACTCTACCAAATTCATAGTCAGATAAACCATCACAGTTAAAAATGATATAGGTAATATAATATCAAAATTTCAAAAACTCAATAAAAATATCATGATGTTTTTCATGCTAAATAGTGTTAAATTTTTTCACACAAATTCTATTTGGAGAATATAAAAAACTCAATTACTACTATTATTATTTTATCAGGTAACAATATATATAATACCGAAGATATAAATATCTACATATATTTTTGTGAGTTTTCACTTTTCATACCACTTAATATATAATATTTTTTCTAAATTCATATTTATAGGTTACATTAATATCAATGAGGTACTATTAAAATTTTCATTCTTCAATGGAAAAAATAATTTTTTAATTTTTTCAATGAAATAACTTATTCAAAATACATTATATTATCAGGTTGACATAGATCATGATTTATATTTATTTTTTCTAAGGCCGTATGATAATTATAATTATATTTTTATTTTACATAATCATTCAATTTTATAAAAACAATTTTTCACATATATTCATTTCAATGTGAATAAAATCTTGATTATGATGTCATAATTGAAATTCCCAATAAGGTGTTTTGAAAAAAATACTATGTATCTTCAATTTTTACCAACTAAATATTATTAAAAGTGAATATTTTCCTAGAAACGTTCAACATATTCACTTTAATAATTTTTTCATCAATAATTAATTCTTGTGACTTGAAATTTGAACCTGATAACAATTTTGGTGGAGGCTTCAAATAATTTAATTCATCGATTCATGGATTGTTAAATTGATACATATGAGAGACAGATATGAATTTATAATGAAACATGAAACAAAAATTTCTTTTGTATGGTAGTATTCTATGGTTGAATTCAAATTTACATTTTGGAAATTCCTAGATAGTGTGAGTATTTAAACTATACATTTTTTAATCCAATTAAATTAGTAATCTTCCACATTAGAGCAACAAATATTTTGATTTTTTTGGTTTTTGATGTATTATATGCATCTACACAATTGTCTCGTAACACTTCAAATTAGTTTATAATAGTTTTATGATATACATTGATTTCATTTCATTGAATTTTTTTCTTGGAATTATAAAAAAAATTAATAATATTTTTTTCATATGCATTCTCTTATGATGATTGTAAGAGATAAAAATAACTAACTATCTTTTATAGGTCTCACATAGAATCCGGAATATATTAAATAAATTATTATAAAATATAGGACACACATTACCATATTATAAAGATAAAATTTGTTAATAATAAATTTATTTCTAGGAATTGAAATCACATAGATGACGTGTCAAATTATCATTACTGTTTTACATGGAATTACACTTCATTTTCTTTATAGTTTTAAAAGACATAAACTATCCTTTAAATCATGTTTCTAATGGAATATAATATAATAAATTAACATTAGTTCTATTTATATTATTATTTTAATTATATTCACTCAAATTTTTATCATCATTCATCGACTTCCATCTAGATGTATAACATCTTTTACACTCTTGTCTATCAGAATCTTCCCCTTGATAAAATAATACTTCATTGGGACATGCATGTATCATTGTGTAATTGAGAATGATATTGGTAATAAATTTCATCATATTATAAAATAGATCATGAATAATATATTCAATAAATTAATCATTTAGGAACACCGATATCATCAACATTTAATTTTTAATAATTCCACATAAGCACTGGATATAGTAAAACATCAATAGAAGGGGAAATTATTTATATTTTATATAACAATAATACAAATCACAACATTGATCATCCACAAATTCATTAAATTATTTGGATTAATCAATCCACACATCTATTGTATTAATCTCTAAAAAATAAAAATACACACCATTAATATGATACAATTTTTATATTTTTATCATCAGTGTCAAAACATCAATAATCTAGTTTTTTATTTCATTATCTACTATTAGGATAATAGTTTGTTTACAACATTGATGGAATAACGTCATGATTTGTATAATCATCAATTCCCCTTGATGAATATAAATTTCATATCCAATAATAAATTGTTAAAATATAATGATCTCGAAAACATCATGTATTTTAAATCATCTTATAAAATTAAAATAAAAAATGTAGACATATTATACTTCCATCTATAAATCAATTCAAAATTCCAAAATCAAAAACACCTCCAATCCTGTAATATACTGAGATGTATTCTGGGTAAAGTAATCATAATTTAATCCATTTTTACCCTACTAATAAATATCTATATAAAAAATATATCACCCCCAAATTAAATAATCTCATTTTTTAAATAAAACATATCATGGAATAATATATAATAATTTAAAAAATTTAATTATGAAAAAATCATCAAATAAAATATAATTACAATCAATTGATTTTAAAAGTTTATATTCTATGATAAAAATATATCGAATGACATGTATAACAATATCCATGATATAATAAAATAATGACTAATCTTTAATGAATTAACAAATTAATGAAAAAAATCAAAGATAATTTATAAATGAATCAATACAAATGTAAAATGGAATCTAAAACAATACAAAGTTCCCTAATAACCAACTAAAAAATATCTATATTTTATATAATCTATCATATTAAAAATAAACTAAATATATATATATACATATATATATATATATCCCATAATGATAAATCATGAAATTAAAAATTCAATATAATACAAAACATTAATATCATAATAAGAAAAATCCAAAATTTCAAATACCTCTATAAATCCCACGATGTTTGTTGAAATAGAATAATAATAAAGAAAATTATAGTATAAGTTCTTCTAGAAACACAACTTGTACACAAAATAAATGAACAGAGACGGGTAACATTTTCATGTGACATATTATACTGAGGGATAACCCACTTCGAATAATGGGTTGTTATGGAAAATAATGCTGGGAGGATATTGAAAAATATAATATTGGTTTATAGGAAGAAGGAAAAAGGGATGGGAGCATCATGGGAAGGATGTATAAGGATATGGGATGACATGGTGGGGATGTTTTTCCAAGGAATGGAGGACCATAGGGATTCCTGAGATCGAAGAAAGGTATGTAAAGGTTATGTGTCATTGATAAATGGGGTTCAATAAAATAGGATTTGGAACAAATATTGATATAAAAATATTAGTTTTGGGTTTTAAAATAATCGACAAAAATATTTCATTACATTGTTATTGTAGTTGACTACCAATAATAATGTTGGATGAACTGGTAAGATCCTAGTGTGTTTAATTAGTGTTGTTTTTATTAATCATCTACTTAAAAACCGTAAAAAATGATATTTTTCGTGTTGTGAAATCATTAATTGTTTTACTCATGAGGTTTAAACTTTTGTATCTTGGGTATTAGATAACATGAGGACAATATATCCAATTGGAAAACCACAAATTTTGGGTGTGTTTAGATATTTCTATATATGAGCATGTTTATTTATCCCTTAATGTGAGATAATTTTAAATATATATCATTGATTATATTATTTTATACATTATGAAAACCACAACATTTTATGTCGTTGTATAGGTACGTATCATCTAGTGTGTTGTTAATATTATAAAATTGATTGAACGATCAATATGGGATTTATCACATATTTATATTGTTATATGTTATCTATAGGACTAAAACTAGTATGGAAGTTCATTGAATAAATTCATGTCCATCATAGATGAAGGAAATTGAATTGGGTGTGGTTAAATATGGATTAAATAATAGTATGATGAAGAAAATTGTCCATCCATCTTTTTGATATATTGTCTGATGAGGAAATTATAAAAGAAAGTATGTGTTAATAATAGGTTTTTATTAATATGAAAAAATATCTATATATTTAGGGGTCCTGGTTTTTTTATAAACACCTCTTACTCTAGGAGAAATACTAAACATTATTTATATAAGTTACAAGAGTTTCAAAGACAATGTGTATCGATATGTTTCCACAATTCTTGTTAATTGGAGTTTAGGATGAAGTGCCTATCGTGTCTATCAGTTGGTTAATAACTGAGTTTGAATGATCCTAAGTAAATGAATTAAAAAATTCAAATATATGTTATTAAAGATTAGAATAATTAAATCTGAATATTTTTATCAATGTAGTAATAACATATTTGGTATTAATTAAGTAGATCATGGAATATTTTTTTCTGAATGAATATTTATTATTAATGTCTTATTATGTATATTTGAGAGGATCAAACTATGTTAGTGGAACTTATTTCATCACATAAAATGTTAAATTAGTACATGTAACTAGTGAAATAAATTTTACATTTACAATAATTTAATAAGGTCATAAATGAAATTTTCTTTCAGGATTAAGGAGTATTCTTATTAAATGATCTTATTCCACTAAAAGAAAACATAACCCCATTTATAAAAATTTATATAATACCCATGAATTTTTATGATATAATTTAAATGAATCAATTTATTCCCATGAATCTTATCAATATTTAGAGAGAAATATAAAAGACAAAATGATATCGTGTTACTTCCTCCTCATTGATAATGTTTGTATTCTTGTGATTATGGTACAAGAATCATAAAAAACATAATTTTTATGAAAAGTCTAGTTTAAGGATAATAAAATAGTACTTTATTGTGCTTATGAGGTTGATTTTTAGGGTTCATCATTTTCTTCCATCTGCCTATAATAATTTGAAACCGAGTAGAGTATGTTGGGATTACATGAATGAATGTGATATTCTTCACTTTATGTTTATCATACAGAAATTTTTAATATGTGATCAAATGATGAATTTATGAAATATAATGCTCGATCTTGTCTTCAAAAAATATCTAGTTCAAAAAAATTTAAACACCAAAATGAAACCCTTCCCTTTCCTCCAAAATTTATTTTGATTAACGATTTCTTACATACATGTATAGAGATATATTTATGTAATTAATTTTATCTCATTTCCATTTTATGAATTAGGTAATATTTTAGAAATCATGCTTATATGTTATTTTAAACATCATGGACTTGTAGATTTATTTATTTTTTATCCCTCATGTTGAATCAATTAGAGTTTTATCTGTGGTTTATTAGGATATGATGAATATTGTGGGTCTATAGTTTGAGTAACCTCACCTATAACAATTTTATAAGAATATTAATTTATATTAATTAGAAATATTGTGATGATACGACATGAAATAAATTTATTTTTTAGATATGTAGTGGAATTCACAAATATAATATTTAGGTGGACGATTTTATCACAACGACAAGTTTTTTATCATAAATTCATTTTCGATGATAATTTTTTGTGGTTAACAGATATTTGAAACTATCTAGTGTAGATGTATTTAGTATAATTTGTCTAAATATATTAATTATATGGATACTACATGAGGTTGGTTTTGATACTTCTTGTTTAGTCATGAGGTATTTTTCTATAAGGTATTATGTTATTTGTTAAAGGTACAATAATGATTTGAGATATTCAGAACATTATAGAGTATATAGACAACAAATTCAATTATTATTACCATGTTTATTATGTATATTCATTAAGATCATTATGATGTAATGATGAATAGTTGAATATTATTATGATATATGATATTTATGTCATTTCTATTTTAATAGGTTTAATTCTTGAGATTGGACTAATATTATCAGGTTCAGATACATGTATTCAAGACCATCTACTTTTGATAGAAGAAATGGGTCCTAATATACTTTCAACCATTATGAATTACAATAGTGGGTGGTAGAAGTATTCCTAAGATGTAAATAACTACTTTATTATATCTTCTGAAGATGAGCGATAGTGTATTTATTGATGTATTTTTTTATGTGAGAGAAGATATTAGAAAACTAAATATAATAGTTTTTTATTTCATAGAGGTTTATGTTGGATGAAATTGATTTTGAATCATAATTCATAAATTATTATTTGATGACTGGGTTTAAATGATGTGTGTGCTAATTCACTTTAGTTAATTTTATATGATTTTGTTAAGAACATGTTGATTAGTATATAAATTCCTATTATATTATGAGTAGAGTAAATCTATAATATGATTAGAATATAATTATGATCTAGGATTATCATTGGATAATTATGATGATAATTATCAAATAGAAAAAAACCTAGATGTTATAGAGTTATACATTTATTGTTATGAATTATTCATGCATTTGACTGGGTTAAATTTATTTAAACAAAAAAATTTCGAGATAATACATGAAATGTGTATTTCATTGAAATAATGTAATGAAGAAGTGATAAAATAGTTGTAATGAAATAATTATTGAATAATAAATCATATCTATATGGAATTGATATTTTTTTAAAAAATTATTAAATGTTGGTAATACAAAGTGAATTATTTATTTACCAATTAATCATTGATCTTTATATTAACAAATATGATATATAGAGTCTCTTGTTCCATTAAAAAACATTCCATTAAAATGGGAAGTTCAAGTGAGTTTGAGGGTTTCAAGTGATTAGTTAATGACATTTATTTTATATTTATATATTGGGTGATACTAATATATTTCAATAAGTGGTTATTTTACTCGAAGATAATATGGATTTGTTATATGATTTTTTTGGTTTTACTTGAATATATGTTAGTGTGTTCTAGATGGTGAGGTTTGGAAAAGTAAGACAATACCAATTTTGTATTGTCATGTTGTGTTTTGATCTATTATAATCTCCCAAATTATTATATGTGAATAGATTAAATGTTTTAATGTGAAGTTCATTAAATTAATTATTCAATTTTGGAATCGTGAATCACTTTTATACATATAAATTGAGAAAATATGTGAAAAGGTCTCTCACACCCAGACAGTGCAATTATTAAAATTATGAAAATTTAATTTTGATTGAATTATTATGTTGTATGACTATGGTATGTATTGGTGTGTTAATAACATTTTTCCATGTCTATGATAAAAAAAGACAGATGTGATTTTTTTTTGTATTGGTGAACCATCATTGTCCTTTCTATAGAAGAAACCAAACTAATGTAGTAATTCAATTGTTTGAGAATACAACATTAGTTTTCCACTATAATTGTATTTTTATTATTTATTCTGGAGTATCTAATGTTTCTATATCCCTCAGGGTAAAATTCCATGGATGATTTATATTTTTGGGTGTCTATTTCATTGTGAAAAGTTCTGTGGACAATTATTAATAATATTGAAGCAACCATGTGAAATGACTACATATTTTTTAATATACAATTACATGTTTGGATCATAATTAGTATGACCATGCACCATTCCTTATGTACCCCATTGAGGAATTCGTGGTTTGTTCAATCGTGCGTCCATAACAGGTGATATCACCATGTTTTAATTTTTAGGTATCCATATTCAACCCCAAATAAAATTAAATCATCACCCACACACCTCATTCACTTATTTGCATGATTTACCATCCAATGATCCTCAATCGTTACTCTCTCCCTACATTCCACTTTCAGAAATGGAAATTCCATGGGGTTTATTAATGATTTGAGTTTGTATCCTCAAATCTTTTACATATTTCATATTAATTTCATCCTTGTTTATTATTTTTTTATGTTTCATCTTCTCACCCATAATGTGTTCCTCTACGTATCATCCTTAATCATAACGTTTTGTTTCAAATTGGTTAAAATCTGTACCTAGGGCTTCTGTTGTTAATTATAGACATTTTCTATCAAAATCCATCAAAGAATATGATTTTATCTTGATTATTGTAGGTTTTCACTATTACATAACTCATTTAAAATTTTGAATAATGATTTCTTGGTTTTATACCATATTTTAAATACCAAATGATAAGTAAAATATAATACATTGATACTTTTTCAAATGGAAACCACATTTCACATTATATCAATGGAATTTCATGGACCATTAATTTAAAATATGTTATTTAAATATCTCTACTAAGTACCCCCCACATTATTTTCATAACAACTACCATGTGGTTTTATTTCTGTAATTCCTATTACAAAATGATATATAGTTCTTTAAACTAGTTTTTAAACGAAATACATTGTTTTTAAAGGGCTTTATTGGCCTTTAATGAATGTGGGTTGAGATTTTTATGTTGATATTTTCAGTGATTTGTGATTTTGTTTTTCAAAGTATTTTTTATAACAAGGTTTCCCAATTTATATTATAATCCCCAATTGAAGCATACTGAAATAATTTTAAAGGTCACCATGATTCATTCCCCTTTTATTTTTTGAAAAGTGTTACAGATTATATGTTGGTTTCCCTAAATGGTATATTTTATTATTGATTCTTATTCCAAATGAAAGAGCAGTTTTGTTAATGTGAATGTTATTCAAAGGTGGGTTTCAGTTTATTTTTATTTTTTGTTTCATTTTGTATTGATTGACATTATAACCTATATTATAATATAAAAATAAGATATGGGTTGTTATGTGACACAACTAGATAATAATTCTACACTAGTTTTAGATCGTGATCTAAGTACTAACCCTGATAGATACTATGCTATCCTTTTTTTATTTTACCCCTCAATTAGGATGGAAAGTGAAATGTTGGGTTTCATCACAGGTTGATGTTATCCATAATCATTCATATTTAGTACTTTTATTGGCATGCCTTATTTTATAACTTAATATCCTAGATTCACATGATAATTTTTTTACTTGTTATTCTAGTGTGATTTTTTCTTATTCACAAAATATACCGTTTTTATAAATTGGAATGAAGATTTTTTAAAAAATATTTAGAAAAATATGATTTCAATAAAACACACTCATTTAATGGGAATTTAATATAATTTCATATATCAAAATACTCATAGAGAAGGTAAACAAATTATGATATTTCTTAATTTAATTCAAATGAAGTGTATGTTTTATAAGATTCAATATACTTGATATTAATTTCTATTAGTCTTGGCTGTCAAAAACTGATTTTATAATTTCATTTTCAAACTATATTGAAATGTATTTATTTTTAATGATTATGAATAGGGTGTGGGGAGGATACTTATTGGGCCTCCATGATCACACTTATTTACATCTTAATTTCTATTTCATCATTGATTTCTCATTGAGTATGCTTGGGTTGTGAGTAGATGGTTACTCATGGAGGCACTTTGAGGTATGTTTGTTATTTTTTTATATAGTTTCTATTTTTTCATCAGTTAAATCATCCTTCCATGTCTTCCTCCATTTCTCTTATGGGTGGTTTTTATGCGTGTAGTGTTATGGAAGATTAATAAATAGGGTTGTTTCGTTCAATGAAGTTGGAGGAAATAATGAGTTTTTGTATGATTTATTTTTTCTTTATGCTCATTTATTTGATTCTACATATACATCCAATATATATATGAATCATTAAAGAGTATGGATTAAATTTTACACTATTAATAGAAGTTATTTTATATAATTATTCATCCCCAATGATTTTTTCCCAGAATCCATATTGAATATTTTCAACCGACATTGATTGTGACAACCCCTTAGGCCTTTCCATGGGTTATTTTGGGAATACAAAAAATGATAAATTCAGGTTATTTCAGAAAAAATCATTATTATATCCTAGGTTATTATATAGTAATTGGTTCTTAGAGAATCCATTATTATTTTGGTGTATTAGATAAATTAGATATAGAATTATTGAAAAACCATATGTTTGTAAATAATGAATCTTTACACCCCTTTTAAATTTTATACCTTGGCATGTGAAGGAAATTCAGGTTTTTAGTTTTGATTATTATGTTTCTATAATTTACTTCTGATATGATATTTTTTAGGTCATATTTTGTTTTGGGTGATGATAAAGGGATTGAAATGGTGGTATATGGTGAGATCTCAATGCCTGGAAAGGAATATAGAGTTTGAGTGCATGATTCATTATAAATCATATTACTATTTATTTAGTTGGATGATGGTCCACAAATCCATGGGTCCATATAGCACATGGACACTAGTCCACCTTTCAATTATGTGATGGAATTATTTTTTTTTAATCAATATTTTATCATTTCATTATCATGTTTTTTATATAACATTAGTTTTAATTTTCAAATCATGATTTTAAATGTTTAGGATATTATTTTCCAATGTAATAACTGAGTTTACCTAAATTCATTTAATGAAATATATAGAGATATGATGTCTGAAAAAATGGGTTTGATAATAAGTTAGTTCGTTCTTAAATAATTTGGTGGTGAGACCCCTATGTAAATAATTTGGGATTGTCTGTTTATATAATTTTAAGGGATTTTATGTGGAAGAGTGGGTTAAATGATGAAATTTGGGTTTTGGAAAAAAACATTTTGTGTACTTTTATATGAGGTGAAATGATTTTCATATTTTAAATATTGTCATACTTTGTATGTAATGATTTATTTTTAATGGGTGTTAATGTTTAGTTTTCCTCAAAAAATTGATATTCATTCTTATAACTATATTTTTTATTAAATGGGGATTGGATATTAAGTGATAAAATGTGGTTTTAAAAATAATTACATGAAATTTTAATGTTGTTTTTTTATTTTTTAGTAAATTATTATTATAATTTTAATTGTATATTCTTTTAAAAATTAAAAAAAAATTCATATTTGGTAATTAGAACTTTTAAAATTCTATAGAAAAATAATTTTTATTTGAAATTCTAGTAATAGTTTTAATAATGGATTTATGAAAATTATATGTTGGATTTTATGTTGGATTTAGTGAGATTAATTCATAGAGGTTATATGAAATTAATTTTTTTGGATTTATAATTGAAAATCATAATTTTGTGTAGTTTTTTTCTTTTAAAAAGGTGGAAGTTATATTATTGTGTAATTTTTTTTGGAAACACATTTCAGACATTTGATGAGAAATTGATGGGTTTTAAAAATAGAAGTTGAAATTTTTTAAAAGGATGTTTGGAAATTTGGTGTGTGTATTTATATGAACAGTTATTGATATAATTTAAATTTAATTGATTTTAGTTGATAAATATATTTTATCTGGTCTTATTCCATGTGTAACCTTTCATATCTACCCCATAAAGTACTGGATTAATAGGATGAGTGGAATACTAGCAGAATGCCTTCCTCCCATTTTTCTATGTGTATTCCTATTTTATTATGGTAATGGTTATCTCATTTGTTATTTATTTTATTTCAATCGTTTGATTTTTTTTTGTAGTTTTTCAATTTGTATTTGGTTCATTATGCTCCTAGAATTTTTACATGAATTCTTTTGGTGAAATGATGATCATTTTAGAGATATTTATTCTTTAGTGGTCCAATGTGCATTTTTTCCACAAAGATGTTAGACTTGTTATTTCATTCATTTTTGAGTGGTTGTGATTCAGAAGCCTTAGGTGTGTTATATTGTAGTAGGAGTCAGTGTTACCAATAGTGTATGTTACGTCCTAGCTATTTATTTGGTTATTCAGTTGGCTTCACTAGGTTTTGTATTTATTTGGTATTTTCCCCAACTAACTACCACTTCATCCTCTATTATAATCATATAAGTTTTTATTCTCATCTAGGAATTTTTTGAGGTAATTATTGTCATTTATTATATTCTCCCAATTTTATTTCCTTGGTATTCCATGGTTTTAGTGATATCTATCATTTCATAATGTTCATAGTGAAATATATGAGATCTAGTAGATATGGACTACTATTGTCAAACTACTAAATTTAAATGGTGTCCATGGTAGGTCTATCATCATTTCTGGGAATATTTAATCCCTTTTAGTGATTTTATAGTTTCTCATTTTTGGGAATGAGTTTTTTATTTTGAATATTTGGAGTATTATAGTAATTTTCATATTGTGTGGAGACGTCCCTTGATGATTTTTTTGTTGAGTTTTAACTATATTTTATTGGGAACATTCCTTTCATATTGTGAAGTATCCATGGTATTGAGTGGGGGGAATGTGGTTTAATTCTTTCCATATAACTCCCACAAAATCAAGGGTGTTGATCAATGGTCTCTGTTTGTGTCTTGGGTTGTTCTATCTGGTTTTTAGAGATTTTTTTTTTGTTTTTCCATCATGCCCTTTGATTTGTGGTGTTCTATGGGTTTTGAGGTAGAGGTTTATAATGTCATCATTTTTCCCAGATTGGAGTTTGTTATATTTTTTGAGTCATTGTTGAATTTTAATAATGTCTATTATGGTCACCAGTGATGATGGAATTAGATAATTTTTTTGTTCCCCATTTCAACATCGAGAATAGTGTCATCAATCATTGGTTGTAATTTCTTTTAATATTCATGTTTCTCAAATCATGACCTTAGATGGGTGGTTTGAATCCATTTCATTATGAATAAAGCATTTTATTTTAGTATCATTAGGTATAAAATAATTATGTTGGGGAGAATTTTCACAAATTGATATTCATTTTATTCTTTTTTTTATATATATTTTTAATTTATTGTTTTTATTTATTTTTTAGTCTCTATTATTTCCCTCTCTCTAGGATCAATTACCTTGATGTTTGATGTTTTCTGGGGAATATTTCATGTATCATGGTTTGATGAAGTGTTACAATTAACATTGTAGAAATTAAGTGATAGATATTCAAATTTTAAAAGTTTTAATTAAACAGTTAGAAAATCATAAGTTTAAACATGAGGCATTCCTATAATCCATAAACATGGTCCTCAAATGAAACCTTCTCAGTCGGAACATTGTTATTCAAATAGTGTGATATACCCAGGTTTATATTTTCTTGAATTCCTATTTTACACTCTTAAATTAAATCCTCACCATCCCCCCTATTCATGTGACGCACCACCTAGGGTATCACCAAATGCAACTATTCCCATTTTTTTATTTCCCTATCATTTTGATTCCATGGGATTTATTTTTTCTTTAATTTTGGATCATTATGGTACAGCATCTTTTCTCATCTATTTCATTCTTATTCCTCATTTCTACTAGTTTCCTCTTCATCCAATTTTTTGTTACACATTATGTAAAACCAAATTGGAAAGGGTGTTTATGAATAGTGATTTTTGTACCATGAACATTAAAATACTTCATTTAATGTTTCATAGAATAATTTTTCAAGGGATGTGATTTTTTCATCATTAAGGATGGATTTATCCATTTTATAACTATTTTAGAATATTGAAACATGATTTTTTCATATTAACCAAGGTTTGAAATCTCTACTGAGTTGTACAATATTTCTCTATAAATATTTTAAAAATGGAAACCAATTTTTACTTGGTTTTCAAAAAATTTAATAGCCCATTGTTTTAAAAAACATGTTATAGATATCATTGTCCGCTGTTGGGCACAAAAAATATTCAATAAAATTCTACACAGAATTTTATTAAGATATTTGAATTCAGAAAATATATTTTCGATAAAAACATAATTTTCAATTGAAACTCAAAGTATATATGGGTGTTCATAGATTATAAATAATCTGTTTTAGTAGTTTTTGGATGTTGTGATTTCATGTTGGTTGTGTGTGTGATTTTCAAAGTGTTTATTAAAAATTTTGTTTTACATGAGATATTAGAATGTCTAGTTGGAACATCTTTGAAGTGGTTTAATGGCCATCCTTGAAGCGTTACATTTTTTTTTGAAAAATGATATGGTTTATGAATTTATTTCCCATAAGTGTGAAAGTATATTTTTGATTTTTATTATCAGTGATTGTGAAGGGGTTTTTCTGTGAAGGGTTTTCAGAGGTTCCAGTGAATATTTTTCTTGTTTATGTTCCTTTTTCTTGATTAGGATGCACACCTCTATTTTTTTTTAATTGGAATCCATTGGTTGTTAGGAAGGAAAATTTGGATAATAGGTTGTATTATATCCAAATCATGCTCTAACTAGTAGCCCTTTGATATACTATATTCATCATGAGTGATTATTCTAATCATTTAGGCCATGTACAACAATATATGGTGTTAGGATAGATGTTTTTTATTTTAATTTGGTGATATTTTATAGTTTTATCACCATGACCTAGATTTTCCCTAAAGGTATTAAGTTCTAATGATAATTATATAACACCACATGTTTAAGAAAATAATTGTAATATTGAATGAATTAAAAACTATGTTTCTAAAAAACACTACTTTTATATAACCTAGATAGTAAACATAATTTTTCCACCTATCTGATTTGAATTTTGAAAAGTAAAATACACAGTTGCATTCAGTAAGATATTTTGAGTCTAATAAGACAAACTTAATTTTTAGTGAATAATAACATACCCTTATAAATAATAATATGAATAGTAATATGCCACTTATGAAAAGTAAATCAATTATTATTTTATTGTCTTGTGGATATAATTTAATGAGATTTTAATTAATTGTTAAGGGTGATATAAAACGAAATATTGATTGAAATTTGTTATTATTTTTATAAAATGAGTTTTTTTTAAATTAAGGAAATTATATTTATAAAATTAATTTCAAAACATGGAGTTATTTTTTAAATTACACATTTCGAAAAATTGTTAATGTGAATTTTTTAAATTTTTCTAAAATACATTAATTTTTTATGAATAGTAAAATATAAAAATTTACTGTGTAGGTAGATTATTTTATAAATTCACTATTACTAGAATAATAGACTATTTATGAACACATGGTTTAACCTCAAATTTAAATATAATTATTATTTTTCATAAAAATCAATACTATTGTTTATCTTTGGAAAAATACTAAAATAATGAGTAAAATATTTGGAAAACCCTCCTCTCCTCCACTATAAAACCCCCCTACATATTCTTCTCTTCACTCCTATTTTAATTGAAGCTCCTAAAGGTTCTACCCATAACCCCTTCCCTAATCACTCCCCACATCCAAGAGATCTTGGTCTTTACAAATAACCAAAACCCCTTCCATTAATGAGATTCTCAAGGAGTTGGATTTAGGAGGTAAATTCACATTCTATTTCACTCTATTTCATTTTATGTTACATTCTATTGTTATCATCACCTCAACTCCTCGGACCCAAATGAAAATTATAACTCAATTTTCATCTATATACTAAAATTATATTAAATAAATGGAAAAAATATCATCAATATTATCCCTCTCTTTTATTTTACAAATGAAATCATCGTCTGTGAGGTAAAAATTTACTACCATCATTGATGATGAAGTTTTGTTCTTCAATTTCCTATTCAATAATGGTCATAAAACCACTATTATGGTTTAACTAGGATATAATATATGTATAATAACCTATTTAATATTCTGGAGCATGTATATGTAAATAATATTAAATCATATGACCAAACTAGTTCCAAATAATCAAAATACCGCTAAAATAATATATGTGATTGTCATTAATATTTCATCTATTGATTCATCCTCATTACATGTAACCTAATGATATAAATGAAAACTAAAAACTATTTATGTTCTTAAAAAATTATTCAAATTAAATTTTCTAGATTTAAATCCATTCCACATGAAATCTATTACTTAAAAACAAGTGAATCAGTTATGAAAATGATGAAAATTAATACTATAGAATTTCAGAATTCAATATTATTAAATATTATTTAAAAAAATGAACTAATTTTTTTTTGATAAACTAAATACATGTATAATAGGATCATAATAATGTTATAAATATGTCTAATTTAATATTCCTGGACCATAAGGTCATGAGTGGAACGTTCAGACATAAGGTAAGGGTTTTCCACCAGAACCTCCATTTTTATCCGGGTTACATTTATTTCCTACAAACCACAACAAAATAAATATGAATTATTATTTACAAATTATAAATTATATTTCCTTTTTATATACCTATTTACCAACCATAATCCTTCTTTATTTTATTGGTAGATACACGTCATAAAAGAAACATTCAAAACTCATTCCAAAATACATGCCCGATTAGAAATAATTTCTCAAAATATTACATATTTTCATGGGAAATCAATAATATATTTTGGGAAACCATTATATTTATAAAAAATATCATTTTATTATTAAAATAATATCATACATAATTTCTTAATTTATACAAATATTTTTCCAAAAGAACTCTTCTTTTCAAGGTAAAAGAGTATTTATCTCAATAATTACTTAATGATTTTAAAAGAGAATCTTCATCTATTTCAACAATCATGTTGATTATTTTCTATTATTGAGATTAATATTTTATGATATCATATTAAAAATTTTATTTAATGGTTTATGATAATTTTTATTTTGTATATTCTATCTTGAAATCATTCACTAATTTACATTGAATGGATAGTGTATATGCGTAATGTTTGGGAAGCATTATTTACATTTTGTTTTTTAGTTTCAATATGAATTTATATGTTTTTATGTTTATTAATGCTCATAGTAGGAATTCATTGTACAAGTTAAGTGTTGTGTGTGGCCCTATATATCCCTTTTATGCATCAGTAGGCCTCATGAGACAAACTATGATCTTGGCAAAAGGCCAAGATGAAATGGTTATTTATAGTCTTGGCACAAAACACTGAAGGTAGAGTTATGATGTCTCTCATTATAAATCCCATCATTATGTAAATAGTTTTAACACTTCATGTGGTTATTCGACGAGTATAATACCAATGATTATGTTTTATTATGGAATTTTTTATTCAGATCTTATTCCTACAATTATGTGTTCATGATTATTGTTAAATTCATGTGTTTATAGTTATTAACCATGCCTATTATTTATATTTATGATATATTCCACAGTATTTCATAGCCTTACTGAGTTTTTATACTCACACCTTTATTATGTCTCATTTTTCAGTTCATGAATATGCTTATTATGGATGACTTGATGGGATAAACATAAAGTTGTTGATGTTCCCATGAAAACATATATGTTGTTTTTTATATAAAGTTGTAGTGTTTAACATATATAAGTATATTGTTTCCAATGATACAAAACTACTCAGTACTTCAGGATGATTATTCCTTGAATATATTCCAATGTAATAAAATAAGGCACTGGCTCTGAGAAACGAGGGTCAATTCCTTAAAGTTTATATCAGGGGAATTTTAGTTTAAAACATGGAAACTAGATTTAGAAAACATATAGGAGGGAACAGATATATAAGATAGTTTTTGAGGATAAAAATATATAAACATCATGGTATTTTGTTAATGAAGATATTATGTTAATGTTTCTAGAAAATAAATCTCTATCTGGATACTACACGTGTACGTGGTTCCAGAATCGGTATTACTCGAAGAGAAAAATCCAACAAGCTATTTTGGTCTCCACATGTGGTATCATAGTACAAGAAAATGGTCCTTACTAAGCACCTAGTTTGACACTCATGAGGGATATGGTAAGGATAATTTATATTTTCATTACAGGATATTATGATGGATTTAAATGTAAATGATTCCTCAACGAAACCTTGTTTATGATTATGAGATTAGTTATGTGTAGAATTTCAAATTATGCTAAGAATTTTTCAACAATGATGTTATAAATTATGATTCATAACTAATCTAGTTTATGTCAGGATTTAGAAATGGGACCTAGTTGAAGGAATGTAAACCACATGAACATTGATATACCACGTAGGGATTTCCCTCTAATGCAAGACAATGTTTTTGGATCTTGAGCTACGATTAGTGATAAGAAACTTATAACTATACTGGGAAAACTATTTCATGTTATGAACAACAACCCTACTAATATGGATCATCCTGATTTTAATGTATCATATTTTATTTCTATTATTTTTAAAAATTGTATGGAATTATTGCGAGACTAGGATTTGTGACAGTATGTGATTCTGAGGCACGAAATTCCCAAAAATAATTTTTGCAAAAAATTAAACTCTATATAGTGAAAAAAAGAGATTTCCTAATAAAGATATATAAATATTAAATGGGTTCTTATATTAGAAATATGAGGGCACCATTGCATTCAAAGTATTGACATTTCCTTAGTCGAGGATAAACAATGACTAGTGCAGGAGAATTGTTGATGTTTTTTTTGACGTTTAAAATGAAATGAAATAAAATAAAATATTTTATTTATTTAGAATTTATATTTAAATTAAATGAAATATTCATCCACTATTAATAACTTCTAATGGAACGTCACTATGTTTAGCTACATAACCCTTCAAATTAAGGATTTTCATTGGAGCTTTGTAAGAGAACCTATTGGAAGATGACGATGGAGTGAATGATCAACACATATTCAAATCGACGAACCTCACCAAAAAATGTGACATTGTGATCGTTCTTCAACTGAATCAAGGTTGGGGTCTTGTTTTGAATTTTTGTTTCCTAATTCGTCGATTTAATGATGAATGTGGAACAACCCATGAACATGTTGATTTGTGGATCGTACATTTGTTTGAGTTGGTGTTATTTTCCATTTTTTTCCTTTATATTCATGAATTTATTTTATGATAAATTATGTATTATAATTTTATTTTCCTATTAAACCTATTAATGGGAGTGAATTGACACCCTGAATAATGAAGGAGGAGGTGGAATCCTCTGATAATGGAATTTCTTCTTCCTATTTAACATCATGTTATTCTCTTTCTTCATGGGGTTATGAACAACAGATTACTACATGTATTGTTTTCAGCACAAAGATCCCAAATCAGAGATCGAGCATCGTGAAAACCTAGTGGAGGTGTGACGGTGACAGTGGATGGCGAATCTGTTCAGATTGAAGAAGAAGTTTCTTGGAGCGTTCTTCATGCGGGTGGATTGAAAAATGTTTTCAGAGAAAATTGATGTACTAAAAACAACAAAAAATAGTTGTTTGATGTTAGGACATCCTCAAACATGGAGTATCCAGATATTTTATATTCAGATCAAGTATCAGAGGAACACTTGAGGCGAAGTGATGATTAATGACTCTATCTAGAAAATTCCAATCAACATATCATGTATCCTGTAAAAAACACCATCTATGGTCAGCCTGGAAGTGGTTATGGTTTCTGTGCTGCACAGAACAATGAACATGGCGTGCCTCTATGAAGACAAGGTGTCTGGTCCCCACCCAACAATATCTGGAGTTCTGGGCGATAGGATGCGTAGAAATGGCAGGTGGGCCCTTACACGGACTTGGCTTATATCTCGAATGATATACAGACACAGGATGGAGTACACATGATGTACTCCACCACATGGCTAGACGCAGTTGGTTACATGGGATACCCCACGTAATAGTATACAGTCTAGGAGACATGGGTTGAAGCTATGTACAGTAACATAGCCTGCGTACGTGGATCCCTCTATAGGGAGAAAAACATGTTGTGTCGTGCTTTTAAATGTAGTGTATTCCTTCATCTATAATACAATCCGTATGACATGAGCTATTCTACATGAGCTGTACCCAAGATCGGAGGACATGGTGTGTATCCTTCTACAGGCTGTGTAGTACTTAGTACATGGGTTGATTATATTTTCCACCATTCCTTAGACTTGTTTCGTTGGGTTAGTTAACCTTTGATCATTCCCCTAAAGTTCATGTATCATTTTCATCCCTCTGAGTATGATACCCTCAATAGGAATTTCGTTTATAGAGTCATGTATCCCTCCAAGAGGCACAAGGAGTGACCCTCTATCCATTCAAGACCCTAGGTAGAGTCCAATATCAATGTGACTAATCCCGCAGGATGTCGATGCACTACATAGCAAGTGAATATGGATGATTCCTGGTATTCTTCAAGCACTGGAAGCTATCATCATCTATGTATAGTGATCTTTCACCACTCATGAGTGTGTTCTTCTAGAATGAGAGTAACTGTTATCTCTTCAGATCTATCTGTGTATCTATCTGTCTCATGGATTTTCCCGCTGAATAGTACATCTCAGATGGATGTTATCATATCTATCAGGTTGTTGGAGTGAGTTCTCCCAAATGATTTCTTTTTAAAATCTTGGAACTGGATCCCTAGCATGGTTATGTTTTCTTTTTAGACTCTATTTCTGTGTTTCGAGTATATCTAGATGTGATTCTATTACTATATGTTTTGTAGACATGTACTATGTTGAATAAAACTACACCTTTACTTTGTGTATTTCTTTTTGGTTTTCGGTGTCCTTTACAGAGAATTGTTATACACACCCCTACAAGGGCTTTCCCACTAATGTTGTGTCTTGTGTAGATGAGAGACTTTTTGACGGAGTCTATTGAAGACCATGACTAGACCGAGCATTCAATGTTCATTTCATGTCGAGGTATGCCTATGGCTATGAGTGGCATTCCCAGTACCTCAATTTTCTTATAGGATATAATTTTTCGTTGCATACTCTTTCTTATGGTGGACTTGTATTCTGGCCCTGTTTACATTACACATTTTACTTATGTTGTAGTCTTTTGGTTAGGTTTAGTTGTGTGAATGAATGATGTTCCTTAGTGGTTTTTATAGTTCAATATTACTAGGATTATAGACGTGGGTATGCATATAGTTACCTAATAAATTCACCCATGTTAGTGATATTTCTAATTTATTCTAGTCCACATCCCCTGGCCTGTTGGAGGCGGGCTTAAGGAGTCACGTCACATGCCCAACTGGGACAAGATGTGACATAATGGTGTTATTGGTTATGTTTAAACATTATGACCAAGAGACTATGTGATTGGATTGGGGAAAAAATGTTAATTGCTTCGAGCATGGATTTCAGGATATGGACTCCACTATTGATGTGGGTGGCTGATGTATCAAAACACCAGGACTCTGAAAACCTTATTTTTAACACGACACATGATAAAACTAGATGCGATGAAATAAAAGAATAGTATAAGAATCATATAAGACGGGTTGGTGTTTTCCATGTCATTTGTGTCAACTATCTAGATATACTCACTTTCCATGGTACATCTTCTTTCCATACATGATACCTATTTGATGCATACATGATAGGATTCAACAGCTCAATCCTAATGATGAGCCCCTGAGAGACAAGGATTCGATACTGGGACCAATTCCCCTAGAATTACCTCTAGGTAGTTATCCTACTATACCACCGCCAGTGGAGTATTTTGTGGTACATTTAGTAATGACAGTTGAGGATCATAAGCTGAGAATGCACCATGTGTTTCATAGACAGGGACCCCTCAGGTTTTGGGGTGAGACCGACCCTCAGGCGGCAAAGGATTGGCTGAAGGCGGTGACCGGAGTTTTCATAGACAGAGTTAGTGCGGCTCTATTGGTTGTATCGCTATCCAGTTATGCTAAGATATGTATATATTCATGAGATTATTTAGCTCTAGTTGGGTAGTTTGATGGGAGATAAAAATTCATTGAGGTTCAACAACTTTACTATATACTCAATGGATTTGGTCAGGGGTCATTTCTTCAGAGATTGGTCCTTCATGTGAGGTCTATGACGGGACATATTATCTATTTTTCTGCCCCTATGTATTTAAAAATATTTTTTAGTGTTAGAGATGTCTTTGGTGATTCAGATATTCATGGAGGAGAAGAGACCACCAATGGTAGTCATTATAAGGAAAACAAGTGCAGAGACCATAGTTGTAGGGAGTCGGAGTCAGGCGTAGGTTTCGGGATGTGGGGTACATCACAGGAGGACCCATGACAGGGGTAAACAATCCATGGTTCTCATAATATATCCAGTCAGCCTAGGGAGAGATTATTCTACCAGTGTGATAGAAGAGGATACCTCACTAGAGATTGTCCAACCTCTCAAGCTGCTAACAGGAAGGTGGTGGCTAGACCACTAAGACATTTGTAGAGAGTGGAGTAGGCATACCCAACAGGAAGAAGACGTGGCAAAGGAGCTGGGGGCACAAAAGGTGGGAGGAAATTTATTGATCTACTTCCACCACCACCCTCATGATATCTATACCAGGCTCATGTATTTGGGGGAGAAGGGTAGGGACAATTTCATGTAGTTGAGGCGTACGACCCGGGGACTCCATCGATGGTCTGAGGTATGATATCTATCTTTTATACTGTATATTTCATACTAATATAAATAGGTTCTAGTCGTTCCTTATGATCCACATGTCTTATGAGAAACCTTGAAACACTGGTAGAGAGGTTGACTCGACACCTACACTTGGAGACACCAATGAGTGGATACTTGATGATCACACATCTTTACATATATTTTGATATTTCCCTTGGAGGTGAGTGTTTTGGTTGGAACCTCTTAGGGGTAGCGTAGAGCCCTTACAAAATCATTCTCAATATAGATTAGCTATCTTCGGTCTATGGCTATATTTACTTCTTTAGCTGAGGATTGCAGTGTTCCTGTAGTGGTGTGATGAGGTTTTCCATTGTTGGTGTAAAGGAAACCCATACATCACGGTACATGATCATGCATAGGATGTTGAAGCTGATCACTCATGAGTTTTCTATCCTTACCCTTGATTAGTATATGTTTTGAGCCTTCATTTCCTAGTAGTAGTGGAAGAGTTTGAGGATGCCTTTCTAGAAGATGGTCCAAGATTACATTCCCACTGAGAGATCAAATTCACCATCTACATAATCTATAATATATAACTGATATCATTACTAGTGTATCAGATGGTTACCATAGAGCTTCATGACATTAGGTTATAGTTGGATGTTTTGTAGAGAAGGCGTTACGTAATACCAAATATTAAAACTATTGAGGCCCAAGTGTTTTTTTCAGAAAAGGAAGATGGGAGTTTGAATTTGTTTGTGGATTACTTACGCCTGAACTGGGTGACAGTGAGAAAAAGTATTCATTACTAAGGATCGATGACCTCTTCTATTAGCTGAGAGGGAAAAATTGGTTCTCAAGGGTGGACCTCATATCGGGTTATTATTATCTTCGAGTATTGGATGAGGAATTTCCAAATATGGATTTCAGATTCCGCGATAGTAAATATAGGTACTTGGTGATACTTTTCATCCTAACGAATACCTTGGAAATGTTAATGGGACTTATGAACCGAAACATACAACCATACATGGAATGATTCATAGTGGTTTTCATCGATGACATCCCTCTATATGTGGAATCATTGGAAGAGCATGTGAGACACCTATGAGTGGTTCTAGACATAATCTGAGAGAACCATCTTTATAGGAAGTTCTCTAAGTGATAGTTCAAGATTCATGTGGTCCTCTTTTTGGAACATGTTGTATCATAATTTTGAGTAGCAGTGGACCCTCCCAACATCAAAGCTATGTTAGAATGGGAGCCACCCCCGAGCGTGATATAGGTGTAGAGCTTCCTTTTCCTGACATGATAATAGCAGAGATTTATCCCGAATTTATCCTGTGTATCAGCACCAATGACAGCCGTGACCTCAAAGGGGAATCCTTTTGTATGGACGGAGAAGGTTCAGAATGATTTCCAGTAATTGAGGCAGAGTATGACGACCACACTGATCTTCAGATTTCTAGAGGAGGGTTTCGTGTACATATTTTTCTGTGATGAATCAGTGACTAGGCTTGGATATGCCCAGATATTGAGACAAGTGGTGATTTATTATGGCTCACTCCAGATAATGCCACATGAGTAGAGTGATGTAACCCATGATATCGAGTTGATAGTGGTAGTCTTCACATTGAAGATCTCCTGACACTACGTCATGGGAGAACAGTTTACCATATACTCTTACCAAAAGAGCATAAAGTACATATTCTCATATAGGTATCTAAATATGAGTCATAAGAAATTCCTAGAGTTCCACTAGGATTACTACTCTGAGATAGTCTATACTCTTGGGTAGGATAACATTGGGGTAGTTGATCTCTGCAGGAGATTGAGTTCATAACTACTAAGTGTTTAAATGAAGAATTGGGCTTCGATACAGTTATCCTTCATTGATGGAGATTATGTAGCATATCTCTAGTCAATGTTTTTCACCCATACACTCATACGTTATTTTAGGAAGGAACAACTAGGGGTTGTCAACTACAAGACATTACATGATTATTTATACCCAGGACATGCTCTTAATAGATATTCACAAGATGGGGAGAACATAATACTTTTCATAAGATTCACCTCTAGGACAATAACATTTCTGGATGAGGTTTTGAGAGTGTTTCATACAACCCCCATGGAGGTACATTTTGGAGTGGAGAAAATGTACCAGAACCTCTGTCGTCAGTTATGGTGGAATAGTATGAAGAAAGAAGTAGTGGATTGTGTTTCTTGATTCCATACATGAAAGTAGGTAACAGATGCGCAGCAGGTTCCAATAGGGTTAGCTCACCCCTAGAAGTGATAGACTATAAGTGGGGTGGAATAATGATGGACTTCATTATGATCATACTACAAACATCCTTGGGACACAATTCTATATGAGTGATCCTCAAACGACTCACCATGTCACCCAAATTCTTAGCTATTAGGGATCAAGGTTCCATAGAGATATTTAGAAGACATTACATGCAAAAGTTAGTTTGGCTTCATAGTGTCCCTTCCACGATAGTCTCCGATTTATATGTCGGCATCACATCCAAGGTTTTGAAGGGATTTCTGGTTGATTTTGGGACCCAGCTATGCTTGATGATATCATTCCTTCCCAAGAACAATGGTTATACATAGTGGAAAATTCATGTTCTAGAGGATTTGTTTTGGTCCGGTATCTTGACCATTAGTCGTAGCTGGGTGAACTACCTACAACATGCGGAGTTGGTGTAGAATAATAGCTACCAATCCACCATTGGCACGAATCCATTCAAGGCCTTATACGGGAGGCCCAGCTAGTCACCACTTTTCTACACTGACCCCATGTAGGCAGCACTCATGGGTATAGAGTTGGTGTTATACACAATTGAGAAGGTGTATATCATCTATGTATGTATGGAGAATGCACAAAATCAACATAAGTCATATGCTAACAGACGACAGAGACCTCAAGATTTCGAGGAGGGATGCCATGTCTTCCATTAGGTCTTACCTAGACATGGTTTGTAGAGATTCTTGGAGGGGATTCATGTTATCTCTAAGCTTCATAAGCCCTTTTCAAATACTGCACAGAGTTAGATAAGTGGAATACTGCCTAACTCTATCAATGAAGTTTCACCAGGTGCATGATATCTTCCATGTCTTGTAGTTGATGAGGTATGTGCATGACCCATCAGATGGAGTTGAATAGGGAAAGCAGGGAATTGAGTATGGAGAGACCTTCGTAGAGATTCCCCTAGTGTGTGTCTGGTAGCAGCACGTGAATCATTAGAAGATCTCCTAGGGGCAGGAGGCTCAGTTTCCTGCGTAGTACCCACTTAGAGGCACACATTTGTGACGATTTTCGAGGCTTGAAGTTCCCGTAATAAATGTTTGAAATAAATTAAACATTAAGAAGAAAACATGAGAGGTTTTCCCGAAAACAATGATATAAAATGTAAATGGGTTCTCGGATGAGAAATATGAGGGAATCATTGAATTCAGAGTAGTGAAATTGTCATAGGAGGGGCCTAACAGCGACCGGTGCGGGTCACCTACAAGAGTTAGTTTTTGGATGTTTAAAAGAAAATAAAATAAAACAAAAAATATTATTTATTTGAAATGTTTCCTTAAAAATAGTGACTTAGTACCCCTATTAATACCTTCTTATGGAATGTCTAAAGGGGTAGCCAGATAATACTAAGAATTGAGGATTTCCATTACATATTTGGAGGAGAACCCATTGGTGGATGACGACAACTTGATTGATCGACACATCTCAAATTCGATGAAACTCACCAATAAATCTGACATGGAAATCATTCTTTAACCTAATTGAGGTATGGTTTTTTTGGATTTGTTTGTTCCATGCTTTTTGATTTAATTATAAATGTTGATCAACCCACAAATAGGTTGATCTGCGGATCATGTGTTTGTGTGGGTGGGTACTATTTATAATTTATTTTGGAATTTTGATTCGGGACATTATTTTATTATAATTCAAGGATTATTTTTTGAATTTCATATTTACCATGTTAATGATATCATATCTACATCATGACCAATGATGATGAAGGAGTGTTCACCATTTTTTTGGAATTTCATACTCATTTTTAACCTTGTATTCATCGATTTCATCATTGTATTATGAACAATGGATTGTTTTTCATCTGTTTCACAATACAAGGACCCAAAATCGGTGATCGAGCATCGATAAAACCCTATGGATGTGAGATAATGATGTCGGGTGATGAAAAGATTCAGTTTGAAGAGGATCATTCTTCAAGAGATCTTCATGAGAGTGGATCAAAAAATGTTTTCTATGTCGATCAGAGGTCTAAAAGCAATGGAAACATATTTTTAGTGTTGGGATGACTTCATAGTGGGAGTAACTCAATGATCGGATGACTGGATCAAGGATTAGAGAAGAAACCAAGGCGCATCAGTGAATAGTGACACGTTTGGGAAAGCTCCGATCATCATGAAATATATCCCGAAGAACACACTGTGTATGTTCGACATTGTCGTGGCTAGGGTTTTAGTACATCACAGGATGAAGAACATGGAATTCCTTTTAGAAGACACTGTGTGTGTGACCCACCCAATGATAGCTGGAGTTCTGGTGGAAAAAAAGAGTAGACATAGAGTTTGAACATCTTCAGATGGCATGTGGTTCCTTATGTGGACTCAAAATGTATCTCATGAGTTTCACAGGCACAAGTTGGAGTACACGACATATACAACACTACATGGCCATACATTGGTTGATACATGAGATACTTCATGTATCAGTACATAGTATGTGACTCATAGGTTGAAGTCATGTACGGACACATGGTTAGCGTACATAGATCCTTCCTCGGTTATTAGAACATCGTGTTTCTCTCACATACACGCTGTGTATAACTTATACTACATGAATTTCCTTAAAACACGAGTGATTGTGCACTAGAATTACGTAGGGTCAAAGGACATGACGTGTGACTCATCTACACTCTATGTACTTCATAGTAAAGGTCCTGGTCCTCTTATACACCATTCCATGGACAAGATTCATTGGTTCAGTTACCCATTGCTCATTCACCTAATGGTAATGTATTGTTTCAATCCACAAGAGTATAATCGTTTGAGTATGACTTTATGAGATAGAGTCATGTATCCCTCGAAGAGGCCCGAAGTGAGATCCTCTTTCCATTATTGTCCCTAGGTAGAGTATCTATGGACAAGACCAATCCTACAGGACGCTGATCCAATACTTAATTGGTGAAGATGGATGATTCATGGTATCCTTGAAGGCCCTGGCAGTGATCCTCATCTATATATTGTGATCATTCCCTACTAATTATTCTGGTATCCAGGAATGAGTGTATATGTTCTCATCTATCTCTCTCACAGATTTTCTCAAAGAACAACAATTCTCGTACAGATGACGTTGTAGCTATTAGACTAATGGAATTATTTCTCTCAGATTAGTGCTTTTTGGAATCTTCAAACTGAATCACAAACCTGGGTATGTGGTCTTGGTAGACTACATGTCTCAATTTCGAGTATATCTAGATGTGTTTCTATTTCTATATGTTTGGTAAACATATACTATGTAGACGCTGAATGTACCTTTATTTTTTTATTTCATTGTTATTTTTGGGGTCCTCTAATGAGTATTTTTGTACTCACCATTGCACAAGAATTGCCTACACATGTCAT
Organism: Viscum album; assembly: GCA_963277665.1. NCBI lineage: Eukaryota > Viridiplantae > Streptophyta > Magnoliopsida > Santalales > Viscaceae > Viscum > Viscum album. The sequence continues at coordinate 767,868,966 of OY728162.1, forward strand.
GTTTTGTGCAGAAGAGCGGCCTTTGGTTGGAGTCCAGTGCAGACCTGGACTTAAACGAGAATTTTGACATCATTTTAGTATAACGTGTTCATATGGTTACGAGAGGCAGTACCAATACCTCCATTCGCTTACAGTTTGTACATTTTAGAATCATAATATTTTTCTTTTTGTGGGATTGTATTCTGGGCCATTTTACATTCCACATGTTATATCCATTGTACATTATTGGATGGAGTTATGTATGTGCATGCATGTTTTTTCTTAGTGGTTTTTACTTTTAGCAATTGTTGGAATGATGTTGTGTTTGTGTGTGTATAGGTACATAGTCAAGTCCATCCATGTCATTGATATTCGATCTCAGTTCTAGTCACAAGCCCCTGGCCTATTGGAAGAGGTCATGGGGAGTCGTGCCACGAGCCCCACTGGGATGGGTCATGACACTGATCAACAACATTAAGGAGCTTAATTGGATTACATTATGTGACAAAAAACACTATGATTCTGTGGGACTAAAATCCCAATTGTAGTTGAGTAGTGGATAAGTTCCCTAGAGAAGGTATTTTTCACAATAGGATGTAATGAAAGAGAGAAGGATATAATGGTAGTTTATCATCTATCAAGAGATTCATATTAGTGGTGGTATTTAATCCGAAAAAAATGAGGGGGAAGAAATATATGATATGGAATAGAGGTATTTTATGGAAATCATCGTAGAAAATTATGTTCACCGTGATCATTGAGAGGATATGGAAAGGAAATTCAGGAATTTGAGGCAAAAGGAGGATCAAAATGATGAAATGTATGAAGATAACCTCACAAGGTTTGCAATATATGACACAAACTACAAATGTAATCCAAGGAGAAGGATTGGTTGATACTTTTATGGTTAAAAATCATTCCCCTAAGGGAACTAGTTCCCAATGTTTCTCATTATATGAAGATATAGTTTCAAGTGCATTCAAGATGGAATCTTAATTTTCTATGTATAATGAATTTAATGGAAAAAGTGAAGATGAGGGTTACCAAATACTATGGAAAAGGATACGTAAGTGGGGATGAAGGGAAAATTTCACCTTCTATCCTTCAGTAACTGTGGGATGAAACACCCTGGTACTTGCATGATTGGAATGTGAGTCTATTACAAGTGCAGAGAAAAAGGTCATTATCTTGGTATTTTATGTTGATGAAAGAAGATATCAATGTTCAATTATTCAATTATAGGGAGAGGGGAAATTATGCAAATGAATTTCTTATGATTTAGGAAAACATTCCCCAAAGAAGGCCATGGGAGAAAGGCCATGCTTATTGGTCAAAACTGTTGAGGTTTAACATCCTAAATAAATTTTGGCATGTACATTATTCCTTTCCTATAACTTATCCAATGGATCATTTTATTCTAGATCATAAAATTATGTCATATATTCCAATTATTCCAAGAAAATTAGATACATCTAATTTCACTTAATATGTGAGTTGTCAGCCAAAACTCCTAAGAGATGTTTCATTTGAACAAATATGTGTCAGGAGGTCCCCAATATGGAAATATACATGCTTCTTCCACTTTTTTTATTGTCACACCAATGATTGAATTTTATATAATCCTCTGTATGGATTGGATTTCAAACAACGATGTGAAATTTTTTGTCAATAAGATGGAGGTAACAGTTTTTTAGGATGATGTGGAATCCATTATAATTATGGTAGAAAACACTATCATTCTATTCTCACGTAGATCTACCTGTAATAGCTCTGATGAATCAATTATTTTGGATAATGTTAAAGCAATAACTATGGTTGAGAAAAAATATATTTCAAATATATGACGTACCTATTGTGAATGAATATGTTGACGTCTTTCTAGAGGATTTTCCTGTAAATCCACTAGAGAGGGAAATTGAGTTTTCCATTGACTTAATTCCTGATTCACGGCCCATATCAAATACCCCATAATGAATGGACACTGTTGAATTAGTGTAACTGATTAAACTGATAGAGGAATTTAATGATAAATGATTTATTCTCACTAGTTTTTCTCAAGGGTGATCCCCTATAATTTCTAATAAGATGAAATATGGATCTATGAGGTAGTGCATTGACTATAGGGAGATAAATGCTATAACATTAAATAACATGAATCCCCTACCTCACATTGATGATTTATTATGATCAAATTCATAGAGGTCAATAATTTTTTGAATATTGAACATTGATTGGGATTTCATCAGGTGATTATAAAGAAGGAATACATTCCAAACTATTCATTTTGAACTAGGTATAGGAATTACAAGTTTATAGTAATTCCTTTTGGACTGAATAATTCAACCTATATTTTCATGGATCTAATTAATAGAGTTTTCCTTGAGTATCTTTATAAATTTGTTGTTGTATTTATTGATGATGGCTTATTATACTCCCAAATTTATGATATTCATGAAAATAACCTGTGAAATATTATAAAGACTCTTATAAAAAATGAATTATATTGGAAGTTTATAATATGTGAATTTTGGATTCATTGAGTTACCTTTCATGGACACATTTTCTCCACGGATAGAATATCTATTGATCTTGCAACGAAAAAGGATATTCAGGAATGAACAAATCCAATGAACATAACTAAGGTACATGGTTTTTTTGTCTAGCGGGTTATTATCGGCATTTTATTCATAACTTCAACTATTTTGCCAACCCAAAGAACAATATTAAACGTAAAGGAGTTAAATTAATATGGGAAAAAGAATGTGATTTTTTTTTGATGAATTGAAGTGGATATGATTGAATTCCTTGATCCTAACTCTAGCATCAAGTAATGATGCCGTTTTTTACTATGGTGATGCATCAATGAAAAGACGTTGATGTGTCCTTATGAAGAATGATAATTATATTTCATATGCATCAAGGCAGTAAAAAATTCATGAAAAAATCAATCCTACTTGTGATCTTGAGTTATCTGTTGTTATATTTTATCTAAAAGTATAGAGACACTATTTATATGGTAATATATTTAAGATATATATGGCTCACAATATCCTAATGTATATCTTCTCACTGAAAGAAATCAACATGAGGAAACAACAATGAATCGAACTACTCAAGGATTAGGATTGTTTCACACACAACCTCCCATGAAATGAAAAATGGTAGCTGATAAAAAGAGCTACAAGGTTCAAGTTGTTTCAAACCAAATCTGGACTATATGAGATCATATGTTCATGGATCTAATAAGAATGGATATAGGAATTATAAAAGTAGGTGAGATATCATTAATTTTTCAATAAGTTTCCTAGACATCTATATTAGAAAGGATTCAAATCTCTCAACATGGTGAGGAGAACCTTCAAAATAACGTTAATTCTATAAAAGAGGGGAAGTTGGATGACATCGTATGTGAAGATGGAATTCTGAAATTTTGGTGGAGGTTATATATTCCCTATATAACCAAGATGAAAAGACACTTATTGGATGATGGTCCCTCAATTCATTTGTTGTATCTGCATGTACACCTTTTGAGAATCATAATCAGCTAATGAATATGAAAAAGGGGAATCATATCTAGGAGGAGGTTTAGGAATGCATGATTTTGCTGACCCAACCCATAAAAAAATTTTGATAAAGAGGATGATCCACCCAAATATGTCATACTTGAGACTATCATCTTCCTTCTTCTACAACATATTCATGGAACCATAAAAAATGTGTTCCCTTGAATCAGATAAGGTAGAAGGCTCCGTGGAAAAAATATGTTAAGACATGTCTTGTTTATTGGATCTCTGTGTGCAACTCATGGACCTTGGTAGCCATATCCCAATATTTGTTATTTAAATCATTGCCCAGATCCTCATCTAATGCTCCCTGGTGGCACATAGTTGCCTTCTCAAAGCATCCCCAGGCTCAATCTGGTCAGGGGTAAGAAATGCATGAGACGTATGAGCATTCCCAAGGTACCAAATCATTTCATTTTTATTAGGATTGACAAAAATTGCCTCATCAAGCTTGGAAGTTGAGTATTTAAGCATATTTATTGAATCACAGATACCATTCTTGAAATTTACAAACTCCAACAGTGCATTCCCCCACTCATCAGATTGTCTGGATTGTGTGGGTCCTTAGCATAGTTAGCATCAACGGATTTATGAGCATGATCAAAGAAGAATATATGGTCTAATTTTTTATATATAAATAGTGAAAATCGCATCACGTATAAGAGATGTTGTGACAGTTCCACGAGGCTAGGTTTTTGTCCCCCAGTTATTGGATGATGCTCATACCTCAAATTTCTATTTACATCCATATATGGCTAATATATATAGAGATTGGAAGGAACATTTCTTTTGTGTCAAAATGAAACATGAATTGATTATTATGTATCAAGATTTCTATTTTGTCAACAACTAAAGGTCGAACAACCACATCCATGAAGAGAAATTGCCTTTTCGAGCACGTCAAATTAGTTGTTTAATTTTTACTAGAATTTCAGTAGTATAAAAGAAACCCTTGGTCGTCTCTCGATGGATCCAAAGATAGTTAGTTTAAAATGAGGGGATTGATTATTAAATTAGAAGGATAATGATATTTTGGAAAAACGGGGTTTGATTATTAATGATTACAATAGAAAAAGATTGCTATAAAATAATGTCTAAATAAACAAGATTAATTAAATGTGATCAACCCAGAGAAGATTGGTGATGTTAATCCTTCATATCATCTTGATAAAGGGTATAAATATTTTAATTCCTGGTTTGTGAAAAATAGTTATATATTTTTACAATTTTTATACGTGGATACCTCATAGGGTTCATTCAAAAACACATAATGATTCCCCAGACACTGCTGATGAGTGGGAGATTTTTTTTTGACTTCATAACTGAAACTCACCCAAGATACATATGATGAACTTGATGGGCTATCCAGGTTTGAATGAAATTTCTTTGTGATACCATGAAGTAAATCTTCATTTCCTTTATTGTCCGTATGTGAGTTCAATTGACCAATTTGAACCACATAAACACCGCAATTGAACAAGGGAAGAAATATAGATTAACAGTGTGTGAATCATCACATGAAAGGGTACCCAAATCATGATCATTTCAGTTTGAGTAGAATATACTAGTATTAACTCAATTAAATTAAAATAAAGAATGAATAAAAACAACATAACACCTGAAATTAAAGAAATAATTCAAAATAATTCAAACATGATGTTCTGGATTACATCAATTTCCTCCTGGGGTGATCACAAGGTGATTAGAAATCCATGGGATGTGGGGAACAAGAAGATGACGATGTCTCTCTTCCAATATCCTCCAAAACAGCTAGGGATGATTATATGAATTAATGATTACTCAAAAATGGAATCAACATTCTTCTTGGTCAAACTAAAAAATAGGGTGCCCATGTTTCCAATTTATAAGAAATGGAGGAAGTGGTTTTCGTCACCCTTATTTCGAGAGTCAGCATATTCCATGTTTTTTCTCTGGAATTATGTCTTAAAAAACTTTGAAATAATCTATAGAGTAGTTTTTTTGACACCGAGTCTACCTCAATGTTATATTTGGCTGCCGAATTTTGTATATAATAAGTGATATTTCCATAATAACGAGAAAACGTTTTGACCCTGTGAAGATTCATTTTGTTGGACATATCAGTCTGTATGAGCCTTTTTATGGACAAATTGGGCTCATGTTCATTCATATAAAATATATCTCATTACTTTTTTATCATCCCCCAACATTTCAACACATTTGGATGCACAGTTTAGTTAAAGTGTTATTTTTACTCCACTGATCTGATTGGATTCTCTTGAGATTGGCCCTTTTTTTTAATTTCATCATGGGTTCTCCAAATCACCTCCACCTTCAGTGTATTTTTCAAAAAAAGTAATATTTATATTTTTAAAAGTTTTAAATATAGAATAATTTAATCAAAATGGATTAAATTTTTTTATTACACTTTTAATTTTCAATACAAAACCCTTTTAATACATTGGTATACGTGTGAAAAAATAGCGAATCATGGTATGATCACACCGCCACACCTAAACATTATCACTCCTAGGAAATATATAATACCTGAATCATGTATCCTTCCTAAATCAATTGTGTGAAAATAGAAAATATTATTTTCAAATGTAATACATCATGTATCGGTTATGGAATCAATTTTTCTATCATTTTTGTATTCTCATATTCGAATTTGTTCAACGTCATTTGTTCACCCATGAAACATTTCTCAACCTACCTCACCAAAAAATTTTACCTCTTCACTGAAGGAACATATGTATGTGGATTTATTCCCTTTTCCCAAGTCCATGTTATCTTAACATATGTTTTCCAAGATTCTAATTTCTCAATGGCATAAACAATTATGCTACTCAAGAGGACTTCCAGCAGGTTATTATGAGTTTCAAGGGTTGGTTGTATTTAATGTTTAAAAAATCTAAGGCAGAAGAGGAGTTTATAATACTTTATGTACAAATCATTTCAAAAATTAGAAAATGGTTACAATGAATGTACAAACTCAACCCCCCATCAAGTGTATCACCTTTAACTAACTCACCCCATTGTCCATCTCTATGGGTCACATCCAGGTAGTGAATAATAATGAGTAAACATTCTTTTTTTCTATTTTTTTTATTTTCTTCTGATTTTTTTAATGTACATAACTGTATTTGTTTTATAATTTTCTTTTATATAAGGAGGGAAACATGTGTAAAAAATGATTTAATATGGCTTCTGAATACATTTCCCAAGGAAATGTAGGAACCCTTTAAATCAACCCATAAAAATGATTCTCTCCCAAGAATTACCATGGAAATACCATCATACCCACACTTGCTGAAAATAATCAAGAATATACACAACAAATGGGTGGGTAGGAACAAACTAGAATGTAACATGGCTACAAAACATTCATTTCATGGTCTATAAGAATTAATATGGATTAAATGTAATGGTGTTTGAAAATGGAAGATAATTTTACAAAGGGGATTTCAATGAAAAATTGCCTCTATAATGAATGAAGCATACTTGAATCTTATCGATTCAAACATAATCAAGAAATTTTCTAGTTTCTCTACATGACCCAAGTCTCTCATGAATTTTATTAAAAGTATGAATATGAAATAAAGGGATTAGAGTGTCTCTCTGGTATGTGATTAAAATATTGGTCAATACTAATGAGGCATGTGATTTAGAAATCTACTAAACAACAAAGAATGATCTGAAAATAAAAATATTATGAAAAAAATTTCCATATCAACATTCTGGTGAAAAACATATTTCCAAAATTAATTTCATTATCCTCTCTAGAATGGAAAGATGGGTTCTATATGGTTCTGTCTTTTTGATTCATTCTTCTCTTTACAAACATATTTTCTAGATTCTCCCATCATATAATTGTTTATTAATTTATTTTATCCTCATTCTATTATAATTTTTTATTTTTCAACCTTAACTATTATTATTCCATTTCCACAAAATTTTGTTTCTATTATTCTTGTTTTCTTACACATCTGACCAAAAAAGTGTAACAACCATCACCATGTCTCTAGGGATTCCTCCATGTTAAGTGGTAGAGTATTGAGTTGTCACTCTAATATTGTTTGATATATTTTCCCCAGTTTGATCTAGAGTTTTAGGTAGAGGATTATTGAGTCATTATAGAGATCTGTTGTCGATTAATATAATAAGAATACTTTTGGATGACGTTATTGAACATTCTTATATGTGTTTTTAGGGGATAAGAAAGCAGTTTTTTATTGAATTTATATGGAGGCTGGATATTTTATGGTTGAGGGGATGGTAATAGTTAGAATACCTTTATCTGTTGTTGTTTAAGTGAATATTTGGGTATTCAATTATTTAAATTGAAAATTAAAACACATTTTAATTAGATATAAAATGGATTTAGTTATGTATTGGGTTGATTTCAACTCCATAAATTGTAGGTATTTCGAAATTGTTTGGGGGATTGATTTTAACTAACATAGATTCAATAAAAAGTTTTATTATCGGGTGAACCCCACTAAATCCTTCGTATATGTGGGTCCTTATTCACAACTCAAGATATTATAAAATGGTTTTGAGTGTTAGTGTTTTTGTATACAATTATTGGGTTAATGCCAATATAAATTATAAGATAAATTAATTTATTTATCAATGATTATAAATGGGTATCCAAGAAGGTGACCACATAAAATTAAAATATTTCTCTCCTTCGTGGACTCTAATCACCTTTTAGTAATTTAGCATTATGATGAATCACATAGAGATATAATTTTACTACTTCAACCGTTTTCATAATTAATCCTTTAATAGATAGGACATAAACCATGACTCATGTCATAGGATATAAATAATAAATAATTTATTAAATTGTAGGAAATAATCGACTCTATTATATAAAAAATTCCTCATGAAATATTTGATGTTTCCCAAGTTTCAAATAAATATAATCCATCTACTTGTGAAATGATTGAGATTTTATTTCTGAACTTCTATATCCTACAAAGTGGAATGTATTTGTATAATAATAATTTTCATAGTTTTTCTTATGTTTTAATGTACCCATATAATTAAATCATTAAACAGTCTATTTCTCATACGTAAATATATAATTAAAATACCCTCAATTGTATATAATTATATGTTACCCAATTATCATTGAATAAATAATAAATTTCACATTGGATAGTCAAATATATATATAGATCATCATTTTTTATTCCACCCCATATTTTACTATTGGTATAATGATTAGTTTAATCTAAAATGGTTTACCTAAATCAAAGGATGAACAAAAATAAAGGAATGCTCATCAATAATAGATAAATAATAGTCTAATTTTTCACTAACTTGGGGAATTTGTTGTGATTCATTATGTTGGTTCTCATTAGTGAATTTTCCTTGCAAAATATTAGGTGATGTTGAGAGTAAGATCTCTTAGATGGTTAATCATCTTTATGTACATAGGAACCTTATGTTATTAAGGTTATAATAAATCATTTCTCAGGAATCAAGTATCTCTGATTATGTTTTTGGAATCCTGGTTAGGCATTAGGTTTCTTGAAATGACACAAAAAACACATGCACATAAAGAGAAATATAATAAAGAAAATTATTAATTGATGAATATAATTTGATTATAAGAAAGTTGTATTATAATCATATGTTCACCCTTGATCACCACCAATAGTGCCAATAAAATGGACACAATAATCGAATTAATAATTCTAGTGGGTAATCATGATTAAAAATTAAGTGTTCACGATCTATAGTATTATACGAAGTCTTATAATTTTGAAGGTCCAAGGTCGATCCCATGAGTGATACATATAATCAACAAGATGAATCCATATTCCTTATTGTTAAAAATTAATATATGAATTTAGATGGATGAAACAAAATTTAAGAAAAATTATAATGGTTTATAGTAATAAAAAATTCAAAGGATCAATTTCATAGGCAGTTTTTGAATGAGATACCAACCTCTTTCATTCAATAATTGGGTTTAAAAAATTAGTTTCATGGTTTTCTTATGTTCTACAGTTTGTTATGGTAAAATTTGTTGATTTTAAATGAGAAAATATAAATATATTTTAAAAACATTCAGATCAAACTAATTTCATTATGTTCATAATTTTAATAATATGATAAATATAATATATAGTTATTTACTTAATTTTATCATCTAGTTGTTATTTATTTTTTTAAGATTCCATTTTAAAAATTCTGATTAATGAACAAAATTAGAATTATAGGATAAATTTATTCCTAATTGAAATGAATATTCAGGAATAAAATTGACAGAAAATTTAAAAACCCATATTTCTACTCTTAATCCATTACCTATTAAGTAATTTTCCCGACATGGTTGACCGAGGATAGACCATATAATACTTGAATAATTTCTAAAGTGATTGAAAATAGTAAATAAATACAGACTCAAATGGGTATATAATCATGTATTCCCTTAAATAAAAATCATCCTTATGTATTTCACTATATCTAATAGAAGTTACTTCGATAGGGGGTTTTGTTGCATGCTATTAAGCAACAGAAGACGGTTTTCAGATTTTCTGTAAACCATGTAACGTAATTTATTTTGGAAATATCTTGAAACATTTTTTTTAGTTTATTTCAAATATAAACATTTTTTCAGTATTAAATTTTGTCCTATAATGTTTATATTTATTTAATGGAAATAATGATATTTCATTAATTTATATAATTTCAAGATTCTACATATGAATGTGATTTGTTTTAGAACTATTTATGTTCAATAGAAATTTTATTTTTTGTGAAAAAAAAATATTCTGAAATGATTCATGTTGGATCAGCATTTTAGATAATATGTAAAAAAAATTAGTGGTTTACTAATATATATTTTTTATATATATAAATAATTTTTAATTATGTATTTATAATAGAAAGGGGAAATTTTATTAAATATAGAAAACTATTTCTTGATTTATGATTTTCATATAGAAAATTGGGTTCTCTCTATAGATATTGTATAATGGTATTTCAATTAAATTTTTATAATGGTATTGGGATCATTTTGAGTTTAGAATACTTTTCTTCCACAATAATTCATGATATTTGCTTTATTATGGTTATTGAAGAACCACAACTGGACACTAATATATATAAAGGGAATTTAATTTAGTTTATAAAATTCATTTTTAATAATAATATTGATAATATATGTATGTATTTATATATATATATATTTTAAAGTTAAAAATCTTTCCAAAAATTTTTTTTGTCTTTATAAAATTATTTTCTTCATTGGGCCACTTTATATTCAACTGAAGTTATCAGCATTTTCAAAATTTATTTTTAATTTTTAATTATTTTATTTTTTAATAAGAATATAAATATATATATATACATAAATATATCATTTCATATAAAACATTTTTTATAACATGTATACATATGTCTCCATATATGTATTATTTTTGGGTGAAACAGAATTTTAGTCTTTGATCAATATATATGTTTAATTATAAAGGTATTTATATATCTATAAATTTATGTAAAACTATTTATTTCATATATGTATGTAACAAAAAAATATATTATTAATATATATATGAATCATTATTCATACATATAAAATTATGTGTGAGATGCAATCCTTTTTTATTATTATATTTTTTTAATCAAATGTATCTATATGGGTATCTATTCATGTAAAACTATTATGTATATCTATATATACATATTTATGATTTTATATTTAAAAATTTTATTTCATGAAAAACTATTGTTGTCATGGAACTTGTATAACCAAGTAATTTGTCTTTTTATGAAAATGTATATTGAAGTGAAATATTATTTATTAAAATTCATGGACTTTGTGATATAAAATAAAATTTATAATGTTTTTAATTCAAATTAATCAAACTTAGATATTATATTTGGAATGGGGAGTGAACCCAAACCCTTTTGGGATTTTTATCCTATCATTTAATATGTGTGCCATGAATTATATACCACTCTATATTATTGGGCAATGTTAAAATCTATTGAGATGTCATGTATGGTGCGTGAGACGTTTATACTAAGAACAGTATGGGATTAGAGATTGAACTTAATCCAACATGGGATTGTGTCCATCATGTTATATTTTCTCTGGAGTGAATTGCGACTTCATGTAATGATACAAGTTGATTTTGATAACTATTTAGGAATGTTTATGAGTTATCAAAGGAAATTCCTATTATTTTGTAAATTAATGAAATGAATTTTTTCAAAGGTTACATATATTGAAATCCATTTTGAAATAAATATTATTATTTTCAAATAAACTCATGATTTTGTAAATTTTTAATTCTTATGATGTATCACATGTTTAACTTTTGATGTTGAAGTGAAAAAATCCCGATATGTTTCCACATGTTTTGAAACCCCTTAAAGAGAATTTTTTCACACCCTATGCATTTGAAAAACTCTATTCATTGGGAATAAGGAAATGTATAATTGAGTGACTGGTCGGGGCTCCTTTATGGTGTTTAAACATTATTTTTCATATGAATAGTTTTTTTATACTTTCTTTTTTTCACGTTGTAATTAGAATTATAGAATGTATCAAAACTGTCTAAAACTCTACACTATTACGGTCATGAATTGTTAAATTTTTTTGAATTTTAAATAAAATGGAATAGTTCTTCGGAAATCATAGTTGGCATCAAAGATGAGGTTTAGAAAACATTATTTGTGAATATATGGAGAAAAACTTTGAACATTTAGAGTCCTTCTCTAAATTTTAAAGGAATTTTAAATAAAGAAAAATAAGGCAGTTGTAGTTTTCTTAATTTTGAATAGTGATATTCAGAATTTATATAGGTATGGTAATCAAATTTCATTGATGAAATTATCTTAATAGAGAATAATGGAACATCACTGATATAAATAAGTTATTTTTTTAAATAAATAAAATTAATTTTTTGTCATATGTTATATTTAAAAATATCAAATTAAATAATAATACATGGAAATAATTTTATTATTATTCAAAAAAAAATAATGAAAATAATTCCTTAATTATAAGTGATAATTTTTTAAATTACTTTATCAATTATACTTTTATTTTTAATATTTTATAATGTTTTCAATAAATTATTATAAGATTTGATTTTAAATTATAAACAAATCATTTTAAATTTTTTAAAATAATATTTTATTATAAATATTTTTAAATGATTTTTTTTTCTAAAAACATATGTTTTGTATGAAAAAATAAAATTATTAGTTGGAATGTAATATAATTATGAAATTATTATCAATAATCATATTCAATTACATGTTAAATTGATAAATAAATATGTTTCAATAAAAAAAATTAAAACTAAAATAGTTTTTAATAAACAATATTGTATTACAAATAATATTATAAGATATTTTTTTCATGAAAAAATATGTGGTTTTAATAAATATATTTTAATAATTACAATTTAACAAAAAAATGATGGAACATAAATTGAATAATTAATTTTGTATATTAATTTTACCAAAATATTTTTTATTTATTATAATATTTTTTTATCAATTATGAGTATAAATATATTTATAATAAATTATGAATTATATTTAATAAGATAAATATAAAACAATTATTAAAATTATTAATATATTATATGAAAAATGGCAAAAAAAAATTATAATAATAAAGAGATAAAATGTTTTTTGGAATAAATGTGGTATGATTTGTTAAAAAATAATATAAAAAAGATAAAAATAAACCAATATGAAGATAAGCGTGGAGAGGGAGGTGTCGATTGAGAAAAGAAATCGTGTAAGGGGAAAAAGGGATCGATCGCCGAGTGCGTCTGAGGGAGGGGGATTGATCCATGCCCAATGGAGGTCGAGTAAACAAGGGGGTTTTGAACAAGGGAGGCCAAATGACTTTGAGGAGTCTGAGCTATCTTCAATCAATGTTGAGGGATCCCGAAGGGGGAAAATTTTCACATGGGATTCAACCACGAGTTAGTGTATTGTTTTCGATTGAGATATAATTGAATAATGATTCGATCTACATCAACCTAACCACGAGAAGTTATTATTAATTTCTTTATGTTGAATATTAATGTATACCCTTTTTCCTTAATCCTTTTGGAATATGATGACATATGTGTACCTTCACCCTCAATAGTATTCATCTAGTCCATCTTGATCATTTTTTCTTTTTTTATCTCTTCGATGAGTATGCTATAATAAAGAAATGATTAAAATTAACATCATATTTTATCTAGTTGAAGACCTTGATTTTTATTTTTGGTTGTAATCCACATTTCAGTCACCCTTCGATTTCCTTTTTTTACTGTTTTGGCCTGCTAGTTTTGAAAACATGTGTATAGATATAAAATATACTATTTTCTATTTGGTTACTATTGATTTTCCACCTCCGCTCCACTAATATTTGAATGCAATATAATATAACTATAAAAATTCATATTTTATGGATTTAAATTATTTATTATATGGATATATAGGAACCTATTACCTTTTTTAAGAATCGTCCCTATGTACTGCACCCTATGTAAGAGAAGAGTGTTAAATATTGGAGTTGTTGCAAGAGATAAATTATAAAAATAATTTTTTCTTATTTTATGTAAATCAAGTCAGGAAAATTATTTTTCCAAAACATATAAACAGTTTTTTTGTTAATTTGAAAACCAAACATGTATATAGTTATAATTTATTTCTTTTCAAGTATATATTTATATAATTTACCTACTTATTTGTTATTCATTTATATCTTTTCACAATTTTTCATACGTATGTGATTTTATTGAAAAAAAATATTGTAAGAGATTTTTTTTTCATTTCATTATGAAAATAATATATTAACAAATGATTCAAGTGTGTTTTCCTTTTCAGATTTTATGTTAATTTGTTTTAGTATATTAGTTATTTTTTTCTATCTATTTAAATAATTTAGAATTAAATATTTATGATAGATAGGGGAAATTTGGTTAAATATTTATAACTATTTATGAATTTAGGATTTTTATATGGATAAATTTCTTTAGTCCATTGGCATTTTCTAGTGGTATATTAATTGTTTTTCATAATTTTAATGGGGATAATTTTGAGTTTATAAAACTATTCTACCAAAACAATTCATGAAACTTATTTTCATTAATTTTTTTAAGAAACATTAATTTGTCACCTATGTATATAGATGGGATGTTATTTGATTTTCATAATTGTTTTATAATAATAATGTTACAAATATATGTATATATATACCACTTTTCATGTTAAATATATTGTTCACCCATGGGTTTCTCTTAATAAAATTATTTTCTTTGTTTTTCCACATTATGTTCAAGTGAAGTTATTGATTTTTTCAAAATTTAAAATTATGTTAAAATTGATTTCTTTTCAAAAAATTATATGTGTATATATATATTCATAAACATACCATTTAATATGATACATTTTTTAATACATGTATATATATGTATCTGCATACCTATTAATTTCGGGTGAAATAGTATTTTATTCTCACTTCAATTGATACACATATATATAATTTTATTTATATATGTATCAGTTTTTTTAATCCTATTTATTTCCTATATATATTTAAATAAATATATATATATATATATATATATATATATTTCCTTATTCATACCAATACATATATGTATGGATATGCATTCATGATTTATTATAATATTTATATATATATAAACATGACTACATATATTAATATTTTTAAATAAAATGGTTATATACATATATATGTATATTAATGATTATTTACTCATTTTATTTCATGAAAAGCTACTTTTATCATGAAACATGTATAACCAGGAAATTTACTTTTTCATGAAATGGATACCAAAGAACATTATCATTAATAAATCTGTGTGGTCCTTACGATATAAAATTCAAGATGTTATGTTTTTAATTCTAAACAATCACACATGGATATTATGTAAGGAAGGAATGGAATGGGGAGTGAACCCAAACACTTATGGTAATTTTTCTTAATCATGTTATGTGTACACCCAAAATTATATAGCACTCCAATACATTGGGTAATGATGAAATCTTTTGTGATGTCTTGTATGGTGTGTGAAATGTGTATCCCCAGCACACTACGGGATTAATGAGTCATCTTAATCCATCATGTGAATATGGACATTATGTTATGTTGTCTCAAGAGTTAATTGTGACTTCATGTTATGCTACAAGGTGCCTTTGAGAACTATTTATGAATTTTTTTATGTTATCATAAGAAATATTTATTATTTCATAAATGAATGACATGGATATTTAAATGGTTAGATATTTTGAATTCTATTTTCAAATAAATATTAATTTTTAAAAAAGTACTCATGATTTTATAAATTCAAAAATATCAATTTGTATATCCTGTTTTACATTTTCTGTTGAAGAAATTTGATTTGTTTCGACATGTTTTCATACCCATTAGTACGATTTATTTCACATACCCTTTTCATAAAACCTATATTCATAGGGAATAAGGACTCGTAGAAGTGAGTGAGTTGTCGAGTCCCCTTTAGGGTGTTGAACCCTTATAAACATTTGTGTGGAATTCTTGTCCTCTATTTTTTTAGAGTTATAATTAGAATAATTTAATGAATCCAAACTCTCTAAAACCACCACTGCAAATATGACCTTTATTAGCATTAGAAAAGGGAAATAACAATGCTAGAAAAGAAATGTAAATCAACACAATGATAGGGGGTCCTTTTATTAGTTCGTAGAAAAGCACTGATAAAGGCCCTGTTTATCAGTGCCAAAAAAATCAATGATAAAAGAGGTCGTTTATGAGTTCTATAAAAAAGCACTAATAAAAGGGTCCATTATCAGCTATTTTTTAGGGATTATAAAATACCCCTTTAATAAGTTCTTTTTTTAGCACTGATAAAAGTTAAAAAACATTAAAAAAATAAAGAAATATTTTTTTTCAATTCAGGGAGGGGATTGAACAATGCCCCACCCCCACCCGAGCTACCACGACCTAGACACCTCACCCCCTTTAACAGAACCCCACCATCCTTTAATAGCACTAGGAATTATTTCCACCCACACGCGCGACCTTCCTCCCTTTGGATTCAAACTCAGGACCTGATGTATGCTCGCCTAAGCCTTTTCCACTCCATCATATTACCTTGCTCTTAATTTATTAATATGTCTATTTATTTATATATATTATTTAGGTATATTTATTCGTATATTAGTATATATATATGTTAATATATATATATATTTATATTTATATATTTATATCTGTATAATATATAAATTTATACATATATATATATATTAATATATATATAATTATATATATATATATTAATATATTAATTCCTATATTAATATATATTTAGAATAACAATTTTAAATACATATATACAATATTAATTTCTATCTGTGTTTATAAATAAATAAATACATATATACAACACCCATACACACATATTATATGTGTATTTGTAATTATAATTATACAAATTTTTATATATTTACAAATATTATATATTAATATGTATAAACATATGTTTAGATTATATAGATTATATATATCATCTTTATAATACAATCACACACAAATATATATACACACCTAAACACACAAAAACATTATATATGTATACATATACAAATATATTTTATTTAAAATAAAATGGATATTAGTTTTTTATTTAGATAATCCATACATATACTGAGAAATATACTTTATTTATAAATATGATTGATTTTTTATTTAAAAAATTAAATTTATTACGGGTTATCATATAAAAAATATGTTTATATTGTTATCTAATTTATTATATGTAACATTACATTATTAAAACAATAAAATTTCAAATCCATAATATCAATAAAATGTACCCAAGTGGAATAAATTTAGTCCCTAGTGAAAAGGTATGGTCGTTTGATGTTTTAGTTACATTTTCAACTTATTTTAAATATTTTATTAATTTTTATTGGATTTTATTTCTTAAAATTTTATTTATGGATTATTAGTCAATTATAATTAGAAAATTATTAATTAATAAGATTTATAAAAATATATTAAACCCATTCTCACTAAATTTCATATATATAAACTATAATAGTCTATTAATAGTTATCTAAAACATATTTTATATTTATATCAATATACACATACTTATATATCAATATATTATTTTTATGAAAAATTAATGTTATTAAATACACATTTTTTTGCGCTTGGAAAAAGCACTGATAAAACCACCAATTTATCAATGCTTCTATAAAAATGTTATGATAAAGGGGGGACCTTTAACAGTGATAAAAAAGAGCAGATAAAGGGGTTTATTTTATCACTGTTAAAAAAGCGCTGATAAATCGTCAGCTTTAACAGTGCTTTTTTAGCATGGATAAAGGGGGTGATGTAGAAACCTAGTTTTATGGTAGTGAACTATAATATATGGGGATCATAGGTTGTTAAATAATAAATTAATTATAAAATAAAAAACTAGAATTGGTTTTTGGGTCGTCATAGGGTCATCGTTGGATTGAAATATAGGCATAGATAATGTATAGGTTTATTGGACCATTTGTGTTTGTGGAGAGAATTGATTCGATTGCAAACCAATTTTCTCATCCATAGAGGTATAGTGAAATTCATGATGTTTTTAATGTGTCACAATTTTGGAAGTATCTTACCGATCCTTCTAATCTAATCGATGTTGATTATGTTGAGTTTTAGAAAGATGTATCATTTCAGAATCATTGGATACATGTTATTGATCGCAATGAAAAAGTGTTGCGGGGAAGGATCATGCCGATAATTCATGTACTATTGAAATATTGATGTCTTTAGTTGGAAATGTGGGGGAGATAAGTATATATGTGGGCTAATTGGACCGATATTTTTACATAGGAGTCTTACAGATGCTTAGGAGTACGGGTTGAAGACGCGATGTTATAAAGTGGGGAGATTGTAAGATTTCTATATTATTTAAGATGTCTCATTCTTCTTTTGAGGTACACTTTTAACCTTATATTTTTATATATTTGGTGGTTTTTTTAGTTATTTTAGGTGGAATTTTTTAATTTTGGATGAAAAAAGGGTTGCTTCTTCGTTAGCACATAGTTGGCCCAATTGGTGTACCTACCCCCAAGAAAACCATGTAATCCCAAAGGGAATGGAATTTCACAGTTTCGAACGTGGTGTTTTAAACATCATGTCTATATAGTAGAAATCATTCACTCCTAGGATGAGTCACATGGTTATAGAGAATGTTTTTGAAAACTATGCATCCCTACCAAGGAAACCATCTGTGTGGATTTTAATTTCGCTAAATTATATTAAAAACACTACCCTTTGAAGGACAGATGTTTCATACACCCATATGTGAAAAGGAGCATATAACAGGGAAATATGATTCCAACATTCATATGTCATAACAATGATGTGTGGGATAGGGACAGATGATCCAAATATCCATAGGGTTCTAGATATGATGTTTGAGGCCCAACATAATGGAAATTGAGTGGTGTTACTATAAGACTTTTTATGAAAATTGAAATTAAAAGAATAGTTAAATTCATGATATAATTAATTGTGATTCCATTTGATAATTGGTTCAGACTCTGTCATAGGCTGAAGTAGGTATTGATTGTTTCGGTTTCATCGTGAATATGGGTAATTATGTGGTTAATTAATGAATAATGAAGTTTGAAATTTTTTAACTTGTCTTATTATAATTTATTCATTATACAAATACATATAGTGTTATTGACTGGATTATGATTTGACATTTTTGGTGGGTTCATACTAATTTGTGTTCACTCCCTACTCGAGATTCCTGATCAGTTCCCAAATTGTCATCATTTTAATAGGAACTGATAAGGGAAATGAGAAAAAATTTATATGGATCGGTTGGTATGGAACACAGATTAGAGAACCAAACCTGGTCATAGGACAACCATGGGTGTTTTTAGTTACTTTATTATGGGTTTCTCATATTGACACTAGAAACATATTGAATATACAAATCTACTATTTTAGTTCTGGTTAGTTATCCATGAATTGGGATTATCATGTGATGTTGGTATTTGTTGGTAATTGAATTTCTATAATTTATTTTTATTACCATTTTTCTATTATTAATTTATTTATTATTTCTAATCTGATAGAGTGGGTATAGTCTCCACATGGTTTATATTATACCCTCACTACTAGTTGGAAGCTTGTGGAATATGGGGATCCATGCCTCAGGTCAGGTAACTAACCAACCCAGGGCACCAGTGTGGCATACCTGGGGTCTGGAAATTCACTATTAATCAAAATTTATTTCAAAATTTTATAGAAATTATTTCTAATATGTTCTTTCAAAAATCAATAAATCATTTTTTTATGAAATTATCAAATTAACGAATAAAATGACTTCATTAAAAGTGGAGTGATTATTTTCCAATCATTTATCAATACATTTATATTGTGTATGAAAATTATAAATATATCATAAAGTAGTTAATCATATTCATAACCTCAAATTTAATTGATAGGTTGTACTTGTCATATTAAAAAAATATTTCATGGTTCATTAAGGCTCAGTGTTTCATATCTTGTATTCTATCAAACATTTAATTTAATTAAAATTATAGTGGATTACATTATCTCTTAATTAATATATTTCATCATCATAATTTTAACTTGTTCTCTCCTAATTAATAAATGGAATTCTTCCCAAATTATTTTTCTTGTTAAATATGTTACAATCCTAAGTGTTAAATATACCTCATCCCAATGGAACATCACCCAAATAACAATAATCATTATGATAAACAAATATATACACATTCAATATATTCAAATTCACCAAAATATCATGTTTGCGATTTATATATTATCCTAAAAAGTAATACATAACATTCCCATAACTATATTTGAAGATATAAATATACCAATGAATCACATTTCACCCATCAAGATTATTTATATTCCACAATATATTAAATTATAATTAACATCAAATAATATATTAACCACAAAGGTAAATTTAAAACTCAATTCAAAATCACCTGTCATAAATCATGAAAAATGGTGATTTTTGTTGCATTTGAACTTATTATTAACTGTAAACTTATAAACCCATGACAGTATCCATAACATTTATGTTAACATCAAATGAAAACATATATTATTCCAAAAATTAACACAGTCCTTATTCCATAAATGATTTCACAAACTATTGAATATATTACATAAGTCAAAAAAAACAAATATCATCTAATATGATTTAAATAAATATTTCAGAAACTAACCACTTTCAAATTCACAATACTAACAAACCAATATCAATCATCTCTTTATTCCAACTAAACATATGTTTTCAAATTCAATTTGAGAATAATCCTTAGATGTTCCATGATACGTGTATCCAAAACATCATTGACATAAAATATCCATAACATAATTCATGAATCATAATGCATAAATACTTTAACCCATTCACTTCAAAGGTCATTCCTTGGTATATTAGTAAACACCTGGATTGGGAAATTTTCACGATGAAATCTCATATTCCATAAACATAATATATTGAGTTCATAATGTTAACTTAGGTTGATCTTCATTTACCTAAATTGATAATTCCATTTTTTTATCATGAATTACATGCTCTATAGACTTCATTTATACATAAAAATTATATTTTTGTTACTTTTATACATTCAGTTGCATGATTCTTACAACACTATCGACAAAAAAGAAAACCAAATCTTCTTTCCTTCATAATCCCCACCGCTAGATCTCTCAATGAACTCTATCATTCACTTCATTGGGGAGTCTAAGAATTGGTTAAGGTGAAATATATTAATATTATATCATGAAATCTGATTAGGAATAATCTTAAGGATTCACATTATACCTAGAATTTCATTTGGTTAATCATGTGGATAATCATTCCATTTTGAGTCAGTGTTAACCCAAGACCTCCATTTTCCAACCATTGACTAAATATAAAAAAAATATTACGATCAATATTAATTATAGTTAAAAACCATGAAAAATCATTTATAGGATGTAAAAATAAATAAAAATCCTTTCCATTCTATGAAACCTTATATTTAACCTCGGTTATCTATAATTTTTACCATTTTTTATGTTATCATAAAATTATACTAATACCAATGGTTTTATGTAATGTTTTTCTCATCCATGTTTCCAAAATATAACTACACTGATCTCTGATCCAAATTGAATTTACCCATACATTTAATACAAAGTTATCACTGCATAATTGGTTAATATTCATTGCATTACATTATGATCTGTGCAAGGATTGTTTAGGTATATTTCCTTTAGACACTTAGACACATAAAAAAGTTTTTAATAAATTATCCACATCATCTACCACAATATTGTTCATAACTATAATCCTTATTAGAATGATCATACATAAAAATATCTTATTAACCTGATAAAAAGTAAACAAATGAAAGGGTTAGCTCAAATGCTCAATAAATGGAAAACATTGGATATTTCATTGAAAGGTTGATCACAATAAGAGAATAATGCTATGATAACATGATCACAACTTTAGATTATCAATCCCTACACATCATAGATCATAATAGTAAGTCATGGAATAAATTTTGGAATTTTAAAGGGCATGAATCATAAAAGAATAAACAAGCACGATCCAAGAGAGAATGATTTATCCATAAGACATAGTTGTAGGTCATACAGATTATTATAGAGAACAATTGACATAGTAGTAGAGGACAATTGAGAATACTATCACAATAGAATGTATTTTCTCCCCAAACCATCATAGATGTCATGGTTCAGTCCCAAGACTATCATAGTTGAAAAAGTCCCTTACTATATTGGCTTCACTCCTCTTCATTTCATGTTTATCTTATTGGATATCAATCATTAAACTATGCATAGAAAGGAGATAGAGGTATCAACCAATAAAAAATTAAATTCATACATAGTTTCTCCATAAGATCATAGACGATTAATCATTTAATAACCCATTAAAATTAGTTTGTTTCATAAAAATTCATCATTTAATAATAGCATAACCCATTGAATAGGAAGAAGTTTCATAAATATATTTTCATCATAAATATAAGCCTTGTAGATAAATAATCAGGTTGGTATCGTTTGATCATATCCCCCATAATGTATAGGTGAAATCAAGTTTTATTATCATTAATTATTATGAATACAATTAAAATATCATTAAAATATATTAAGTAAAATATCTTTTCCATTTTAGAATTACATATTTAAAATATAAAAATGATAAAAACTATTATGGAAAAAATATTATATGAAAATATCCTTGAAAATTTATAATAGAAAGTTCAAATAATTGAGTAGTCATGATGGATTGAAACATTCATTCCATCGTAAAATAAAAAATCATTCCTTCCATACATGTATAAAGGAAAAAAAAGTACCTGATTTGAAAATTCAGAAAAATAGTATTTTTGAATTAATTTTATAAAAATTAAAACATACATAAAAATTAAATTAAGAAATAAAATTATAAAATTAAAAATCATATATAAAACATGGATATGCAATAAATTATTTTTTTGATCGAAGTGATAAATATTGTAGATTTTATTTAAAATAATTCTTTTAGTAAATTGAGTAATTCAAGAGAGGAATATTTAATGAATAATTTATTCTATAGAAATAAAAAAAAGGAGACAAAAATACATGATATTATAAAAAGTTATATATATACAATTTCTACATAATAACATAATCATCAAAAACCCTGATAAATAATGACAGTATAACATAAAATCCCTACTTCTTTAGTAACAATTGAATCGTAAGACCATGAAATAAAGATCTATAAAATTATATTTATATTCCCATAAATTTTAGAATAATAATCCTAATATACATTCATGGGTAATATATACACCACACAAAATAATCAATCGGTGAATATGAAATGTGTCCCCCAGAAATAAAAATGAGATGAAAATACCTTACCCGATGTATACCTTCCCTTGTGAGAATTGGATGCTTCTATGTAATAAATATAGATTTATTATAAATTTACTATCAATAATAATCATATATATAATCCCACATATTATTTACTTATTACCCTTTACCACCCATTTTTTAACAAATCTATACTAAAATCATTGTTTAGTGTGATATCTACTTCAATTTTCATGTATGTTATGGTATGGTAGTTCTGGTCCAATTAATTTGATCATGGTTTTATAACATATATAATTTAAATAATAATATATTTATCATATTTATTCATTTTATAATTATTTATATTCATCCATAAATTAAATATATAATAATGCATTATATCGTCCATGGAGATGGTGGGTCGTACGTACATATGAGTGATGCTTTCATTTCTCGATGGATGAAATAAGGGAATGATAAATAATAAATAATCTTTCCAAAATAATTGATATATAATGTTATATTATATATTCAATAAATATATCCTTATTACCATCCTAGTAAAACAAAAATGTAAAATGAATCATATTTCTTCAGGGAGGTTGCAGTCCACATGTACTCAAAAGTAATTTCATTATTTCAAACAATTTGGAAGGTAAGAAGCTATACATGATATCATAAATAATAATTTTTTAATATTTAATAAGTATAACATATAAAAATAAAACCCATCATAAAACCCATCCATAATATTTGGTGATGAGAAATGAATTGTATCGCTACGTGGATACAGTAAGTCATACGTACGCAAGAGTGAAACATTCACATACCATTTCATGGATAGAGGTTGAATAAATATGTTTTCATAATATGAAAATACTTTCATTATATTTATTTTAATTTATTTAATATTTAATAAAAATCAGTATGTTTTATTGTGTATAGAAAATAATTAAAATGAAAGTGATCTGTTAAAATGATTGGATCTTTTTTGAAATAACTCCATTAAATCTCACCTTAATGACCCATGTGTTGTTCATTTTGGAATAACATCACATATATTATGTGTATATGTAAGGTTATAAGGTATTTATTGAGGGTATGATCGAAATATAAGGTATTAATTTTCTAAATAAGTGATAGGAGCATGTTCTCCTTTATAATTGTGGTAAGGGGGGATATTGGGAATTTTATAAAAGATTAAAACATAAAAAAAGGCATTATATATCCAAAATGAAACTAGAATCCCAGGGATTTTAGTTAAATATATTATTATGTTTAAATAAAAACATCCATAAACAGTTTTACAAGTTTAAGTGGTGTTTTAAACCTTATCATTTATTTTAACCCATAAAATAACGCATTTTAACATTAATCAATGTATCATAATTTTCCCATAAAAAGGATTATAATTTTACATGTAAAGTGGAAATTGGATAATAAATTTACATGGTATTATATTTTATATAATATATTATCCATTTTAAATATTAATATTATTTTTAAAATTTTTAGAAATATTTATGAACTATTATTTTGATAAAATATCCTTAATGTCAATTATGACACTATTCATTTGATTAGATTTATCATACATAAATAAAATGTTTGAAATAGAATATTATATTTTAAGATAACAAAAATATGGCATATTCAGCTAAAATAATCATGGAAAATTATAACAAACTAAAATTATATTGTTTTTAGAATTCATAAAATCATTTATTTTATTCTTATATTCATTGAATTATTAATCATAGATAATTGTATAAGAATTTAAGGTGATTTGATAGTTTTTGAAAATAATAAATAAAATTATTTTAGGAAAAATATTTAATTTATCTAAAAAACAATTATCTTCATTCATAGATTTACTTTGTCCCCATGTGTACAAAAAAGAGATATTTAAAACTAAGAGAGTGACATTTTGTAACATTCATTTCATTAAATATTATTTTTGTCATATTAATGGACATGTGTCCAATAGAAAAATAACGTTAAATTCTATGTTTCTAATTGTAGAATATCTATCATCAAATAATTATTATTATGAAAAAATATGGCCTTATCAAACATTTTTAACGTAGAATAACTCAATTTTCTTGTTACCATGGTGATAAATTTTACCATGATTATGACTGATTTTGACAAAAAATAAAAGGGATATATTTAAAAATATTTAATAGATATATTAAAAAATATATAATCAAGTTTATAATATTCAATTTATATATATGGATGAAATTATTTTGATAATAATCATTAATCATGCAAATAAAATAACTATTTAGAAAAATATATTTTTAAGAATAACACTCGGTTTTTTATTATATCATATCAAGAAAAATGATGAAAAAATATTAAATAAATTATTGACTATATAATATATATATTTCATTAAAATCAGTTACCAATAGTGAATATTTTTATTCATTAAGAAAATAAATGCATTACATGCATAAAATTTATTTTTTACTTTTCAAATTCATTCATAAAATTTATTCCAATGAATGTAATTTTATTATTTAAAACAATTTATAAATATTTTAACTTTTTAACCATTTTATAAAAAAATTTACTGTCTACATGATTGAAATGAAAATATATTTTTCAAGAAAAAATATATGCTTTTTACTGTTCAACGAAAAATCATAATTTTTAGAAAAGTATTAAAAATAATAATCATAGATATTTTTTACATGATTAATTAAAAAATTATATTCATTTCATCAAATATAATTTCTAAATTCACTAGATTTTTTTTAAATATTTTCTCAAAAAAATAATGAAAATCCATTTTTAATAAAAAGTGTTTCTGTGATAAATAAAAGGACATTACAAAATATTTAGTGATTAAGTAAAAAATATTTATAAATTATTTTATATTTATTATGAAAATTATATATAATTAAAATATTATTTAATATTTTTGATATATTACAATTTAGGTGAAATGTTATAATGATAAAATTTAAATAATTATAATTCAAGATTTTTTGGTGTTGGTGTTTCATGTCGTGTACACTATTAATTAAAGTGTTCATTAAAAATATTTGGGTGTGAAAATTTTCATATTTGGAAGACTATTTAAAAAACATAGTATCTACTTGAGATATAAGAGATGATTGTGGAAGAGTCTTAATTATTCATTTTTATAGGAGTTTTCCAATCACCAATGATATTTTATTCATTGACATTATCCTTATTCATTCTTTTATTGCGGATGTTGATCCTACTTTAAATACCTCAGAATTTGTTTACTCCTATGTGTATAATCCATCCCCATGATCTCCCCTTAGTTAGATCACTTAATAATCTCTTCAGTATTTCATTTCTCTAAATTTTTATCCCTATATTTCTATGACAACTACATATTTGATTGAGATTTCTGCTCATTTGCACAAAAATGGATCATGAATTTTAAGGACATTTCATGAATTTTTTTAAAATTGTATTCCAAGATTTTATATGAATTCCCATAGAAAATTACATCATCTCAATGAGTTTCAATCATTTAGTTCTTATCCTTGTTGATAATAAACAATTTAACCCCCAAAATTCAAAAGTATTCCTATGTGGGATTCTTCCCATACAATATCTCGTATAGGGTGTTCTCTTAATTTGGACATAAAAATACCCTTTTGTATATATCAAATATATTAAGAACTATTTCATTTTATTTATTATTTTAATATTTGTGCATTATCATTTATTTCTTGGGATGCTCCTCTATCTGATTGTTAGTTAATTAAATACCATTTTCAATATATAACATCGAGATTTTTTCCCTCGTATCTTCTCTACTAATATCATATAATATTTAATAAACTTAACAATTCTATTTGAAAGGATATGTTCATAAACCATGTCATTCTTCCATAATCATGAATAAATAGATCATAATAACTTTATTCATTCATATACTTGGTTGAAATTTTCCCACACACATCCACCTTCAATAAATCAATCCATCTCGTTGACATTTTTTCTTAATCATGTAAGTAATTAAAATGATTTTACATTTTTAAAAAGAATAATAGTATCACTGTAACAATTATAATGTTTTAGGTTATAATGACTTACTTCATTATCCACCACATCCTACAAGGGATTTTGGATTAAGTGTCCAATAATTGTTTTGCATATCCTTTTATATTCTACATTGGATATAACCTTCCTAAATTATTCCCTACTAATGACGTAGACATTTAATTTTATGTTATTACCTTGAACCACTATTTTTCCATCTCTTCCTTTCTTGATTTAATCCTTATTTCTAAAATTGAATGTATACCTTGGTAACATTGTCAACCCATAATGAGAATATTGTGACTAGTGTCCTAGAAACCATGCAATCCATGCACCTTATCTATGCACCAATGATTTTGGATTTTCTAAAGCTATTAATTTCAAAACATTTACTATTAACAAGGAAAACAATTTCATTAGTGAATATGTGATGATAATGATTTGGTATTTTTTTCCAATCATTTATGATGTAAATCCACTATGTTGAATCCATATTCTAAATTGATCTATTTCTCTCAATGAAATTTATACGACATTTACCTTCATAGAAATTACTTTCTTGATTCATGTTATATTCTTTACTTAATTTGGTGTCTAATTAATTTCCACCTAATGATCTATTGAATCATCCATATATTTCATGGGTGTGAATTTATTTTATATTTTTAGCCTAACTAATGATATTTTTTTCTTATATAGTCACCACTAGTGGTTCTCTTTTGTCACATTTATTTATTCAATTGAGATGAAAATTATGGCTTTGTGTTCATATCCTTCACACAAGAAACAATATCTTTTTACATTATACCATTTCTTGAAAATAGTTGACATCTATTTTTGTTACTATGGAGATTTGAAATGCATTTTGTTAATATAAAATATATATTTTACTCATATTACTAAAATAATACACCAAGATTCATGGTATATTATATTGTCTCTTTTCCAGTCCACTTATATCAATTTGAGTCCGTTATGAACTACCCAAATCAAACTTTTTATTTTTTTGTAATATTGTTATTTCACATTAGCCACCACTATTTTTTATTATAATCAATACCATCAATAGACTTTCATTACCTTTGAAACATATTACATTTGTATAAGGGTATAATTTTCAAATTATCTCTATGTGTTCATATATGTACATATCCTCAAAACATTAATTAATCTTGAATTAAATGAATAATTAACATTGAGTATCTTTTCATGTTTTCAGTTTTTGAGAATTTGTCCATAACTATTAAATTACATCTCAAAAATACAAAGTAGACAGTCCTACTTATTTTCCATTTTATTGAAAAAATAAAAACTCTTGAAAAAAGATTCATGTCTAATTCCATGTTTAAGAGAGAAATTTTTTTTCATTGATCCCGTCCTAGACCATATTTCACATTATTTCTAGTGAAAAACATTTCAAAAAACATTGGATGAGCATAAAAAGTTCAGTATGGGATGCACAAAGAAGGAAAAATGTTAATTTGTCAAAACATCAAGTAAAATATGAATACATTATCATAAGTAATACTTTTCAACGTTATTTTTTAGTAAATAATATTCACTGAATAAAAGATCAATACTTGCCCTTTTGTAACCAAAATATGACCATGAAACCCATATAAATATCACATAACATATAAAGGTTACTTGGGACATAAACATACTTAAATAGAATATCAATATGGCTGACTGCCACACTCATCACTAAATGCAATATCCATACAGCTGACTTCCAAACTCAATTAAATGGAGTTTATAACATAACCACCGGTCCTGGTATTCACAACACCACCCGTCATTTGGTTTATCATGTAACAACCCGTCAAATGTCCAAATACCATTATAAAATCATAACACATAAATCAATTATAGGAAAGAAAACTTTTTGACCTTTCAATAACAATATATCAAATAAATATATTGGCATAACAAATCCATTATCAAAACTAATTTCAATACCAAAATACATAAAAGATTATATGGTTTTTATATTCTTTTAAAAAAACATTATGGCTTGTTGAGGAAGCCATAAATCAAATAATACTCGTGGCGGTGGAAATGTCGTTGTCACCACGTACATTAAAAGAAACATATTTTTGGTAGTTTAGTAAAACACTTCGTAGAGAAAAGATTACGTTTGAATAAAAGTAAATGTAAAAGGGGTTTATACACCATATAATATAAAGTTCTGTATAAAACAAAATATGCCTCAATGAAAGAGATTGAGACGATGTCCCCTACCTCTTGTCCGACTTGAATAGATCATTGTATTATATCATGAATAATAAACTAGAGTTATTATACAATTTCTTAAGAACCTTTTTAAGGTTATTTATTCCTTTTATATCCTTTATTACCGTGTTACGAACATTATGTAATCATTTATGTTAATAACAGTTGTTCTGTCGATCTTTGGTACTTGAGTCAATAATAAACTTCTTATAATTAAAAGTTCTTCATGTGGTAAAATATCCATTATCTCCAAAATTATATTCATGATCGAAAAATCATAAATATCATATATATCCTTTATGTACATTCATTTATAATATTATATACATTTAGAGGTATGAAATGAAATCCGCCGTTCATGGAGACGGTAAGCCGTACATAAGCGAGAATTCTTCTTTCATTTATATTTCATATTTAATTGAATGAAATCATGAAGATATAAATTTATATAATAATTACAATATAATATTATATATAATATCATTATCTCCATCCTTTATACAACCCACTTATGGAATTAACGATTCAAAACACTTTGAGGGGGTGGTGGTCCGCACTTCCTAAAATGAAATTATTGCGTTTACCTATAATGGAAACCATAATGATATGACCTGAATGAAAAATAAATAAGGATAAGGAAAAAATTAGAATAATATATATCATATATAAATATAGTGACATCTTAATGTCCACTATGAAAGGTGTTAAAAGAATAATGAAAAATCATTGTTTTGTGAGGCAGTAATTCGCTACCCACAGAAACAATATGTTCTTTAACCATTAGACGTAGGTGTGTGTAAGTGTAAATAAAATAGATCTTATAACAACTTAATAGTATATTCAGGATACTTTTTTTGTTATGTAATCAATGTATAATAATTTTAGGGGGAGTGATGAATGGAAATAAATGAACGAAACTCGAGATAATACATTACCTCTAAATCAGGTAACTTTTTTTGATTTGAGCCAAAGAATTCTTTGGGGAGACTTATGCCAAAAGTGAGACTTATAAGAGTAATAATGGGATGTGGAGATATAATATGAGAAGAGTTTGGTTGATCCAAAGGCTTGGTAGGTGTATGTAAGGGGTTAGAGTTGGGGGCCTTTTATAAGAGGGAGAAGGGTTACTTTTGGAATGTCTTGCAATGTTACATTATTATAATATTAATTTCAGATTTTAAGGGTCCCAAAATGATACATTTCAAGGATAAGGTGATAAGGGTTTGAAATAAACCCATAAAATAAGTTTTATACAAGTTTATGTCTTAGATTTTACCTTATCATTTCATTTTATTTAAATCGTTAATTAATGAGGTAATCACTGCATCATCATGGTGTCATAAATAAATTTATTTATATAATGTCTAAAAATTATAAAACAAATACCTCGATGTAGGAAAATTATTTATCTTTCTAATTAATATTTATAGTGAAAAAATATAACTTGTATAACCCCATGTAAAAATTGGATTATTAAAAAAATACAAGTTCGTGACATTATTATTTTTACATTAAATAGAAGGTATTGATGTCATTATCTTACCCATGTGGCTCCATGGGGTACAAAAAATAGACCCATAGATTGTAATGGTCGCAAATGACTCATCCAATAAGTGTAGGACATGTGTAAAGATAATGTAATATTATAATAACAATATATTTACCTTAAATTACACTAATTACATTTAATCGTGATTAATAAAACGTAAAAGTTAATATTCACTAAAAATTATTTTCACCCAATTGGACCAAATTTTATGTAATAATGATAAAAATGTATTTTTTATTTTTTAAATTCATTTCAAAGATGTTCTAAAGTTTCATTTAAATGAAAAATCAGTTTGTTAACTACCAGTTAGTGGTTTCACTATTCATAAAAAAATTATGAATTTCAGAAAAATAACAAAACATTTCCCAAAGCTATATTTGATATTCCACATTGAAAAATGATGTCTATTTTACATAATCCAATATATATATGTTTCATTTGTTAATTTAATAATTAACTCCCATTTTCAAAATAAATAGCGTGTTTTTAACAATCAATATATAACAAAAAATTGACACTTGTTTATGTCCAATTTCAAAGTTAAATTAATTCCAAAGTCCACCATTGGATAAAATGGTAAAAATATATTATAATTGAACATTATAAACAATTAAAAAGATAATCTATCCATATAAATAAATTAGACTAAAATGTGGTTTTGAATTAAAATACATCATTTTTCACTATTCATTAAAAAATGAACATTATCCAAAAAATTCCCAAAATTTATCCAAAGTAAATTTAAATGTCCTAGTTCTAAGGAATAAGTTTCTTTTGACCAATAGAGCCTATAAAATTGTAAAAAGTTAGATTTAATAAATGTTTTCATCAAAAGGCAGAAAAACAATCTTTTAAAAAATATTAGAGTATTATATTCTTGAGATTGGATTTATTATCATTTTACGCCTCTAAAACAATATCTAATTCATAAATAGACATATATATGAAAAAAATAATATTATTTACTTACATGAGTTGTTACATCCTTCCCTCCTTTGGGGAATTGCGTCCTGGCAATTTTATTCACTTATCAATTATGTGGTTGTATTTCACCCTCATATAATTTTCATATTCACAAGTTGCATCTTCAAACATATTGTTTTTACACAAAACCATTACCTGGTGAATTACTTTATTCCCCGACACTTGCTCTCTATGGTCAATAATCTGGACCGATTGTTCCTCTTAAGATAGATTCTGTTCCATCTGAACTACCTCTGGACTCAAAACATGAGATGGATCTGGAATATACTTTCTTCAACATTGAAAAATGAAAAACAATATGTACCTAAGATTAAATCAGAGGTAAAGCCACTCGGTACATAATTGATCCAACTATCTCTAGAATTTTATAGGTTCCAATGAACCTTGGACTCATCCTTCATTTCTTACCAAATCGAATCACACTTTTCCATGGTGACACTTTGAGGAAGACATGATCACTTAACTCAAAAGAGATATCCTTCCTCCTTTTGGCCGCATAACTATTCTACCTGCTCTGAGATGTTCTCATGTGTTTATGTATCAAATGATTGTTTTCTTCCATCTCTTCTACCGATTCTGGTCCCATCAGCTACCTTTCCCATACTTCATCTAAAAAATATAGAGTTCGACATTTTTTTCCATATAATTCCTCAAACAGAGCCATGTCTATATTGGAATGAAAATTATTATTATAAGAAAACACATCCAATGAAAGACTGTGGTCCCAAATTCACTGATAATCCATCAAACAAGAACGTATCATATCCTCTAATTTCGGAATTGTTCGTTCTAACTGCCCATCTTATTGAGGAAGAAATGATGTACTAAAATTTAATTCAGTTCCCAACAAATTCTGAAGGCCTTTCCAAAAGTTCTAAGTGATCCTGAGATTACAATCAGATACAATGGTGAGGGTAACTCTGTGTAACTGGAAAATCTCATTAATATAAAATCGAGAAATTGGATCTAGGGAAACATTATCTCGTATAGCAAAGAAAGGATGAGACATTGTCAAGAGATCAACTATAACACAGATTTCATTATTAACTCATGGTGTCTTCAGTAATCCCACAACGAAGACCATGGATATATTCTCTCATTTCCAATCTGGAACTGGTAATGGCAGAAGTATTTGTTTCGGTAACTTCTGCTCTTCCTTAACATGTTGACAATTTAAACACTTCATAGTAAAATCAGCAGTATCTATTTTTATTCCATCGCACAAGTAATACTTATGAAGATCACTATACAACTTTGTACTGCCTGGATGAACTGAAAATGGAGAACTATGAGCTTCACATAACAACTCACTCTTCAACTGTGAATCACAAGGAACACAAAATATATTCCTAAATATCAAAACCCAATCCTCATCAATGTGAAATTGAGGAAACATACCCTTCTGAACAAACTCTACCTTTTTCTGCAATGCACTATCTTACTTCTGCACTTTCTGAATTCTGTTTGATAAAGAATATTTCACTGATACTTGAAAAAAACTAGACCAACTTCATTCACCAACGACTTCTGTTCCAAAATTCATCAAATCAAAATCCAAAGGATCTCATTCCAAACATATCAAGGTTAATGAAGCATTACTTTTTCGACTCAAATCATCATCCACATTATTTTCTTTTCTCGGATGGTAATGAATAGTATAATCATAATCCTTGATTAATTCCAGCCATCTCCTCTGGCTCATGTTCAATTATTTATGATTGAATATATACTTTAAACATATGTGATTGGTGTATATTTCACACTTTACTACATACAAATGATTTCTCCATGTTTTTAAAGAAAAAACAACAACAACTAATTCCAAATCATGTGTAGTGTAATTTAACTCATTAGTTTTCGAATGACGTGAAACAAAACCAATTACATGATCATTCTGCATTAAGACACAACCATGTCCATTCAAGGAATCATCACTGTAGATAACAAACTCACCATTAATGGAAGGTAGTTCCAAAACTGGAGCATTTACCAATATTGTTTTCAATTCATGAAAACAGTCATCACATTCTATTTTCCAAATGAACATATCACATTTTCGAGTTAACATAGTCATTGGACAAGATAACCATGAATAATACTCAAAAAACCTTATGCAATAACCTGCCATACCATGAAAACTATTGATCTAGCTTATATTTGTGGGTCTTGGGAATTCTTAAACAACTTTTTTTAGAAGGATAAATAGTTATTCCATTTTTTTAAACAATGTTACCATGGAATAAAATTTCTTGTACTCAAAACGCACACTTGATGAATTTTCCATGCAGTAGATTTTCATTTACGGTTTGCAAGATAACCCTAAAATGAATTTCATGTTAATCGTTACTTTTAGAAAAAAACCAAAATATCATCAATGCACACAACCACAAACATATCTAAGAACTCATGGAAGATTTTATTCATTACATCATTGAATATACCTGGTGCATTGGTTAACCCAAAAGGCATTACTACAAATTCATAATTGAAATATCTATTATGAAACACATTCTTCGTAACATATGCTTCTTTTACTTTCACATGATGGTATCCTGACCTCAAGTTAATCTTTGAAAAATACTGAGCTCCATGGAGCTTATCAATAAAATCATCGATATGAGGCAATGGATACTTGTTATTAACAATGATGTGATTCAATGACCTATAATCAATGAAATGTCTCATTGAACCATCTTTCTTTTTAACAAACAGGACAGGAGCACCCCATGATGATGGGCTATGTCAAATGAAGCCTTTATCAAATTACTCATGCCATTTCTTCTTTAACTCTAAAAGTTCAAATTGAGACATTTGATAAGGGGGTTTGGAAATTGGATTAGAATCAGGAACTTCGTCAATGGTAAATTCAACATCCCGATCATATATAATACAAGACAACTAATCAGAAAAAACATCAAAATACTCATTTAACACTGGCACATCCTTAATCTTAATAGTTACTTTGTTTTCAACAATATGTTAAAGATAAAATTCAATTCCATCTTTTACTAGTTTCTCAACGTCCTGATAGGTTATCAAAATCAAGGGTTCATTCTTGTACACAAATTGTAAATCATTCTGAAATGAAACCTATTTAGCTATGCAGTCAATAACAGCATGATAAACGGAAATCCTATCCATGCCCAAAATAACATCAAACTCAACTAGAGTAAAAACAAAAAGGTTTTTATATAGATTCTTTCCACACACAAGGACATTATAGTTCTTATGATTTCTTTTGGACTTAACATTTCATCCGGGTGTTTTTACCATAAGTTCTGAATTCATATTTTGAGATGGAATTACGAATTTACTAGAAATTTTCTTATAAATGTATGAATTTTTAGACCTTGAATCAAACTACACATTGGCATAATCTCAACAAACAAAAGTGTACCTAATAATACCAATCGAATTCCCAACATCTGATGATGTAGTTGCAATGTATTTCACCACCCATTTCCGCTTTTAGTCTAGTTGATATCCATCAGTTGAGTTATTTTCATTTCACTCATTTTCATAATGACCCATTTAATTACACATAAAACATCTTACCACTGGATTTTCATTGCTTTCTTGATCATATTCCTTACAGTTATGAGCAATGTGACACGACATACCACACTGAAAGCACTTTCCATTCTTGGATAATCCTTATCCAAGATGAATTTTACCACACATCTCACAGGATGGATATTTGGTTTTCATACCTCCAAGCTTCATTTATGAATTCTTTCCATTTTCCTGACAACTGGACATCTTATTCTATTGTTCATCAAATTACTCCTGATCATCGAAAAAATACATTTACACCTTCTTCGAACATCGAACAATTTTTTCATAACATTTGAACTCACGAGAGGCTAAATTACTTCAACAATTTGGATTTAACCTGAGTAAAAATTGTTGATTTTACTATCGATATCTCATATAAAATTAGGATCATAACGTGCCAGTAGAATGAAATTTGTTTCATAAGTAGCCACTGATTTATCCTCTTGCCTCTAATCTAGGAATTTATTTTCCATCCTATGACTACCACTTTTGGAAAATATTTTTCAAGAACCATACCTTTGAATTCCTCCCAGTCAATATCATCAATCTACCCACAATCAGTGATATTTTTCACCATCGACCACCACTAATCATCTTCACCTTCAAAATGGTAAACAACGAGACTAACCTTTTGATGTTCTAAACACCCCATGACATCAAAAATCTTCTATAGTGATTTAATCCATCCTTCGTCTATCACAAGGTCAGATGATCCCTTGAATGAAGTTGGATGTTGCCTCATTAAATTCTCTAATACTGACAACTTCCACTGTGGTTGATCTGGATGATCATGTGTATGGATACCACCACCATTTATAGCTTGAGTCAACTGTGCCATCATGAAAACAAACTGCTCAGTTATGATTCCGACCGTCTCATGTTACTGATTTGGATGTTAGTTTTCCTCCTGTTGTCGTCCCAATATAGCTTCCATGTTTCCTCTATGTCAAACCATTATGAACATAAAAATATCTTACATGAAGCAAAATGGTAATATTTAAATTCTATATCATTTAAATTATAACATTAATTATATTATGGACATGAATTTAACAATATTCTAACTCCTAATGTTGTCTAAACTGTCCTTTGATACCAACTATAAGGACACAACCTTAAAAAATTACATAATCTTTAATTAAATGAATAATTCACATGAGGATCTTTTTAGGTTTATAGTTTTAGAGAATTAGTCCATAACTATTACATTGCATCTCAAAAATAATAAGTAGATAGTCCAACTCAGTTACCAATTGTTTCACAAAATAAAAACTCTTGAAAAGAGTGTCACATCTAATTCCATGTTTAAGAGATAATGACTTTTCCTTGATCCCTTCCTTGACCATATTCCACTTTATGTCCTATGAAAAACTTTTCAAAAAATGTGGACTGAGTATATGAAGCTCATTAAGGGATACACAAAGAAGGAAAGTTGTTTTTTTAAACATCAAATAAATGATGAATACTTTATCATAAGTTATACTTTTATCCATTATGAATTAGTAAATAATCTTCACTAAATAAAATATCATTACGTACCCTTTTTAACCAATATATTACCATAAAACCCATATAATGAACACATAACAAATAAAGGTAACACGAGACATAAACATACTTAAATGGAACAACCGTACGATCGAATTCCACACTCATCAGTTTATGGAATATCCATACGACCGAATTCTATACTAAATTCATTGGAGGTTATAACGTAACCACCCATCCTTGTATTCACGGCACCACCTGTCATTTGGTTTATCACGTAACCACCCATCAAATTTCCAAGTACCATTATAAAATCATAACACATAATATAATTATAGGAACAAAAACATTTCTACATTTCAATCACAATATATCACATAAATATATTTACAAAACAAATACTTTATCAAAACCATTTTAAATACAAAAATACATAAAATATTATATGGTATTTATTTTCATTTAAAAAAACATTACGGCTTGTTGAGGAAGCCAAAAATAAAATAATTCTCGTGGCGGCGGAAAGGTCGTTGTCTGCACGTACGTTAAAAGAAACATACTTTTTGTCATTTAGTAAAATGCTTCATGGAAAAAAAGATTTCATTAGAAAAAAATTAAAAGTCAAAGGAGTTTATACAATGTATAAAATAAAGTTGTGTATAAAACAAAATATGCCTCAATAAAAGAGATTGAGACGAAGTCCCTTACCTTGTGTCCGACTTGACTCGATCGTTCATTAATCGCCTGAATAATATACTAGAGTTAATATATACTTTATATGAACCTATTTAAAGTTCATTATTCCTTTTATATCACATATTACCATATTATAAACATTATGTAATCATTTAAGTTAATAACGGTCGTTTTGTCGATCTTTGGTACTTGAGTCAATAATAAACTACTTATAAATACAAGTTTTTCATGTGGTAAAATATCCATTATCTATAGAATTATATTCATTATATAGATATCATATATATTCTATATATCCAGTATATATATGCATTTATAATATTACATAACATTTAGAGGAATGATATGAAATGCATCGTTAATGGATATGGTAAGCCGTATGTATGCGTGAACGCTACATTCATTTCTATTTCATATTTAGTGGAATGAAATCATAATGATATAAAGGTATATTATAATTCCAATATAAAATAATATATAATATCATTAACTCCATCCTTTATAAGTTCCGCATATGGAATTAACAATTAAAATCAATTTGAGGGGGTGGTAGTACGCTCTTCCTAAAATTAAATTATTGCGTTTACCCGTAATGGAAACAATAAATTTATGCCATAAAGGAAAAATAAAGATGCATAAGGAAAAAATAAACATAATAAATATCATATATAAATATAATGTCATCTTAATGACCACCATGAATGATGTTAATAGAATATTGGGCAATAATCGTTTCGTGAGGCAGTAATTCACCACCCACAAAAACATTATGTTATTTCACCATTAAACGGAGGTGTGTGTAAGTGTAAATCAAATACATCTCATAAAAAATCCTAGTATATTTAGGATACCGATTTTTTATGTAATCAATGAATAATAAGGTTAGGGGGAGTGACTAAGTAAAATAAAAGAAAAAACTTGAGAGAGGACATTACCTTTAAATCGGGTAACTCTTTTGGATTTTTGCGAAAGGCTTCCTTGGGAAGACTTCTACACAATGTGAGACTTCTAAGAGTAAGAGATGGATGTGGAGAGATAATATGAGCAGAGTTTGGTCGAGAAAAAGGCTTGAGAGGTGTGCGTAATGGGGTAGAGGTGGGGTCCTTTTATATGAGGGGGGAAGGTTACTTTTGGAATGTCATGAAGTGTTACTTTATTATAAAATTATTTATGGATTTAAAGGACCCACAATGATATATTTCTAGGATAAGGTGATAAGGGCTCGAAATACATCAATCCAATAGGTTTTATACATGTGTATGTCATATAATTTACATTATCTTGTCATTTTATTTAAACCATTCATTAATTAGGTACTCACTGCATCATCATGGTGTCATAAATAAATTTATTTATTTAATGTCTAAAATTTATAAAAAAATTCCATGATGTGTGAAATGTTTTTATCTTCATAATTAATATTTATTATCAAAAATATAACTTGTATAACCCCATGTCAAAATTGGTTTATTAAAATAATACATGTTTGTGACATTATTGTTTTTACTTTAACAAAAAGGTATTAATTTCATTATCATACCCAAGTTTCTCCATGGGGCCCCAAAAATAGACACTTGTATTTTAATGGTCGCACATGACTCATCTAATAAGTGTGGTACAAGTTTAATGGTAATATAATATTATTATAACAATATATTTACCTTAAATTACACTAATTACCTTTAATCATGATTAATAAAACATAAAAGTTATTATTCATTAAAATTTTTTTTCATCCCATTGAACCACATTTTACTTACTAATGACAACCGTTTATGATGTATTTTTGAAATTAAATTCACAGAAGGGGTAATGTTTCATTTAAAGGAATTTTTTTTAACTACCACTTAGTTGTTTCACTATTCATCAAAAATTAATGTTTTTCATAAAAATACCGAAAATTCACCCCAAGAGATATTTGATTTTACGAATTCAATAATGATGTCTATTTTACAAAAATCAAAATATATAAGTTTCATTAATTAATTTAATAACTAATTCCCACTGTCAAAACAATTATTGTGTTTTTAAGAAACAATATATATCAAAATATTGACACTTGTTTAGGTTCAATATCAAAGTGAAATTAATTTTAATATCCACCACTGGATAAAATTTTAAATATATATACTAATTTCACTTTAAAAAAAATTAAAAAGATATTATAACCATATAAATAAATTATATTAAAATTAGGTTTTGATTTAAAATACAACATTTTCACTATTCATTTAAAAAATGAACATTATCAGAAAAAAACCAGAAATTTATCCAAAGTAAATTTCAATGTCCCAATTCTATGTAATATTTTTATTTTAACAAATAGTTCTAATAAAATTTTCAAAAGTTATATTTAGAAAACGATTTCCATCAAAAGGAGGTAAAACAATCTTTTAAAAAATATGAGATTATTATATTCTTAAGATTGGATTTATTCTCATTTTAAGCCTCTAAAACACTATCCCATTCATAAATTGACATTGATATGAAAAACAATTATTTGTTACTTACTTGTTCATCCTTATTTTCTTCAATATCCCACATAATAAAACTTGATGATGTCAAGTTTGGAGATAATTGTACCTCTTGATCATCAACATTTCAACCAATATATATGTCATTGACATAGATATTTTCAATTAATTTACATGATATTAAACCAAATATGTCATGAAATACATTATTTGGGTTTGATCATAGATTTTGATACTGTAATCAATATCCTTCTACTATTTTATAGTATTTTTATACTTGATTATTTCAATATCACCATTTAAATTTTATTTTTATTCCATTTTCACTAACATATAATGGTGTGAATCATGTACCACTACATTGAATTTCATCACTTATCCATCAAAATTGAAATTTCATCATGTGTATATTCTAGCGCATCATTTATGTATAATAATTCCATAACATTAGTTCAATCATAATCATTTTCCACCAATTAATTATCTATTTCATTTGTGAGTACCTCCTAATTTAGGTCCAATAAATCCTCAATTTACTACACTTCATTATCCGCTGATATATAATATTCATGTTAAAAATATTCTGATTCTTAGATAATTGTTTTTGTGAATAGATATTTCCTATCACACCCATATAAAGTTTTCTAATGGGTTCTTTATCATTATTTTATTTTGAAAATTTATTTTGAAAAACAGAATAACAATTACCCACATTTTCACAATGAAAACAAGTATGTGAAGGATTTACATTGAATATATCTTTTATCCCTTTTATCGATTTAGGAAAATATAATCATTGACTCGTCAACATTTAAACATTTAGTAACATGATCTAAGGTTAGTTTTTTTAATCTCCTGTAATTCCACATCCTAATAATTAAACATTATTAAGAACACATTATCATTTTTTCTAATCTTATAGAAGAATAATGTGTTGTAAATAATATCCAACACCACCCATTTAGGGTCCTTATCTTCATTGACCATGAAATTATATTTGAAAAATGATGGTAATGTTATTAGGATCAATTTTATGATTTTGAAATAATCAATTAATTCATTGATTATTTACATTCCATAGATAATAATAATCACCTAATCAATGAATTTATCAATGAACTCATTCATATGCATTCATAAATTTTCATAATTATTCCATTTTAATATAAATTTATCCTCACATACCATGGAATCACCATAAAAAATGTTGAGTGGTTTCTTCAACATGCATTTGGAGAATTAAACTAACTTCAAGTTCAATTATACTTCATTGGATAATGATCCTACAATTTCATTGACTATTTTTCCATTGGTGTAAATCCCCCTTCAATATTTTTCTAATTACTCTCAACACATAATTCTAGATAAAATCCCATGCAATGTATATATGTATACATTTATTTCCAATGAAAAAACAGTAAAATTTATTTTTTTCTTCCATTTTTAGTAATTATTATCATAAGTGATTATAATTGTGTAGTGGGTGGTCGTAGTTGATGTCTCTTCAAAGAGAAAAAAGGTCACAAAAAATCTATATATTTGATAATACTTATTTTTCCCACAAAACTCAATACCCTGAGAGGGGGTGAATCGAGTTTTATAAATTTCATTATATAACCATCTCGAATGAGATAGTTTCACTATTACTATGAAGATTCTATCCCTAAAAATTGATATGATGTGATAAAGTTAATTAAATAGGGGCATAAATGATTTTACCAGGTTTATCCAAACTGGGCTAATCTAAGGAGCATAAAATGGTGATGTGATGATGTACCTAAAACATTATTAACATTAATTTGTTTACAATTTTAAGCATAAAAACTAACCATTTATTTTTATAACCATTACATGAAAATTGATAACTCACATGTATCCATAAAAGAAGGATCTAACCACTCCTCATATTCCTTGTATTATATTAAATGGATTGTATATAGAAATTAAACCAATTATTGTATATAAATTTTCTCTAGTTTCATCAATATGATGAACAACATGATCTTCCAGGTGTATATTCTCATGTATATCCCTTTTTTTCTCTCCTTTAACAATTTTCCTAGAATTCATCTATTTCTCTATTTTTCCTTCCAAAACATATATTATAAATCAATAACTTATTCATTAATGTTTATATGTTATAAGATCCACTATATTCATCTTCTTTTTAATAAATATATCTTATCAATTTTTGGAATCCTTCTACCGTATCCATGCATTTTTTAGAAAACGTTTGATATAATTCTTATAACGTCTGTTATAGGGTTGTTTAAACTTATTTTATGTTCACACATTTCATCTTATTTTAATTTTTCCCTAGTTATAGAATTGACTAGTTCATAGTTTCACTCATTATCCATAGTTTTATTCTCATTAAATTTTGAAACCATGAATTAGAAAAACTTCCATCATAAAAAACTACCATGTAAAACCACCTCCCTTCAATAATATGGTCACCTGATTTCCGAAAATATTATCACCTATAAATCGGTTCTCTACGGAATGATCCAACTCTATATAGTAGACACCATAGAAATAAATAACAACAAAA
The DNA here is from genome assembly GCA_963277665.1 of Viscum album. NCBI lineage: Eukaryota > Viridiplantae > Streptophyta > Magnoliopsida > Santalales > Viscaceae > Viscum > Viscum album. The sequence goes on from OY728162.1 coordinate 767,911,948, forward strand.
AACCCACCTAAATGAAGTCATCTCATGTCCATACCTCTCACATAATACCTCATTTATTTCCAGTTTGAAAAATGAAATTAATTTCTCTTAGAATTCAATCCTCATCTAATTAATCATTAATTTTAAGGGATTTTTCTATAATTTCATATGTATTTCCCCTGATTACATGAAATATGATCCCATGGTGTGACATAATAAAGTGTATTAAAATATCTAAAGTCATAATTCACCTAAGGTCCCATAATAATGTGAATATTACAGATGATGCCAATGTTCAGTGTTGGATCCTCTACCATGGATGGGTAAAAATGTTACCAGATATTTCATGGAGTGTCTCATTTTATTTACCTTAATGAAAAAGACTAAAACTCAATTTATGTATTCAATGTGACTTTTGCAGTATTTTAAAACCCTTTCATATAAAAATAACTCTGAAATTTTTAATTTTACTTCAAAAAAATACATCATGACATGATCATTGTTGTCACGGTGTGACTTTTGACCATTATAAAGAAAATGTTAAATATTCTTCCAAAACACTTCTATTATTTCTCTATGAATTTGTCAAAAAAATTTGATGTATTCCAACATCCATTTAAAAAACATTACATAACATACTTCATTGATGATTATTCTAGTAGTTTTATATTTGATGTGGCTTTTGGATGTTATATGTGCAACTGAGATCAATAGAAATTCGTAGAAGATATGATGATAATTGGATATATCTAGTTTAGTTGGGTGGCCTTTATATTATCATGTCAATTTATTCTTTTTATTACGATATGGTTATTTTGATCATTATTAATCTTTTTGTAAAATTTATGATTTGTATTGTTCTCCTATTATATGATGGGATAATCTCGGATAGACTAATATTATTCATGTATCAATGAGGTTTCTAAAGTGATCGTTTCTGTTTCCCTTGTTTAATGATTGATGGGATTCCATTTTCTAAATTTTTTTATTGAAGTGAGTGTTTTTGAATGGTTTTTCCAAAAAACTGATTTCCTTTTAGAAGATATTATTGTGGGATTTTTATTACGGGGGCTATTTTGGGAAAAATGAATTGTGGTTCGTTTTTCAAATATTATAGATTTTTGTGTTTTATATTTTAATATAGATAAATGAGGATATTGACTTGGTTTTAAAAAGTAATTCCAATTGTTCTTTTTTAATAAATTTTATTCTCTAATTTACCTCATGTGGACGACACCCTTTTTATTAATGAATTTATGATTTTATATGAATATATTTTATGGATAAACATATGTTATCCAATGTTTTCTGATACAATAGTAACCATAGGAGAATTAATAACTCATAAAAAGAGTTTATTGGACTATGTTGATATTTTCATTAATATTCCATGGGGAATATGTCTATAAAACCTTAGAATACATATTAATTTTTATGATTATATAATTGTGAATAATTGATGGGTGGGTTTTTCATCGTTGTTTTTTGGGAAATCCTTCACTTGTTTAGGATGATGGGTGGTCGTACTATGTTCCTTATAAGGTTTCCTTCAGATTTGACCTCAACAGAAGATGTTGAGTTACTCCCAACGTTCTATTTTTTCTATATTAATATAGTTTCTTGGGTTTTGATACGTGAGGTATAAGATCCTTGTTCTATATCTAATGTATAATTGATGGAATTAATGGTACATTCATTATTTGGTAATCATGGATAAAAATACCTTATAACATGTATGAGATAATGTGATTGGTCACATAGATTAATTGGCATTGAGACTTTTGTGGAATATCTATTGATAACATTTAGGTACCTATGGTTGGTGCTAACATGGAAGATCGTGAAGAGAAATTTTATGTTTTAGGAACTTATGTATTAATGTTTCATTATTGTGTATTCTATTTATTTTCACAATTAAGATACAAAATATTCCTGATATTATCTCCCCCATATGAATTGAGATGTATAGAAATGGAGAAATTGGAACTATTAAAGATGGTGATCAAATATTGTTAGACGATGGAAGGCTATGTGGGATATATCTGAATTAAATCTTCCCTATTACCCATGTGAGGTCAGGACATAGCCATAAGACATACTACTTAACATTGATTGTTTTTTTGTATGATCTATGTGATTGGGATTTATATGAAGATTTGTTTCCGAATGGATCAAGATCTATCATCAGTTTGGTCTTTTTATATATGTGATCAATCCCATAATGATATAAGGGTATTATGGTATAAGATACATAAATAATTGGCATGATGAGTTGAGAATGTTGTGAAAGTTGGTTTTTGTTATTTCATGTGGTTGGATCCCATTGCATTTATTGTGACTGTTTAATTATGGGATTAATATTTAGTGTTATTTTATTCTTTGGGACCTCTTTTCCTGATCATTTTTTTCACATGAGATTGATTATTTTTCCCTCTATTATTTAATATTTTATAAATATTTGTTTTATCTTTATATCCTGTTATATTGTGGGTTTTCTATTTTTTATGGATAGAGGGATGACTATTGGGTTAGGTGGGACTTTGAAAAGAGACCCTGGTAGAAATAGTGAGACCTCATTATGGTAATAACTATTCTCAATAGTTCAATTTTGTATACATTATGTTTGTCAGAGTGGATACTCAAGAGGGGGGGAGGGTGAATTGAGATACAATTATAATTTCTGTTAAAAATATTTATATTAAATTCCCCCTATTTAATAAAAGATAAACTGTAGTGAATATATACAGATTGTAAAAGTTTAATTAGTTTCCCAAATATTGATTAGGTCTATGTTATTTTAATCAAAAGATCAAATTAACTTTTGAAACTAACTTACTAGTTCACAATAAGTATAAACACATTCTTATTTATCTATCCAAGTAACTTTAAAACAAAATGTATTTCAATATAATTAGCAGCAGAATCGAAAATATATATAATATACTATATATTTAAACTACGATGCACAGTAGATGTAACCAAGAGGTTCAGTCTCAAGATGAGACATAGTCCTCTGAAAAAATTTATATAAATTTGATCCACACCCTATATCGGGGTAAAAAAATTTAATGACTATCTAGGTACTACGACCTCTACCACAATTTTTGGCGGGAAAACAAATCAACAGCACACTGGTTGTCGAGGTCTTAATTTACATCTTCCCCAATTCAAAATGGAAAATAGTAATGTGTATGAAGATTGGAGTGAGAATTCTGTATCCCCTAGTTCAGTCTAAGTGTCACTGTGTAAATAAAACACACACTGCTCAAAAAGTAAATGAATGAAACACAGTTGAGCTAAATAGATAGATATGAGTTAAGAGTGCTCTGTGTGTTTTGAGTAAATTTCTGGACTCCATGGATTGATGTAAATGAAGCTCTAAGTCCTTCTGGGTTGTTGTCTGAAAAACAGAGGGTCATTTTCTTTAAGTTCAGTTTGATCAGCTTGAGTGCATGGAGAGATCATTGTAGTTCTTCACACCTTGACTAAGGTGCAGCTTGTGTTCGTCTCTATAATGAATGGCTTCTTGTTTGTCAAGTGTTATTCGAATATGGAAGTAGTCTTTCTGTATGCACCACTTTCCAAGGGTATTCAACCCTTTCATTTCCACACACTTCACGTGCGTTCTTAGTTACTTTCTATCTGGCCTTTTTTCCTTCCTTTCATAACATTCAGCACCGGTAAAAGAAAATGATTACCTATTTATAGGTACGATGTACGGTTCCATGACATGCCAACAACTGTCATTAAATAACATTTATTTCATTAAAATCATAAAATGTTACTGTTTTTTAATTAATAAATAATATTGATATTATAGAGTTTGACTGGATAGTCATTCATCAGTATCCTTCTGTCGATAGATGTGTATCAGTGGAGTTTGTATAGCCGTGACCTCTTATCGGTACCTATTATTCCTTTTACCAGTAGCTCCTTGTATCGGTAGCTGTTACTCCATGGATCAATATCTCTATGTACCGGTGACTCCATCTATCAGTAGCATGTTTTTTCTAGCAGTAACTCGCTTGTATTGGTAGGTTGGTGTATCAGTGACTATTTGTATCGGTGAACATTGTATTGGTTTCTCTGTTCTGTACTAGTGAAGTGTATATTGGTAGACTTATTCATACCAGTAGACTTGTTCTATCGGTAGCTCATCTCCTATCGATAGATCTCTATATCAGTGGACTTGAGCTATCAATGGCTTGTGCTTACTGGTGGACTTATACATACCGGTTGCTATATGTATTGGTGAACATTGCTTATCAGTGACTATTTCTATCAGTAGACTAAGTACCAGTAGATCTGTATCAGTATCTATAAGCATATCGGTGACATATCACTTATCTACTTTATGAAAAACATATTTGATTGAGTTAAAATTATTTCAAAAGTCACATAAACATAGATAAAATTTGATTCAAACATTTCATTGATTATATTAATATTATTATCAAATATAATGTCATAGATTAAAATATTTAATATATAGAGAAAATTTATTTGGGATTATTAAAGTATGTGAAAGCATAACTGGGGTTATCAAAATAGGTGAGGTCGACAATCTCCCCCTTTTTTGTAATAACAACTTATGATATTATAGTCCCAATATAATTGGTAATGTATCAGCGGATTGTGCATTAGATCGAATTGTATTACAGAAAAAAATGTTTTATAAAGAATATATAGCAAATAAAAAATATAACAAATGGATCAGAGGAATATGAATTAAGCTTATAGAGAAAATTGTCTGAGAGAAAACTACGTATTATAAAACATATATAGAAATGGTAAAATTTAATAAATACATCAGAGGAAAATGAATTTAGTTCATAAAAGATAGTATTTTTTCCATTTTTCATATCCCATATATGTTTCCCTTAGATAATATTTCTCCCCCCTTGTGATAATCAAAAAGTGGGACAAGAAAGAAAAACACATGAGAAGAGAAGTAACATTTGGTAAAAGAAATTAGGATCCTATATACTTCTTAGTGAAAACAGATACAATGAAATAAAAAAATAAATACATGTGATTACTATAATAAAATCATATCCACTGATCAATGCACATCCTCAACATGATATTTCCCCTTGGGATCAGAAGAGGAGTCAAGTGAGGTGGATGCAGGTGAAGGCTTAGGAACTATTGAGATTATCAGAGGTGGAATAGCTACTGAAACTGTTCCTGGCCGGTACTGTGTACCTCTCTGAGTGATCATAGGAGTAAGGCATCGGATAGCTTGGGCTAGATTCATCTGAACATGAGAAGTAGTAGAGGTAGAGGCATGTAATGCTAGAGGTACAATCACATTGCTAGGATTGACATGCAAGAATGGAAATAAGATATTTCTAAAATCCATAATTATTCATCCTCCTCATTCCATGGAAGAGATGAAATCACCCTTATTTTCCATGAATTTGACCAAGGCTGGAGTCAGTTCCCTTAGCTTGCATACTTGATCCCTGAAGGATTGATTGACTGGTGGTAGCTTTATGTTTTCTAACATATGCTTGAAATGATTATTGAGATGATGCCTGGTGTAAACCCTTTGGAAATAATAATCTACCTTGCCTTTCACCTCGTTTTGAGAAGCATAAGCTTCTCTCATATAGTCTCGAAAAATCGTTATTATATCTTTAGTGGTATCTCGAGTAGAATTCACCACATTGGTCAGATCTCCTGAGTCCACAGAGCCATTTTTTTATGATGAACCAAGATCCTCCTTCATCATAGCTCTAATATGATCTAAATCAACTGAAGGTTTGGAAGCAAGAGACCAAATAGAGAAGGTTACTGTTTCCATGAAGTTTTTGTTCAACCCACTGATAAGATTTTTCACATGACAATCCTAGGTGCTGACATGATGTTTCATGGAGGTTTCTAATCACTCAAAGACTTATCGCATCTGGATCACAACACTTTTGACATATGCTAAGTCCTTGTTTTCTTGAGTTCTAGAACCAATATAATATTATAAAGAGATAACAATATTTTTTATAACATCCAGATCCACTTCCAAGCTAGAAATCTGATTCTGGAAAGTTGTAACTTCATCCACTTTCTCTGCCACAATGGTAGAGACATTACTACCAAGAGAGAGTTCAAAGTTCATTTCCAAATTACTCATATCTTAAAAAAACAGATCTTTAACATGGAAACAGAGGCACTAAAAGACTCTTTCATCTCATTCTTTAAGGAAACAGGATCAATACTGATGATCATATCAACAGGTACAACCACAAAAGGTGCCCTTTCAGATACTATACTGTCCATAGAGTCATTCATAATCGGTTGAATATATGACACTAGTTAAGAATATATTTTCCTTATTTCTTCCAAAAAATTGTTTTTGAGATTGGACTTGAGCATATCCATATCATGCATTCTGAACACATCTTTAGGTAGCAACTCAGTCTGAATATCATAATAGATTTTTGGTCATTTGAGGGATGTCTCATTATCAGAATCTTTATAATCCAATCCAAAAACAACAAAACTTGTGTCTTCTGTCCAATCCTCAATTTCAACTACCACTAAAACACTACCAAACCTGATTAGATGCTCCCCCTAAACATGGGCATTTCTTGTTCACCAACAACTTTCTCAGCAGGTCTTTCTTCCTTAGAAGAATCTTCTAAAATCAACTCCATCTCTACAACATCAAGAGGATCCTATGGATTAGGCACATATCCTTTCTTCTCACCCACTTTATCCTTAACATGCAGAAATGAGCTTCCTATCAATGGACTCATATTTAAGTAGACAGAATCAGAGGCTTCCGATTCATTCTCTCTTTCTTCTTCATTCTAAGGGGCTAGCTGGTCTTCCCCATCAACAAGTGTTTCTTCTTCTAATAATGTTTCCTTTCCCGAAGATATAATATCAACAACAGGACTTCGGGGCATGTCCGGAACCCTTCCATCAGCCAAAAAAGACTCCTATTCATCATTCTCATCATTGTACTTGGGTTCATCATCATTGCATCCTAGACCTAGATCCCTTAAATCCTCAGGCCTTGAAGGATGATCCTCAAGATTGAATTTATCATATAGCTTCTTATCATCATTAACCCATTCTCTTCTTCATGGATTTCAGTTTATCTTCATTTATTTGAAAATAGTTCTTATGATACAAAAATTATTCCTTAATACCATTGTCACATCTTGAGACTCAGCTACCCCCTTTACATTAATCATAACAGAAATCAACTTAGCCAAGAATAAGTCATTGGTCTTTGATTTTGTCCTAGTCATATCCTCCATTTGAATCATTAGATGCCTGCAAAGATTCACATTCACACCATATCTTAAATGATTCAATAGATAGATATCTTGATATCTTAAATTTACAAAGTCCCCCCACCTTGGAATTAAAACCTGATGAACATTCTTGAACAATAATCTATTCTCTCCATCCATTTCAGCAGCCACCACATGTCTTTTCTTTCCACTACCGGTCAGTTCCTAAAACACAATCTCATAATCATGTATGTCACTTATAGGTGGTACAGATTTTGAAAAATATCAAGACACACCTTCATGTGGCACCGTCAGGCATTAAGTCCACTCAATAGATGAAAAAGATATTTCCTTTCCATTCACATGTGAAATCATTCAATTCTCATTTATTGATTTCTCAAATATAACAAACTCAAGGAACAGTTTCACCAGCATTGGATAGTAGGGGACATTGTTGTTTGAAAATCATTCTACCAATTCTGACCATCCATCACCTTGAGAACTAACGATCTACTAGGAAACAACCATTCCATGCAAAGATCTTTTTCGATCACAATAACTCAATTTTGTAAATGAAGGTTCACTGGTTTCCTTCTTGACCTTGTTCTACCAATACTACTACTTACTTCCTGGTCTGTCTTCTGCTTCTTCGCATTCGGCTCATCAATATCATCTCTAATAGTAGGGAGTTCATTTTTTTCCATCTATGGTTTGAGTAACTTAGGGATTTCAAGAGATTTGGGAGCTAAGGATTGAGGGAAAAGGGTTTGATGTGGATCAAAAAGTTACTAAGAATTAGTTGTATCGTTTAGGAATCATAAATAATTAAAATATAAAAAGTAAAGTATAAACGATACAGATTATAGTGGTAGAAAGATGTTTAAAATAGTGAATACTTATTAGTAGGGAATCACATCAGTGAGGTACATCTGTGAGGTATCACATCGGTTAGGTACATCGGTGAGGTATCACATCGGTGAGGTACATCGGTGAGGTATCACATCGGTGAGGTAGATCGGTGAGGTTTTACATCGGTGAGGTATAAAAATGGTGAAGTACATCAGTGAGTTATCATATCGGTGAAGTATCACATCGGTGAGGTATCTATCGGTCAAGGATAATCATTCATAACTCATGTATAATGTAAATTTACCTAACTGTACTTAAAGGTTTGGTGAAAATGTCAGCTAATTGATGTTCAATACCTATAAATTCAAGTGTTATATCACCTTTTGGGTAGTTATCACTCATAAATTGGTACCATTCATCAATGTGTTTTTTCATAGAGTGAGACACAGTATTCATTGAAATCTTAATTTCACTAGTGTTACCAAAGTTAATAGAAACATGATTAAAATCATATCCATAGTCCAAAAGACTGTGTTTCATCCATAGAATTTGTGCACAGCAGCTACCAGTAGCTATATAATTTTCTTCGGCAGTATACAAGGCAACCGAGTTATGTTTCATACTACACCATGATACTAATGACTTACCTAGAATATGAAATGTTCCAGATGTGTTTTTTTCTATCTAACATGCAACCAGCAATGTCATCGTCTGAATAACTCATTAATTCAAAGGATTTTCATTTTGGATAAAAAAACCCAAATTTTTATTATGATTAATATACTTAAAAATTCTTTTAATTGAAAGTAAATGTGATTCATTAGGATTATCTTGAAATCTTGTACACATGCACACACTAAACATAATATCTTGTTAACTAGCAGTAAGGAAAAGTAATCTTCCAATCATACCTCTATAATTTGTTTGATCCACTGGTTTCCCAGTTTCATTTGCATCTAATTTACAGAAAGTAATCATAAGAGTATCACTTTCTTAAATAATATCCTAACAAAAACATTTAAAATGATCCTTTGTATATTTAGTTTGATTGAAAACAATAAAAATTTCATTTGGAAAAATTGAAATCCAAGAAAATATTTGAGTTCTCCCATTAAACTCATTTCAAATACATTTTTCATACGCTTTGAAAAATCAGTACATAATGAATGTTTTGAAGATCAAAAAACAATGTCATCAACATAGATTTGTACTATCAAATTATCATTATAAATTCTTTTAATAAAAAGAGTTTTATCATAAATCCCTTCAGTAAAATCGTTTGAAATAAGTAAATTACTAAGTATGTCATACCAAGCTCTTGGAGCTTGTTTTAAACCATATAATGCTTTAGAATGTTTAAAAACCTGTTTTTGGAAATGGGGATTTTTAAATCCAGGTGGTTGTTCAACAAATACATCTTCAATTATAAAACCATTTAGAAAAACACTTTTAATATCCATTTGATATAACATGAAATTTTGATGAGCAACAAAAAAAGTAGATTACTAATAGATTCTAATATAGCTATAGTTGAAATTGTTTCCTCATAGTCTATTCCTTCTTCTTGACAACACCATTATGCAACTAGCCTTGTTATTTTTTCTAAGTATATTTCCTGAATCATCAACTTTATTTCTAAAATCCCATTTAGTGTGTATGGTCAACGTGTCCTTAGGTCTGACTACTAATTCCCAGAAATTTTTTCTTCCAAATTGATTTAGTTCTCCATTCATAGCTACTACCCAAAATTCATCATTGATTACATCATTGAAATTTTTAGTTTCTAACTGTGAAGGAAAAGCATTATGATCAACCTGGTATCTTAAAGAATCTCTCTTCTATGTCCCTCTATCATGATTACCAACAACAACATCTAATGGATGATTCATTAGAATCCTAGTTGATCTAGTAAAGGTAGGACTAGAAATGTTAGGCTCTTATCTAAGTCCGGGTTCTATAGAAGTATATTCTGGATTAGGTACCGAACTAAATGTCTTTACTACATGATCATTGGTTTTATCCTTATGGTCCAGAATAGATATATTTTCTTCATGATTTTCAAGAGAAGTCATAGGTTCATGTGGATTAGTTTCATCATACGTTAAATGAATAGATTCTTCAACACATTTGGTTATTTATTAATGACTATATAGTCTTTTATACTTAGATAATAACCAATAAAAATTCCTTCATCACTTTTTGGTCCAAACATGTCATTATTATCCTTTATATTTAGAATAGTGACTTTGAAACCAAAAACTATAAAGTATATAACATTAGGTTTCCTATTATTCCACAAATCAAAAGGGGTCTTTTTTAAAACAGGTCTAATCAAGAATATATTGATAATACAACAAGATGTATTTAAAGCATCAGTCCAAAAATAAATTGGTAGGTCATACTAACTATGCATAGTTCTTTCAATCTCTTGAAGGGTTCTATTTCTCTTTTCTACTACAACATTCTACAGAGGTGTCCTAGGGGAAGAAAGGTTGTGACTATAGACACTGTGTGAGAAATAAGATTCAAACACATGTCTTTCATACTCATGACCATGGTCACTTCTCATGGTCTTAATCTTATGTCCACTTAGGTTTTCTACAGTCATATAGATTTTAATAAAGTAAGAACAAGATTAACTTTTGTGAGCTACGATGTATACCCAAGTATATCTAGAAAAGTAATCTACTAAGATATAGACATAGTTCTTCCCATTTAAACAAGAAAATCTAGAAGGTCAAAACAAATCCATGTGAACCAACTCGAGAGGTTGATAATTTCAAACTTCATTCTTTGATTTAAAAGAAACATTATGTTGCTTTCCCTTTTGAAAAGGATTAAAAACATTTTCTGAAGGGAATTCAAGTTTGGGTAGGCCTCTAACTATGTTCTTCCTAGTTAGTTTTCTATGTTAATGAATGTTGCAGTGTCCTAATATTCTGTTCCACAACCAAGACTCTTTATGAAAATAATTTAAACAAGTAACATTTTTCTGGGTTAAAGAATTTAAATCAACTTCATATACCTTTTCATTTCATAATGAAGAGAATACTAAAACATTTTTGGAATTAAAAACATTAAAAGAATCATTTTCATATTTAACATTAAAACCATTATCAAATAAATGAGAAATACTCAACAGATTATATTTATGTCCATCAAAAAATAAAACTTTTGAAATTAAAACTGAATCAGTGTACCAATTTGGCCTAGGCTGATGACCTTTCCTTTAGAGTTATCACCAAATGTGACATGGCCTCCAAAACATTGATTAAACTTTTGAAGAATGAGTAATCTCTAATCAAATTCCTTGAACATCCACTATCTAATTACCATACCAAATTATGAGAAATCATTAAGCACGATTCCTAAAAAATATGTTTAGATGGAAAATGATTTTGGTACCCAGAACATCATGTGTCCAGACAGGTTAGCAAGAAATGACTTAGGTACCAAGATTTGTATTATGGGTCTCAAATAACATACAAAATCAATATATTTTGAAAGATAAACATTATTTGATCAATAAATATATGAATAACTATTTGAAGTATACAAATATCCAGAACTAGAACTACAATCATTCTGTCCAGATTTAGAAATTAGTCTAGTTTTAGTAAACTATCTCTATCCAGGATAATAGCCTATTCCGGTTGTATATTTTGGTACCACTTGATTTCCTTGAATTTAAGTAATTGAATCTTTCCCATTTGGGAATTTTTCTAATTCATTCTTTTGTTTCTCATTATAAATTTCCAGTTCAATATTTTCTTTTAACCGTTGAGAATTTTTTTCCTTTTCAATCTCAAGGGAAAATTTAACACTTTTAGATAAATCATGTTTTTTCTTTTGATGATTTGTACTTTTCCTTAATTTCATTATAGGTCTCTTATAGGATATTACAATATTCAACTAACTCTTCACTATACATATTTTTATATTTAGAATTAGAATCATAGTCAACTCCAAGAATAATATGAATTTAATGTAGGTGTGTCCAGTGTTACCTCAGATGTGTTTTTCATAAAACGCATGTTAGCACGATTCTTTTTAGAGTAATAAACATCAGATTTACTTGTGATGTACTCTGAAGCACTCCATATAGCTTTAATAGTTTTCTTTTACTTATTTTTATTTTAGTTATATTTCTTTTTGAACTTCAATTTTGAACAATATTCTTTTAGATTTCCTTTACTTTTGCATTCGTAGCAGACACTTTCATCACTTTTATCATAATTATTCTCGTCCTTCTTCCATGGACCTTTTGTATCATATTTTCTGTTGTAATTTAAATTTCTAAATAATTTTTTCTTCCTGTATAATTTATTGAATCTTCTACATATTTTATCCATCTCAGCATCACTGTCAGAATCTGATGTTTCACTTGTTGAGCTTTCAGTACGTATGTGAAATTTCTCCTTGTCTTTGTTCTTCTAAGTAGATGTATTTAAGGCTACTGACTTCTTCCATTGTTCATCATCTTCTTCCATGTTGAGCTTCAGTTCTTCCTCATACATCATTAGATTACAAATTAATTCCTTAATAGGTAGTGAACTTATATCACACTATTCTATTATAGAGAATGATGTGCCTCTCTCTCTTTCTGGAAAACATCTTAGTATTCTCATGATTTGTTCCTTTGACAGAAAAGCATTACCATGAGATCTCATAGTGTTGAAAATCTCATTGAACCTGATATACATGTTAGGAATGGATTCATCAGGCATCATTTTCAAATTATAATATTTGATATTATATGTATTCAATTTAATTTCATTGGCATTGGATGTTTCCTCATGGGAAATAGCTAATGTGTCCCAGATTTCATAAGCAGTTTTACAAGAAGATATGTGATTGTATTCATTATCTCCTAAAGCATAGTACTAAGTATTCATACCATTACAATTATTATTATAATTTGTTTTAGTAGGTTCATCCCAAGTTGTTCGTTCGGAGTCTGGAATCTTATATTGAGTTTCAATAGTAGTCCAAATATTAAATCCCATAATTTCTAAATGAATTTTCATTTTAATCTTCCATTTGGCATAATTTGTACCATTGATGAAAGGTGGCATGTTGGTAGCAGCACCTTCTAATCTATTATCCATAGATAGAGTTTAGCAAAAAATATTTAAAGATATAAAAATTAGAACTAACAAAAATTTAAGATTGTTAAGATACAACTAAAATCACAGTTTAAAAATAGAGTGTCTCAAAATCCTTTAATAATATATTTACTCCTTTGATACCAAATTTTGGTCGGAGTGGATACTCAAAAGGGGGGGTGGTGAATTTAGTTCCAATTAAAATGTATATTAAAAATATTTATATTAAAATCCCCCAATTTAAAAATAAGATAAATTGTAGTGAATTTATATAGATTTTAAAAGTTCAATTAGTTTCCCAATGATTTATTAGGTCTCAGTTATTTTTATCCGAAGATTAAATTATCTTTTGAAACTAACTTAATAGTTCACAATAAGTATACACACCTGCTAATTTATCTATCAACATAACTTTAAAACAAATTTTATTTCAATGCAATTAGAAATGGAATTGAAAATATATATAATATAATTTAGATTTGAACTAAGATGCACATCAGATATAACCATGAGCTTCATTCTCAAGCTGAAAATTTGTCCTCTCAAACTATTTATATAAATTTGATCCACACCCTGGATCGGGGTAAACAACAGTGCAATGTTTTTCCAGGTACTATGACCTCTACCACTGTTCTTCCTAGGAAAACAAAACAACAACACACTAGCTGTCCAGGTCATACTTGACCTCTTCCACAATTCACAGCAGGATATTATAATGTGTAAGAACATTGGAGTGAGGATTTAGCATTCTCAAGTTCAGTCCAGGAGTTAGTGTGTAAATACAACACACACTGATCAAAAATTAAATGAATGAAACACAGTAGAGCTAAATAGATAGAGATGAGTTTAGAGTGCTCTGTGTGTTGTGAGTCAGGCTCTAGACTCCTTGTATTGAAGTAAATGAAGCTCTGAGTCCTTCTTGGTATTTGTCTGAAAAGTAGATGGTCGTTTTTTTCATGTTCAGTTTGATCAGCTTCATTGCATTAAGAGCTCATTGTAGTTCTTCACTCCTTGACTAATGTGAATCTTGTGTTCATCTCTAGAATGTATTACTTTGTGTATGTCCATTATTCTTCGAATATGGATGTAGTCTTTCTGTATGCACCACATTACAATGGTATTCAACCCTTTCTTTTCCACACACTTCACGTTCCTTCTTAGTTACTTTCTGCCTGGTCTTTTTCTTTCCTTTTATAGCTTTCAGCTCCGGTAAAAGAATATGATTAACTTTTTAATGGTACAAGGTACGAATCCCTATCATTCTAACAAATGTCATTAAATAAAATTAATTTCATTAAAAAACAACAAATATTATTGTTGCTTAATAAATAAATATTATTGAGAGGATAGAGTTTGACTGGTCAGTCTTTCATCAATATCCTTATGTCGATAGATGTGTATCAGTGGACATTGTATACGTGTGACATCCGTTAGGTATCTATTTTTCCTTATACCGGTACCTCCTCATATCAGTAGTTGTTACTACATGTATCAGTAACACTATGTACCAGTGGATTCTTCTATTGGTACCTAGTTTGTTCTAGCAGTAAATCACTTGTATTGGTATCATGGTGTATTAATACTATTTGTATCGATGAACTTTGTATCAGTAGCTTGTGCATACCGGTAGCTCCGTTCTTTACTAGTGAATTGTATATCAGTATACTTATTCATACCGGTAGACTTGTTATATCAGTAGCTCAGCTCATATCAGCAGCTCTCTGTATCTGTGGACATGATCAATTTGTGGCATGTGCTTACTGGTGGACTTATACATACCGGTAGCTCTGTGTATCGGTGACCTTTGATTATCGGTGAATATGTCTATTAGTAGACTAAGAACCGGTAGATTTGTATCAGTAGATATAAGAATATCAGTGACTTTACACTTATCTGCCTTATGCAAAACATATACGATTGAGTTAGAATTATTTCAAAAGTCATATAAACACAGATAAACATTGATTAAAAAATTTGAAAGATTACAGTAATATTATTATCAAATAGAATGTCATAGATTAAAAGAATTAATATATAGAGAAACAATATATGGGATTATTAAAGTATGTGAATGCATAATTGGGGTTATCAAAACAGGTGAGGTCAACACATTATTATGTCATGAAGGTATACAAATCATCATATGCGTGAAGGTGGTACGTTTCCTGAGTTGGGTAGAATTATTTTGTGTTATCAGAGTTCATTTTTCTTCTATAAAAATAGGTGTAGGTTTGTATGGAATGTGAATTTGATGTTACATTTCTAGGTGGGAGAGTTACATTGGGTATTTAATTTCACACTCAATAAACAATTTCAGGAATATACACTTGAACACAAAATCACACAGTGTATAAAGGTGAGTAGGAAATCATACAGGGTCATTGGACTCACCCCAACCAATATACACAACGTAATTTTTAATGTACATGGTTAGACCATCATATTTCATTTCATTTATAGTTTTTTTATTAAATCACGATGTGTGGTTTGAGACTAATAAGTTATTGTAGGTTGAAGATGGATTATATGTACTATGATATCGGAAACTATATTTATAATTAATTTTAATTGTATCGATATCATCCTACATTATTATATTATATGGAACCTATACTACCATCCTTGAACTTTTATTATATTATTCGCAACTTTCACTTATATATATTCTATTATTTATTCACATTTATTTGTTAACTAATCTTGTAGTTGTTTTACTACTAATATATTATAGGATTCAGTTTCCATTTGGTTCCATGTTTATTGTCTATAGGTTTTGGGTACATATTTGATCCAGATTGATCTTGTAATATTATTTGTAGAATTAGGAACGTTCTGTGGAATTTTATTTTGTAGGAATATACTCCCCATTACTATATCAAACACTTGATATTATTCAATAACCTCTGGTGAATGCAGAGATGCACATGATTCCATGTAGTGACTCCAACATGAGTCTGTATTGGATGTCTCAAGGCGATAAATTACATTTTTAGTGGGAGTGGTTGTTTCTTAACGACTATTTTCATGTGTGAAATCATAGATTGGTAATGAATGTTAAAATTCTTCATTGGTATGTCAGACAATTTGAAATAGAGGAATATCTCATAAAAAGTTCTACCATCCACTATTACCAAAAAAATGTTATCTAAACATGATTTATTTAATGTATCTTATTTAACGTCATATTATTAGAATATATATATTGTAATTGAATGATAAGATATAGATTTTAAAATCAATTCCACTACTGTGAAGAAAATATTGTGTCTCGTTGATCATAAAAAAAGGGTTTTTTTGAAAATTTATCCCTCATGTATTTGTTCTGTGATATCACTGAAAAAAAATCCATTTGACTCAAAATAATAATGCATTGATATGGTTATATTTCATCACATGTTTTATAATAAAGAACTTTTAGGACATTATTACAGTATACAGATGAATGATGAAGAGAATTTTGACACATATGTATTCAATGGTTTGTAATAATTATTTTATTTAAATTATTTTTGATTATTTTGGATTTTAAAATACTAAATTATAGATATAATGTGATAGTTGTGGATATATTACTAGAAAAATTCCAATCCTAATCAATCATATCAACCATTCAAATGGGAGGTTTGATTATAAATTTATTTTCAAGGTTAGTGCACAAATTAATTGAATATAAAACCATTCTATGTAGTGGGTGTTTCATTAATAAATATTTTCTCTCCCAATTGGAACACGGTTTCCCAAAATTTGTAGCTAAACCATACGATTTACTAAAAAATAAACATCTATCATTTTCTTTTTATCATTATCTAGGGTTTTTTCATTTTTCCATCCACTATTTCACTTGAGCCCTCCAATAGCTTCTCCAATAAATGTCATCATCTCATCCATTACAATTACCTATTTCCCTCCATGCATCATGTGAATATACAAGGTAAAATGTGTATTTATCATGCATTTGTTCTTCTACTTTTCTGTTTTTCCCTCCTCCTTCCGCGATCTCCCATGTTCTTTTCTCATTGTCCATTGTTTCCAAAAATAGTTTTGTTCTCTTTATAAATACTAATTTTTTTTTATTATTATTGTGTGGAAAATCATCAATCCTAATATCACTCTATTTAATGAATTATTTTTTCATCCAATGGATTTACAATGGTGTCATTGGGTAGCTACATTTTATTTTACAAAACATATGATTCGGTTTTTCTTTATGTGTTTCCATGGGTAATAAGAATCATTAAAATTATTCTTTTTTGATATATTCAAGGTTTATTTATAGTGTATTGTATTTTAATCCATGGAATACTATTTTTTCCATGAGTATAAATGGAAATTAATTCAATATGAATTCTATTTCCCATATTGATTTTGATGAAGTGTTTCTAAGATATTTTTTAGTTTAAATGAATTTACAAAACAAAATTTTATGTGATTAATTTTATATTATGGTGTTTTTTTGATTATTTACTATTTTATAACTGTAATGGTTCTTATTTTTATATTCTTTTTATTTCTGATTATTGATTTAATATGTACAATATGCCCCTAGTTGAGTTTTGTTGTAAATATAAAAATTTACATATCATTTACTTTATTATGGAATTGATAATGGGGAGATATGTTTTTGAGGGATCTTTGGTATATATCTTAAGTATTTTTTGGATATTATTTCATATCTTATTTAATCGGAAATAATTTTTTACCTAAGAACCTTGGGGGATAATAATGATATCTAGGATGAGTGTTACCTTCATTAGTATTTTTCTCCAGCCACAGGTACTCCATTATCAATTATATCTAGATATGGGTTTCATCTCATCGATAAAATTGGGTAATCTAGTTTTTAGATGTTTTGGAATACATTTTAGGCTATCAGTTGAACCAAAAGAGAGTTCAAGGTTATCTACAACAGACATTATAATTACATTCCATGTTATATTTTTTTTTTGTTTTTTACTTTCTTTATGTATTCACGCTTAATGTCCCTAGTGATATATGTTCGTTATGGGATATTATTTTCTTATTATGTCATATGATTTTTTTTAAAATATTTTTTTAATAAAAAATAAATGAATGTATTTTGATTTATTATATAATTTATAAATATATGTATATAGTATAATTGATGTTCAAATTAGAATTTGGATTATATCTTCTGAAAAGAGTTACATTGATTTTGGGAAGTATCCTATTACATATTACCTCACACCATACATAAATATGTTTTTCGGAATGTTGAATTTTTATGGATGATACAATTATTGTTTAGGGAGTTTTATCCTTTGGTGGTATAACTTAGACACATTCATAATGTTACAATGGAAAAACAACTAGGTAGTGACCACTGGTTATGTAAAGATGGTTTTTTTCAAAATGTTGAGAATTTTGGTTTATCTTTGGATGTATATATTTTGGTCTAATTGTTATATCCTCATATTGATCTCTTTTTTATTTCATATTTCATGAATTAGCTTTTGTATTATTCTTATAAAGGCATGTTTTGATGTCCATTTTGTTTATTTATTATTTTTCCTTGTTTAAATGAAATTTTTTTGTGATGTATTTATGTTTTTTTCCTTATAATTAAATATGTTGATACTTTATATTAAGATTTATTGTTTGGTTTATTTTATTTTTTTGTGAAATATATCACAAAGTAATGTGTTCAATACCTTTATAACATGTGGTCGTCCAATGGATATCTAGAATATTATTTGAATTATATTATGGTTTGAATCAGGGGAAGTAGTACCGATGAGAGAGATATTATATTATATCCATTATGATTAATTTTATCCCCATTAATAATATATAAGATAATTTCCTTGGGATTTCTGTTGGGGAGTATGTTAGGATTATGTTTTTACCTGTCACGTTGTATTTTTGTTTATACGTATAAATTCAAAATAAGTCGGCTATTTTTAATATTTTCATGAAAATTAAAGGACATGAAAATAATTAAATAAAAAGAGATAATTTTCTTAAATGGCAAACGATTTTGATTTAAAATGAGTGTGAAAATATTTTAGAAAAATAGAAGCATTGGGAAATTGTTGATCATATGGAAAATCACTTCATCGTTAATGAAATTAATTATATAATTGTACTTCATAACGAACACATAGATATATATATTAAAACCAAAATATTCCTTGATATCTTTCCTGTTTTCGATATTTACTTTGATCCTCTTATAAAAGTTATTCAAATAATAAAAGAACTCCATGTAATATCTCAGTTTTTCCTATGATGTAAGGATACAATTTTTGATTAAATGATTGAATATGTACAAATATTAATATCCATCAAGGTAATGGGCGTATCAAGGGTGTACATGTATTTTTCTGACCCCAAAACCCAAATGATGATGAAAAATAGATTAAACACAAGGATAAGAGTTACTATACACCCATGTCACATTGTTTTGGTGAGATCATGAAGTGTTTGAAGAGGGCTTCAGGAATCCATATAGTTTGATTAAATTGTGTGTATAGAGGCCCAAACATATATGATAACCTCTATAATGGTTTATGGTGTATTGATACATGGTTTGGGAATGGTTTAGTAAATCATGTAGACTAACCATGCGAGGTAGACCTCAATACAATAAAGGGTTGATGATTAGTTCATGGTTTGGACAATTAGGCAGAAAAACTATGAGGCTGTGTCTTTTGAGGGGAAATTACATTTTTTCCAGTAAAAACTACTAATTTTTTTTTCAATCAGGTATATAGTACTCATTTGAGTGCTCCCCATTAAGCCATCATGGAATTTTTTTTATCCTCTTCATCCATCTGCACCTAGAATTTGGTATCATCGGTCTTATTGGATTCACACCAATGACTAATATTTTCCTTTTTTGTTGTTATTATTTTTTATTACCATTATATACGATGTTTTGTTTCATTCTAATAACACTTATTTCTTTGGTTTTCATCCTTTACTCATTTTTATTCTGATCTGAGCTGAAGCATAATGTGATATTGGACAATCACTCAACTACAGTCCTATGGTAGGTGGTCTATACCATTACATTGGTGTTTTGTCATTTATATTCCATTATTTCATTGTGATGCATGTAGCACACTCTATAAGTGCATAAATAATTAATTGAATATTTTAATTTAATGTGTTTGAAAATTTTTGAGATTAACATTAGTACCATGAGCACAGTTGGAGGTTGTTTCCCTAACCAAGGCCACCCATTGGGAGTGCATTGTTATATACTTTTCCTTCTAATATTGTTTGACCGCCCAATGGGTGAATGGTTGAGCTTTCATAGATAGAGGTATATCTGTTATACATGATTTTAATTGAATTGATTTTATAATAAATGGTCTTCCTCCTTTTACATGTTATACATGAAGTGATTTATTTAACATCATAAATTTTAATAATTATTTGTGCTTGTAAACTTTTTGAATGTATTTGAATGGAAATTTCTATATGAGTTGTATGGAATCTTGGAAATTGATTTTATGAAATGATAATTGAATTGAATGATGGATTTTTACGTAGGATTCCATGGATGTGGTAAACCATATAGCATGATAGTGGTAGTGGACACCTTGGACGAGATTGATCCATTAGTCTTGATTCCATGGGATACCTTAGGCCTTGATACCCAATGGATTCTAATTACGTAGGCTTATAAATTACATGGACTTTTTACATGATCTTTGGACTGGGATCAATGTCTAGCCGAGTTTCCATCACGAGGCTCCAAGGACTTGATGATAATGACTTGGTCCAATATACCTTGGATCTAGACCCTTGGGGTTTTACACTTCAATTATATGGCTCGGTCATTGAAACTGTGACATTCTTGAATAAATGGAATAAATGTGTTTAATAATTAATACAGGTTAAGCATCATACTTTTGTTCTATATGAGATACTGGATATACATATTGTCCATGGAATTTGTTTCATTTGTGATATAAAGTTTCCTCATGTGAAAATTTTGACCCTTGGTTACAGTAATTCGTGTTATCATTAACTGTATCACATTACAATTATTACATATTCCTTGTTGATTTTACTTGTGTTACTGTCACATTGATTATATACCATTCAAAAAAATTATATTGTACTCCCCATCCTGTATTGTTATAGGCATCGTTGGTGGTGGCCTTTTGGGATTTTATCTCACACAATGTCTTAGGGAGTTGTTGGGTATCCAGAAAAATGGTATAGATGTAGGTTGGGATCGAGGAATAGTCCTACAGTTTGATTCTGCAGTTTCTTCGATGCATAGAAACAAGGGAGAATATGATAGAGCTGAGGTTCGTGATTCTATAATTAAATAGTACTTTTTAGATTTTCGGTAATTTGATTCATATATTGTATTGATGTATGAATACCTATTTGGATTATTTAAAAACACATGAATTAAAATATCAATATGGTATATGAGATTTATTTTTTCATTTTTGTATTTATATGTGTTTTTGTTCTATCTCATATTCAGTTATTATTGTTCTTCTCCTATGGTGGGTTACAAGTCCAGTGGTCTTATTGTCTATTCCTTCCACTTATTCATTTTTTTATTTCATTCTATATTGATATGTTTGATTGTTACCATTTTTTTAAACTCTTGTAAGAGGTAATTGCCTCCACATAGTCACACCCTAGTCCCTCACTACTATTTTATATCCATTAGAGTATGGGGAGATGCACTTGAGGTTATGTGGCCAACTAGGATTGGAGCACCATTTATTGGAATTTTGGTTCCGGACATTCCAAAGTGGAATCAGAACCATAATTTATTGGATTTACTACATTGAGACAACATATGAGGTATCGTAATGAATATGAATTTGGTAATGTGTTGTTCTAGGGAGTAGGTTTCCCATGTACAAGAAAAATTCAAATTTACACAAATATATTTTGTTTTTTTTTTCTAGATTTTACTATTAGAGTTTTTTATGGATCCTTTTTGAAATGCACTTGTGGTTCGATGTTTATTTTCATTATGGGTTTTTCTATTGAACAATGAGATGAGGGTTCATCTCATGAATAATATTGGACATATTCTATAATTAAAATTCTATACGACATGTCATTCAGTATAGGTTGAATTTTATGAATACATGACTTTATGATATTTGCCTTGTGTGAAATACCTAATGGTTTATAGAAATATTGTCCATGGGATTAGAAAACATGGTTGGTACATAGAGATTATTATTATAACATAAACAATTTTTCCTTATTAGGCTGTAGTATACTCCCTGAAAAGCTAATTGTGGAACATTGATTCCTGGACCATCGATTGCATGGATGGGAATGTGATATGGTTTGATTTATGTTGGCACTATATTTTGGTTCATGTGGAGTACAAGAAAATGTGGATCATAATTTTTGAACCATTTAGTTCAATAGAATAAAATGAAATGTGTAATAAATGTGAAATAAAATGGGAAATTAAAATGGTGAAATGTAGATCTTGACATTGCACTGACTTTTTATTGGATATTAGGTATTCTCTCTATATTTTTTTTTGACTTTTTATTTTACCAGTCTTGGATATAAGAGAATAATTTTTGGTATTTTCTTTTATAGTAAGGTTTTGACCATCCTTATGCTTCTAGAATTGAATTTTAGAATTATGATTCTTTTTAAGGTGTTCAATTGGAACTATAGAGACATGCAACCATGAATACCTCCAGTCATAAACCAGGAGGGTGTTAATGAACATGATCTTGTGTTTATGGGACATCATATTTTAGTGGATCATTTTTTAGTTCCAGTTGTCCCATCAACTATTGATCTTGACACATGTGTTGAGGAAAACTTCTATGAGAGATTTACAATCACTATAAATACAATTCCCAAAACACCATAGCATGCCTCTTCTATGGATGAGTTGGAGTGTGTGTTCTGGAAGTGGAATGCTCCCACGTTTTCAGGGTAAGGAGGTCCACAATATTCATACTTCTGGGTTGAGATTATTCTGTAAATATTTATCTACCTAGTGACACAGTCATAGAGGAGAGTGAATCTTGCAACATACATGATTTCGGGAGAAGAAAAGTTCTCATGGGATGTTTCTAGCTTGGAAGATGCACTATGTGACATGGTTTGGTGAGATTTAGAAACCATATTATGAAGTGAACAATTTTATAATATATTAATGTATTTTTTTAGTATATCAGTATGTCAATATAAATATAATACATATATGTAAAGATGTGTACTCTTTAATTGATGATGCCTAGAGAAATTATATTGACTTACTTAATGAAAATGGATTTCACTCGTGATAAATTATACATATTAATTGTGATGATTATAATGTTGATCATGGTAA
Source organism: Viscum album (assembly GCA_963277665.1). Lineage (NCBI taxonomy): Eukaryota > Viridiplantae > Streptophyta > Magnoliopsida > Santalales > Viscaceae > Viscum > Viscum album. The sequence goes on from OY728162.1 coordinate 767,935,431, forward strand.
TAATTCAAGAAAAGTGTTAATGTATTCTGAACATTGTATAAAACAAGTGGAATACCATGAAATTTTATATTTTCATGAAGTGAAGAAGAGGAATTACATAGGATAACCATGAAAAATGTATATATATATATATAATGAATAAGAATAAAATCATGAAGATTATTGAAGTAATCAAAATGCTCAAGGACTTCTTTCAACAGCGACACATTGTTTCTAATATAAAATATTGTTCTTGTTCATGAATAAATTCATATTTATGTTGATTTCATTTCATGGAAAGGTAATATACACATACATGGAATTAGGTATTAATGATGAGTTTTCATGTTGAATGGGGATTTTCAATGTCAGGTTCCATGTGGGATCATCCAATGATCATTTTAATTATTGAAATCAGCTAAGTATGGATTTTTTCAAACAATAAGAAATGTTTGTGATTTTGAGTTTTTGAATGACGTTTTCATAGAAATGAGGGTTCATGGTTTACAAATTAAAATGAAACTGTTTTCAGAAAACCAATAATTTGATGCCATAATATGATATTTTAAATAAATCCTATTTTATTTTCATGTGATGATAATATAAAAAATTTATCAAACAGTTTATGGTGCATAAATTGGAAAGCAATAGAAGGTTGATAGAACACAATTGAGATTCCCATGAACAATACAATAAACATTAATTAATTGAAGATAAATATGTTATTTGACATATAATCTATGATATATTAATGAGAGGTGGCAAAAAACGATTTGAATACTATTAGAGGTACATTAAGTGGAAAATAAATGAAGGTTGATAGAATATAATTGTGATTCCAATGAATAGTATACTAAACATAAATAATGTGATTCCATAGTATGCTACATTACATAGATTCGCTGATATCTTCCAAAGATAGGGATTGGAAAAACTTAGTGAACTATATGTCCAATATTTAGTTGAGAAGCGTACTATATGGGAATTAAAAATCTAAAATTATATGGTGCTATGGGAATGATGAATTATTTTCAAATTATGAGATATGCCGATTGTAATGCTTTGAGAACTACAATGGAGTACGTAATGATGGTCTATTATGAGTTTCCATGTAGTTCGTAGATGAATATTTATTTGTGGATGATGATTATCTATGTGGTTGATGATAATTGGGGACATCCATGTCAGTAGTGGATATGAGGAGTTAACCACTTTAAACTACTTTTCATGATCACATAATCTTCATTTGTTCAATGGTTTGATAAAATCTATTTTTTTGGATATAAATACATGGCTAACTCTCTCTCTAAATGTGATCAATAATTTTATAGAAGTGTTCATTTTTTTCATAAGATCTTATTATTATCCATTTGGATTTCACAAAGAAATTTGATCTTTTAGAAAAGCAAAAACGGTATGTGAGGTTCAATAAAAGCATTTCACTATGCTAAGCATATTGATTCACTATGTTCTCAAGTACTATGATATTTTCATTGGAGGATACTTGCAATGAGAAAATCAAAAATAAATTAATTAATATTCAAAATTTATTTAACTAATAATCAATAATGTCAACCACTTGTCAAGGAATTTTACTATATGATATGTTATGATAATTTCATGATCATGGAATCAATTTTCCAAACTATTGGAATAAATTAATATGAATAGAAAAGTGAATTTTTATATAACGGAAGAATGAATTTTCTATGAATCAATATAGTCATCCAATAGAAAGTGACTTATAATATATGATATTCCATGATAATTTCATGATCATATGGAATATTTGGGAAAATATTTGAATAATGTACAATGAAGAGAAAAGTTAAGTGTTATATGATGAAAGCCTCAGTTTCACAAGAAGAAAAGAAGTGGGCCAACGATAGGTTACATTTCATACATGATATTCTGTGACCATTTATTTATAATTAGAACATATTATCATACTATTTGATAAATATAGATAGAATAAATTTTTTTGGGAAATATGATCAAAGCATCTGTACGATATGCCACAAAGAAGTGGTCCAGTAGTATTCTACATACAATTCAGGTTATGCTATGATATTTTCATGATCATTGGAATAATTTAGCATAGAATTTGATCTATATACAAGGAATTAAATGTAGATGCGAAATATGATTTGAGAGTAAGAATTCTATAAATCAAATAAGTAGACCAACAATACGCCACAAATCATATATTCTATGTTATGATCATTTCATGCGTACGAGAAAAATTTAGTGTACTATTTGAATTTTATAAAGTGGAAAAGATAGTGGGTATTCCATGAAATACAAATATTTTCATGATGTGTTTTAGTTGATATTCAAAGGACATATTATTCTTAGTTGTTCAAGTCTCTATCTATTTTGAGGTGGTTTAACTATGGGGTATTTCATTTCTAGATCTTATATAGGATTCCACATTATTTCATATTTATTTTTGATGTAACATTGATTTGTAAACATGAATTCCATTATTATATAACTTTTATTTTAAATTAGGATTTAATCAATATCCACATGATTTATTAATTATTAGATATCTATGATTTATTATTGTTCATGAATTCCTTCCAACTGTGTTTTGTGTATAAATTTTCTCACATATTCATTTTGTTATTATTTTATCCATCGTAGAATATTCTTATGCTTATGTCTAGTGCTTTCAAATTTATAAATTTGATATCTTCCCATAGTAGACAAGTTTCCTTCTTCATATATTATGTTTTTGATTCTTAATTTGGTTTTTAAACATACATAACTGTATTAGAAAATCATGTATTACTCCTTCTCCCTCATAGATTACAATTTCAAAAGATGGTCTTCGTGTTTTCAAAATCCAAGAGGCTAGATTTCTCAGAACATTATCCTGAAAATAACAATCCTTGAAATAGGAATGATAATCCACTATTATTTTTTAGTATGAAAGTTATAAATTATTTTAAATCGTTTTCCTAGAATTCAATAATCAATGCTAGTTTCTACAAGGGCATTATGTTTCTACATCAAAATTAAATAGGATATATTTATCAAAACATCATCATTAATATAAATAATATTTAAAAATATATAATTCTCCTATCTTCTTATTTAGTATAAAATGTAAAAATTGTTCATTCAATAGTGATTTTTCTATCACGCTTTGATATTAAGAGTCTACAAAAGGTTTTTTTTAGGTTCTCCTTAACTCGCTTACCTGCTTCTAAAATATTTATTACCATGGGATGGGGGAGTGTATATTGTGGGGGTCTAGCTATGGATGACAAATTAAGGGGGTATCTTGGGAGGATGAGCATTCAATTTTTTTTACTGTTCTTCCATTATTTCTATATTTTATGTAAAATGTTAGGCCCCATTATTTTTATTATTTCATATTACATGTTCAACTTTTTTTTGAATGATATTTTTTCAAAAGTCTTATGGGTCATTGTAGACAATAATGGGTGTTCTGGGGGCGGAGGGGGTGATTTGTAGAGGGAGGGGTGTACATGATGGGGGGTGTCGAGGATGGTGGGGTCCGTATAGTAGGGAGGGGTGTGTAGACAATCTTTTTATGTAGGGGGATGTCCAAGATGTTGGTTTTCCAGGAGGGAGTTGGCTATCTAGGAAGGGGTTGTCCCAGAGGGGGGGGTTATATAGGAGGAAGGGTGGGGGTATGTCTTGTGGGGAAAGGTGGTTTTCCAGGATGTGTGAGCATCATTGAGTTCCTTCATAGAGAGTACTTCATTACTGGGTCTAATGGCTTCGATGCAGACAAGTATTGTGGTTATAGGGATATGATGACAGGTGATGGAAGTTATGCAGCCTTGCCTCTCCAGATCCGGACGGTATGTGCACGGTCTGAGAATCTAAGATGGATAACACAACTCATAGTGGGCCCTAATATTATATTGTTCATCCTCCTTAATCTATGGTTAAATCAGATGTTTTGGGAATCCTAACTCAATTCTGATGACAACTCGTTGAATATTCCTATGATTTCTTTGGATATTGATGTTAGAATTGACAAGATGAATGTATTATTGAAGGATATGGAAAATATGTAGCAATTGAAGGTGGATTTGAAGGATAATAATATTTTAAATGACATTTGTTTTTTTTACAAATGTGTTTAATAAGATTATCAGGGAGAAGAGCATTGAATTGGTGAATGAGGTGCGGAGGTTGGATTCCAAGACCAATGTTCTAGAGAATGCAATGAATGAACATATGTTGATGGATATTTTGATGAAATAAGGCTTGGAAATGTTTTTCAATGAGATGAAACTACTGATGGGTGAATGGGTGGATAATAAAATAATTACATTAGATGATTCAAGAGTTACAAAAAATATGGTTATAGACAAAGAGATTTAGAGGCATGTTGCACACGGGGTAGGGATGGTTAATACTTCATTGGCATTTCATGGGGGTAGTGTTGTTATGAATTCAATTTCAATGATTACCTAGAAAGTATGTGATTTAAGTTACATGAAAAAATTGAAAAATTAAAAGGGGTACATAGTATAGAGGTCAATATGCTAAAACCTAGATTTGGTGAGCCGACCATCTATTTTTCACTAAATGGATGCAGTGGGTTTGTTCAGATCAGGCTATGGACCACAACAGTTCCCCAGGATTTTACCTTGGATCACGTGAGCAAGTGTTTTGATTATGATAGGTCAAGTGAACCCAAGGTGTTTTGGATCTCAGGGTCGACGAAGAGTCCCAACCCCAAGTCTCGGATCTCATTGTGGATGATGGGTCCCAACCCCATGTCCATGGACAATCAACATAGAAAAATCCTACTTATTGGGTTCACTTATAACGTCAAGAGGAGAAATGAAATGATATTTAAGTTGGAAGATTCTAGGGACTTGAGACCGATAGAAAAGGTCCAGCTCGACATTAAATCAAACCATATGAATCAAAACTACACCTTCATTTACCGACAGTGATTTCAATGCTATGAACCGAGCTCCCTTTTGGCACTAGAGGCACAGCCTTGACTTAGGTGCACCACTCCAAGTCTCTGCATTGAATTCTCAATTTTTTTAGTCATTCATGTCGTTATAACCGGTTTTATATAGTTCTCCCTCCCTGTAGGCGCTGTTATTTCATCATTGGTTTTTGTGAAACATAAACAATCCCACAAGGTCATTAGAAATTTAGTTCATTTGTCTCATTAAATTTAATTTTAAAAAAATTTCAAATATTGTGACTCCTTATGTTATGATTCATTTTAGTGTATTGGCATGTGCTTTTTATAATTCTTATGATGATAAAGATGTTTTATGATGAAAACGTGAACAAATAAATCATATCATAAATAAATGAAATATAAAATGATTGTTTTATAATTCTATATTAAATATAACAAATTAAATAATTAAATTGTTTGAATGAAAAAAATGTATTAAAAAAATCATATTATGATAATTGTAACAGTATGACCTATATATGTGATCTGATTGTTGGATAAAACTATCCAAATGCCTCATGTTCACCTCCTAAAATGTCATGGATTTCTATTTGTAATGTGGGATTAAACCAAACATTATATATTATATTATATCAAAGAATAAATAATATTGTCCATAACACAATGAAAAATTGGGGTTAGTGTGTCAATGATATAAAAACATTATCACTTATGATATCCCTGATGAAAAAATAATATGTTTAAAAAAATTATAATATTGAGATCATGATCATACAATAGGAACATATTTCTTGGTCCAGTTATAACACAATAAATAAATAAAATAAAAATTAGGTCGTTATTCAACCTTAGAAAATTTAACATAATATCCTTGTTTGACACTACTCTAGTAACATCTTACCTCCTCGTATTCATGCTCCTATCTCAGAAAGTTTTATGATTCCTATGATACAAAATTTATGAAAACAATTTGTGCTAAGTTACAAGAATGTTGAAGTATCGATAAGGGATTTGAGTACTATGAATCAGTAAACACTTCTAAAAAACCTAAACAAGTATTGCAATATCCACATGTATATATGTATTTTCACATGTGACAAAATCCATTAATAACCCAATTCACCCTATTATAAATCCAATTAGAAATACAAAAAACATAATAGAATAGTAGTAATTGACAAAATATTAATGTTAGTTTCAATATGTATTCACGATTACCATGGTGCTTACAAATACTCTTTTCATCCAATCTCAGTATTTATATAATATTAGCTACTCAGTAGTTCAAGATAAAAGTATGATCACATTATAAACTAAAAAATTTACCTTTTTCCACATGTTATGATAACAATCATACCAACATTTTAATGACCCATAAGTCCACATTACACACTGTCCCCCTATCCTTTAATGAAAATATCCTCTACTTTATATGCCACAATAGACCCTTTGAATACAATGCAATGAATCCCTATACCACATGTAATAAATTCACTTATCCCATGATTATATATTCTCCCTAAACCGTTTTTTAAATCATGACTATATATATAACATAAAAGTGTACAATATGTTATAAAAAGTATCATGTTATCAATTCCTTAGATAATATAATCATGTTAATTTTTTAAAATAATCACATGTTCTATGAAATAATCAATTCATAAAATCGGTGTTAATGAGGTTTAACACCGATATTAATTAATATGATAAATGTTATATGATTTTCAAATAACTATCCATAGTTTCAACAAATGGAATCATTGAGGGAATAATTTTCTTTATGGATTTTTATTGAAATATCTAGTTTTTAATGAAATAATTTGGTTTTTATTGTTGTGATGTTTATTTGAAGATAAAATTTTCAACTACCAACAATGATTCTAATAACTTATAACTTTATAGATAGATAAAATAATATGAATCACATTTCGAAATCCAATCTTGAATTTTCTAACAGATTATATTAACACCTTTGTTGGTATTGAATAGAAATTCACCACTATATACTAATTAGTCCTTACTTGAAGAAGATCATCAAGTGCGGATAAAAAGAATTAGCACGTGGATGAGAAATGCTTGATCTATAAAAATCATGTAAGGGTTGTTTCCCTTGGTGTGGAGTGACCATTGGATAATTTTTTATAATGAATATTATATGATAGAGTAATTAGATATATTATATGTGATCCATGTGTATTCTCCATGGATATATACTCATATGATTAAACAATGTAAAATCTATTTATCAATTGGTGTATTTAATTTTTTATTTTCTTTTATTTTATGGTACATAGGCATTTGATAAAATGATAATTTGTAATTTGTTCCTTTCTACATGGGAAATGGATTTGATTATTAATGAGGGGTAAAGTTTAAATAACTTTAAATTCTTCATTACCATTATTCACACCCCTCTAGGTGTCATGCGACTCATATCATACCATCGTTATTTAAACACATGGTTATAGATCCTAATGGTTATGAATTTTAGATAAATATAATATATTTGTTTCGAATCATTTTCCACAAAAAGGATTGAACATTCCACGGTGAACATTGATTAAAATGGGTAATCATGATTAGAAATTTACTCTAAATAAATCATATAAAACATTCAGGCAGTAATATAATGAATGACTAAGCTAAATCTCTTGATGAATATGTATAATACTTAAGAGCATGGACTGTGCCTTATTGTTAATAATAAATATTTTCATTTATGTTGATAAAAAAATGAAACTAAAATATAATGGTTTGAAAAAATTCAATTAATAATATAAATGGATTAACATCTACGGTTTGGTTCAAAAGAGTTATCTATATTATTCCTAAATTGAGTTGAATAAATTTGTTGTACGACTATTCTAAGGATAACGATTTATTATAAATAATAAACCAAATTCTACCAAAACGAATATAAATATTTTATCCAATGAAGAATATCTACCTAAATTCACTAATTTTAATAGTTAAAATTAAATAATATTCCATTCTATTTTGGATGGATTAATTTTCTCAGCCATTTTGGAGTCCATCCCTTCACATGACATTTTTTCAAATAAATACTAAATAATACGAGATAGATATGAATTAATGTGATTCTAAAAAAATAATCCACGGAATAAATTTATAGATAATATAAACACCCATAATTTTACAATTGATCCCTCTCCTCTTATGTGATGAAGGGATAATGGTTGAGGGAAGATCATTCTGGTTTTATTTTACTATATTATGAAGTGAGTGAAAATTGTAATAGAATAATAGAAGGATTAAAAGATATTGAAAAATAAAATTGCATACTTTAGTTCATTATTACAATAAAAAATGTGACCATATAGGATGCAAAAGAGTATAATACAGTCCTAGGATCTAATAAAATTAAATTTAAAGGCTAATATTTCCGAAACAATTACTAGAATATCCTATTTATAGACTTCAACTTCATCATGACATATATATTTTCTTTGTGGAATGATGTTATATTCCATAGATTAAAACCCTTATCTATAACATATAGGTTACATAATTATGCTTTAAGGGATGGTGTTGGTGTTCCATGAATACAACCTTATCCTTCAAAATAAAAATCTCTCAATAGTCATGTTATAACATTACAAGTAATTAAAATGAAACTTTTTATAGCATTATATTTCTCAGTATCATTATATCCTGAAGTGGAAAATATTATTCTCTAATTATAATGGTATTTTATGTCAATATTACATTATAATGTAATAGAATAATGTTCATATATTATACAATGATCTACTACAGAACCTCAAAGAGTTATATATTTTTTAATTAGATATGATTTGGATAAATCTTTAATTGAACTACCTGATTCATCTATTAGATACCATGAGACTCATCACATGTTATAACATTACATTATGGTATCATGTTTCATATTCAAATGTTCTCTTACCATCTTATATGGTTCTCCCCTTATGTCGAATTATACCACAACCTGCTCTCCTATAATTGTCCTATAATGTTGTCCTCTCAACCCCTTCTTCATCCTCTAGCATTAAATAATTTTATGATGAAGAGATCATTTTAATACATTAATGATTGGATCTAAACATTGTGGGAATCCATTCATAGTATAATTTGATGAATTTTTTCCTTTTAATTATCAAGTAAAAATTATTATAGAATATCATAAAATCCTAACATCATAAGTCCTTCTTGGGTAATCATATATATCGTCTTTTGTGTCATGTTGTGGAGTGAGTTCCCTTATATTGGTGAAATTTCTACAAAATCACATTCTTCCAAACAATGACACCATTTTGTGGAATTATTCTATATTAGTTTTAACATTTATACATTGGTCAAACTAACTACATAATTAAGAATACATTATTTGGATAAATATATATGCAGTTACTCTAAAAACATCAATGGAGGATACAAAAGATTTCTTAATTTATATCCCTCAATAAATCAATAAAAATACAAAATATTATATCATTATGTCCCATAATAAATTAAATATATTATTAAAACATATGAATCAATAATATTTATCAGAATCCCTCACAATTGACCATTTTATTTTACTTTTGAAAAATATATTTACGAATATTTTGAAAATGATTACTCTATTAAATAAAGAAAATCAGTAGAGAAAATTTCAATTAAAATTTATTAGCTAAAACGTTTCAAATTCTAATGTACTCATCCACTATAAGTAATAATACATCATTACTAAGATTACACTACAATTATTATTTATCAAACATTCCTTAGACATCCATACCCATATAGTGATATACCTATTTATGAAATTTCCCATTCAGCACTCAAGACTAATGTAAAACTAGAGTAATTGTCATTACAATTTTCATTTCTTCTACTTATAGGCTTGTATAATATCTCCAAATACATTATATAAGTATGAATAGAAAAATCAAGTAGAAATTTTTAAATGGTTTCAATGTATTTCAAATTAGTGGTGCGTAGATCAGTTTAAGAACATTTAAAATTACGGCTTTAAAAATAGGGGATAAATTTTTAAAGTACAAATACAGATTATATATTTATTCTCAATGAAATGAGAACCTACTTATCAACTTTATATTCATCATCCCACATAAATATATACTTCTTTAAGTTATTACAATCATGGAAATTCAACAACAATAACACAATTTTTCATCATATTTTTCTTTCATTTTCATTTGATACAAATTAAATTGCACCGGTATCAATTATCAAACCCATAAAATTACCATTTTTTATAGCCTCTTGGAACTAATTATAATAGTTACAATAATATCATAGATCATGTATGAGTGATCATTAAAATTTACATGATATGATCTATTATTTAGATTTCTTTTCCAATATAATATAGGAATCAAGTGAAAAAAATATAAAATGTCATGGAATCCACTTCAAAATAACTATTTACAATTATACAACCTTATCTTACATGGTATACTCACATTGTTTTTCCATAAATCACTATTCAGCATTTTTAAAATCAAAAGAAAAATATCATTTATTTTAACTAAATAATATTAATATGATCAATAAATTAACATATAAATTATATTAATGGTCTTGAAATTTACACGATATTAAATATTTAAAATAGGGATAAAAATATGTTATGAATAAAGGTTAAAAAGGATAAAAAATATCCTCATTCAAATTTATGTGGTTTGAAAGAAAACTCTTTGTTTTTAAATTAGATCATATAGAAATAATATATAGTAATGTTTGTCTAGACTTCTCTTATAAAATATTACATTATAAATAATATAACAAAATAATTTAAAACACCTATCAAGAATGGAATTTCAAAATATTAAAAAATCACTCATAGTATGAATGTTATGTAATAATTTAAAAAACAAAAAATATATTAATTTTTCAATTACAGGCCAAAACAATTCTTTATTTATATTGGATATCATATTATAAATAAACAAGTAATTAATTTTAAATAATTCCCAATTAATTTTTTTTCATTTATTTACATGTGAGTTCATAATTTTCATAAGTTAATAGATTTATCCCAAAAAAATCTCTTTATCCATTTATTTAAAGAAAAAAAATCATTTTTCCACGAACCCATCCACCAACTTTAATTAAATTTTCTGTCTTCAATATTTAATATCATGGTGAGTTACATGAAAATAATTATTCTATTAAATACATCATTGTAAATTATCAACATTCATGAATTAATTAAAGACCTCCATGATTTATTTAAGAATTTATTCCATGAAAGTAGACTGAATTTATTATATGAAAATCTTATTAATTGATCGATTGTGGAGGATTTGATTTCCTGAAATGAAAACATTCAAATAGGTAACAAAATAGTGCGAAAATGATATATTTATTATGGTTAAGAATAAATTGATGGAAAATAAAATTTTATTTTTTTTCATTCAACATGTTATATAAAGGATCGATAATGAACACAAAAGGAAACAAATATAGTAAAATCTATAAAATATAACAAAGTAAAAAAATAGAATGAATTAAATAAAAATTGGAAGGGGGAGGAAATCATATGACTCCTTGGTTCCATCAGAAATCTCCAAATTGGGATCCAATCCACTATGGTTATAGTAAATGAAATCAAGAAATCCTTAAAGGGATAAACCTATCAACATTAAATCACCAAATAATTCTGAAAAATAATTTCCTCAAAAACCAATGTTTTATATTGGAAGGTCGAGTAGGATAAATCAAGGTTGCGTTAGAAAATTCCTCTATTGTACCCTATAAATGAGGAATGATAGTCAATGATACTGTTGAAAACCACCAAGATAAATGATCAATCTGGTATATTTCTAAATTATATGTCTGAGAGATTTATAATGGTACTTGTTTAGTAACTTGGGTATGTGTATCACCACTAGTAAGGGTAGCCCAAGATCCATGACACTATGTATGATTATTGTTTAAAAGAGGATTAACCAAAATATAGATATCTTCATTGGTAGTTTTAATTTTTCTATCACTAGTAAGGGATATTATATTGACTATGCTAGTTGTGGGAGTTAGTGGATGATCATTATATTGAGTTAGTATCTCCATGATCCTAAGGGAGGTCATGTTGTGATCAACTAGGTCAATAATAGGTACCTATATTGTAGAGTAATTTATCTGAACCCTTTTTTTTATTTTTGGAATCCAACATGAACAATCATCATTCAATGGTATTAATAATATTATTAGTATCCCGTGAGTTAAAATCTGATGAGGTGTGGGTTGGGTATTGTATACATGCTCAATTAAATGTGTTCTAATACAAATTTAATATTTTTATTGTTGAGTGGGATAAAATGATTGAGTTTGGAAGATCCTAACATGTTCCCACTAGGGTGGATAGAGTAGAAAAAATGGCTTTGTGTTAAGTCATTTGATAGAATAGGATGTGGATCAATTTCTACCTCCATAATATCATATAAATAGTTCATTATCCCAATAATATAATGGATGAAATATGAAAATTCTAATTCCACTCCATGTGAGGAAAGGGAGGGGGTTATTCATAAGCATGTGAAACTTCTATTCATCCTCTAAGTGTTGCATTTTATTGGGAAGTGAACGTAGCGTGTTAGTTTCCCTCAATGGAATCATAATATACCATTAAGTAAGTATAATTTTCATCCAATTCAATCCTTTTTCCTTTATCATTAATGGGACCATTTTTTCTAATAATGGGAGGCTAGAAAACATAATCTACCCTAATGAGGATATGTTTAATCATTAGTCAAAAACTACCAATTTCATTGCTTGTTAATTATTGAAATTCCCACACAAAATAATAAACTTGGTATTGTTCAAAATTCACTGTTTATATAATGAAAATTATTTATTCATGTTGATTCTTGACTACTATTTATAAACTCTTGATTTTAGAAGAACATATTATCTGATCACAATGCCTTATGATGATCCCTTAGCAAACCATTCATGAGATATTTCCCATTGTATAATCCTTTCGAGATAACTTCTCAACTAATTTCTAATAGTTTTATTAAGTTTGTTCCTTACCAATGGGTAAATTGTTTTTTCATCTACTACTTATGGATTGTGTACTTGAATTCCTCCAATATAAAATCATTATAATCCAATCTCTCTATAAACTCATAGTTTTTGACACATTATCCTTCTCCAAACAATATAAAACAATATATCCAATTATGTTGAACAATTTTTAGCTGAATATACTACCATTTCATATCTATGTATAATAGAAACTCTAAGATTCGCTCAATAGAATCCTCCTATAATAAATGAGTAGTATGTTATAAATTCATATCTTTGTATTAGTATATTACATGATCGACTATATACACATATCCCATGATATGCAAGTCAAAATGAAATTTTTAATGAGTTTTTGACATTTAATGTCTCCCCGTACTCTTCACCTATTTTGGATCAGTGAACCATATAAAATAATTAAGGTGATTTTGGGATAAATCCCTATACAGATATGAGTGATTGGTTGTTTGGTTGGGTTGGATTAGGTTAGTTTACAGATATGTGAATTGGTTATGTGAAAGGCTTACTAAGGGATAATGTGGTTGTGGTAATAGTTTATCCATTTATTTGGGCCTCATAGATGTATTAATTTTTATTTTTCTTAATGGGTATTTAACTTTTTATTTGTTGTTAACAGTCTTAGTTTGATCCATTGTAGGAGGAATATGTGCATGAAATGGTAATGGCTTGAGATGGATTCAAATATGGATTTAAATGGGTTGTTTTCATGGTTTGGAGATGTTTTTAGGTTTAGATGGGTATGGTGAATTTTTATAGTGTTGGATGGGAAACATTGCAGTGAATAGGTTTAAATAGGTATGAGGGGGTTTGAATGCAAAGAAGAAGAGGATACAGAAGTGTAACTTTACTGTTTGAATGTGACTAGAACCAGATCAAACAGCTATGAAAATCAATTTAGGGAGAAATGAGAGATGGGAAGAGGGATACTAATAGCAAAATTTACATTTTGGTGTTTATATTTAAATGTATTTTAATACATTTTGGCATGACCGAAGTCATTACAACATGACATCATTAGTTCTAAAACCAAGGTATTTGTTAAACTCAGTCCTCTAGAGTTGCAATGTCATGGGGGAATCCACCATAGAACAACCATATCAGTTTACGCCTATGTGATTTATTTTAGGTCAAAATCATGACATGAAGCCTACCCTATAAAAATAAACGTTTCCTTTTTTTATCTAGAAGCATTATAGAATGATAAATTACTTCCCATCACAACATAATTTGTCACTCCATATTATGATATTTTGGGTTTCGGTCAGAGTGTATACACACCCTATTAGGGACACACTCTTTTCTATACAAGAACATCACATTATTAAAGTGTACACAATAATTGTGTGTCATTGTTCTATAATGATGTCTTTATGGATTAGTGTTTTATGACATGATATATCTGGCTACACCTTATAAATTATTACTTTTATTCGTTTATTGGTACTCCTCTCACATTTTATCTTGTCTCATGTAGATATTTAGTACGGTAGTAGGAGAGAGTTCCCTAAATTCTCTAAAATAATTTACCCTAATAATTTATATCAATATAAAGTAGAATTTTAATCCAAAAAAATATTTCATGGTCTCTCCATACCTAGATCATTAATTAAAGACAATATCAAGATGTAGATTTTATTTTCAGTAAAATTTGAGAGATAGAATAAATTATTAATGGAAATTATCAATGTATATATTAATCCTTTTTGTTGAAATTTATTGAAGTTTCATTCCATCTATATATCCAAATGGATTCCTGGGAAAAATCATTTATACCATGACGGGTCATAAACAATGTGATTGAATTTTTCTTGGAAACAATCTCAAACATTATTTATACAAAAGTATTGTATCTATTAGTATGAATATTCAATTGTTGGTTAATAAATCACTCCACTTATTGAGTTTCTATTTATAGATATTTTAATTATTATATGCACCTCTCTCAATCTCTTATACGTTATGAAAATATATTAGAATATATCTATCATGGTGTGAGTCCATAGCCACAATCATCATAGCCCTATATTATCGATTCTCGATATCCACCAGTTAACGACCTAGTTTCTCATCGATAAGCCTAAATGGGTTTATAATAGTCATCATTATAAAATATATCATTTATTATTATAATATATTATCAGTATTGTTTCTATAATCATTCAATATTGATCTTTTTCTTTTATCCAAAATCGTTGTAATCACTCAATTGGAAAATTCAACTCTCCCATTGGTATGTGGTTTGTGAGGGGATAAGGATTTATATCAACATCATTAATTTTATAGAACAAAAAAATATATAATTTTTTTAATGTATTTATCACGAAATATGAGTATCCAAGAAATACCAAAAATATTAAAAATGTTAATTCTTAACAATTTCATCACTAAATTGGATATATTTTCCATGTGGCCACATATTCTACCAATTTAGTGATGTAAATCATATACATAAGTATGTATGTGTTCATCACAGATCTTGGGAAGGGCCCCCTAATATCTGGTATTCATACATCGAACACCTCAATATTTAGAATTGTGCTATTTCGAATGTCAATTATTTTCCCAATGTTATCCATTTATTATCATCAGTTATTGCCTCATATAAAGTCCCCTGAATATTTATTTATCTCAAAAAAAATATTCCACAGTATATTATGATGAAAATTATTCTACCATGTCAATTGTGTCCTCTGTTTGGTGGTGAATTGAAAAATTCTAGAATGATATTCTCCTTGGATTTGGTAACACAACACTAAATTAATCATTAACTACATTACATGAATAATAAGTGATTATCACAAAAACTATGTTTTTATTTATCTTAAAATATAATTCATTTCTAATATGAAAAAAAATATTTATGGTCTCATTTTATGAACAATCTACATTTTTGAAAAACAATTTAGGTGATTTTAAATAAGTACAGAAAGGCTTCTCACCCTGGAACTCATCATTAATTTCTATCTCTCTCATCCTATTCTATATTCATTTGGAGTAATCTCAAAGAATGGTCATCCACTATAACATATAATCCATTTTTTATATGTTAAACCAATAAAACCATTTTAGTATGAACATATACTATATCAGGCATGAATTAGTAACCTTTTTTAGAAAATAACTCAAGAGGTGTTATTGATGTAGATAATCAACTCAATGAATACTAAATATGGTTTGAAATTATCAAAAGAATTAACAATTGAAATAATTTTTTATTCTTAGTGAATTTTTATTTTATTTAGGACTTATTATTAGAATGGTTTTCATAATAGATAAGTTGAAAAATATGATATACATAATATCATTGAGTATATCTTATAATAAAATCACTTGGATCTCACATTATGATGAAATTTTTCTACCTATTTAGAAATATCTTCATTGTTGTGGATAAAGAATTATTTTTCAAAAACATAATTTTCTCCTTACATGATTATTCAAATAGGAAAAAAACATTGAAAATATTATGGGTGAGTTTCCTAGATATCATAAAACATACATTTAACATGTGGTGGAAAAATCCAAATTGTTCATGAAATATTTCAATCCCATTTACTGTATTAGGGTCATGAATATCTTGAATTAATGTTGTAATTACTATATCATACTTTATTCCTTGATTAGATATTCTGTTCAATAGAATGACACCTCCTTAAACAATGACGTGGTACTTTTCCCAATTGAGAACTATGAATTTATCTTGAATTCTTTTAAGTACCAAATCATTTTTGTAAAGTAATACTTCAATGGATATCACTTATAATGAGAAATAATCCATGAATATATAATGAAATTCATGCCCCATGTTCTTAATTATATATGGAACACACCTTTAAATTGTAACAAATTCATTAAACATGACAAAATACACGATTTGATAAGAGAATGTTTGATATGGGTAAGTATAAATATTTCTTATCTTGGTTATTTAAATAAAAAATTATTTGTTTGTACCTATAATGTAAATCCAAAAATGAAAATGAAATCACATTGAGATAAACTAGTACAAATTTATCCATGATTAATAAGGGAACGTTTTCCTTTCATATGGATGTTTCCAATATTTGATAGTCTATGAATACCCAATATCATGTAACTATCATTATAGGTATCATCTCATTATCATCAGTAATTATCATAGAATTCCATGATTATTTGGAATTACTTGTAATGAAGTCACCCATTTACATTTTTATATTTAAACGATGATCCCCACCTCATATAGTTTACGAACCTCATTCTTGGAAAATTATTTTATAGTTTTTCTTAGTCTAGACTACAGTAACAATGTTAGTTTTCCTACATATTCTAAAAGTTATATTTGTGTAAAAATTGTACCACTAATTGCATTGATAATTGAAATAATCTATGTGAGTTATCCTATAGTTTTCTCAATGAGTTATGTCTCGTATTTTTAATATTTTCCTTTTTTAACCCTTCTTCTAGTTATTAATTTATTTGTGAAAATGAGAAGATTAATTCATTTTATGATGGAAAAAATACAATGTATGTGACTTTTTCATTTTCATTAAAATATAAATTTTTTTATTTAGATTAATTTCTTAATTATGAATTAATAATCATTGTTAAATTGTTATTTTCACAAAATAATAAGTACAATGGTGTTTGTGTCAATGTCTTGAACTAATTAATTAGTATTTTTATGATTGATGAAATTAATTTTGAATAAGACTTGATTTACAATTTTTTTTCTCCATTGTACTACTTCAAATTCTTCCTCACCCACTGGTTATAAATTATCCTCCATATTTTCCACCATATCATCAATTAGTTTCATTATATTACCAATATTACTATTTATAGACTCATTATTGATGTTTGTTTTTTAGTAGAAACTATTATACAGAAATCTTGTGATTTTATTTCATGATTAATTGTTTAAATAAGATCACTTAGGATTTATTGATCACTAACTCTATAAATTATTCATCAATGGTTTACATTTATAAATGATTTTTCGTTTCAATGAATGGTTATCCAACGATTATAGGAATATCTCATTCTTATTATATCATGAGGATAACAAAATATATGGGGAATATAAAGTTTTCTACCATGAAGATATATATTCAAAAATCCATAGGGGTAATTCATCTATATAATAATACGTTAGAGTGAAAATAATGTCATATTTTGATTATAAAATCCCATATTTAAGAAGATGCATAGGGGAAGAAACTTTTTACCTAATTCCTAAGTCACAATGTGTATTCTTGAATGTGCATGAACTAATGGTGAAAATGATGGAAAATATTCTAACACCTATCATCCTTATATGTATATTCTTTTAAAATTATATTGAACAATCATTTCATCGAGAAATAGCACCAAAAACATCAAGAATATTCTTTTTTTATAGTACTTCCTTTATGATTTTGTCATAATGCAACATTTAAGAATTAAATTCACTAAAATATATGTTTATATTAATTTTTTTGAAACCATATATAAATTCTTCTATTGAATTTCAAAAATTCATTTCATTATCTTCTTTAGGAAGGAAAGATGAGGTCTATATGGTTCTTTCTTTTTGTTTCATTCATCTCCATACCAACCTATTTTCTAGATGTCCCCATATTATAATTTTTGTTTTCCCATTGTATTTTATCTTCATTCTATTCTAAATTTGTCCCTTTAACAACTAATTTTTATTTTACCATTTACACAAAATTGTCTTTCCATTTTTGTTATTTTCTTCCACCTCTCACCTGAAGAAGTTTCATAGGCTTAACCTTCGATCTTGGGTATAATCCATGTTATTCGGTAGAGTATTGACTAGTAACTCTAATAATGTTTGATATATTTTACCCACTTGTTTATAGAGTTATGGTAGAGGATTTGTTGGTTCATTATAGAGTTCTATTGTCTTATAATATTTTGAGAATACATTTCGATGATGTTACTGAATATTCCATTAAGTGATTTTTTAGGTGATAAGAATTCATTTTTGGATAAAATAAATTTAAATATTGGTTGTTTTAATGTTTAGGGGTGGTAATAGTTAGAATACCATCAAGGATTGTGGATATAGTGAATATTTGTGTATACTATTATTTTATATGAAAATTATGACACATTGCTATTAGTTATAATATGGATTTAGATATGGATTGTGTTGAAATAAACTATATTGGTTGTAGGTATTTTGGAATTAATTGGGGGATTTATTATTACTAAAAAAATTCAATCTAAAGGTTTATTATTTGCTGAAACCTATTGAATACTTGGTACATGTGGGGTACTCTTGACATCTCATGATATTATAAAATATTTTTATGTGTTAGTGGTTGTGAATACTGTGATTGAGTAAATGAAACTATAAATTAATGGTTTTTAAATTTATTTATAAATGATTCAAATTGAGAATCCATGAAGGTGATATCATCTAATTATAATATCTCACTCATCAGTGGACTCTAATAACATTTTCATAATTTAGTAAAATCGGGAATCTCATAGAGAATTAATTTTACAAAATAAAATGTTTTCATATGTAATCCTTTACTAGATAGGACATTGATCGTGACTCAAGTAGTAGGATGTCAGAAATAAATAATTTATTTAGTTATAGGATAATATAGAATCTCATATATGACAAATTACTCGTGAAATCATTGATTTTATCCCATGTTTATAATATATATTATCCATAGACTTGGGAAATGATTGAGATTTCATTTATGAACATCTATATCATCCATAATGGAATGAATTTGTGAAATTATATTTTTTATAGGTTATTCAAGTTTTTCATGAATCCATAGAGTTAACGCTTTAAATAATCTATATCTCATACATAGAGATAGAATTATAATACCCTCAATCATATAGAATTTTAGGTCACTCAATTATTGATTAATATATCACAAATTTCACTGAGGATAGTAAAATATCTATGTAGATCGTCATTTTTCATTCCACTAATTCATCCCATATTTTTTATTTGTATTAAGACTAGTTTAATATTACAATTTATCCCCAAAATCAAAAGATGAACAAAACTAAAGAAACAACCCTCAATAACTGAAAAATCATAGTCTATTGTGGCTCTAGCCTGGGGAATTTGTGGTGCTTCATTATGTTGGTTATCATTATTGAATTTTACTTGATGTATATTGGGTGTAGTTGAGAGAAATTTATCTTAGATGGTAAATCATCTGTATGGACATAGGAACCTCTTGTTATTAGGGTTATAATTTCCATCACGGTTATGCATTATGTTTCCTAAAATGAAAAAAAAAACACATGAACATAATTTCAATTTAAATATAAAAAGAATTTATAATTAGAAATAGAATTTTTTAATTAAAAAAGATTTAGTATACTCCTATGTTCACCACCAATAGTTCCAAAAACATTTTCAATCCCACTATAATTTTCATTTATAGTGGGTAATCATGATTAGAAAATAAGTGTTCATGATTTGTATTATAAAATTGAGTTATATATTAGTGAATGTCCAAGTTCGGTCTAATGTGTGATATTTATAATCTACAATATAAAGCCATATGCATTGTTGTTATGTAAAAATATATGAATCTATATGGATCAAAAAAATATAAACAAAATTATAATGGTTAAAAAATACTAAAAAAATCACAGGATAAAATTCAATGTCTTTTTTGTATGTGATACCAACCTCTTTTATTAATTCAATATTTTTATTACATCACATTAAAGCTATTTTTATGTTTATCTGTTTATTATGGTAAAATGTACTGAATTTAATATAGACAATATAAATCTATTGGTCAAATAGTATGATCAAGACAATTTCATTATGTAAAATATTTTAATGAAATGACAAATACAATATATTTTTAATTGATTAATTTAATCAACTAGTTATTATTTCCATTCATATTAAGATCTTTTTTAAAATAAAGAATAAAAAATAATATTAAAAATAGTTAAAAAAAACAGATATGGGTGATGCTGCAAGCTATAAAGAAACAGATGAGGGTTTTTTTATTTTTGGTAAATCAAGTGATGAATTTTATTATTGAAATATCATAAAGAAATTGGTTCTTTTATATCGATATAATACAGGTTTTCAGTTTCAAATTTTTTCTTTTCAATTTCTATTTATTTAAGGTAAATAATTTTATTTCATGCATTTAGTTCTTTTCAAGATTCTACATTGTTAGGTGACTTGTTTTATCACTATTTATGTACATGAGAAATTTTTTTTGTGTGAAAAAAAATCATCTCAAATGATTCATGCTGTTTCTAAATTTTCGATTATATGTCAATTTGTTTTACAGGTTTATTAATATTTATTTTGTGTCTATATAAATAATTTTTTATTATATTATTAAAATATAAATGGGAAATTTGTTTAAATATTTAAAACTAATTCTAGATTTAATATTTTCATATGAAAAATTGGTTTTACTACATCCATATTGTATAATGATATTTCAATTGTCTTTTTATAATGGTCAGTGGGTCATGTTGAGTTTATATTATTTTTCTGACACAAAAATTCCTGAGATTTATATTATTGAAATTATTATTCAAATAACAATAACTAGCCTCTAATATATATACATGGAATGTTATTTGGTTGTCAAAATTATTTTTTAATAATAATGTTGAAAATGTATGATTATATATACATATTTTAATGATAGAAAATGAGTCTTCCATCATTTATCTCTTTATAATGTTATTTTCTTGATTAGGCCACTTTATTTGAAAGCGATGTTGTCGATGTTTTCAAAATTTATGTTTAATTTATAATTTTTTTATTTCGAATAATCATATTTGTATATATATATATACAGAAATATATCATTTCATATGAATTATTTTATAAAAACATGTTTACATATTTCTTTACATATATATTATTTTATGGTGAAACCGAATTTTAATCTAAGATCAATAGATACGTTTATATATAAATGTATTTATATATGTATCAATTTATCAAAAACTGTTTATTTACTATATGTATGTAAATAGATGAATTTAAATATAATATATATATATATATTCATCATTATTCATACCTATACATATGTTTTCGGTGATTCAATCATATTTTATTATAATATATTTTAAAAAATGTATTTGTATGTATATGTTTTTATGTAAAACAATTATATACATATATGTTTATATGAGGTTGAATATTTACAATTTTCATTTAATTCAAAACAGCCTTTAACATGGAACATGTATAACTATAAAATTTACCTTTTTAGGAAAAGGATATCGAAGCACATAATTTTTTATGAAACTGCATGGTGTTTATGATATAAAATACAAGTTTTAATGTTTCTAATTCCACATAATCACACTTGGATATTAGGTCAATGATGTCATGGAATGGGGAGTGAACCCAAATCCTCCTGGGATATTTATCCAATCATGTAAAGGATGTTCTTTGAATTATATTGCACTCTAATTCATTGGGTAATGTTGAAATCTCATGATATTACATATAGGGTGCACAAAAGTATATACCAAGAACACTATAAGATTAAAGAGTGAACCTAATCTATCATGGAACTGTGTCTGTCAGGTTATGTTTTCTCTAGAGTGAACTGTGACTTCATATTATTATCCAGGATTTTTTAGAAATATTTATGAATGTTTATGAGTTTTCAAGAGAAATTATTATTTTTTAATAAATGAATAAAATCCATTTTTTTAAAGGTTGAATAATTTTAAACAAATTTGGAAGTAAATATTATTATTCTCAAATCAGCTACTGATTTTAAAAATTTGGATTTCTGAAGATGTATCACATGTTTTCATTTTTATGTTTATGTGAAAAAATCATGATATGTTTCCCCATTTTTTCAATTCCTATAATGAGATTTTTTTCTCACTGTATTATTTTCAAAAACTATTTTCATAGGGAATAAGGGCATGTTGAATTGAGGTATTATCCTGGGATCCTTAATGTTGTTTATCCATTATTATGAATAAGAATTTTTTTGTCCTTTATTTTTTTCGAGTTGTAATTAGAATTATATAATGTATCCAAACAATCTAAAACACTAAACCACTACGGTCTTATATTGTTATATAATAAATTAATTATAAAATAATTAGACCAAATATTGGGTCATCATATTTGGTATTACATATGTGGTTTAGATAGTATTAGTGGTGATGATATGGAGAAACCCTTTGAAAATTTAATATCCTTCTAGAAATTGTATAGGATTTCAATTTAAAGAAAAGTATAGGGATTCTAGTTTTATTACCTCTGAATAGTGAAATTCATAATTTCAATTGGTATGGAAATGGATGTTCAACGTTGAAATTATTTTAATATGGAATAATTTATATTCACATATTTTAATATGTTCTTTGTTTTAAATAAATCAAATGAAATTTTTGTCAGATTTTATGATTAAATAAGTAAAATTATATAATAATACATGAAAATATTTGCATTATTACAACAAAATAATTATTCTAATAATTCCTTTATGATTAGTGATAATTCATTAAATTATTTTATCAATTATACCTCTATTAATATTATTTTACAATAATTGAAATAAATTATTATATGATTTGATTTTAAATTATAAAAAAATGAGGTTCTATCGATTAAAATAATATTTTTATAGAAATATTTTTAATTGATTAATTTTTAAATACATATGTTTTGTTTTATAAAATGAAAATATTATTTGAATGTTAATATAATTATGAAATTATTATAAATAATCATTTTTAATTACTTGTTAAATTGACAACTAAAATAATTTTTAATAAAACATTTTTAAAACTAATTTTTTTTTTCTATAATAACTTTTGGATAACATATAATTTTATAAAAGTTTTTTTATTATTCAAATAATATGTTTTTTTAATAAATAAATTTAAATAATTACAATTTTACTTAAACAAATGATGGTACATAAATTTAATAATTTCTTTTCTAAAGAAATAAAAGTAATATATTTTTTAACTATTATAAATTTATATGTTTTTTATGAATTATGAGTACAAATATATTATATAAAATTATGAATTAGATTAAATTTGATAATTCTAAAACAATTATTAAAATATTATATGAAAAAATGTTAAGAAAAATAATAATAATAAAGAGATAAAACGTTTATGAAAAAAATTTGTATGATTTGTTGAAAAATATTATTAAAAATAATAAAAATAGATAGATAACATGATAACAGGGTTGGGGGAGGTGTAGATTGAGAAAATAAATTGGGTAAGGGGGAAATAGGTACACTTTTCAAGTGCATCTAAAGGAGAGTGATTGATCCAATCGCGATGGAGGATGAGTAACTGAGGGGGGTTTTGACCTAGGGAGATCAAATGACTACACGGAGTCCGAGTGATTTTTGAACACTGATGAGGGATCTCGAAGGTCAAGAATTGTAATAAGGGATTCAACCCCATGTTAGGGTTTCATTTTCATGTGAGATCAAATTGAATGAGGTTTCAATCGACATCAGCCTAAACATGGTAAGTTTTTCTGTTATTTTAAATATGTTGAATATTTATGTAGACCCTTTTCATGAATCCTTTTTTCGTGGGATGCCATGTATTTCCTTTCATCCATAATCATATTCAGTAATTCGTTTTTGATCATTTTTTTGGATCTCTTCAATGAGTATTTTATATTTAAGAAATGATTTAGATTTATTTCATTTATTATTTGGTTGTTGAGCATGATTTTTTTGGTTCTAAACCACATTTCAATCACCCTTCGATTACACTTTCCCATCGTTTTGGACTGTTGGTTTTGAAAAAATTCATATTGATATATAAAATACTATTGTCTATAATTTTGCTATTTATTTTCCACCTCCACATGGCTTATATAGAAATCCACTATAATATAACTATTGAAATGTATCTTTTATGAATTTAAATTATGTATAAACTATATATAGAATAACCTATTCAATTTTCTATGAATCAACCCCATGTATTGAACCTGATGTAAGAGAAGTGAGTGAGATAAGTGGAGTTTTTGAAAGTTATAAAGTATTAGAATACTGTTTTCTTGTTTACTATAAATCAAGTCAGGGAAATTATTTTTAAAATATAGTTAAGTATTCTTTTTTTTATTAATTTCAAAATCAAACATGTTTGCAGTTTTAAATTTTTTCTTTTCATGTTTATATTTATATACATGTAATACATATATTTTATGAATTTATTTCTTTTCAATATTTTTAATATGATGGTGATTTGGTTTTTAAAACAATTGATGTGAAAGGGATTTTTTCATTTCATTATCAAAATAATATATTCCTAATTGATTGATGTGGGTTTCCCATTTTATATTTTATATGAATATGGTTTTTTAGTTTTCTAATATTTATTTTCAATATATCTAAATAATTGTTCATTAAATATTAATGATAAAAAGGTGAAATTGGGTTAAATATTTTAAAGTATTTCTGAATTTATGATTTTGAAATGAATGTTTTTAATTAGTCCATCGGTATTTTCTAATTGTTTTTAATTGAATTTTATAATGTTACGGGGGAACATTTTGAGTTTATAAAAAATTTCTTCCAAAACAATTCATGAGATATATTTTGTTTAAATTAATTTTTTAGTCCTTAATTTTTATCTTAGGTATATACATGGGATGTTCCTCGATTATAAAAATTGTTTTCTAATTATAATGTTACAACTGTATGTATATAAATACCTTTTTTCAGGTTAAATATAATGTTCTCGAATGGTTTTCTCTTCATAAAATTATTTTCACGATTTTTCCACATTAAGTGCAAGTGAAGTAATCTAATTTTTGTAAATTAAATCATAAGTTATTATTTTTTATTTTTGAACAATTTTATGTGTGTATATATTTTTAAAAGTAGATCATTTAATATGATACAATTTTTTAAACATGTATATATATATATACCTACATACATATTATTTTAGGTTGAAACATATTTTTAATCTCACATCAATATATACAAATATATATAATTATCATTATATATGAATTTATTTTTGTAATACTGTTTATTTATTATATGTATGCAAATAAATGCAGTTATATATGTAATTTTAATTTTTCATACCATTACATATTTCTATGGATTTGCAATCATGTTTTATTCCAATATATATATATATATATAAACATGGTTATATATATATATATATCTTTTTTATGCAATATTTTATTTACATATATATGTATATTAATTTATATTTACAAATTTCATTTCATGTATAGATACTTTTATCATGAATCATGTAAAACCTTGTAATTTAATTTTTCATGAAATGGATATCAGAGCACATGATATTTAATAAATCCAGGTGGTCTTTACGATATAAAATACAAGGTGTTATGTTTTTAATTCAAAAGAATCAAATGTGGATATTATGTGAATGAAGGCATGGAATGGGGAGAGAACCAAAAATCATACGGTAATTTTTTATAATCATCTGATTGGTACACCCAGAATTATATAACACTCCAATACATTGGGAAATGATGAAATATCATGTGATGTCTTGTATGGTGTGAGAAATGTGTTTCCTAATCACACTATGTGATGATAGTGTGAACCAAATCCATCATGAAACTATGTAAATTATGATATTTTGTCTCGTGAATTAATTGTGACTTCATGATATGATCCAAGGTTCCATTGATATCAATTTATTACTTTTTATGAGTTATGAAGAGAAAATTTTTATTATTTAATAAATGAATGGAAAGGGTTGTTCAAATGGTTACATATGTTGAATACTATTTATAAATAGTTATTATTATTTAAAATAGTACTCCTGATTTTTTAAATTAAATATTCTCAATTTGAATTGCATGTTTTACAATTTCTGTTGATGTAAAAAACGGATTTGTTTCCACATGTTTTCAAACCCCTTAATATGATTTTTGTCACTATACCCTTATTTAAAACCTCTTTTCAAAGGGAATAAAAAGTCATAGAATATAGTGAGTGGTCGAGTCCCCTATATTGTGTTTAAATATTCTTAAGATCAGAATGGTTTTTATTTCCTTTATATTCTACGAGATTTGTAATTATAAGTATTCAATGTATCTAGACTCTCTAAAAACACAACTACCAATATTTCCTTTATCAGCGCTATAAAAATGAATTAAAATATCTGTTAATCAAGGGGAATATTGTGGGGGGCGGGGTCCCTTTTATCAGTGCTAAAAAAGGGCTGATAAAAGGGGTCGTTTATCCACGTTATAAAAAATTGCTGATAAAAGGGTTCATTATCAGCCGTTTTTAGCCCTGATAAAAGTTAAAAAGAAAATTATCAAAATAAAAATATATTTATACAATTCAAGGAGGATATTCAACAGTTCCCCACCCACTCACCCCCCCATTAAAATCACCTCCACCCTCTTTAACAACACTAGGAATTATTCCCACCCACACGCGTGACCTGCCTCTACCAGGATTCAAACTACGAAGCTGTTGTATGAGTGCCTAAGCCTTTACCAATCCACCATAATTCTTTTCCCATCATTTATTAATATATATATATATATATATATTTATATATCTATTTAGTTATATTTATTAGTATATTAATATATATTTCTATATATTAATATATATAGATATATATATATATTAATATAATTATAAGTATATTAATATATATTTATAAGATTTGTTTTAAATTAATTTATAAAATATGATTTTTAGTGTGTGTTTACAAATAAATAAATACATATATACCACAGACACACTCATATTATATTTGTACTTGTAAGTATAATTATACATATTTAAATTTATGTAAAAATATTATATATTAATATGTATATATATGTGTTCATAATATATAGATAATATATATCAGCTTGAAAATATAGACACACACAAATATATATACACAAACAGACACAAAATCATCATATAGGTATACAAATATTAATTTATTTGTATTTTAAATAAAATGGATATTGGTTTTTTATATAGAGAACCCTTATATATTGGGAAATATACATTATCTGTAAATATTATAAATTATTTATTAATGAAATTAATGTTTTCTCAGTTAATATATAAAAATATGTATATATTATTATATAATTGATTATAAGTAACATTACATTATGATAAATGATATGATTTCAAAGATATAATATCAATATAAATGTAACCCCTAGGAATAAAATTAGTCCCCAGTGAAAAACGTAAAAGGAACCCGTGAAACGATACTAAAATTTCATCGAATGTTAAAAAACATTTGGTATGTGGACTGAAAACATAGTTTTAGAGGCCTTTTGGGCCTTTTGGGCCTAAAAAGCGAAAGATGGATATGTTGGATCATGTGCATAGATCTCATTTTAGTCTTCGATTTGATATGTAGTAGAGATAAAATGGAGACCTAAATCAAATTTTATATTTGTGTGATGTTTTCATAACATTTTAAACTTATTATAGATCTTTTATTAATTATATTTGTGACTTGAAATTGTAGGAAATGATTATTAGTCAATTATAATTATAAATTTATAAATTAAAAATAATTTTTAAAATATTTTAAATCATTTTTTATTAAATTTCTTATATATTAAAGGTAATAGTCAATTTATAATAATCTAAAACATATTTAAAAAATATATATAATATTTATATCAATATAAATATAATTATATATCAATATATTATTTTCATAATTTTTTTTTAAATGTACACGTTATTTGGGTTCGAAAAAACTACAATTACTACCCCCCATTATCAGTGCTACTAAAAAATTGTTGATAATGGTGTCCCCTTTAATAGCTCAAAAAAATCACTGATAAAGGGGGTGCCTTTATTACTCCAAAAAAGCACTGATAAAAGGTCAATTTTAACATTGCTTTTTTATCACTGTTAAAAGAGTCCTTTATCAGGGCGGATAAGGGAACCCCATTTATCCAGTTCTTTTTCAGCACTGATAATGTATGGAGCTGCAGATACTTAGGTTTTTGGTATTGAAATACATTCTTTGGAAGATCTGGTTGTTAAATATTTAATTATTTATAATATATAAAAAATTGAATAGGTTTTGGGTCAATAGAGGGTCATTGTATGATTCCTATATAGGAGAAGTTAGTGTCTGGGATTTTTGGATCTTTGGTGTTTGTGGAGATAATTAATTTGGTGGCATACTGATTTTATCATCCATATAGTTGTAGTGAAATGCATTATGTTTTTCATGTATCAGAAATTTGGAAGTATCACCCCGAGCTTCTAATGTGACTGATGTTGATTATGATGAGTTTGAGACAAATCCGTCATTTGAGTATCATAAGATATGTCTTATTAATCCCAATAAGAAAGTGTTGTGGTGAGGGATCATGACCATAATTGTAGTATTTTGGAAATATTGATGTGTTCATGTGGAAATATAGGAGAGATATGTAGATATGTGGCCTCATTGGCATGATATTTTCACCTTGGAATATTAGAGATGCTTGGGAGTATGGGTTGAGGAGGTAATGTTATAAGCTGGGTAGATTATAAGATATCGATCCTTTTAAAGACGTTTAATGCTTATTTTCATGTAATATTTATAAAATATTTTTGTATATATTTGGTGGTTTTTTATTTCTTGTGTAATTTAGTAATTTTGGAAGAAAAAGTTGTATTGCATGGTTAGAGTATAGTTTTCCCAAATTGTACACCTACCCTAAGAAAACCATGTAATCCCAAAGAGAGGGGAATTTCACCATTGGGAAATTGTTTTTCAAACTGTGTGTCCACATAGTAGAAACCATTTATACCTAGGATGAGGAGTATGGTTATAGAGAATGGTATTAAAAACCATGAATCCCTACCTAGGAAACCATCTGTGTGGATTTTTATTACCCTAAAAGTTATAAAAAATTTCTTACCCCCAGTATTAACATTAGATCGACCTGGTATAATCATTAACCAATTCTGTTAAATTGTAAAACTCTTAAGAGGGTTCTAAGGACCCCTTAACATCTTTCTTAATTAATCTAATATATAGTTGAAGGATCGTCTCTCCTTTGGGATGTGATTTATTCCCCATTAGGATTCCTCTTTCTTCCATCTCTCTTTCTCGATAATGATGAATGATTTGTACTCCACTGGAAATGGTTTATATTTAACATTTCATAGATCATAATATATTTTATCGTGATATTATGTTATGGTTATAGATTTTCCATGACTATGTGATCTTGATTTTTTCTCATCAATTTGGAGATTCCCGGTTCAACATACGTCCATAAAAAATCATAAGGTGTTTGGTTTAAATATCAATTCACATAGTCATCAATGATAATTGTATGTATGTAATTTTCAAATTTCAATTTCCAAATTTGGTAATTGAATCTTGAAATTGAAATAATTAATTAATTAACAATTAAGGTAATTTATTTATTAATTATTTATTTAATGTTATTTTGGAGTTTGTCGAATAATGTTATTATTGAATTTCTTAAAGTACTGATTATGGAATTAGTGTTTATCAAACTGATTGGTAATAATAATTAATGGGTTTGATGGTTTAACCTAGGATGGTTAAGGGGTATTATGAATAAATTTTGATAAATGGTTTAACAATGAAATTTTTATAATATTCATTGTGATTTAAATAAAGAAACATGACTTTTGGGATAAAATGGAATTTTGCACCATGATGAGAATGCTTGATAAGAAGGTTAATGATGATTAACCTTTATAAATGCGATATTTATGAGACATGTTATATATTGTGAAAAACGTGATAATTAGTGTGTGATACATATTTATTCTTAGAATACAAATATGTGATAATGAGAGTGGAAAATGTACTAATTCTGCAAACACCCATATGTGATAACAATGAGGTGTATGATAAGGAACGATGCTCAAAATATCCCTAATGTTATAGAAATGATTTTCTATGTATAACACTTTGGAATAGGAGTGGAGTTCAAATTTGACATGGTATGAAAATTTTAGTTTTATGATTAGTTAAATCTCATGATATAATGAATTGTGATTCCCTATGATATACGGTTCAGACTCCATCACATGCTAAAGTATGTAGTGATTGTTTGGGTGTCATCTTTGACATGAGTAATTATGTGGTTAATTAATGATCAATGAATCTTGAATGTATTTTAATTTATTAATATACTTTATTTATTATAAACTTGATTATAGTGTTATATAATGGATTATGTTTAGAGACTATTGGTGGTTTCTTACTGATTTTTACTAACACCTTATTGGGGCTGCCTGATTAGTAAACAAATTTTCATCCTTTTATATGAAAGGATAATGTAAATAGAACAATTCTATATAGATGAGTTGGAATGGAAAAAGGATGAGGGAACTAGACATGATTTCAGGATTCAATTGGGATTTGTTAGTATTTTTATTAAATCATTTTCAGGTTTTTAAATTTACACATATTGAAAGGACATATCTACTATATTAGATATGGTCATTTATCCATGTTTTGGGATTATCATGAGATGCAGATCGTTATTGTTAATTACATTCTTATAATTATTTTTTATTACCATTTTACTATTATTTATTTGTTTCTATTTTTTAATATGATAGTTTGGGTATTATCTCCCCATAGTTTATATTTGACCCTCACTACTAGTCATAAGCCTGTGGGATATGTGTAGGCATTCCTGAGTTCATGTATCTAACCAGATTGAGGTACCGGTGTGGGGTACCCTGGGTTCAGGAAATACCTTGTTAATTAAAAAAATTTAACATGTTATACAAATTAATTGTAATATATTCATTAAAAAATCAATAAATCATATTTTTTATGATAATATTTCTTCAAAAAATAAAATGACTTTATTAAAATTTCAGTGATTATTTGCTGATCAATTATCAATAAAATTATACTGTGCATGTATATTATATATATTTTAAAAAGAAGTTAATCCTATTAATAAATTCTAGTTTAATAGATATGCTATAATTGTCATATTAAAATAAAAGTATGTAATGGTTCATGAAGGCTATGTGTTCCATATCTTGTAATATATCGAGAATAATGTTTATTTAAAGTCATATTGTATTATAGACTCTAGTAATTAAAAAATTGCATCATCAAATTTTTTACTTGTTTTATACTAATTAATAAATTTTATTACTCCCAAATTATCTTTCATATTAAATCTATTTTAAACCTATGTGTTACATATGCCTCATCCCAATGAAATATATCCAAAATATCAATAATTGCCATGATAAATAATTATATACTATATAAATATATTTATATTCACCAAAATATCATGAATCATATTTATATATTAACCTAAAATGTAGTAAATAGCATTACCATAAAAATATTTGAAGATATAAAAATATCAATGAATCACATTCCATCAATTATGATTATTTATATTCTACAATACATTAAATCATAATTAACATCAAATAATATATTAACCCCAAATGTTTATTAAGCCCTAAATAAAATTTTCTTCCTAATTAATAACAATAGATTCAAATAAAATCATAATTCATCACATAAATGAAATAATGGGTTTCTAATTTTTTTTATCTTATGATTCAATAAATACATATACACCTATGTGGTATCCATAACTTTTTGAATAACATCAAATGAAAACTTATATTCTTCCAAAAATTACAACAATCATTATTAATTATATAAGTTCAAAATTATTTGAATATATTCAATTAAACGAAAAATTCAATATCATCAAATATGAAATAAATAAATATGTCATCAACTAATCATTTTCAAATTCACCAATACTGTCATACAAATGTCAATCATTTCATTATTCAAAATAAACATATATTTTCAAATTCTACAGTAGAATAATCCTTATATTTTCCAAGATCCAAGTATAAAAATATTCATTGATATAAATCTATCATTACAGAATTCTTGAATCATAATGCATAAATAATTTAAACCTTTCGCTTCATAGGACCATCCCTGGTATATTAGTTAACACATGGATTAGGAAATTTTCTCGGATAATCTTCTTATTCCCTACACATAATATATTGAACTATAAATGTAACCTTATGATGATTTCATTTACCTAAATAAAACATTTCATTTTCCTCAGATATAACAAGCTCTATACCATTAATTTACTCATATAAACCATATTTTTGTTACCATGATACATTCACATTAGTGTTTCTTCCAACATTCTCTACATAATGGAAATAGAATCTTTTTCCCTTGATAATCCCCACAACTAGAGCTATTAGTGAACTCATTCCTTCTATTAATTGGGACTCTCAGTGTTGGTTAAGGTGAATGATAATAATAATATATAATCACAATTTATTAGGAATAACCCCATGTTTTTGCATCATAGATCCAATTTCATTTGGTTAATCATTAGGTTAATAATTCAATTTTTGGTTAGTGATAACATGGTACCTCCATGTACCGACCCTTAACTATAACTAAAATGAATATTATGAGAAATAATATTCTTAGTGAGGAACGCTGAAAATAATTTACAGGATGTATAAATCATTTAAACTCTTTTTCAATCTATGGAACCTTATATTTAACCCAGGTAAGCCATTATAATTACAAATTTTTTATTTTATCATATAATTAGATTCATTCATAAAGTATTTAGTAATTTTTTATCATCCTAGTTTCTATAGGATTACTAAAACATTCTCTTATACAAACTTCATTTACCCATACATTTAATACATAGTTATGACATCTTAATATGTTAATACCTAATACATAACATAATGATCAATTCTAGAATTGTATATGTCTAGTGCCTTTAGACACTTAGAAATATCATAAAGATGAAAATAAATGATCTAAATCATCTACAACTATATTTTTGATGACTGTAATCTGTTGTGAAACATCATACATAAAACTATGTTCTTATCCTAGTGAAAAGGAATCAAATGAAAGAGTGAGCACATATGATCAGTAATGGAGAACAATAGATATTTCAATGATCACATGATCTCAATATGAGAATAAGGTTACAACAACATGATCATAACAATATAAAATCATACCATACATATCATAGATCATAATATAAAGTCATGGAATAAACTTTTTATGTTCATAAGACATGAATCATAATGGAATAGATGAACATGATCCAATAGAGAATGAAATATGTATAATACATAGTTATATGGCATACACATAATCATATAAAATAATAACCTTATTGTTAAGGGATCTTTTCAATGACTATCATAGTAGATTAGATTTTCTCCCCAAACAATCAAATAATTCTTGGTTCAATATGAAGACTATCATAGTTCATAAATTCTAATACTAAATTTCCATCACTCCCCATTATAGTCATGTTTATCTCATGGGATATTAATCATTATCCAATGCATTGGATGTATATAGTGGTCTCAACAAATATATAATGGAAATCATATATATGTTCTCTATAAGATCATAAAAATTCCATCATATCATAAACTATTAAAAGAAATGGGTTTCTTAAATATTTAATCATTTAATATTAGTGTATCACATGGAAAAGGAAAAATATTCATAGAAATAATTTCATCATAAATATAAAAAATAACAATAATGAATACTGTTTGTATAAAAGGATCATATCCCGATAAATGTATAACTAAATTCAAGGGATATTATCATTGATGACTATAAATACAGTTAAATTATCATTAAACATTTATTGGGGAAAATATCCTTTCTAATTTAAAAATAAAAATTTAAAAAATAAAAATGTAAGAAATATTATGGAAGATATATTATTTGAAAATATCATGGGAAAAATTTAAAGTAAACATAAAATCATTGAGTGGTCATGATGGTGTAAAATATTGTTTCAGTTATATAAATTAAAAAAATTCCTTATATACTTGTAAAAAGAAAAAAAAGTATGTCATTTGAAAAATGAGAACAATATTACTTTTGGAATATGTTTTTTAAAATTAAATCATGTATAGAAATAACATTAAACAATGAAATTGTAAAATTAAATACCTTCTATAAAACATTGATATGCATGAAAATTTTGTTTGGTCGAATAGCTAAATAATGTCAATTTTATTTAAAAGCATTATTTTAGAATATTGAGTAAATAAAGAGAATAAAATATAATTAAAACTGTATTCTATAGAAATAAATAGAGGAGAAGAAAATCTATGATATTCTATAAATTTATATCATAAAATTTCAGCATCATATCTTAATCATAGACAATCCGGATAAATAATGAGATTATAACATAAAAGCCTTAATGCTTTAGTAAAAACTATTTCGTAAGCCTCGTGAAATAAAGAAACATAAATTTATATTTATACCCCAAAGAATTTAACAATAATAATTATAAAATACATACATAGGTACTATATATTCCAAATAAAAAAACAATTGGTTGATATGGAATGTGTCCCCCAGAAATAAAACTGAGATAAAAATACCTTTCCCTAGGTATGTCTTCCTTGGTGGTCAGTGGAACCATAAGTATAATAAGTATAGATTTATTATAAATATACTATATAACCATAAACATATATATAATCCTATATATGATATACTTATTACTTTTTGTCACCCATTTGTTTACAAATCGTTATTAAAATCATTGTTCTTGTGATATTGGCTTCATTTTTCATGTAAGTTTCGTTATGGTAGTTATGGTCCATTTAATTTAATTGTGTTTATATAAAATATATAATATTAATAATAATATAAATATAATATATATTCATTTTTATATTATTTATATTCATACGTAAAATTAGATATAGAAAAATGAATTACACCATTTATGAAGATGGTGGGTCGTACGTATGTATGAATAATGTTTTAATTTCTCGGCGAATTAAATAATACAAAGGTACATAATAAATAATATATACAGAATATTTATTATATAATATATTTATTATATATTCAATAAATCTATCCTTATTACTATCTAATTAAAATAGAAATGAAAAATAAATCACATTGCATCATGGAGGTGGTTGTCCACACTTACTCACAAGTGATGTTATTATTATCCAACATCTTGGAATGTAAGAAGATATATATTATAATAAAAATAATAATTTATAAATATTTAATAATTATAATATATAAACATTAAACTCATCATAATACCAATCCATAAAATTTAGTGTTGAAAAATAAATTGTATCCCTACGTGTAGACGGTAAGTCGTAGTAACGCAAAAACGAAACATTCACTTCTTATTTCATGGATAGATTATAAATAAATATGCTTTCATAATATTAATAAATTTTTATTTTATTGAGGATAATGGATTTATTATTTTATGAAAAAAACTAATATATTTATTTTGGATAAAGAATAAATAAAAATAATGTGATCTATTAAGGAAATAGATTTGTTTTTATAAAAACTCCTTTAAATCTCCCCTTAAAGACCCAACTGTTGGTAATGTATGAATACCATCACATATAAAACGAAAATAAAAAGTTTATAAGGTATTTTTCTAGGTTATGTTTGATATATAATGTAATAAATTCTGAATAAATGATGAGAGGATGTTCCCTTTTATACTTGATGTAAGGAATAGGTATTGGAATTACTGGAAGATTAAAATATAAATAAGTCATTATCTATCCAAATTCTAACAAAATTCCTCGGATTATAATTTAAAATAATATTATTTTTTAAAAAAATATCAACACTTTTTTTCCAGTTTATGTGGGGTATTAAACCTTATCATTTGGTTTAACCCATTATTTAACTGATTTTAACATTACTCGTGATATCATATTCTTCATATAAAAATAATAATAATTTTACATGTGAGGTGAAAATTGGATATTAAGTGGAAAAGGGTTTATATATTAGATAATATATTACAGTATTATTCATATTTAAATATTTTATATAATTGGTAAATAATACTATGATATATTATTTTGATAAATTTTCATTAATGTCAATTATGACACTATTCGTTTTATTAGATTTAAAATACATAAATAATTTTTTCAAAATAGAATATAATAATTTAACATAACACTAATATGTGATATTAGTCTAAAGGAATCATGGAACACTATAACTCAATAAAATTATATTAAATTTAGAATTCGTCACATCCATTATTTTAATTTTCAAATCATTGAATAAATACTATTATAGCATTGTATATGAATTTATGGTTATTTTATAATTTTTGAAAATTATAAATAAATTTAATTATGGAAATTTATTTAATTAATTTAAAAATAAACAATTATCTTAATTCATTGAATTTTTTTTAGTATGTGTAATTATATGAGATACTTAAAACTAAGAGAGTGATTTTTATAACATCCATTGCATTAAATATTAAATATGTCATATTTATGGAAATTTCACTATTTAAAAAAATAAATTTAATATAAATGTTGATAATTATAAAATATCCTTCTTCCAATAATTATTTTTATGAAAAATTAATGCCTTATCACTTAGTTTTAACTAAGATTAACTTGATTTACACTTGACAGTGGTGATTTTTTTTCTCCATGATTATGATTTATATTGACCAGAAATACAAAGGAAATATTTAAAAAACAAATAAATATATTAAAAAATATTTAATCAAGTTTATAAAATTCATTTTCTATATTTTTACGATATTAATTTTAAAATAATCTTGAATCATGCAAAGAAAACTTCGTTTTAGACTATTTCATTTTTAAGCATAACACTGGTTTTTTCTTATCTCATCCCTAGAAATATATAAAAAAATATTTAAAAAATTATTGAATATAAAATATATATATTTCATTTAAATAATTCACCAATATGGAAAATTTTAATTTATTATGAAATAATTCATTACACAGATAAATACATTTTTTTCCCGAAAAATATATTTTACTTATAAAAATATATATTTTCAAATTAATTCAAAAAATTAATTCCAACGAAATTAAACTTATTATTTAAACATAGTAAAAATAATTTTCATTATGAACCATTTTATTAAAAAATATAACTATGTACGTGATTTAAAGAAAAATTTAGTTTTCAACAAATATCTATACTTTTTGTTGTTCATTAAAATATAATAATTTTATGAAAATTGTCAATAAAAATCATCTTCATATAATTTTTGAAAGATGAATTAAAATATTATATTCTTTTAATCATAAATAATTTATAAATTCTCAAGAAAATTTGCTTAATAATTTCTTACCATGATAAAAACTCCATTTTTAAGAAACTGTATCTTTGAAGAATAAAAAG
The DNA here is from genome assembly GCA_963277665.1 of Viscum album. Classification (NCBI taxonomy): domain Eukaryota; kingdom Viridiplantae; phylum Streptophyta; class Magnoliopsida; order Santalales; family Viscaceae; genus Viscum; species Viscum album. The sequence goes on from OY728162.1 coordinate 767,973,574, forward strand.
ACATTACTAAATATTTAGTGATTATTTACTAAATATTTAGCAATAAACTTATATTTATAATGAAATTTATATATATTTCATATATTATTTAATATTTTTGATAAATTATAATTTATGTTATATGTTATCAATATCATATTTAAATAATAATATTTCATGATTTTTTTAGGCATAGAGGTTCATATCGTGTACACTATTTAACACAGTGTTCATTAAAAATATTACGGTGCGACAATTTTCTTATTTGGAAGACTATTTAAAAAACACAGTATCTACTTGATATAAGATAGTTGATTGTTTAAGAGTCTTCATCCTTCTTTTTTATACAGTATTTATCCAATCACCAATGTTTTTTTATTCATTGACTTCATAAATAATTTTTTCCTATCTTGTAGATATTGATCCTACGTTAACTATGACATTATTAATATTTCGTATGAGTATACTCCATCCACATGTGATCCCCCTAGGAATATCACTTAATAATTTCTTTAGTATTTCATTACTCTCAATTTTTAATATTATTTTTTTATGATTACTTTAAATTTTATTGATATTTCAAATAATTTTCAAATAAATCGATCAAGAATTTTAAAGACCAATCATGAATTTTATTATAATTTTTATTCCATTATTTTAGATTAATTCCCAAGGAATATTCCATCATCCCAATTATTTTCAATCTTTTATTTATTCTCCTTATTGAGAATAAAAAATTTACCCTCCAAATTTCTAATGTATTCCAATGTGGGATTCATCCCATACCACATTTCGTTGGGTGTGTTCTATTCATTTGGTATTAAAAATTCTCTTTTTTAGATATAATATAAATTATGGAAAATTTAGTTTTAATTATTCTTTTAATCGTTGAGTATTATGATTTAATTCTTAGGATGGTCCCCCACCTTATTGGTAGTTATTTAAATACCAATTTCAATCGATAACTTCTAGATTTCCATCCCATGTATATTACCTAATAATATCATCTAATATTTAATACACTAAAACACTCTATATTTTAGGATATGTTCACAAACCATGTCATCATACCGTAATCATTAATACATAGAGCATAATAAATTTATTCATCTGTGGACATGGGTGAAATTGGCCCCCACACATCCACCTTCACAAACTCAATCCATCTATTTGAGATTTTTTTCCATAATATTGTAAGTATTTAAAATGATTTTCCATTTTTAGAAATAATAACAGTATTAGTTTCATCAAGAGAAATTTTTAGGCTATTACGGGCTCCTTTATTCTACACCACATCATACACGGACTTTTGGATTAAGTGGACAATTTTTTCCAATATCCTTTTATATTTATCCCTGGATATAAAGAGCCTATATTATTCCCCATTAATCAGTTAGATATTAGATAGATTAATATTATCAATCAATATGGAGTCTAACCATTCATAATACTTTTTCTGAAATACATACTATCAAATAAGTGAGGGATTAGAGATTTAATGTGATTCAAAAAAAATTATATCAATGAATGGATTTTATTGACAATATAAAAACACATCCTTTTACTCTTGATCCCTCAGCTCTTAAGTGATGAGGTGGTAATGGTTAACGGAAGCTCAATCCAGTTTTATTTTACTATATTACGAAGTGAGTGAAAATTATAAAATAATAATAGAATTATTAAAATAATTTTGAAAAATAAAATTACTTTAATTAATAATTGGAATAATAAATAAGATTTTTTAGGAGGAAAAAGAATATAATAGGGTTAATGGATCTCTAAAAATTTAATGTAACAGATAAAATTTCAAAAATCTGGCTGATATATACTTCTAATTGAGTTTATCTTTATTTTGAAATAATTTTTTTCATTATGGAATGATGTTATACACCATAGTTATAAACCCTTATTAATTCCTCATAGGTTACATCATTGTGGTTCAATGGTTGGTGTTGGTGTTCCATAGATACACCATTCTATTTCAAAATACAAATATCTTAAGGGTCATACAATAACATTCCATGTACATCACATGTAGAATTATTTTAATTATTTTTCATAATATCAATATATCTTGAAGTGGAAAATAATATTTTTTCATTATATAGTTATCCTATATCATTATTACATTGTAATGTTATTGAATAATAGTCAAATATTTTACAATTATCTTCTACAACTCCTCGAAGGTGTAATGATATTTAAAATCAACAAGACGTGGATACATATATAATTGTACTACATGAATACTATATTAGGTCCCATTAGACTCTTCCCACATTAAAACATCATGTTATTGGTACCCTCTATCAAAAGAATGAGTTCAATTAGCATCTTATATGTTTCTCCCCTAGTGTCGAATGAAACTACAACTCTTTCTCATCTACTCATTCTATAATGTTATCCACTCAACCAACTCTTCATCATAGAGCATTAAACTATTTCATGTACTAGATATTGTTTTACTACTTAAATAACTATTTAAAACCATTGTGTAAGTCCATTAATATGAGGATTTGATTACATTTTTTTAAGATTTTATTTGTTACCTAAAATTTATTATAGAGTATCATAAAATCCTAACATCATATGTCTTTCTTATGAAACCACAAGTATCCTATTTTGTGTCATGTTGTGGAGTGATGTCCCTTGTTTTTGTGAAATATCATAAAAATCAAATCCATCCACAATGGGACACCGTTTTTTTGAATTATTTTCTTCTAGGTTTACCATTTTACCTTTGGTTGGAGTAACTACATAATGAAAAATAAATTTTTTTAGAGTAATATCTCTGTAGTTTCCCTAAAAACATCTAGGGAGTATCAAAAAGAATTCTTAAGCTCTATCATTCCACTAATGAATAAAATAAAAACAAATTAGTATCATTATGACCAATAATAAATGAAAAACATTATAAAAACATATGAATCAATAATTGTTATCAAAATCCACCACAATTGTACATTTTTTTATTCTTAAGAAAAATATATTTACAAAGATGCCAAATAAGTTCAATCCTCATACTAATGAAAATAAAAAGAGAACATAGCTGAGAAATTTCAATTTCTAATATACTAATCATCAATATTTAATCATAAATCCTTATTAAGAATATAAATCAATTCCTATTATCATCCATAATAATTTTTCAACTATTTCATAGACATCCATACCCATACAGTGATATACCTATTTAGAAAGCATCACATTCAACACTCATGAATAATGTAAAACAAGTGTTATGATCATTATAAATTTCGTGTCTTCTATAAACAGGCATGTATAATATCTAAAATAACTTTATAAAATTCTATAAAAATAAATATAGTGGAAATCTTAAAAAGGATCTATTGTATTTGAAGCTAGAGTTTGGAAGTTCATTATGTAATCATTAAAAATAGTGTCATTAAAAATGTGTTAAATTATTTAATTACAAGTAATGATTATTTATTTAATCTCATGGAAAATGGTACCTACTTTCCCACTTCAAACTCAACATATACCATCAATCTATACTTCTCTAAATGATTCACATCATTAAAATTCAAAAATAATGACAAATTGTTTCATTATATTTTTCATTCCAGTTCTTTTTTATAAAAGAAATTGCACCTGGATCAAGTTTCACACCAATTAAAATACCTTTTTTAACTCTTCATGGAACTAATTATAATTGTTATAATAATATCATAGATAATGTAAGAGTGATAATTAAAATTCACATGATAAGATCTATTATTTTGACTTGTTTTCCAAAATAATATAGTAATAAAGTAATAAAATTTTAATATATCTTATAATCAAGATACAAATCAATAATTACAATTCTCCCTCCTTATCATACATGGTATTATCACATGGTAGTTACGTACATCACCAATCACCCTTTTTAAACTCAAAAGAAAAAAAGTCATGTATTTGTACTAAACAATGTCTTGTTTGAAGGATTAATTTTCCTATAATTAGAATTACATGCATAGAAATATCGTGAATATTACACCATTAAAATAGGGTTATATATATTTTAGGACTAATGGAAAAAAATGTTAAAAACTATCTTCAATCATATTATTGGAGTTTGAAAAAATATCATTTTTTAAAAAAAGATCAAAGAGAAAGTTTAAATAGTAATGTTTGTCTGGACTAATCTTATAAAAACATGGTTATTACATATAATAAAAAAATTAGTTTAAAACACCATTCAAAAATATTATTTCAAAATATTAAAAAATCACTCTTAAAATGAATTTTATGTAATAATCGAATAAAAATAAATAAATTAATTATCAATTAGAGTAAAAAATAATTCTGTTGTTATATTGGATATCATATTAAGAAATAAAAAGTAATTCATTTTCAATAGTTCCAAATTAAAATTTTATCTTTTATTTACATGTGTGTTCATAATTTTCATATGTGAAGAGATCTCTCCTAAAAAATTTCTCTTTTTCCATTGATTTCAAGAAAAAATTTATGTCTTTCAAAGAATCCCATCACAACATTTAATTTCAAATACCATCTCAACTATTTAAAATCATATTGATATAGATTAAAATTAGTATTCTTTTAAATACATTATAGTAAATTATAAAAATTCATGAAATAAATAAGGACCTCCATGATTTAGGTCAGATTTTTTTCATGATAACTTTATGGAATTTACTATATGAAAACACTATGCATTTACGGATTTTTGTGAATTTTATTTAATAAAATAAAAACATTTAACTTGGTAACATGATAGTGTCAAAATGTTATATTTATTTTAGTTAAGTAGAAATTTATAAACAAATATATTATATATTTTTTATTTAACATGTTATATAATGGAAAGATAAGGAGTAAAAAATAAATGTAAATATAGTAAATTCTAATAAATATAAGAAAATAATAAATAAATTGAAGGCATTAAAAAATTTATAAGGGGGAAGAAATCCTATTACTCCTTGGTTCAATCCCCCATCTGTAGAGACCCTTACATTACATACATAGAAATTACATTTCTTTTTTCGAATACTTAATACATAGCAAAAATAAACAATGAAGGACCGTAATAGTTTAGTGTCTTTGGAAACATGGAACATAATCTTCTAATCTTGGTGAAAGTTCTTCAACATATCCTATAATGATCTTCTATTTTTTTTCATACCAAAAACCTTTCTTTATATCCAAGGTAAATGAAAACATATTAAGGGTGAGCCAATATGCTCAGGAAGGGTAATAATGGAGATAATAAAACAAACCATATACATATGAACTTCAAAACATGAACATAATGTTTAAACATCTAAATCATGTGTTGTGAAATAAATCTCGGTAGTAGGTAAGACATAGATTATAAAGGAACATTAATCATGATAAAATAGTATGGGAATAAATCATTTAATTGTGGCATACCATTAATCACATGATATGATTTCCATAGTAGCCAATGCACTACTGCGAAGACCATCTTAGTGGAAAAAGTCCCTTTCTGATTCGAGTTCACTCCTCCTTCCAGTCTTTTATCACTGAACAAGATTAACATACTGTTCCATACAAGTTTATCTCATTAGATATAAATCATTACCAAATGAATTGGAGTTATATATAGGTCCCACCCATCTCATAATGAAATCATTCGTACGTGTGCCACAATATAAACATGAATCATTCATCATAACCCAATGAATAAAATGGGTTTCATAAACATCATCCCATCATGAATAATCCATATAAAACAAATTTATTCCATTTCATCATAAGAAAATTGAAACCATGTCAATCATAGAGACATTATACATGAAACACAAATATTCTAATTAATGTCATCTTATATGGAAAATAGTTTTGATAAAACAATTGAAATGAATTTTGAGGAAAATATCCTTTCTCTTTCAAAATAATTTCCTTTTCACAAAATGCCACACAATTATAAATGAAATGTATATTATTGAAAATAAACATGGAAACTTGTAGAATATGATTCATGAAAATTAGGCTTTATGAAAATGTTTAAATTCGTTCGTGTCGTATAAGGTAAAAACAATTTTCTCGAAATTTTTCTAGAAAAGAAAAAAAGTTACTTGTTTGGAAAAGAAAAGAAAGATTATTTTCATAACACAATGTAAAAGTAGAAGAAGGATAAACATGACTTTAAACATATATGGAATAATATTAAACACTTTATGAAAAACATTTTTATGGAAATGGATGAAAAATATAATCCCATTAAATACATACGTATAAGTAATCTCAGATAAAAATGAGATTGCAAAATTATCCCTTACCTTTTGGCCGATACTCTTCGTATGTATCCGATCATCCTGTATAATGATTTAAATTTTGACAGTGAATTATTACAGAATCCTATTCATTGTTATGATATCATATATAGTTCACTTATAACTTTATATTACCCGTTCTTTTGTAAATTCCATTTTAATGCAACGTTTTGGGTAAAATCATTTCATTTATCATACGTGTTTTGATTTTTTGTTCTTGATATTATTACTCATATCCTGATTTACTTTATTCCAGAATTTAAAACATTATTTATATATAATATATATTCATTATATAAATATATATGATAGATCGATAAATGGAATGAAATATACCATTCATAGAGATGGTAGGTCGTACGTACGCATGAACACTGTTTTTTGTTTCCTTACTAAATTGAATGGAATAAAGTAAATGAAAAATATATTTACATAAATCCAGTATCATTATTATGTAATCTCATTCATGATTATTTATTACATATATACTATATAATCATACTTTAATGGTTAATATGGAGAATGAATATCATCACGTCGTGGAGACGGTAATCCGTACGTACGCACGAGCGATGATATCATTCCAATAATTATTAAATTTAATTGGAGTAGATGATATAATATATCAGAATCATTATGATGTTATAATAACCATATACAGTTATTCTTTACAACATTATACCCATCCAAGTAAGGTGGTGGTGGAAAAACTAATTACACCACAGCGTAGAGACAGTATTATGTATGTACGCACGCACTGTGATTTCATTTTTCGTAGGATGGATAGAGGTGAAATGGGGTTGTTTCATATTTACAATATAATATAAATATATTAGTGATACCAATTTCATTACTTTACAATGAAAAAACTAAATAAGAATATGTTGAAGAAGAAATAATCTTGAAAGAATAGGAAGAAAAGATTACTTCTTCTTCGACGCACCTCTTTTAAACATCCTATTAAGGGACTAGAGTTGGTCTTTTGAGAAGACAATAACCTCCAGAATATTTCTATGTAATTTTAGAAGATAAATTATTAGGTTTTGTCTGAGATTGAAAGCTCAATGTGTTGTGAAGAGGAGAAGGAGGAGGTGCCCTTTTATAAGGGATGAGAGGGGAACTTCTGGAAACATCTAAAATATTAATTTATAATAAACCTAAACCGAACATAAAAACTTCCAAAGTGACTCAAATTCAGATATTAGATATGATAGGGTTGTAATCTCATCATCCATTTAAATTTAGACATGTTTAAATTTTATTTTAAACCTTTACATTTTGATTTTTCCTTATTTAATCTATTTAATTTTATCTTTGGTAATAAGATTCTAAATTTTAAATTGTTATAAATAATTATTGATGTGTTGTTAATTGTCAATAATTAGTTACTTAATGAAATTCTATACCATATAACGCTCAATTTATAATTTTTATATATTTATGTGATGTTTAATCAATTTAATAATGTGTTATGTTTATAAAATAACAATAGTGTTAATTCTAACACTATCCATTTATTTGAATTTAAATAAAATCTAGAAAGAGGATGTATTTGAAAAAAAATGATTAATAAACTCCTATAATTTCATATTCATATATAAAATTAGTGTTGAAAATTAATTAGTTCATATAATGCTTATTTTAATATTTATAAAACCATTTATTTGATATTTCTCTTAATAAAACAATTACGACATCATTTTTGTACAATCATTTAATATACTTATTAGTTGTATAAAAATTAAAAATTAAAAATAAAATCATATGATGAAGATGAATATTATAAATTTCATAATAATACATTTAATCGAATTTATCATCTTAAAATCATAACATTTAAATTGTAATATTTATTAAAATATGAAGGTGACAACATTGACAACATTCAAAATAAATTAATATAAATATCCTAATATGTTTTATAAGCCTCCAAACGGTCCACCAATATACCCTATAATTTTTAGGGTATATATGTACTAAAAAATAAATTTTGGTCATGTTTATTGTCCTTTTGTTAGGTATTATTATTTTAATGAAAACTATATTATTAATTTTTCACTAAATAAATAATTTCCACCTCATTAATGTATAAGGTATTAATGTAATTAAATATTTCTTAAAAATCACAAATAAATTTAAATTATAAAGAAAAACATTTTAGCTTTCAAATGATTATTTATAGTCTAAATTATATTTTGTATAAACTTATATTAAAAATAATCCAATCATTAAAGTTTGAGTGAGACATATTTCACATTCTTTAAAATAAAATAAATTAACGGTCTTAATCGCATCTAAGTGGGTTCCAATGGATTATATTTAGAACCAAATATTCCTTAGGACAAAATATAATCATCAAATTTTATTAAGACACGCGTTAGGGTTATTTTATAAAAATATATTTTCCCTTAATTAGCAGATTTATCATTACCTATGGTAAATAAATTTTATCGTAGATACTATTCATAGTGCCTAACAATACAAATTAGCATATTAACATAATTTGGACCTACTGATTCCAAATATTGAATCAATTTTTCCAAATTAAAATCACAGAAGTTGAAAATATTAATTTAGAATTAATACTGTTCTTAAGAAAATGAGTTTTAAAAGTTAAAACATTACAAAAGATTGAAATTATTTTAACTATGAATTCAATGTAAAATCAATGATAATGACATAAATTATATTAAATGGTAAAAATATATTCTATTTTTACATTAATTCAATTAAATATTATAATTTACCCATATAAATTATCTTGATGAAGAAAGTTATTTTTATGTAAAATTTATCGTCTTTTTACTATTTATCAAAATAAGAACGTTGTAAGAAAAATATCAAAACGTAATCCAATGTAAATTTTTGTATCATGATTCAATAAAATATTTTTATTTTGAAATATATAAATTATAAAATTGTAAAAAATTATATTTAAAATGGGTGCGCCATCAAAAGGTGGCAAAACTAATTTTTTTTTAAAAATATTTATTTTACTCGAAATAAATTATTTTATTCTCATACCATGTTCTAGAAAATTTGTAAGATGAATGATAATGTTATAAAATTCAATATTTACTTGATAATATTCATAATGAATAGTTCATAACAATATTATAAGCATATATTATTATTTAGTGAGACTCAGTATTGCGTACAACACACGCTCTCGAGGAAGGTCGTGATTGTGTGTAATGCAAGCCAAGTCAGGGTTGCGTGTATTGAAAGACTCATTTGATGTTGCGTATAACTAAATCAAACCATATTTAATTTATACATTGAATATATATATATATATATACAGTCAATTTTACATTGAATAACTACTATTAAACGAACTTGAAATTATGTGTAACACAATCAATGAATAGTGTTGCGTATACTGCAATCTAATACGATGCTGTGTATAGCGCAATATAATCTAGGTGTAGCGTACAATAGAAGATAAGAAAAAAAATTTAAAATAAAATATCTCATAAAATCTCAGGGTGTTACATTCTATCCCACTTAAAATGAATTTCGCCTTGAAAATTCTTCGGGGTTATAAATGGTTAATTACATGAGAGTTTCTTTCATAGAAACCAACACTGTAAAAAGGTATACCAAAACATATCATTAAAAAATAATGAATGAAATGTAATGGTTACCCAAATTAAAAAATCATTGGGTCTCCAAAGAGGATAACATAGGTGAAAATATGGATATGGATGAGAAATCTAACCATCGTGTTCTGATGGAGAGTGGTAGAGGTCATGGCTATGATAAATACAATAATCAAAAAGCCATAAATTTTTTATTATCTATTGTACCATCGGATTCCTCGAATATGAGAGCATTTGGAATACAATTTTTATTTTCAAGATCATTTCCCTAATGTTGAATTATTTTTGAATTAAAAGAAATACTTACAAGATTTTGGTACAATCTCACTGTTGTTCGTGCCTTGATGAATTTCCACTTCATATCTTAAATAAATGATGTTGAATTTGTCTTCCATGAAGTGTTTAATGGATCATGTGATAGAATGATAGGTCATTAAACTTGTCTCAAACAAAATGTTAGAAAAAGTTATTATATATACATAAGTCCATCTAAAGTGAGATTAATCGTTTATGGTTCTTAAAAAGGACTCATAATTCATATATCATACCACATAATTAATTAAAACTAATTTATACTAACCAGGGACTTCTTGCGGTAAATTTGTACGAGATAAAGGCTCGTCACACTTCAGTTGTGGGTTTGATTCCCGCAGACTTGTCTGACAAAATGGGTTATCGCTCGTCCTACCAGCTGTCCTTTTTCTAAAACTACCATATTATAACATTACAGAAATTATATTGAAAAAGTTCTATTCTTAAACAATACTATCTTATGTCTAACATAATTCATTCCAATCTTTAGGATTATCCAAAATACTTATGTCCAAGCTCTTAGTGTGATGAAAATGATTACCGTAAAGGTAACATAATAAGGAAGTGAATACCATCATTTATCCCCCATATATCATAAGATATATCTTGTTTATCGCTTTCCAAACAGGTGAATACCGTAATCACATATTCTCTTGAAACATAAATTATCATATAACCATAGTATAATCATGAATGCTGTAAAAAGGTAACTCTTTCCACATACCAAAATCCCAATAATTTTATATACTCAAACAATGATTCCACTTTGTCCTTATATCAGTCATGATATTGTAAATAATATCAACCATTTCATTATCTACATATACATTCCTTATGCACATATTTGGTGCTTTGCAAAAATATCTGAATAACCTTTCATGGTTACAGGTACAATTCAACATATACATTCAAAAAAATAAGGAAAAACAATAGTGTAACAGTCATTAGATGTCTCTTTTTTCCATAGTACCACGAGATTACTTATACAAAATTACTCTTCAAAAACATGTAATCATTCCAATACCTTCTTAAACCATTGGCCGATCTTGAAAAATTCATTCATCACACATATCATTTGTATTATCTTCATTATCATCAACATAAATACTGACCATACGACCATGCTAATTCTCTTCATGAGACTTTCCCTAGGGTCATTGGTTTGCATAATGCTCATAAATTCCACATTTAAAACATTTAACCGTTGTTGATGTCTTAGCAATACCATTATCCTTGTCCATGGTCATTACTAAAGAATTTCATTTATAATTACTGGATTTGTGTCCTTCTTTTCCACACCCAAAGCATTTTTTAGTTTCTTTGAATCTTTATCCCTAATTCCTTTTCCCACATGATTTACATGTGGGAATTTGAACATTCATTCCTCTATGATCGTCATGAAACTCCATATTTCGCTTATTAGCGGAGTCAGGAATCTTACCAAAGTTGAGATTATTGATCATATTATGAGATTTATAATTAGGCATAATAACTATATGTGGACCTCCAGATCCAATTTCATTTTGTTACTCAATAAGAATATTATTCCATTTCCCAAAATATCCTCCATTATCATGAATCTTCTTGTTTCTAGCCATTTTCTAAAACCCAAAAAATAGTGTGAGAGGAAAAAATCATAATAAATGGGGAGTACCATCAATATCTAACATCGTAGGTTTAATTATAATATCGTTACTATTGTTCTTGGACTATAACCTATACTTATAATTAATATTAGAGACATCCATAGACATACCTTAGAAATATTTCAAGGGATTTCACTAAAGTTTTCGCAACCTAGTTTCCAAAGGTTAACTAAACCTTTCCTCTAATACCAACAATAGATACTCTTTCTTGAAATACATAGACATTAGATTACTTTTTCAGAATACTTAATACATAACAAAAACAAACACCGAGGGACTGTAATAGTATATTGTCTTTGTAAACATTGAATATAATCTTATAATCTTGTGAATAATCTTCAAAATCTCCCATAATGATCTTCCCATTTATTCCTACCTAAAACCTTTATATATATCCTGGGGAAATGAAAACATATAAAGGGTGAGCTCAAATTCTCATTAAGGGTAAGCATGGATAAAATAAAACAATCCATATACATTTTAACATTAAAACATGATCATAATGTTTAAACATCAAAATATTGAGTTATGAAATAAATCATGGGAGTACGTAAGGTCTAGATCATAAAGGAACATAAATCATGATCCAATAGAATGGGAATAAAACATTGAACTATGGTAAACCATTATGAACAAGATATTATTTCTATAGTAGCACATACATTGCTGCCAAGACCATCTTTGTGGAAAAAGTCTCTTTCTGAATCGTGTTCAATCATTGTACCAGTCATGTATCACTGTACCAGATTAACTTACCGTTCCATCCATGTCGATCTCATGAGATATAAATCATTACCCAATTTATTGGTGGGATATATAGGTCCCACACATATCATAATGAAATCATTCTTACGTGTGCCATAACATAAACATAAACAATTCTACATAACCCAAAGTATAAAATGAGATTCATAAACATCATCCCATCATAAAAAAATCCATATAAAACAAATGGATATAATTTCATCATAAGAAAATTGAAACCATGTAAATGATAGAGACATTATTCTAGAAACATAAACATGCTAATTAATGTCATCTTAGATGGAAAATAGTATTAATAAAACTCTTGAAATGAATTCTTGAGGAAAATATACTTTTTACTTCAAAATCATTTTCTATTCACAAAATTACACAAAATTTAAAAAGATAAGGATTTTATTGAAAATAAACATGAAAAATTGTATAGGATGCTTAAAAAAATTATGTGTCATGAAACCGTTAAAATCCGTTCATGCCATATAAGTTAAAAAAAACTTACATCTCATAATTTATCCGGAAAAGTCTAAAAGTTATTTATTTGGTAATCGAAAGAAAGATTCCTTCCATAACATAATGTAAAATTAAAATAGGGTAAATCATGACTTTGAAAATAAATGGAATAATATTAAACCCTTTATGAAAATAATTTTTATGGACATCGATGAATAATATAACCCCAGTAAATACTTAGGTATAAGAAATCTCAAATAAAAATGAGACTGCAAAATTGTCCCTTACCTTATGTCCGATACGCTTTGTATGTATCAGATCCTCCTGTATAATGATTTAAATATTGTCATTAAATTATTAAATAATTATATTCATTGTTATGATATCACATATGGTTCACATATGACCTTATATTACCCGTTCTTTTGTAAATTTAATGTTAAAGCATGGTTTTGTGTAAAATCGTTTCATTTATCGTACATGTATTGATTTTTTTTCATGATATTATTACTCATATCACGATTTACATAATTCCAGAATGTAAAACATGAATTATATATGATATATATTCATTATATAAATATATATTATAGATCAATAAATTTAATGAATTACACCATTCATGGAGACGGTAGGTCGTACATACGCATGGACATTGGTTTCAATTCCTTATTGAATTGAATCGAATTAAGTAAATGAAAAATATTTTTACATAAATCTAGTATCATTATTATGTAATATATTTCATGATTATGTATTACATATATAGTATATAATCATACTTTAATGGTTAACATGGAGAATGAATCTCATCAGGTCGTTGAGACGGTAATCCATACGTATGCACGAGGGATGATATCATTCCCATAATTACTGAATTGATTTATATTGGATGATATAATATCTCAGAATCATTATTATGTTATAATATCCACATATAGTTATTCTTTACACCATTATACCCATCCACGTAAGGTGGGGGTGGAAAAACTAATTCCACCACGGCGTGGAGACGATATTCCGTACGTACACACACGCGGTGATTTAGTTTTCCATAGGATGGATAAGAGGTGAAATTGGTTTGTTTCATATTTATAATATCATATCAGTATTCTAGTGATACATTTTTTATTACTTTACAATGAATAAAGTAAGGAAGAAAAAGTGGTAGAAAAATGAAACTTGATTGAATCGGTAGAAGAGATTACCTCTTCTTCGACGTACCTCTTTTAAACATCATCTTAAGGGACTAGAATTGGTCTATTGAGAATACCATACCTCAAGAATGTTTCTAGGGAATTGTAGAAGAGAAATGGGTAGGGTTTGGCTATGGTTGAAGCCTCAATGTGTTGTGAATATGAGAGGGAGGAGGTGCCCTTTTATAAGGGAGGAGAGGGGCACTTTTAGAAACCTCTAAAATTTTAAATTATAATAAACCTAAACCCTACATAAAAACATTAAAAGTAACTAAAATTCAGATATTAGATTATATAGGGTTGTAATATCATCATCCAATTAAATTTAGACATGTTTTAATTTAATTTTAAACCTTATCATTTTGATTTATCGTTATTTAATCTATTTAATTTTATTTTTGGTAATAAGAATCAAAATTTTAAATTGTAATATATAATTACATATGTGTTGTTAATTGTCCATAATTGGAAAATATATGAAATTTTAGACCATATATAATTCAATTTATAATTTTTAAACATTATTGTGATTTTTAATCAATTTAATGATATGTTGTTTTATAAAATAACAATAGTGTTAATTTTGACAATATCTATTTATTTAAATTTAAATAAGATCCACACAGAATAAATATTCGAAGAAATTTTTTTAATATATTCATAACATGTCATATTAAACTATAAAATTTGTGGTGAAAATTAATTAGTTCATATAATGTTTATTTTAATATTTATAAAACCATTTATTTGATATTTCTCTTAATAAAACAATTACTACATAATTTTTGTATAATCATTTTATATACTTATTATTTTCATAAAAATTGAAAATAAAATCCTATGATGAAGATAAATATGATAGATTTCATTATAATACTTTTACTAAAATTTATCATCTTAAAATAAAATCATTTCAATTTCTATATTTATTAAATTATGAAGGTTACATCTTTGACATCATTTAAAATAAAATAATATAAATGTCATAATCTGTTTTATAAGGCTCCATATAGTCCACAAATCGACCCTAGGATTATTAGGGAATATTTATACTCGACCAGTAAGGTTTGGTCATGTTTCTGGTCATTTTGATAGATATTATTATTTTAATAAAAACTATATTATTGATTTTTCACTAAATCAATAATTTATACCTCATTAATGTATAATCTATTAAGGTAACTAAATATTTTATAAAAATCACAAATAAATTAACATTAGAATGAAAAACATTTTAGCTTTAAAATTAGTATTTATAGTCGAAATTATATTCTGTATGTCCTTATGTTAAAAAGAATCTTATTATTAAAGTTTCAGTGAGACTTATTTCACTTTCGTTAAAATAAAATAAATTCAAGGTCTTAATCACATTCAACTGGGTCCCAATGGATTATATTTCGACCCAAATATACAATAGTACGAAATATAATCATCCATTTATATTAAGGCAACTGTTAGGGTAATTTTATAAAATTATATTTTCCCTTAATTAATCGATTTACCTTTAACTATTGTGAATAACATTTCCCATAGTTACTATTCATAGTGCCTAAAAATAAAAAGTAGCCTATTAATATAATTTGGACGTACTGATTCCAAATATGTAATCCATTTATCCAAATTCAAATCACTGAAGTTTCAAATATTAATTTAAAACTAATACCATTGTTAAGAAAATGAGTTTTAAAAGTTAAAACATTGTAGAAGATTGAAATAATTTTACATATGAATTAAATGTAAAATAAATGATAATGACATACATTATATTAAATAGTAATAATATATTATATTTTTTATTATAAAAAATTTACTATTATAATATAACCATTTAAATTATTTCGATGAAAAAATTTTTTTTAAGTAAAATTTAGCGCAATTTTACTATTCATCAAAATAATCACGTTGTCAGAAATATATCAAATCATAATTCAATGTAAATTTTAATATCCTGGTTCAAAAGGAGATGTTTATTTTGCAAAATTAAACTTATGAAATTGTCAAAAATTATATTTAAAATGGGTTGCCATCAAAATGTGGTAAAAATGCATTTTTAGAAAAATACTTATTTTACCCGAAAAATTTATTTAATTCTTATAACATGTTATTGAAAATGTGAATGATGAATGATAATGTTATAAAACTCAAAATGTAGTTAATAATATTAATAATGGATATTTCATAAGAATATTATAACCACATATCATTTTTAGTGAAACTCGGTATTGCGAACAACACATGCTATCAAGGAAGGTCGCGATTGCAAGTAATGCAAAACAAGTCAAGGTTGCGTGTAGTGCATGATTCCTTTTTTGTTGCATATAAAAGAATCTAACCATATTTCATTTATACATTTAATATATATATATATATAAACACTCAATGTTGCATAGAATAACTACTATCAAACAAACTTGAAATTGTGTGTAACAAAATCCAAGAATATTGTTGTGTATACTGCATGCTAATAAGGTGTTTCATATAGAAAAAGATAATCTTGGTGTAGCGTAAAATAGAAGATATGAATGAAATTAAAAAAAATATCTCATTAAATCTTGGGGTGTTACATCATCTCCCGATTAGGATCAACCTCCACTAAGGTTGTAGTCAGTGAAATCAATAAATCCCTACAGGACAACAAATATGTTCTTTATTAACAATTTCATCACTAAATTAGATATATTTTCCTTGTGGCCTAATATTATTCTCAATTAGATTTGTAAATCAAATAAAATAGTATGTTTGTGATTCTTTTGGATCTGGGGAAGGCCCCCATAAAATCAATTATCCATACTAAATAAACATCAAATTTTAGAATTGATGTTTTTTGGAATCTCAATTATTATCCCATTGTTATACATTTATTGGTATCAATCATAGCCTCATATGAACTCCCTTGAATCATTGTGTATGTCAACAAAAATAATCCACATTGTATAATCATGTACATTATTCTACCATGTCACTTATGACCCTTTTTTGGTTATGAATAGAAATTTTCTAGAATGATCTTCGCCATGGATTTTGGAACACGTCACAAAATTAATCATCCTTTACATTAGATTAATAATATATTATTATCATAAAAACAATTTTTTGAATTATGTAAAAAGATTATTTATTACTGATATAGAAAAGAATGATTGGTTTTATAATTTTATGAATTATCTACAATGATAAAAAACCATGGATGATATTTTTAATTAGTATAGAAATCAATCTCATACAGGAACACACCATAACCTTTTCCCTCCTCCTCCTCTTCTATATTCATTCATACTAATATCAAAAAATGTTTAGCCTCTATAATATATAATCCTTTTTTTATCAATGTTAATAATATTAAACTATTGTATTATGAAGATAAACTAAATCAATAATGTATTAGAATCCATTTTTAGAAAATAACTCAAGAGGCGATATCTATGTAGAAAATCACATAAAAAATTACTAAATATTGTTTGAACTTATAAACATAAAAAACTATTATTATATGTTTTTTTCTCAATGAAAATTCAATTTATTTCTGAATTATTATGTGAATGGATTTCATAATATACAGGTTAAAAGTCTTATCTACCCACTGTATTAGAGTATTTCCTATAATGAAATCACATGGAACACAATTTTCAATTAAATGTTTCTTGAAATTTTGAAATATCATGACTGGTTTGGCCAAAAAATTCCTTTTCAAATAAAAAATTTCTTCCATACTTGATTATTAAAATATAAAAAATCATACATTTAATAAATATTGGTGACTGTCCTTAATAGATTGAAAAAATCATTTATAAAGTGGTTAAAAAATCCTTCATCCCCTTGAAATATTAAAATCCCCTTCATTGTATTAAGATCATGGATATCTTGTAAGAATTTTTTCTTTACTAGATCAACCACGATTCCATGTTTAGATATAATATTTCAAAAAATGACAACACCATGAACTATGAAGTGGGACTTTTCCCAATTTATTAATAAGAATTTTTATTCAAATCATTTATGTACCAACTCATGTCTATATAGTAATGCTTTAAAGGATATCCCATATACTGAGAAATCATCCATGAAAATATCGATATATTCTTCAACCATGATATTAACAATAAGTGGCACACACCATTGAAAAGACACTAGTTAATTAAACATGCCAATATACTTGATATGATAGAATATGGATTGATATGGGTAAGTAAACAATGTCATCTCTTTGTTATTTACATAAAAAAGTATCTGGTTTTTACTAGAATGTCAATCTAAAAGGAAAAAATAACTCATTTTGATATAACCTATTAATAATTGATCATTTATTAATAATGAAATGTTTTCCTTTCTTATAGATGTTTCTAGTATTATATAGTTTATTCATATCCAAGATCATGTAACTACCATTGTTTGTATCATCTCATATTCATAAGTCATTATTATAGTCTGCCACCTTAATTTGGAATTACTTGTAATAGGTTCACCCATTTACATTTTTATATTGAAATGATGATCCCCACAACAATTATATTAAGAAAAAGTTTGTTTGAAAAAAAATTTATAATTTTTTATTCTCACCTGTAGTAACAATATTAGTTTTCTCTCATCATCTAACAGTTATATATTTGTGAAAATGGTAGGATTAATGCCATTTATAATGGAAATAAAAAAATTTGTTATCCCATATCATTCCCAATGATGTATGTATAACTTATAAATATTTTTTCAATTTTTAAACCTTCTTATAGCTATATGTTTTTTGTGGAAATGGAAGGATTGTTTCGTTTTATGACGGAAGAACACAAGTTAAGTGATTTTTTCATTTTTTATAAAACATATAAAAAATTTTCTTCCTATTATTTTCTTAATTATGCATTAATAATCACTATTAAATAGTATTTTACACCCAAGAATAATTAAAATATTTTTTGTGTCAATGGATAAAACCAATGTAATAATATATTGATGATTAAAGAAATTAGTTCTAGATATGAATCTATTTACAAGTTTTTTCATCATTGCATGACTTCAGCTTCCTCCCCACCCTATGGTTATAAATTTTCCTCCTTAGTTTCTACCATATCATAAATAAGATTCATTATTTTACCTCCTTTACTATTTAAAAACTCATGATGAATTGGTATTATTTTATAGAAATCATTATATATAAATTCTATGATTTTATTTCAGGATTATTAGTTTTAATAAAATCAAATACAACTTATTCATCACTAAGGATGAAAATTATTCATCGTCGGTTGACATTTATAAAATATTTTTTTAGTTTGAATGAGTAGTCTTCAATGGATTATGGGAATATCTAATTCTTATTCTTTCATGAGGATAAAAAAATAAATGGGGAATCTATATTTTTTCACCATTAAAGACCTATACAGAAATCATTTGGGGTACTTCATCAATATAATTATTAGTTATAGTGAAAATAAAATCATATTTTGATCATCCAATCCCATATTTAAAAACAAACATAGGAGAATAAAATTATCACCTCATTCCTATGTCACAATCTGTACTATTAAATGTGCATGAACTAATTTTTAATAAGATGGAAAATATTCCTGGATCTCACATATTTGGAATTATATTGTTTTGAAATTTTATTAAATACTCTTTTCCTAGAGAAATAACACCATAATGATATAAAATTATCTATTTTCATTGTATCTTCTTTAAAATTTTATCATAATCCATCATTTAAGAAATTTATTGGTTAAATGAGATGTTTTTATAATTTTTTATGAAACCATATAATAATACTTGTATTGAAATTCAAAAATGCGTCTCATTATCCTATAAAGGATGGAAAGAGGTGGTCAATATGGTTCTGTCTTTATGTTTCATTATTCTCTTTACAAACATATTTTCTAGATTTTCTCATCATCTAATTTACATTTTCTTATTCTCTTTTATCCTCATTCTATTCCCAAATATTCGCTTTCACCATTAATTGTTATTATTCCATTTACATAAAATATTCATTCTATTTTTATTCTATTTCCACCTCTCATGTGAAAAATGTGTCATATCTTTCACCTTCCCACTTGGGTTTCCTCCATGGCACTTAGTAGGGTATTCAGTAGTCACTCTAATAATGTTTGATATATTATCCCCACATAGTTATTTAGTTCTAGGTATAGTATTATTGATACATTATATTGTTTTATTGTCCTATAATTTTCTTATAATACATTTTGGATGTGGTTATTGATCATTCCTTTAATTGATTTTTATGGGATAGGAAGGTGGTTTTGGATAGAATTTACGTGTAGGCTAGTTGGTTAATGCTTGAGGGGGTGGTAATAGTTATAATATTATGAAGTGTTATGTTTAAATTGAATATTTAGTTATAATATTAAATTATTCAAAAATTAAGACACATTTCTATTAGTTATAAAAAGGATTTAGTTATGTATTATGTTGAATTCACCTACATTAGTTGTTGGTATTTTGTAATTTTTTGGGGTATTGGTGATAACTAACACAGTTTCTATCAAAAGGTTTTTTATCCTCTAAACCATACTCAATCCTTGGTATATGTGTGGTCCTCTTCACATATAATGATATTAAAAAATGTTTTTGAGTATTAGTGTTTGTGATTAATGGAATTGAGTAAATTCCACTATTAATTATAATTTATTTTATTTATTTCTTAAATTTTATAATTGGGTATCCAAGATGCTGATCTAATATAATACAAATAATTCTCTCCTCCATGGAATCTAATCACTTTTTCATAAAATAGTTTTATGAGGAATCACATATAGAATTTCTAATACAACATCAAATGTTTTAATAATTTTTCCATTGCTTGATAGGTCATTGATCATGACTCATGTCGTATAATTTAAAAAATAAATTATTAATTCATTAATTGTAAAACATTAATTCTTTAATGCAACCACTTATACATGAAATAATTTAATTTATCCCATGATTCAAATGTGGATTGACTATTGACTTGTTAAATGATTGTGATTTCATTTTTTAACTTCTATATCTTCCATAGTGGAAATTATTTTTCTAATAATAATTTTTAATGTTTATCCAAGGTTTTCATGTAACAGTATAGTTAAATATATATCTAATCTATTTCTCATACATAGAGATTGAATTAGAATACCCTTAATAATATTTAATTTGATGTTACTAAATTATTGTTGAATATATAACAAATCTCACTAAGGATAATCAAATATCTATATATATCTTCATTTTTTAAGGAAATAAAACATCCCATGTTTTTTATTAGAATTATGCATAGTTTAATCGTATAATTTTTCAACTAAATATAAAGATAAACAAAAATAAAGTAAAATCCATCAATATATGATAAATCACAGTTCATTGCGGAACTATCCATGGGAATTTTTGGTGCTCCATTATGTTATTTCCCATTGGAGAATTTTCTTAGAGGTTCATTGGGTGTAGTTGATAGCATGTTCACTTGGATGGTAAATCATCTATATTAACATAGGATCATATTCTTTTTTAGGGTCATAATAATTCATTTTTCACGAATCGAGGCTCTATGATCTAGTTTTTGGCCTCCTAGTCATTCATTATGTTTCATGAAATAAAAAACAAAAAATTAACACACACACATAAAGAGAATAAAAAATATGTTAATAATGTATGAATATAATTGGTTAATAAAAATGTTATATTATACTCTTATATTCACCCTTGATCACTATAAATAGTTCCAAAAACATTGTCCATACAACTGGAATTATCACGTATAGCAGGTAATAATTATTAAAAATTAATTGTTCATATTTTTTATTATTATTCTACTATGTCATATAATAGTGAAGGTCCAAAGTTTGTCCCATGAGTGATACATATAATCCACAAGATAAATCCATATGACATATTGTTAAGTAGAAATATAATAATTTAGATGGATAAATTTTTATGAATCAACAGTCTAAAGGTTTTAAAATAATAAAAACAAATAGAGGGCTCAATTATAATGTCTATTTATGAAAGATATACCAATATCATTCATTAAATAATTGGGTTTAAAAAATCAGTTATAAGATTTTCTTATGTTTAATAGTTTACTATGGTTAAATTTATTGATTTTAACTTAGAAAATATAAATATATTGGTCAAATTGAAAGATCAGTCTTATTTATTTATGTTAATAATATAAATTAAATGGTAAATAAAATATAATGTTTATAATGACCCGGCCTTTTCTTGAATTACTATTACATCATTTCAACGATAAAAAACATAATAGTATTACACATAGAGGATCCAGAGGTTTAGTGTATTGGGAAAACTAGAACCACACATAACAAGTACAACATCAAGCATAATCATTCATTTAATTTTTTCTTCTATAGCTTCTTAGTATTACTTGTCCTCTCTTTAGTACATGTAGCCACCTGAGGATATACATCAAAAGGGGTGAGCTAGAGGCCCAGTAAAAGGATAGATAATAACAATATATCATGGGGTGAGCATAGTCATGACATAGGAAAATAATCATGAACATGAGAGGAGCATAAATAATAGACTTGAAATGTGTCAATGCATAAAAAATGAAACATCATGTCTTAGTGGTAAAATAACACACATACTTGTGAACAAAGCTAGAATCTTGTTCACACATCATTTCACATTTACTCATGAGATTCATCACTTTACCCAATGCAATGGAGCACTGTATAATTCTGGGGCGCACCCGTCACATTTAAACATTCATATTGCGCTATATAATTCTGGGCGCACCTGTCATATCATAACATTATCATTATCATGATTGCCACATAAAACACATATCAAACATGTAAATAAATAACCCATGGAATGGAATGGGTTTCATCTCATAATAACACATTCATAAGCATTGGGTTCCCAAAATAAAGAGGGAACAACTTACTTGATATAAGAACCATCAACCTTGAATGAGAAGTATAAAGTGAGATCTTGAAAGAAGATTTCATTTGAAAAAAACATTTTGAAGGACACAAAAACCAGTGAAAAACATGTATATCCCAGAAAAGACAAGTAAATGATGAAAAAATTATCTTTGAGGATTAACCACATCAAAAATGGAGTGAAAGAGGGAGAACCCGAAGGAAGAAAATTTGGTTCGATATTTCCCCTAACATTGTACTCGAATGCCTCCTTCACTTTAATGTCCTGTATAATGACATTATATTCATTAATTATAAATTACATACCCTTTTATATAGTAATAGGGTTCATTCTGGTTTCATTATTTCCTATTATGTTCCGTTGGATGACTTGTAGAGTTTAAAAACATTGTCCGGGGATGTTCATTTTTATGTTTTTCTTGAACGGTCCACTTGTATTCTTAAATTGATGTTTTGGTAAATCATGGGTAAACATCCAGAACTGATGTTACATGTTATTAATGATATTAAATAATCTTTAATTATTTTATAATGAGTTATATTAGATCCATGTGGATGAATCATTAGATAATAATTAAATGAAGATTATTTGTGTTAATTTGAGCGGTTTTTGGATCACAACGAACTTGTTTTAGCATTTCACTTAGTAATATGGCCATAGCTTATTTCCAGAACATAAAATAGAACATAATACATATAAAACATTTTCTTTCAACCATAAAAATGGTTTCATGACCAGATTTAATGTAGAAATGGAAGAAGAGAACATGTCCTTTTTGAAGGTTATAAATTTAACACCTCATGAACAATGTTCTCCTTAATAAAATAAAAGGAAGAGGGAAAGGGTGTGTGGTGTGGGGTGATATAATATACCATTAGAATCATAATATTAAATTATATTTATAATACTAGAGTTACAAAATAATTTGGATGAATATAGGTGGGGAGAGATCAAGAAAGAATCTTGAACTTGAAATTAAATTAAAGGAGAAGAGGGAGGAAAATTACCTCTTGAATCCTTCACTTTAGAACCTCCTTAAGGGCCTAATCTTGGTCTTTTGATGAGACCAGAAGCTCTTGAACGTGGGGAAGGGGATAGGGTCTATTATTGGGTAGATCTTAGTCAATGTGTGAAGCTTTATAGGTGTGGATTGGCAAGAGAAGGGGGAGGGCTTATTTATACATGAGGAGGGTGGTGTTTTGGCATAAAATATTAAATAAAATAATATATCAAGATTTAGACTTGAAATAGTAGTTTTTTTACATCCTAAATAATATATCAATATAATATATTTCGTTTTAGGCTTTGAATTATCTTTATAATTCGAATTAATTAATTTATTAAAAGGAAAGAGAAAGAAAAAGTAAAAGACACTTTAAGAAATCACCTTTTGACTTTAGGCTTTGGAAAGTTCTTTTTAGGTTTGAGAATTGGATTTATTGTATTTCAAGGAAATATTTATGACATTTAATATTTTTTGTCCGAAACTAAAGTTCTAGAATTTTTATTTCATCATTACATCATTAATGATACAATTTAGTGTACACCGATTATGCGAAAAACTGTATTTTTTTTACTATTCACCTAAAAATTGAAGTATTTCAGAATAAACCCGAAAATATACCCCTACCATTTTTCGATGTGTAGAATCCTAAAATGATTTCCTTTTTTCAAAAATAATTTTCCTAAATATTATTAATTTAATGTTTAACTAAAATCATAATTTACTTTAAAAAACAGTTTTTATGATTAAAACTGATTTTATAGTTCTTTCATAAACTACGTAGGGTCTTATAAAATTATCTAAAAACTATTATAAATTGATTAAGTACTTTATTAATACATTTCATGGAAATAAATATTCTTTTAAAATAATTAATTATAATTAATTATTTTGACTTTATAAAAAACTAAAAACGTTTACTAAGGTCAAATTATCACATTCTATGATGTCTAAATATTATTTTATTATTCATATGTAATGTTACTTTAATTTACTATAAGGGTCATATTACTATTCATAAGGTTAGGTTACTATTCATAAGGGTAGGTTACTATTCACCAAAAAATTATTTTTGTTTCATTAGACTCGAAAAACTATCTTGAACACAACCGTGTATGTTGGATTTTTAAAATTCCAAACATAGGGGTGAAAAAATTATGTTTAAAGGTCACTTATCACTTAGTAGTTCATTACTTAGTGTTTTTATAACATAAATATATTAAGGTAATTTTCCATTGAAATACTTTGGGTTGTTACATTCTTCCCCACTTACGAAATTTCGCCCCCGAAATTTCACTTTACACAAAAAGGTGAGGGTACTTCTCCTTCATTGCCAATTCTGGTTCCCATGTTGCTTCCTCAAACATATGGGCCATTCACAACACTTTGACTAGGAGGGTTGTCTTGTTGCATAGATCCTTATCACTTCGGTCCAAAATTTTTACCGGCTGCTCCTCATAGGAGATATCATCTTCCAACTGTACCACCTTTGAGTTTAGTACATGTGTGGGGTCTTGAATGTACTTCCTCAGTAGTGATACATGAAACACATCATGAACTTGAGCTATATTCGATGGAAGTTCCAGACGATAGGCCACGACTCATATACGATCAAGGATCTCTAAGGGGCCAATGTACCTTGGGCATAACTTCCATTTCTTCCCAAATCTCATGACTCTCTTCCATGGAGATATTCGAAGGAAGAATATTTCTCCAACGTCGAACTCCAAGTCCCTTCGACTGTTGTCAGCATAGATCTTTTTCCAACTTTGAGCATCTTTGATGTGTTTCTGGATGACTTGAACCTTCTCTATCATCTCTTGAACAAGATCGGGACCATGTATCTTTCGTTCTCCAACTTCATCCCAACAAGTTGGAGTTCTACATCGCTTCCCATAAAGAGCTTCATACGGAGCCATCTGAAAACTTGAGTGGAAGCTATTGTTGTATGAGAACTAAACCAATGGGAGATGCTGATCCCAACCACCTTTGAATTCAAGAGAGCATGCTCTTCGTATATCTTCAAGCGTCTGAATTGTCTTTTCAGACTAGCCATCAGTTTGGGGGTGATAGGCCGTGATGAAATATAATTCAGTACTCAAAGCATGTTGAAGGCTCCTCCAAAATATAGATATGAACCTTGGATCATGGTCAGCGACAATTGGGATTGGAACACCATGATATCTCACCACTTCCTTCACATATATCCTTGAAATTTGTTCAAGTGAGAGGTATTCCCGAATAGCGATAAAATGGGAAGTCTTGGTGAGTCGATCAACCACAACCCATATCGCATTATTTCCCTTTGACGTCTTCGGGAGACCCATGACAAAGTCCATAGTAACATTTTCCCATTTCCTCATGGGTATAGGCAATGGCTGCATCATAACTTTGGACTTTTTCTTCTCAGCTTTAACTTACTGACATACCAAGCACCTTGATATATATTCTGCAATCTCCTTCTTCATGTTATCCCACCAGAAGTGCTCTCGGAGATCACGATACATCTTGGTACTTCCAGGATGGATAGTGAAAGTTGAGCTATGTGCATTATCCAATAACTCCTTCTTTATCCCAGGTGATGAAGGCACACAAAGCATCATTCCAAACCAAATCACACAATCATCGTCGATATGGAACTCTCGCAGCTTCCCTTCCTTTACTGCATTCACCCTCTTTTGTATCTCCACATCATCCCTTTGTGCTTCCTTAATCTTCTCTTGGATGGATTGTTGCACAATCATTAGGGAAAGTTAGGATGTATCCCCTTCCCTTATGATTTCCAAATCCATTCTTTTCATATCCTTGAAGATAGGGTCTTTCTCAATCCTCAACATGGATAGAGTAGCATGTTATTTTATAATTAGAGCATCAGCTACCTTGTTCTCCTTTCCAGGATGATAGTGAATAGAGCAATCATAATCCTTGATTATCTCTAACCATATCCTTTGACGTATGTTGAGATCCTTTTTTGTGAATATATACTTTAGTCCCTTGTGGTCGGTGTATATGTCACACTTCTCGCCATAAAGGTAGTGCCGCCAGATTTTCAAGGAAAAAATAACGGTTGCCAGCTCTAGATCATGCATCGGGTAGTTCTGATCATGGATCTTCAATTTTCATGAGGTGTAAGCTATCACATTATCATTTTTCATTAGTAGACAACCCAAGCCTTTCTTTGATGCATCACTGTATATCACAAATCATTCTCCACTTTTCGGTAGTGTGAGTACATGTGCAGTGATCAACCTTCTCTCCAGCTCTTTCAAGCTTCCCTCACATTCTTCCGTCCATACATACTTTACCCCTTTCCTTGTTAACTTAGTTAGTGGGCATGACAATTGTGAGAAGTTTCTCACAAAACGTCGGTAGTACACAGCTAATACAAGAAAACAATGAATTTCTATGACACTAGAGGGCCTGTGCCATTCCTTAATCGCCTTTGTCTTTGAAGGGTCCACATAAATTCCCTTGCTTGTGATCACATGTCCCAAGAACGTGACTTGATTCATCCAAAAGTCACACTTTCTGAACATGGATTACAACTTATCCTTTCTCAATGTCTCCAACACAAGTCTTAGATGTTATTCATGTTCCTCCTTGCTCTTGGAGTAGATGATAATATCATTGATAAACACTACCTCAAATTTGTCAAGGTAATGTCTAAAGACTCTATTCATCAAATCCATAAATATTGCATGGGAATTAGTAAGTCCGAAGGGAATCACAAAAAAATCATAGTGCCCATACCTTGTACGGAAGGTAGTCTTCTGAATATCTTCCTTCATCACTTTTACTAGATGATATCCAAAATGAAGATCCACCTTTGAGAAGTATTGAGCTCGTCTTAACTGGTCGAACAAGTCATCAATCCTTGGGAGAGGATACTTGTTCTTTATGGTGATCTTGTTGAGTTCCCGATAATCGATACACAGTCGCATGGTTCCATCCTTCTTCTTTACAAAGAGAACTGGCGCACCCCATGGTGATGCACTAGGGCGTATGAACCCTTTGTCCAGATGCTCTTGTAGCTTCTTCTTTAACTCCTCCAGTTCGGTAGGATCCATCCTATAGTGGCACTTCGAGATAGGAGTAGCTCCGAGTATGAGTTCAATTGAGAAGTCTACCTCACAATCCGGGGGAATTCCGTGTTACACTTCGGGAAATAAATCACTATATTCCCTCACGATGGGCATTTTCTCAAGGTTCTCACATTCCTTAGACTCAACCATTTGGGCGAGGTATGCTTCTTCATAGGGAATCAACACCCACACCATTGAATTATTTTTCAAAGGATAATCATGATCTTCCTTGCATTCGTAGAGGAGCATGGGATGGTTTGGAATATGAAAATATATTTCCTTTTCCCGACAGTTGATATGTGCCCTATATAACGAGAGCCAATCCATTCCCATTATAGCGTCGAATTCCACCAAGGGAAGTATTGCGAGATTTTCTGGAAGAATCATCCCACATACGTCAACATGAGAATAGTCAAACGCTTTTTTTTCAATTATTTCACCACGTTGTGTTTTTACATATATCTCTACTTCAAGGTTTCGGGGCTTTGATTCGATTGTTCTAGAAAACATAAAAGATATAACGGAATGCGTAGAACCAGAATCAAAGAAGAATTTTTCCATTCTAGTGTGAATAGGAAGTGTACCTTGTACTACTTAATTATCATGTTCCACCTCAAAGTAGTGATGGCATAATCCTTCCCTTGTTCCTTTAGATTTGGTGGTTGTTGGCGCTGATTACCCTCGAGAGCACGAGGTTTAGTGAACTGGTTTGAATAGTTCACTAGCTCCCTACAGTTGTAGCATTGAACCATGAGTGGTTCTCTCATTTCATTAGCTACATTATCCTTCCTTTTAAAGTCTTTTCGATACTCGTGAGCTTGGTGTCCTTCCTTCCCACACATAAAGCATTTCGCCGTACCTTTGAGGTAGTTCGCATGGGGCATCTTCCCACATTATTGGCATGTGGGTCGATTTTTCTTCCCACCTTTGTCACTAGATCCAGCAGCTTGAAACTCCATATTTCTTTTCTAATCACCATAGCCATGGGACCAATCTCCAAACTCCATCTCCACTTTGAGAGAACACCGAAAAACTTCTTCATAACTCCCAATGTCTAGAATTGAAATAGCCTTTCGAAGATGTGGTTATAATCCACTAAAGAATCTATCAATTTTGTTATCATTGTTGATAACAAAACCCGAAGCATACCTTGCGAGCCTTGTGTAATTTTCTTTATAGGTTGTGACAGATTCTCCTTCTTTTTGCTTGAGTTCAATGAATTCTCTCTCCATCTTCATGCGAAGAGTTCGTGGGAAGTACTTATTAAGAAACATTATCATAAGGGCTTCCCATTCCATATTTTCAATTTCCTCCCCTGGCTTGGTGTTCTTAATCAAAGCCCACCATGGATCAGCTTCTCCATCTAGATGATAAACAGCTGGAGTCACCTTCTCCATCTCAGAACAGTGATGTACAGAAAAGATCATCTCCATGGAGTTGACCCACTGTTCCGAAACTAGTGGATCAGAAGATCAACAAAACGTCGGTGGTCGTTGCCGCATAAAACATTCGATAACTAGTTTCTCCCTATTTGGTGAAGGAGTATGTTCCCCATTATTATGGTTATTATTTATAACCCGAGATATTTGGGTAAGCATCGCCATGATGTGTTGAACTTCACCTCCAAAATCATTGGGGATGTCGTTCGGGAAATCATTGAATTGGCCCTCACAAGAGTTATTGGCCTGATTTCTCCTAGTTCCCACCATTTTCTAAAATAGAAAAGGATAGAACAATACATAAGTAAACAAGTCTTGAATAACATATTCATTTAAACAATTAAACCAAAGACATAACATATGGGATCCCTAGGAAAATATTCTTGTGTACATATTTGTACTTATTCTTATGCTAGAGGATTTCTCTAGGGTTTACTAATCCTAATTCCCAAATTAACTAAACCTTTCCTCTGATACCAAATATAGTGACCTGACCTTTTCTTGCATTAATATTACATCATTTGAATGATAAACAACATAATAGTATTACACATGGAGGATACAGAGGTTTAGAGTCTTGGGAAAACTAGGACCACACATAACATGTACAATATCAAGCATAATCATTCATTTAATTTCTTCTTCTATAGCTTCTTAGTAGAACTTGTCCTCTCTTTAGTACATGTAGCCACCTGAGGATATACATCAAAAGGGGTGATCTAGAAGCCCATTAAGAGAATAGATGAGAACAATATATCATGGGGTGAGCATATTCATGACATAGGCAATCTATCATGAACATGAGAGGAGCATAAATAATGGACATGAAATGTGGCAATGCATAAAAAATGAAACATCATGTCTTAGAGGTTAACTACCAAACATACTTGTGAACAAATCTAGCATCATTTTCAAAAATAATTTCACATTTAATCATGAGATTCATCACTTTACCCAATGCATTGGAGCGCTGTATAATTTCGGGGGCACCCGTGACATTTAAAAATTCATACTGTGCTATATAATTTTGGGCGCACCCGTCACATCATAACATTATCATTATCATGCTTGCCACATAGAACACATACCAAAAATTTAAATAAATAACCCATGTAGTGGAATGGATTTCTTCTCATAATAACACATTCATAAGGTTTGGGTTCCCAAAATAAAGAGGGAACAACTTACTTGAAACAAGAACTATCAACCATGAATGAGAAGTAAAAGGTGAGATCTTGAAAGAAGAGTTCTTTTGGAAAACATTTTGATGGACATAAAAACCATTGACAAACATGTATATCCCAGAAAATTCATTTAAATGATTAACAAATGATCTTTGAGGATTAACCACATCAAAAATGGAGTGATAGAGGGAGAACCCGAAGGAAGAAAATTGGGTTCGAGATTTCCCCTTACCTTGTACTCAAATGCCTCCTTCTCTTTAATGTCCTGTATAATGACATTATATTCATTAATTAGAAATTCCAGAACCTTTTATACATTAATATGGTTTATTCTGGTTTCATTATTTCATATTATGTTCCTTTGGATGACGTATAGAGTTTAAATCATTGTTCGGGGATGTTCGTTTTTTTGGATTTCTTGAACGGTCCACTTGTATTCTTAAATTGATGTTTGGGTAGATAATGGGTAAACATAAATAACTGATGTTACATGTTATTAATGATATTACTGAATCATGAATGATTTTATAATGATTTATATTAGATCCATGTGGATGAATCAATTGATAATTATTAAATGAAGATTGTTTGGGTTAATTTGAGCGGTTTTTTGATCACAATGAACTTGTTTTAACTTTTAACTTAGTAAAATGGCCTTAGGTTATTTAAATAATGTAAAATAGAACATGATAAATATATAATATTCTGGTTCGACCATAAAAATGGTTTCATGACCAGATTGAAGGTGGAAATTGAATAAGAGAACATGTCGTTTTTGAAGGTTATAAATTTAACACCTCATGAACAACGTTCTCTTTAATAAAATAAAAGGAAGAGGTAAAGGGTGTGGGGTGATATAATATACCATTAGAATCATACGATTACATTATATGTATAATACTGGAGTTACAAAATAATTTGGATGAATATAGGTTGGTAGAGATCATGAAAGGAACTTGAACTTGAAAGGAAATTAAAGGAGAAGAGGGAGGAAAATTACCTCTTGAATCCTTCACTTGAGAACCTCCTTAAGGGCCTAAGCTTGGTCTTTTGATGAGACCAGAAGCTCTTTGACGTGGGGAAGGGGATAGGGTAGATGATTCGGTATATCTTAGTCAATTATTGAAGCTTGGGATGTGTGGTTTGGCAAGAGAAGTGGGAGGGCATATTTATACATGAGGCGGGAGGTGTTTTTGGCATAAAATATTAAATAAAATAATATATCAAGAGTTAGACGTGTAATAGTAGATTTTTGAAATCATAAATCATATATCAATATAATATAATTTGTTTTAGTCTTTAAATGTTCTTTATAATTCGAATTCATTAATTTATTAAAAAGGAAAGTGAAAGAAAGAGAAAAGGACACTTTATGAAATCACCTTTTCACTTTAGGCGTTGGAAAGTACTTTTTAGGTTTGAGAATTGGATTTATTGTATTTCAAGGAACAATTTATAAAGTTTAATAGGTTTTGGACGAAACTAATGTTCTATAATGTCTATTTCATCATTACATCATTAATGATACAATTTAGTGTACACCGAATATGCGAAAAACTGTATTTTTTTACTATTCACCCGAAAATTGAAGTATTTCAGAATAAACCCAAAAATTTACCCCTACCATTTTTCGACGTGTAGAATCCAAAAATGATGTCCATTTCTCAAAAATATTTTTCTAAATGTTTTTATTTTAATGTTTAACTAAAATCATAATTTACATAAAAAAACAGTTCTTAAGAATAAAAATGATTTTGTAGTTCTTTCATAAATTACGTAGGGTATTATAAAATTATCTAAATACTATTAGACATTAATTCAGTACATTATGAATACATTTAAGGGAAATAAAAATTCTTTTAAATTAATTAAATAATTACAATTATTTATTTTCACTTTATAAAATACCAAAAACGTTTACTAAGGTCAAATTATCACTTTCTATGATGTCTAAATATTATTTTCTTATTCATAGGTAATGTTAATATTATTACTATAAGGGTCATATTACTATTCATAAGGGTAGGTTTCTATTCATAAGGGTAGGTTACTATTCACCAAAAAATTATTTTTGTTTCATTAGACTCCAAAAAATATCTTCAACACAACCGTGTATGTTGGATTTTTAAAATTCCAATAATATGGGTGAAAAAATTATGTTTAAAGGTCACTTATCACTTAGTAGTTCATTACATAGTTTTTTTATGGAATAAATATAAGAAGGGTATGATCCATTGAAATAATATGGGTTTTTACAATGTTAATTTCTTAAATTTATCTACAAGATTATATTTTCTATCTTAATAAGCCATTTCTAAAAATACTAACATCCATATAATATTAAATTAGTGACTCAAATCCATTCATAATTGAATTGAATAATCATGAATAAAACTGATAGATAATTTAAACAACCATACTTCTACTCTTAACCACTTTCCATATATGTGAATTTCCACACATGGTTGAGAGATGATCAACCATATATTACTTGAATATATTTTAAAGTGATAGAAAATTGTAAATTAATTCTCAAGAATATGGATATTTAAACACGTATTCCCTTCACTAATAATCATCCTTATGTATTTCACCCCATGTTATAGAAGTAGGTTAGACATGCGTGTTGTGTAATCTTTGAAGCAATGGAAGAGGATTTCATAATTTCTTATAAATCCAGTAATGAAATTTATTTTATAAATATCTTCAAAATTTTGGTTTTTTATTTATTTCAAAATGAAATCTGTTTTCTGTTATTAATTTTATATTTTCAAATTTATATTTATTTATGGGAACTAATTTTATTTCTTGAATTTATTTCTTTTAAATCTTGTAAAGAAATAATAGATTTGTTTCAGAATTATTGATATGCAAGAGAATTTTTTTGTATTAATATAAATTATTCTAAAATGATTCAAGTGGGTTTAGCATTTTAGATTATATGTCAATTTGTTTTAGTGGTTTATAAATATTTATTTTATATCTCTATAAATATTTTTTTGTTATATATTTATAATAGGAAGGTGAAATAGGGAGAAATATTTAAAACAATTTCTATATTTGAGATTTTCATATTAAAAATTTTATTTACTCCATAAATATTGTATAAAAATATTAGAATTGTATATTTATACTTGTAAGGGGGAATTTTGAGTTTATAACAGTTTTAACTGACAATGATTCTTGTGTTTTATTTTCTTGATTTGTTTTTAATGAACTTTAATGAGTATCTAAATTATATTAATGGAATTTTATTTGGTTTTCAAAATTATTATTTTAATAATAATATAAAAAATGTATGCTTATGTATATACACATTTGAATGTTAAAAATCATGTATGTCAACATTTTTTCCATTATAAAATTATTTTATTGATTAGGACACTTTATGTGGAAGTGATGTTATCGATTTTTTCAATATATATGTTTAATTTAAAATTATTTTATTTTCGAATACGAATATTTGTAAATATATATATTGAAAAATATTTCATTCCATATGAATATTTTTTTTAAAACGTGTATAAATATTTATCTACAAATGTATTATTTTTGGGCGAAACAAAATTTTAATATAAGATCAATAGAAATGATAATATATAAATGAATTTATATGTGTATTAATTTCTGTAAAACTATTTATTTACTATATGTATGTACATAAATGATTATATATATATATAATAGTTGAATCATTATTCTTACATATACATATGTGTGTGGAGATACAATCATGTTTTATTCTAATATATTTATAATCAAATTTATATATATTTTTATTTTTTTATATAAAATTATTATGTACGTATATATAAATATGAATTTATATATGAATTTATAATTGAAATTTTTTTATTGAAATAATACATTTATCATGGAACATGTATAACCAAGTAATTTCACTTTTTAGAAAATTTAAATCGAAGCTCGTGATTTTTTAAGAAACTTCATGTTAATTATCTAATAAAATACAAGTCCTAATGTTTTTAATTCTAAATAATATCACATGGATATTTTGTTAATTATGGCATGGAATGGGGAGTGAAATAAAACACTTTTCAGAATTTTATCCAATCAGGTGAAAAGTGT
This sequence comes from Viscum album, assembly GCA_963277665.1. NCBI lineage: Eukaryota > Viridiplantae > Streptophyta > Magnoliopsida > Santalales > Viscaceae > Viscum > Viscum album. The sequence goes on from OY728162.1 coordinate 768,008,470, forward strand.
GCCCTGAATTATATAGCACTCTAATTCATTGGGTAATGATGAAATCGCATGAGATGTCATGTATGGTGTGTGAGACATGTATCCCAGAAAAAATATGGCATTAAAGAATGAACCTAATCTACCATGGGACATCATCCATCATGGAATGTTTTCTCTGGAGTGAACTGTGACTTCATGTTATGATCCACGGTTCTTTTGAAATTTTTTTTTGAATGTTTATGAGTTATGAAGAGTAATTATTATTATTTCATAAATGAATTGAATGCAATTTTCTAGTGTATAAATATGTTGAAACCTATTAAGAAATAAATATTATTATTATCAAATGAACTCATGAATTTTCAAATTTGGAACTCTTATGGTGTATCACATGTTATACTTCTTGTGTTGAAGATTAAAAATTAAAATATATTTCCACATGATGTGAAAACATTTACTATAATTATTTTTTTCTCACCCTATGTTTTTCAAAACGTCTATTCCTTGGGAATATGAAAACTTAGAAGATAGAAAATTTCGTAGTCTTCATTATTGTGTTTAACCATTATGAATCATAAGAATAGTTTTCTTGTCCATTATTTTTTAGAGTTTTAATAAGAATTATCCAATGTATCCAGACTATCTAAGAGTCTAAACCGTTGTGGTCAAGGATTAATAATTGATAAATGAATTATAAAAAATGGAATAAGTCTTAGTTCATTTTAGTTGGTATTATAGATAAGTTTTAAAAAAACATTAGAGGTTAAGATATGGATAAAACCAAGGAACATTTAGAGTTCTTCTGTAATTTTATATGATTTTTTACTATTACGAAAAATCTAGTGCTTATAGTATTCTTAATTAATAATAATTAAATACAAAATTTCTATAGGTACAGTAATGGAATTTATAGGATTAAAATATTTTAATGGGGAATAATGTTACATAATTGATATTGACAAGTTCTTTTTAAATAATGTAAATTTAATATTTATCTTATCTTAAGATTAAATATATCAAATTAATTAATATTACTTGAAAATATTTTTAATAATTATCAGAATTAATAATTATAATAATACCATTATAATAAGTGAAAATATATTTTTTTTTCAATTATAATTTTATTTATAATATATTATAGGGTTTTAAGTAAATTATTATAACATATGATTTAAATTATAAACAAAAGATTTTTTATTGTTTAAAATAATATTTTAACAGAAATATATTTAATTGTTTTTTTTGTAAAAACATATGTTTTCAATAACAAAATAGAATTATTATTTTAAAGGTAAAATACTTATGACATTTTTATCAATAATCATGTTGAATGACATGTTAAATTGATAAGTAAAATATTTTTTACTAAAAGATTTTTAAAACTATTTTTTTTCAATAATCATTTTTGGTTAACATTTACATTAAAGAAATTTATTTTTTAAAAATTTTATTCCTGATATAATATGTGGTTTAACTAAATAAATTATAATAATTACAATTTAACAAAAAATTTGTGGTACATAAATTCAATATTAATTATTTAAACAAATTATATAAATATAATTTTTAATTATTATAAATTTATATATATTTTTTTCAATTATGCGTCTAATTATATTTATAATAAATTTTGAATTAAATTTAATATGATAAATAAAAAACAATTTTTAATTTTTTTAAAATTATATATGAAAAATCTAAATTATAAATATAATAATAAATAGATAAAATGTTTTTGAAAAAAAATTGGTATGATTTGTTAGAAAAACTATAAAAAATGATAAAAAGAGAGAGATTACAAGATAACAAGGCTGGTGGGGTCAATTGAGAATGGAAATTGGGTAAAGGGAAAATGGTTCAGTCGTCGAGTGCGTATGAAGGAGAGGGATTGATCCAAGGATAATGGAGGTCAGGTAACCGAGGGGGATTTCCAAATGACCGTGAGGATTCTGAGTGATCTTCAAATACCGATTAGGGCTCCTGAAGGTCTTGTATTTTCATAAGGGGTTCAACCACGACATATGGTTTTGTTTCCATTTGAGATATAATTGGATAATGTTTCGATCTACATCAACCTAACCATGGTAGGTTTTTGTGTTATTTTATAGATGTCAAATATTTATGTAGATCATTTTTCATGAATCCTTTTGGCAGAGTATTACTTCTGTATCCTTTCTTCCTCAATCGTATTTAGTTATTCCCTATTGGCCATTTTCTCTTTTTTGGGTCTCTTTGATGAGTATTCTAGATTGATGATATGATTATGACTAATTTCATCATTGATCTAGTTTTTGCCTATCATTTTTATTTTTTGTTTTAATCCAAATTTCAATCACCCTTCTATTTCCTTTTTCGGCCATTTTGGACTGATGGTTTTGAAAAAAAGCATACAGATATATAGTATACTATTGTCTATTTTGTATTTTTTGATTTTCCACCTCCACTCTGCTTATATAAGAATCCAAAATAATATAACTTCATAAATAAATATATTATGGTTTTTAATACTGTATGAACAAGATATATATGAACCTATTCCCTTTTCTAAGAATTATCCCTAAGTAGTACACCTTATGATAGAGAACTGAGTTAGATATTGGGAGTTTTAGAATGCTATAACTTAGTATAATAAATTTTTCTTATTTTCTCTAAGACATATCAGGGAAATTATATTTACAATATCTATAATCATTTTTTTGTTTATTTCCGAATCAAATATGTTTCCAGTTTAAAATATTTTATTTTCTGTATTATATTTTTTAATTGAACTACTTATTTTTCATGAATTTATTTCTTTTCAATATTTTTTATACGATGGTAATTTGTTTCCACACTATTTATGTGCAATAGAATTTTTCAATTATTAAAATAATATATTCTCAAATGATGCAAGTGGGTTCTCCATTTCCGATATTATCTCAATTTGTTGTAGTGGTTTACTAATATTTATTTTATGTTTATCTAAATTTTTTTGAATTAAATATTTATTATATTAAGGGGAAATTTGGTTAAATATTTAAAACTATTTCAGAATTTAATATTTTTATATGTAAAGATTTATTTAATCTATATATATTGTCAAATGGAATTTTAATTGTTTTTATAATGTTACGGGGGTTATTTTGAGTATATAAAACTGTTCTTAAACAATTCATGTGATTTATTTTCGTGATTTTTTAATCCTTTATTTGTATCCTTTGTATATACATGGGATGTTAATCTATTTTAATAAAAAATTAATCTTAATGTTCCTAATGTATGTATATATATACCTATTGTAATGGTAAAAATCATGTCCTCCCATGGATTTCTCTTCATAAAATTATTTTCTTTATATTTCCACATTAAGTGACTGTAAAGTTATCAAAATTTTCAAAAAATATTATAAATTTATAAAGAATTTATTTTTGAAGAATTATATTTGTATATGTATATATAAATTAATAAATATATCATTTAATAGGAAAAATTATTTAAAACAAATATATATATGTATCTACATACGTATTATTTTAGGGTGAAACATAATTTTAACTCAACAATATATATATATATATATATTTATGAATCAATTTTTTACTAATTTTTATTTCCCATATGTATGTAAATAAATTATTCTATATATTAATATTTCATTATTCATTACTTTCATATGTGTCTTGATATTCATTCATGTTTTATTCCAATATATATATAAGAACATGAATATATATATATATATATATATCTTTTTATGTACAACCATTATATACGTATATATGTATATGAATGTATATTACAACATGTCAATGCATGCAAGGCTACTCATATAATGAAGCAAGTATATCCATGTAATTTTCTTTTTCATGAAATTGATATCAAAGATTATGATATTTAACAAAAAATGGTTGTCCTTACGATATAAAATACAAGGTCTTATTCATTTAATTGTAAATAATCACACTCGGATATTATGTGAATGAAGGAATTTAATGAGGAGTGATCTGAATCACTTATGGTAATTTTATCTATACATCTGATTGGTACACACCGAATTATATAGCACTCCAATTCAATGTGTAATGTAGAAATATCATGTGATGTCATATATAGTGCGTGAGATGTGTATTCAATGAACACTATGGGATTAGGGAGTTAGAATAATCCATTATGTGACTATGTACATTATGTTATGTTGTCTTAAGAGTGTACTTTTACTTCATGTTATGATCCAATGTTCCTTTGAGAACTATTTATGAATGTTTAAGAGTTATCCAGTGAAATTTATTTTATTTCATAAATTAATGACATAGTTTTTTCAAAACTTTACATATGATGAATCCTATTTATAATGAAAATATATTATTTTAAAAAATTACTCATGATGTTATAAAAAAAATCATGTTGTATATCATTTTTTATTTTTTTTCAGTAAAAAAATTTGACTGGTTCTTGAATGTTTTCAAAACGCTAACTAATATTTTTGTCACCCATCCTTTTTTTAAAACCACTTTTCAAAGATAATAAGTACTCATATAAGTGAGTGAGTGGTTGATACCCCACTATAGTGTGTAACCTTTATAAACATTAGAATAGTTTTCATATCCTTTATTTTTTAGTGTTATAATTAGAATTTTTCAATGTATCAGTACACTCTAAAACAATTAATGTATGAGATCTCTGGTTGATAAATAATAAATGAATTACAATATACAAAAATTGGAATAGGTTTTGGGTCCTTATAGGGTCACCATATTATTTATAGAAATTTGAATATAGTGCCTATGTTTGTCATACCTTTTTTGTTTATGTAGATAATTTATTTGGGGGCATACTGATTATCTCTTCTTTATATTTATAGTGTAGTTGACGATGTTATTCATGTGTCACAACATTGGAAGTATCACACAATGCCTTCTAATGTGATTTATGTTTATTTTGTTGAGTTTGAGATTGATGAATCTTTTGAGAATCATTGGATACATATTATTGATCGAAGTGACAAATTGTTGTAGGGAAGGATCATGTAGATAATTCAAGTATTGTGGAAACACTGATGTGTTCTGGTGGAAATATGGGATATATAAGTAGAAATATGGTCTCATTGGCCTGATATTATTACCTCATAATCATAGATATTCTCTGGAGTACGTGTTGATGATGTGATGTTATATGGTGGGGAAATTGTATGATCTCAACCTTTTTTGTAACGCCCCGACCCCAGCTACCCAGAGTCGGTGCATTACTTCGTAACATTGGAATGATCACAAAAGATCAAGTCTCGAAAGACCGATTAGTTTAGTAGCCTTGGAAACACTAGATACATTCGTAAACGTTACATTACATCATAAAGTGAAAAACTAATAACAAAGTCTTCATAGTCCACACTCATATCCTCTTCTAACTATCCCTGCAGGTCATTCATAAAATAATTCTTCACATCCTGGAAAATATTAAAACATTGAAAGGGGTGAGCTCAGATGCTCAGTAAGGATAACAATATTGCGGAAGCTTTCATAAATAAAAACTAATAATTATGGCAATGTATAACTAAACAAAAGCCTTATTAAACTTGAACATCAGCATAATATGGAAACAGTAAAATCAAATAATGCCACTTACTTACTCACATGTATATTCTACTAGACGAATAATCACATGAAATATCAATAAGCACTTTCATAATGAGGGAATGTATAATGTTGGACATTCTGAAACATTTTGTCAAGGCCTCAGCCAAGACGTCTAAAATGATTAAGGCATCGGCAAAAACCATAAATCAAATTGGGAAAGGGCCTCGGCCAATTCCACGTCTAGTTGTCTCATGAGACCTACCGATGCATCGAGGAGCTATAGCGGGCTCCACCCGTCACTTATTAAGTCCAATACAATCCTCATATTAATAGGTTTAAACATATCATAAACCATAACATAATCGTATCACATAAAACATGCATAAAGTAAACATAACATTTCCACATTTCAATCACAAGATTTCAATACAACACATTGATATAATAAAAAAGCTTTCAAAACCATTTTCAATACCAAAATAAAAGAAAGTTAAAACTTTGTATTTATTTTTCATTAAAAAAATGATGGCTTGTATAGGAAGACGAAACTCAAATAAAGTTCATGGCGGCAGAGAAGTCGTTGTCACCGCATAAGTACGGAAAGAAAAACATTCCCTTTTTTCGTTTAGCAAAATTCTTCATATAAAAAGATTCCTTTTGAATAAACGTAAAAGTCAAAGGGGTTTATACACCGTATAAAATAAAGATGTGTATAAAACCAAATATGCCTCAATGAAAGGAGATTAAGAAGAAGTCCTTAAAAAGATTATTTTTAAAATAAAATAGATCTATTATGTGTATTCACTATAGGTACACATAAAGAAAGTAAAAATACAGAATAAGACATAATAATATCATGACATAATTTGAAAGTAGGAGATTAACCCAAAGAATGGAAATTGGGTTAAGAAATTCCCTTACCTCATGTCTGACTTGACTCAACCGTTATTTAACCTCCTGAATAATAAACTAGAGTTAATATATACCTTATTAAGAACCATTTTTAATTTAATTATCCTTTTTATATCACTTATTACAATGTTATGAACATTATGTAATTATTTAAGTTAATAACGGTCGTTTTGTCGATCTTTGGTACTTGAGTCAACAATAAATTTCTTATAATACCAAGTTGTTTATGGGGTAGAATATCCATTATCTCCAGAATTATATTCATGATTTAGATGTCATATATATCATATATATCCAGTATATACATTCATTGATAATATTACGTAACATTTAGAGGTAAGAAATGAAATGCAGCATTCATGGAGACGGTAAGCCGTACGTACGCATGAACACTACTTTCATTTCTATTTCGTATTTAATGGAATGAAATCATAATGATATAAATGTATAATATAATTCCAGTATAATATAGTGTATAATACCATTTAATCCATCCTTTATACATCCCACAAATGGAATAAACGATTCAAATCACTTTGAGGGGGCAGTAGTCCGCACTTCCTAAAATGAAATTATCACGTTTTACCCATAATGGAAATCATAAAGTATTCCATAAATGAGAAATAAAGAAGCATAAGTAAAACATAAACATATTATATATCATATATAAATATAGTTACATCTTAATGGCCACCTTTGAAGGTGTGAATAAGGTGGGAGAGGTGGGGGCCTTTTATAAGTGGAGAGGAGGGGCTCTTTTGGAAAGATTGAAATGTTACATTATTACACAATTCTTTTCGGATTCTAAAGGTCCCACACTTATATAATTCGTGGATAAGGTGATAAGGGTTCGAAATCTACCCATACAATAGTCTTTTGACAAGTGTAAGCCTTGGATTTTACATTATCTTTTCATTTTATTAAAATCGTTAAATAATGAGGTCATCGCTGCATCATAATGATGTCATAAACAATTTAATTTATTTAATCTCTAAAAATTATAAAAAAAATACTATGATGTAGTAAATCTTTTTATCTTTATAATGAATATTTATAGTCAGAATTTGGACTTGTGTAACCCCACCTAAAAACCTTTTTAGTAAAACAACTCATGTTTGTGTCAATTTTATTTTAACATTAAATAAATATATATTAATGTCATTTTCCAACTAAAGTGGCTCCATGGGGTCCCCAAGTTGACCCATGGGTTGTCCTGGTCGGCCATGACTCATCCAATAGGAGTAGGACAAGTTTCATGCTCATCTCATATTATTAAAACATTATTTGTACCTTAAACTACACTAATTACCTCTAATCGCGATTAAGAACTTAAAAGTTACTATTCACCAAAAAATTATTTTAATCTCATTGAACCACATTTTACTTCTTAATGACAACCATGTATGTCGTATTTTTGAAAATCAAATCACAGAAGTGGTAATATTTCATTCAAACGAAAAATCAGTTATTTAACTACCACTTAGTGGTTTCACTATTCATCAAAAATTGAAGTTTTTCAGAACAATGCCAAAATTTCACCCTAAGCTATAATTGATATTCCGAAACCAAAAATGATGTCTATTTCACAAAATTAAAAACATATAAGTTGCATTATTTAATTTTATAATTAATTCCCGCTGTTACAACAAATAGCGTGTTTTTAAGAAATAATTTATATCATAAGATTGGCAATTGTTTATGTCCAATTTCAATGTTAAATTGATTCTAATGACCACCATTGGATAAAATGGTAAAAATATATTCTAATTATAATTTAAAACCACTAAATATTATAACTTATCACTATAAATTATTTTGATTAAAACATTTGTTTTTAAGTATTTTTCACTATTCATAAAAAATAGAAGTTCTCAGAATAATACCAAAAATTCAACATAGGATAATTTCGATATTCCGAATCAAAAAATGAAGTCCATTTTGATAAATAAAATTTATAAAATTTCAAAAATTAGGTATTACTGTTCACAACGGCTAGTTTAATTCGTTGTGGTGTGTGTCAGAGCTCGAGGTTGCGTACAACACACGCTATTGCATTATTCGAAGTGAAACATACCGTGGAAGCTTGGGGTGTTACATTCTCCCCTCCTCCAAATAATTTCGTCCTCGCAATTTGAAATTTTTCTTTGAAAATAAAAGGTTGAAAAGAGAAAATACCTTTGAGGAAAACCCACATCGGAAATAAGGTTAATAAATATATAAAATTAAAAGCAAGAAAGATAAGTATAAAGGTCACCCGATATAGCCCATTCTAGGATTCTATGAAAATATGGATATGGAGGAGAAAAAAACCATCATGGTCTGATGGAGAGTTATAGAAAACAGGATTAGGAGAAAGTTTAACTACAAGAAAATCACAAACTTGTGACTGGTTAAACAGTCATTGAATTCCCAGTTGGAAAAGTTAACCGACAACATTTTTGTTTTAAGTTACCTTTTATAATGTTGAGGAATTTATTTAGGATATTTACTAAGAACATAAGGGAATATACATACTTGTTATGTATACTTTCATTCGTTAATAAATTTTTACCACAAACCCATCTTTTACTCCAAATGGTAACGGAACTCAAAAATATTCTTTTTATCCTAATTGTATAAGGTTCCAAATATTAACACATGCCATTTAGATTAGTAAAACTATTTTGTAATAACCAGGGAATTCCTGTAGGCTAGTGGTAGTAAATAAAGGCTTGTCACACTATGGTTGTGGGTTCAATTCCTGCAGCTTTGTCCGACACGACAGGTTATTCCCCACCCTGCAGGTTGTCCTTTTCCTAAAACTATAGTATTATAATATTCCAAAAATAATTTTCAGAAATGCTTTAACCTTAAAAAATACTATCCAAAGATCAACTTAATCCACTCCAACCTTTATAGTTATCCAAAATACCTCTGTCCAGACATTCTCTAAAAGGTCTCTTAATTCCAAAATCAATTGTAACATCAGATTCCCCAAACAAAGAAAAGTTTCTCTTATTGTCACATACTAAAAATATGATTACCTTAATCATATTAAAACCTTACTGAAATCAAAAAGTACTTCAGTACAATCCATATATATATATCACATTAGTCTTATAACCAGAATATAATCCTTGAGTCCAAAAGTACCAATACATTAATTATTCCGCTTTAACTGTAGTCACAACATAAGATTGGCCTTGATACCTTGTCCTTTTCTGAGGTAAGTTTCCTTGACGCTTAGGACATTCATTTGCATAATGCCCCATTTTCCTACAATTGTAGCATTCATCTTTGACATCCTCTTTCTTTCCCTAGCAATCACGAGCCTGGTGACCCTTTTCTCCACATTTATAACAAACTCCCAATCCTTTTAGGCACGTACCAGGGTGGTTCATCCGACAATTATCACATAATGGAAAATCCTTCATTCCCTTTTTCCCTTTATCTGTCTCTTGTTCCACCGTTCTCTTCTTCTCTTGCTTTACTTTGTTGTCATAAGACTTAGAGAATTCCTTTTCTGTCTTGATAGCACACGAGACAATATCTTCTAATGATGAGAAGGATTGTGATACTAAAGCTCGACGGAGAAATGGTTTTAACCCATCAATGAAATGATCAATATTACTCCTTGGGTTATGTATATAATCGGAAGCATGCCTCGCTAACCTTGTAAAGTTATCCTCATACTTTGCGACATTATCATCCTCCTTCTGCATCAGAATCAGAAATTTCCTTTCCATATCTGCTCGATGGTCACGAGGAAAGTATTTTTCTAAGAAAATCTCTTTTAACTCCCTCCATTCCATATTCGATACGTCATCATCTTCCTTTGTGTTTTGAATCAGCGACCACCACTGATCGGCATCTCCAGTGAGGTGGTATACTACCATGACAACCTTCTCCCTTTCACTACTCCCCAAGGCATGGAATATTTTCTCTAAGGAATTTATCCATTGCTCAGCTAATAAAGGATTTGTACTCCCATTGAAGGTTGGTGGTTATTGCCTCATGAAACGGTCTAGCATTGATCCTCCATGTTGCAGATCAGGGTGCTCCATACGAGTAAGGTTATTAATCATAACCAGAGTGAGTTGTCCCAGTATGGTAATAAGTTGATCAGCACCAGTTGTATCTCCAGATCCACAATAATTATCTTGAGTAGGAGGGCAATCCCTACACGGAGTTCGTGCATTGATACGGTTTCCATTCCTTCCACTAGGCACCATTTCTAAACAATGGCATAAAGTAGATTAGTTTATGAATCAAAATACATAATTCCATACTTGTAAAACACTTTACATAAATTGAACTATTTATGGATATAATCCATAATCATAAAAATAAATTTTTTCTATGGGGAAGTATATACTCATAACCCTTCATAGTGGTTTGTAAATAAAATGAGAATTATCCTAAGCATATCCCCCGGGAGTGTCGTAACCAAGAGTGAAGCAAGGCCCGTTGTCGTGCAACAGTTCCCGTTTGAGTCTAGCTCAAAGCGGTGTTTTCGGGTTTTACCCCTAGGTAAATCTGTGCCAGAGCCGCCTCTACCTGCTCGTATCCAGATAGGGATGTATTTCTCAGAAAACTCATAACATCTCTATAATACCAAAATTCTAGGAAGTTCTTCTATACTAATCCTCAAAGTCTATCTTTGGGCTATGTGCTCTAATCAGAGTTTATCTATATCTAGCTTCCAAAGTTAGTACTAAATTTCCTCTGATACCAACGGTAACGCCCCGACCCCAGCTACCCAGAGTCGGTGCATTACTTCGTAACATTGGCATGATCACAAAAGATCATGTCTCGAAAAAACGATTAGTTTAGTAGCCTTGGAAACACTAGATACATTCGTAAATGTTACATTACATCATAAAGTGAAAAACTAATAACAAAGTCTTCATAGTCCACACTCATATCCTCTTCTGACTATCCTTGTAGGTCATTCATAAAATACTTCTTCAAATCCTGGAAAATATTAAAACATTGAAAGGGGTGAGCTCAGATGCTCAGTAAGGATAACAATATTGCGGAAGCTTTCATAAATAAAAACTAACAATTAAGGAAATGTATAACTAAACAAAAGCATTATTAAACTTGAACTTTAGCATAATATTGAAAAAGTAAAATCAAATAATGCCACTTACTTACTCACATGTATATTCTACTAGACGAATAATCACATGAAATATCAATAACCACTTTCATAATGAGGGAATTTATAATGCCGGACATTCTGAAACATTTTGTCAAGGCCTCGGCCAAGACGTCTAAAATGATTAAGGCCTCGGCCAAAACCATAAATCAAATTGGGAAAGGGCCTCGGCCAATTCCACGTCTAGTTGTCTCATTAGACCTACCGATGCATCGAGGAGCTATAGTGGGCTCCACCCGTCACTTATTAAGTCCAATGCATTCCTCATATGAATAGATTTAAACATATCATAAACCATAACATAATCGTATCACATAAAACATGCATAAAGGAAACATAACATTTCCACATTTCAATCACAAGATATCAATACAACACATTGATATATTAAAAACTCTTTCAAAACCATTTTCAATACCAAAATAAAAGAAAGTTAAAACTTTGTATTTATTTTTCATTAAAAAAATGATGGCTTGTATAGGCAGCCGAAAATCAAATAAAGGTCACGGCGGCGGAGAAGTCGTTGTCGCCGCATAAGTACGGAAAGAAAAACATTCCCTTTTGCCATTTAGCAAAATGCTTCATATAAAAAATATTCCTTTTGAATAAACGTAAAAGTCAAAGGGGTTTATACACCGTATAAAATAAAGTTGTGTATAAAACCAAATATGCCTCAATGAAAGGAGACTAAGACAAAGTACTTAAAAAGATTATTTTTAAAATAAAATATATCTATTATGTGTATTCACTATAGGTACACATAAAGAAAGTAATAATACAGAATAAGACATAATAATATCATGACATAATTAGAATGTAGGAGATTAACCCAAAGAATGGAAATTGGGTTAAGAAATTCCCTTACCTCATGTCTGACTTGACTCAACCGTTCTTTAACCTCCTGAATAATAAACTAGAGTTAATATATACCTTATTAAGAACCATTTTTAATTTCATTATCCTTTTTTTATCACTTATTACAATGTTATGAACATTATGTAATTATTTAAGTTAATAACGGTCGTTTTGTCAATCTTTGGTACTTCAGTCAACAATAAATTTCTTATAATTACAAGTTGTTTATGGGGTAGAATATCCATTATCTCAAGAATTATATTCATGATTTAGATGTCATATATATCATATATATCCAGTATATACATTCATTGATAATATTACGTAACATTTAGAGGTAAGAAATGAAATGCACCGTTCATGGAGACGGTAAGCCGTACGTACGCATGAATGCTACTTTCATTTCTATTTCATATTTAATGGAATGAAATCATAATCATATAAATGTATAATATAATTCCAGTATAATATAGTGTATAATACCATTTACTCCATCCTTTATACATCCCACATATGGCATTAACGATTCAAATCACTTTGAGGGGGCGGTAGTCCGCACTTCCTAAAATGAAATTATCGCGTTTTACCCATAATGGAAATCATAAAAAATGCCATAAATTAGAAATACAGAAGCATAAGTAAAACATAAACATATTATATATAATATATAAATATAGTGTCATCTTAATGGCCACCTTTGAAGGTGTGAATAAGGTGGGCGAGGTGGAGGCCTTTTATAAGTGGAGAGGAGGGGCTCTTTTTGAAAGATTGAAATGTTACATTATTACACAATGCTTTTCGGATTCTAAAGGTCCCACACTTATATAATTCGTGTATAAGGTGATAAGGGTTAGAAATCTACCCATCCAATAGTCTTTGGACAAGTGTATGCCATGGAGTTTACATTATCTTTTCATTTTATTAAAATCGTTAAATAATGAGGTCATCACTGCATCATAATGATGTCATAAATAATTTAATTTATTTAATGTCTAAAAATTATAAAAAAATACTATGATGTAGTAAATATTTTTATCTTTATAATGATTATTTATAGTAAAAATTTGGACTTGTGTAACCCCACTTAAAAACTATTTTAGTAAAACAACTCATGTTTGTGTCAATTTAATTTTAACATTAAATAAATATATATTAATGTCATTTTCCAACTAAAGTGGCTCCATGGGGTCCCCAAGTTGACCCATGGGTTGTCTTGGTCGGACATGACTCATACAATAGGAGTAGGACAAGTGTCATGTTCATCTCATATTATTAAAACATTATTTGTACCTTAAACTACACTAATTACCTCTAATCGAGATTAAGAACTTAAAAGTTACTATTCACCAAAAAATTATTTTGATCTAATTGAACCACATTTTACTTCTTAATGACAACCATGTATGTCGGATTTTTTAAAATCAAATTACAGAAGTGGTAATATTTCATTTAAATGAGAAATCAGTTATTTAACTACCACTTAGTGGTTTCACTATTCATCAAAAATTGAAGTTCTCAGAAAAATACCAAAAATTCAACATAGGCTAATTTCGATATTCCGAATCCAAAAATGAAGTCCATTTTGATAAATAAAATTTATAAAATTTCAAAAAGTAGGTATTACTATTCAAAATGGCTAGTTTAATTCGTTGTGGTGTGTGTTAGAGCTCGAGGTTGCGTACAACACACACTATTTCATTATTCGAAGTGAAACGTACCGTGGAAGCTTGGGGTGTTACATTTTTGAAGATTCCTCATGCTTGTTTTTTAGGTACTCTTTTAAACATAAATTTTTATATCATTGGTGGAGTTTTTTGTTTATTTCAAGTGGAATTTTAGGAAATTTTTAATAAAAATGGGTACTGCATGGTTAGCGAATTGTTTTACTGAACAGTGCACCCACCCCAGGAAAACCATGAAATCCCAAAGAGAGGGTAATTTCACTATTGGAGCATGGTTTTTCAATCCGTGTGTCCACATACTAGAAATCATGAAACCCATTAATGAGGGGGATTTTTAAAGGGAATTTTTTGTAAATCCATGCATCCTTACCTAGGAATCCATCTGTTTTGATTTTAATTACCCTATAATTTATATAAAAATATTACCCCTGATAATAACCTCAAACTGACTGTGTATGAACCTAAAAAAATTCATCTAAATTTTCAAACACATGATAGGGTTCTAAGGGTCCTCGAACCTCATTCCATGTGAATCCTATATCCAATCAATGGATTATCTCTCCTTTGATATTTGATTTCCTCACCATTTGTATTCCTCTATCTTTCGTCACTCTTTCTCGATCTAGAGGAATGATTTATACTCTGCTGGAAATTTTTTTCATTTACCTTTTCTTGGATATTAATCTATTTGATTTTTATCTTAGGTTTTTTCCTAGATATTCTATCACATTGTGATCTTGAATATTTCTCTTCAATTTTGTGATTTACAGTTTACCGTACATTCATAAAAAATCATGAGGTATGTGGTTTAACTATCAATTAACAATGTATTGAATGATAATTGTGTGTATTTAATTTTGGAATTTAAATTTCCACATTTGGTAATTGAATATTTAAATTTAATTAATTAATTAATTATTTAAAGGGTTTATAGGATTGGTAGAATACTATGATTATAGAAATACTTAGCGTAGTTATTATAGAATTAGTGTTTATGGAATTGATTGGTAATTATAATTAATGGGTTCATTGTCTTAACCATGTGGGGTTAAAGGATATTATGATTAAATTTTGTTAAATGTTTTAACAGCGAATTTTTCATATTATTCAACCTGGTTTAAATAAAGAACCAAGATTTTAAGGATAAAATAAAATGTTGTGCGATGATTATAATTCCTGGTAAAATGTTTAAGGATGATTCAATTTGAAAAATATGATATTTATGAGATATATGATATATTGTGATATATGCGATAAATAGTGTGGTATACATACTAATGCTCCCAATATGCATATGTGATAATGAGCGTGTGACCTTGAATGATTCTTAAAACACATATATGAGAAAATAATGTGGTGTAGGATAGGTACTGTTTCTCTAAATATCCACTAGGTGCGAGACATGATGTTTCAGTCCCAAAACATTGGCATTGGAGTGGAGTTATATTTAGACATTGTATTAAAATTTTAATTAAATGATTAGTTAAAGCCCATTATATAATTAATTGTGATTCACTGTGATGTATGTTTCAGACTCCATCACATACTAATATATGTATAGATTGTTTGGGTGTCATATTGAAAATGGGTAATTATTTGGGTAATTAAAGAATTATGATGTTTGAAATTTTATACGTTATTTATTGTACATTATTCATTATAATACTGTATATAGGGTTATAGATTAGATTATGTTTAGACACTGTTGGTGGTGTCTGACTGATACGTATTCACACTCTACTCGGGCTACCTTATTTGTACCCAAATTGACATAATTTCTATAAGAAATGATATGGGAAAAAGAACAATGTTATATGGATGAGATGGGATGGAAAATGGATGAGGTAACTAGAAATATTTTAGGGACTTTATTGGGTGTTTTCGGTGTCTCTATTATTGATTTTTTATATTTACACTTGACACATATTGAAATGATGTATCTACTATTTTATTTATGGCCAGTTTTATATGATTTGGGATCATCATGTGTTGTTGGTCTTTATTGGTAGTAGAATTATTATAATTATTTATTATTACAATTTTATATTATTAATTAATTTATGATTTTTGTCTGATAGTGAGGGTATAGTCTCCCTATGGTTTATATAGGACCCTCATGACTAGTCGGAATCCTATGGATTACAGTGAGGAATTCTGGAGGACATTTAACCAACCTACTCGGGGCACCAATTTGAGGTACCTTGGGTCATAAAATACACTAATAAAGAAAAATAATTTCAAACAGTTCTACAAATTAATTATAATATGTTATTTCAAAAAACAATTAAACATATTTTTTGATGAAAAATTTTCTTTAATGAATAAAATGAAATTAATAAAAATTGAGTGATTATTTAATAATAATTTTTCTATGAATTTATATTGCATATGAAAGTTATATATATTTCATAATGAAGTTAATCATATTCATAAAATCCAATTTAATAGATATGTTATAATGTTAATATTAAAATACAAATATACAATGGTTCATTAATGCTTCGTGTTCCAAATCATTTATGTGATCAAACATATTGCTTATTTAAAATTAAAGTGTAATACAATATATCTTTATTAATAAATTTTAAACTCATAATTTTAACTTATTCTATCCTAGTTAATAAATTTAATTCTTCCCAAATTATATTTCCTATTAAATCAATTATTAATCCTAAGTGTTATATATACCTCATCCTAATGAAACATCAACCAAATATCAATAATCACCATCAAAAAAAAAATATACCCTTGAAATATATATAAATTACCCAAAATATAAATTATTAAATTTATATATTTACAAAAAAGATAATACATAACATTACCATAACTATATTTGAAAATATCAACATATAAATGAATCACATTTCATCCATCATGATTATTTATAATCCACAATATATTAAAGCATAATTAATATCAAATAATACACTAACCCCAAAGGTTTATTGATACCTAAATAGATTTTCTTCCTAATTCCTAGAAAAAGAATCAAATCAATTCCAAATAACATTAGTTAAATCATAAAAATTTGGTTTTTGATTTTTTTGAACTTATGTTTATCTATAAACATATACATAAATGACAGTATCCAAAACATTTATGTTAACATAAATGAAAACATGTATTATTCCAAATTTCTACTCATCAATTATTACATAAATAATATCACAAATAATTTAATATATTCTTTAAATCCAAAAATTCAATATAATCAAATATTACATAAATCAATATGTCATCAAATAACCATTTTCAAATTCTCCAATACTATCATACTAATTTCAATCATCTCTTTATTCAAATAAAACATATTTTTACAAATTCTACTGTGGAATAATCCTTAAATGTTCTATGATCCACATATCCAAAATATAATTGATATAAAACATCTGTAACATAGTTCCTAAATCATAATGCTTAAATTCATTAAACCCTTCACTTAATAGGTCTTTCATTGGTATATTTTTTTACACTTGGATTAGGATATTGGCTCTAATAATCCCCATATTACTAATACCAAATACATTCAACTATAAATATTACCTTAGGAATATATTCATTTAAATCCGTAAAACATTCTTTTTTTCCTTATAAATTACATCCTCTATACACATCATTTACACATAAAAATCATTTTTTGTTGCACTGATACATTTACTTGAGTTCTTCTTCAAACATTATCTATATAAATCAAATCGCATATTCTTTCCATCATATTACCCACCACTAGAGCTCTCTATGAACTCTATCATTCTCTGTATTAGGGCATCTGAGAGTTGGTTAGGGTGAAATATAATAATAATATATCATGACAACTGAATAGGAATAATCCTGATGTATCTCATTTTAGCTATAATTTCATTTGTTTAATCATGAGGATAATCATTCCATTTTTTACCGTGTTAAAACTAGACATCCAAGTTCCATCCAAGGTCTAAAACCAAATGGAATATTATGAGAAATAATATTCATAGTTATGTAACCTAAAAAAATCAATCATAGGATGTCTAAATAATAAAAACATCTTTTTAATCTATGAATTCTTATATTTTACCTAGGTAATCCATAATCATTACAATTTTTTTTGATGTTATCATATTATAAGCTCAATAAAAAAGTTTTCTATAATTTTTTCTTATCCTAGTTTTTAAAGGATTTCTAAACCATTGTCTGATACAATCTACATTTGCCCATACATTTAATAAATTGTTTTCACACATAAATAGATTAGTATCCATTACATTACATAACGATACATGAATGAATTGTATAGTTTTAGTACAATTAAACATAAAAAAGTTGTTAATAAATGATGAACATCATCTCCCACTATGTTCTTCATAACTATTATCTATCTTAGAAACATCATTCAGAAAAATATCTTCTTATATTGGTGAAAAGGAAACCATAGAAAGGATGACCTCAGATACTCATAAATGGAAAATAAGGGATATATCAATGATCACTTGATCTAAATCTGGGAATAAGGTTATGATAACCTGATCATAACATTAGAAAATAAAAACCTACATATAATAGATTATAATTGTATGTCCTGAAATAAATCATTTAATTTCATAAGACATGGATCGTAAATAAATAAATGAACATGAGCCAAAATATAATGACATAACCAAAAGACATCGTTGTATTCATTACAAATAATCATAGAAAATAATTTTCTTAGTACTAAATGATCATTTCAAATACAATCATAGTAGAAAATATTTTCTCCCCAAACCATCATTGAAGTAATGGTCCAATACCAAGAATACCATAGTTTACAAATCATCTAATATATTGGTGTCTCTCCTCATTCTAGACTTATTTATCTCATTGGATTTCAATAATTTACCAATTAATTGGACGGAGAAAGTGGTCTCCACTGTCACATAATGAAAATCATAAATATGTTCTCCATAAAATTATAAATCATCCATCATATCATTACCCAATAAATGTAATGGGTTTCATAAAAATTTCATCATTTAATCATAGCATAACCCCTAGAAGAGGAAAAATTTCATAAACATATTTTCATCATATCTATACACCTTATCGATAAAGAATAAGGTTCCTATCATTGGATCATATCCCTCATATGGTATAAGTGAAATCATAAGTTGTTAAAATTGATGATTATAAATGCCATTAAAATATTTTTTTAAAAAAATTCTGGGAAATATCATTTCCATTTTAAAATTACATATTTTAAATATAAAAATAATAAAAATATTATGGAAAACTTTTTAATTGAAAATAACCATTTTAACATATAATGGAAACATCAATGCATTGGGTTGTCATGATTTTTTGAAATTTTGTTTCAATCATATAAGTTGAAATTTTGTTTCAATATATAAGTTGAAATAATTTTTAAAAATTAATAAATGAATAAAAATGATTTCAAACAATCAAATTATACTGTTAAAACTTTAATTGAAACATGTATATGCTTAAAAAAAGATATGTTGATCGACGTGATAAATAATGTTGATTTTTTAAAAAACATTATTTTAGAATATTGATTAATTCATAAGAGTAAAATGTAATGAAAAATTCATTCTCCGGAAATAAATATAAGAGATGAAAATACATGATATTCTATAATTTTAGATAATATAATTTCATCATCATAACATAATCATAGACTATCCCAATAAATAACGATATTAAAACATCAATTCCTTACTACTTTAGTAACAGTTGAATCTTAATCCCCATGAAATAAAGAACCATAAAATTGTATTTATACCCATAATAATTTCATAATAATAATAATAACATAAAATCATGGGTACAATATACACCACAAAAAATACAATTTATAAATATGGAATGTGTCCCCCATGAAAAAAATGAGATGATAATCCATTGCATTGGGTATTTGTTCCATTGTGGGAATTGGAAACTTCTGTATAATAAATATATATTTTATTTTAAATATACTATAGAACCATAATCAAATATATAATCCCATATATGATTTACATGTTACCTTTTATGACATATTTTTTTACCAATCATTATTAAAATTATTGTTCTGGGTGATATCAGCTTTTTTTCATATATGTTATGGTATGCTAGTTCTAGTCTATTTAATTATATCTTGGTTATAAAAAACATATAACATTAATAATAAAATAAATATCATATATATTAATTTTATAATTAATTATATTTATCCATAAAATTATATATAGAAAAATGAATTACACCGTTCATTGAGACGCTGGTTCATACGTACATATGAATGATGTTTTCATTTCACGAGGGATGAAATAAAAAATAGGTAAATAAAAAATTGTCTTTAAAAATAATTTATTATTTTGTATATTTAATATATTTTCAAAAAATCCATCTTTATTATCATACATGTAATATAGAAAAGTAAAATAAAAAACATTGCATAATGGAGGTGGCAGTTAACACGTACTCAAAAGCGATGTTATTATTTTGAAAAGGTTTTGAAGATATGCATATTTATATGATATTATAAATATTATATTTTGAATATTTAATAAGTATATTTGAAAAACATAAAATCCCATCATAATATCCATCCAATAAACCTTTGGGCTGATAAATTAATTGTATCACAACATGGAGGTTGTAAGTCGTACATACGCAAGAGAGAAACATCCACTTCTCATTTCATGGATTGATGATGATTAAGTGTTGTATCATAATTTTAATAAAATTTAATTATACTAAATATAATTGATTTATTATTTTACTAAAAAAACTAAATTACTTATTGTATATAAATTGTTATTAAAAAGTAAGTGATCTGTTAAGGAGATGGACTGTTTTTTGAAATAACTCCTCTAAATCTCCCATTAAAGACCTAAGGGTTGGTCATTTAAGAATAATATTACATAAACAATTGTATAAGTATGGTAATAAGGTATTTTTTAGTGTATGGTTGAGATAAAAGGTAATAAATATTAATAAGTGATGGGTGGAGGTTCCCTATTATAATTGTGGTAAGGGGTAAATTTTTGAATTTGATAAAAGAATAAAATAAAAGAAAATAATTGACTATCCCAACTACCACCAAACCCTAGAGATTATAATTTAATATATTATTATCTTTAACTGAAAACTTTTAATTGAATTTTTATAAGTTTATGGGGTGTTTTAAACCATATAATTTGGTTTAACCCATTAATTAACTCATTTGAACATTCATCATTTTATCATATTTTTCACATAAAAAGGATTATAATTTTACATGTGACTTTAAAATTGGATAATTATTGGCTAATGGATAATATTATATAAAATATAGAATAAAATTTTTTATATTTAGTTTTTAAAAAACAATTAAAAAATTATGTAATATTGTTTTGATAAAATATTATTAATGTCAATTATGACAATATTCATTTAATTATATTTAAAATACATACATAAAAAGTTTAAATAGAATATAATCATATAAAATAACAAGAATATGTCAAATTTATCTAAAATATTCATGGAATACTATAAATCACTAAAATTATATTACTTTTCAAATTCTTAAAATCATTTATTTTACATTTCTAATAGTTGAATAAATACTACAATAGCATTGTTTAATATTTTTAGGTAATTTTATAATTAATGAAAATTATAAATAAATTTATTTCAGGAAAATAATTTAATTAAAATCAAAATAAACAATTATCATTAATTATATGTTTATTTTGTACCAATGTGTACATATAAGATATATTTAATATTAAGAGAGTGACATTTTTTAACTTTCATTGCATTAAATAATATATATGTAAGATTCTTGGAAAAGATTCCATTAAAAAAATAATGTTAAAATATAAGTTGATAATTTTAGAATATACTTAATCTAATAAATATTATTATGATAACATATAGCCATATCACTTAGTTTTATCCTAGATTAACGTGATGTACCCTTTACCGTGGTGATAATTTTTACGACGATTATGATTGATATTGACAAAAAATGAAAAGGGAAATATTTACCCAATTAGAATAGATAGATTTAATAATATGGAATGTATTTTATAAAATTAAATTTTTATATGTGGATGGAATTAAATTTAAAATATGCATGAAACATTCAAAGAAAGCTGCTTTTTTGATAAATACATTTTTAAGCATAATACTATGTTTTTCCTTATCTCATGTCATGAAAAATATTAAAAAAATATATTAAAATAATTATTGACTATGTAGTATATATATATTTCATCAAAATAATTCACCAATAGTGCATTGTTTAATTTATTATTAATAAATGCATTACATGTATACAAACTGTTTTTTAAATTCCATTTACATATAAAAATGTTTTTTTTCAAATTAATTTATAAATTTGGATCTAGTGAACGTAATATGATTATTTTAAACTTTGGATAACTAATTTTACATTTGAAAAATTTTACAATAAAATATTAACTATGTACATTACTGAAATCCATCCAACATTGTGATTATTATTAAAAAAGAGAAAAGTGAGAATACAAGGTACAAAAAAGACACCCTAACCTAAGGCGGGTGGAAATAATGGAGGCCAAGGGAATCACCCCTAATCAAGTTTACCCCCTCTAGTTTAGGGTGAGAGATATTAGAAAAGAAAAAAACAGGATTCTCGGGATCCACAATAGAGGCCATGTAATCCACCACTTTGTTCCCCTCACGCCATGTGTGGGAAACTCTGGTATTGTTGCTAAGGAGGGTTTTAATTGTCTAATAGTATAAATGATGGACCACGGGGTAGTGCCTCTCCATTTCAAGGAATCATTGGAAAAAATAGAGTCTATTTTCAACTACGCAATTCTAAGGTCCCTATGCTTACACATGGACAGCCCTGTGAGAACCGCAAGGGCCTCCACTTGAACAGAATTTCCATAAATCTATAATTTTTACTATTCATGGATAAATCAAAAATTTCAGAAATTTCTAGAAAAAGATATCCATTGATATTTTTTACATTCTGAATTATAAAATGATATCCCATTAATCAAATATAATTTCTAAATTATCTATAAATTATTTTTAATATTTTCTCTAAAATATAAAAAAAACATTTTATAAGAAAGTGTATCTTTGATGAAGAAAAAAACTATACTGAATATTATTCAATCTTTATCATTAAATTTATATTTATTATGAAATATATATATTTAATATATTTATTAATATTTTTGATAAATTAAAATTTATGGGATAGGTTATAATGATCATATTTTAATAATAATATTTCATGATTTGTTTTTGATTGGTGTTTCTTATCATGTACAATATTGAACATAGTGTTCATTAAAAATAATGCCATTTGAAGATTATCATATTTGGAAGAATATTTTAAAAAATAGTATCTACATGAGAAAATATAGATGTTAGTTGAAGAGTCTGCAACCTTCTTTTTTGTACAAGATTTATCCAATCACTAATGTTATTTTATTCATTGACTTCATCACTATTTATTTACATTATTGCATATATTGATCATACTTTAACTACCTTATAATTTCATTCTTCCTATGTGTATACTCCATCCCTATTTTCTCCCCTATAGTCTGATCATATAAGAATATATTCTGTATTGCATTCATCTTAATTTTTATCAATATTTTTCTATGAAAACTCGTCATTTGATTGATATTTTTACTCATTTTCAAAAAAAAATTGGATCATAAATTTTAAAACCTTTCATGATTTTTTTCATGATTCTAGTTGAATTATCTTGGAAAATTACTTTATCCCCATGAGTTTTAATTATTTTGTTTTTATCCTTGTTGAGAATAAAAAATTTACCGCCCAAATTTCAAAAGTATTCAAGTGTAGGATTTTTCCCACTTCATATTTCTTATGAAGCGTTCTCTTCATTTAGACATAAAAATACCCTTTTGTAGATATGAACTAAATAAAGCACTACATTGTTTTATTTTTTCTTTTAATATTGGTGTATTATCATTTATTTCTTGGGATATTCCTCCACCCAATTATCATTTAATTGAATACCATTTACAATATATTACTTCTATATTTTTATTCAAAATATACTCTCTACTAAAATCATAAAATATTTAACAAACATAAACACTCTATATTTTATGGATTTGTACATAAACCATTTCTTCCTAACAGAATCAGGCATAAATAAGGAATAATAACATTATTCATCTATGGAATTGGGTGACATTGGCCCCCACACATCCAACATCACTAACTTGTGCCATATAATTGACATTTCTTCCATAATGTTATATATATTTAAAATGTTTTTCCTTTTTAAAAAATAATCAAAGTATTAGTGTCCCCATGGAAATTTTTTAGGATATTATGATATCCTTCATTATCGACCACATCATAAAAGGACATTTGGATTAAGTGGCCACGAATTATTTTCCATATCAATTTTTTATTCAATGGATATAAAGTTCATATATTTTTCAACACTAATGAGTTAGAAATTGAATTTTATGTGATTACCTTGAATCACTATTGTTCTATCTCTTACTTTGTTAATTTAATCCTCCTTTCTATAATTTATTGTATGATATGAGTAACATAGTTTAATAATACAGAGAAAATTGTGACTAGTGTCATAAAAAACTGATTAATCCATGAACATTAGTTATTCACCTATGATTTTGGATTT
The DNA here is from genome assembly GCA_963277665.1 of Viscum album. Taxonomy (NCBI): domain Eukaryota; kingdom Viridiplantae; phylum Streptophyta; class Magnoliopsida; order Santalales; family Viscaceae; genus Viscum; species Viscum album. The sequence goes on from OY728162.1 coordinate 768,033,229, forward strand.
TAAAAAGCTGTTATTTTTCAAACCTGAAGTGTTAAAAAAGTGAACAATGTAATTAGTACATATGTGATGATCACGAAATTGTATTTGATTCCCATAATCTATAATCTATATCCACTATGTTGAATCCATACTCCAATTTGGTCTATTTCTCTCAATGGAATTTGTTTGAAAATAACCATAGTTGAAATTAATTTCTTGATCCTTGTTAGATGTTTTCCTTAATTTGGTGTTCAATTAATTTACACCACGTAACCTATTGAATATTCCTCATCTTTCAATTCTGTGAAATTATTATGAATTTTTATCTAGAATAATGATGATTTAATCTACTATTCCCAACTCTAATTGATTTCTATTACCACATTTATTTATTCAATTGAAGATAAATTTTTGGCAATGTGTTCATAACCTTCACCTAAAAAGAAATATCATTTTAAAATATACAATGTTTAGATAATTACTATCATCTATTTTTTTTACTTTAGTGACTTGAAAAGTATTTTTTAAATAGAAAACAGATATTTTTTCACATATTACTACAGTAATAAAACCAAATTCATGGTATATTATTTTGTATCTTTTCAACTCTTCTAATATCATTTTGAGTCTGTTGAGAATAACCCAATTCAACATAATTATGGGTTTTGGGATAATATGATTTCACATTAGCCACCAATATTTTTTTTTCTTAAAATCAATACCATAAATAGATTTTAATAACTTTTGAAACATTGTACATATGTTTAAGGGTATAATTTTCCAATTATATCCATGTGTTCATAATTTTCTTCTTCATTATCCCTAACAATAAAACACTATGATGACATGATGGGAGATAAATGTACCTAATTATCCTCAATATTTCCCCAAATCATTAGGACTTTGACTTTGTTTATTTCTATTATGTTGACAAGATATTTAACAAAATATGTTATGAAATCAATTATTTTGAATTGTTCTTCACTTTTGATATTTTAATCAATTTCTTTATACTAGTTTCATGTATTTTAATACTTGATATTTCAATATCAACCATTAATATATATTTTAATTCTTATTTCTCTAACAAATATATGTTGGAATCATGTACCACTAAATTGAAATTGATCACTTATTCATCAGAACAACAATGTCTTCATGCTTATACTTAAATGGATTATTTATTTATAATCATTCCATATCTTAAGTTCATTCATCATCATTTTCCATCAATTGATTATCTATTTCATCATTGAAGACCTCTACATTTAGGTCCAAACAATCCTTAATTTACTACACATTAATATCCTCTAATATATAATTTTCTTGTTAAATAAATATCTAATTTTTAAATAATGTTTTCTACGAATAGACCATTCCTACCACAACCATATATTGTTTTCTCATGGGATATTTATCTTTATTTTCATCTCAAAATTTACATTAAAAAACAAAATCATAATGAACATCTTTTCCACAATGAAAATAAGAATGTGATGGATTTCCATCGAATATTTATTTTTACATTTCAATGTTTGAGGAATAGATACACATAGCCTCATCAACTTTCATATCTTCAATGATATTATCTAACGATAGTTTATTAATCTCCTAGAATTCCACATCCTTTGAATTATCCTTTATATAGGACACATTATCATTTTCATATCTTATAGGAGATGAGAGTTTTTTAAATAATATCCAACACCACCCCATTGGTGTTCATATTGTCCAAAACCATGATATTATCATTGAAACATGATGCTAATATTATTCAGATCAACATTATGATTTAAAAATAATAATGTAATTAATTGACTTTTCTTATTCCATACATAAGTATACAAACCTTATCTAGTTTTTTATCAAATAAATCATTTATATTCATTTTGAAATCCTCATACAAGATCTATTGTAATAGAAATTTATCTTCACATACTATGGAATCACCATCGTAAATGTTGAGAAGTGTTTTACACATTTAATGGGAGTATTTAAATGACTTCATATACATTTATTTTTTATTATATAATGAACCTCCCATTTCATTGACTATTTTTTCATTGGTATCAATCCCACATAGATATTTTTATAATAATTCTCTATACATCATGCTTTTTAAAATCACATTCAAGGTATCCATGTCGAATTATGTGTCCAAAGATAAAAAATAAATTTTTATTTTATTCTTCTATATTTGTAAATTAATAAAATCTATGATTAAAATTTGGTTGTGGCAGATTGATGTGGATATCTCTTCAAATAGAAAAAATTCCACAAAAAATATATCCATTTGATAACACTATTTTGTCTCATGAATTTTATATATCCTTAGATGGGGTAAATCATGTTTTACCAATTTCTTCAAATATCCATCTACAATCATCTAGTTACAAGATTAATAAGAAGAATATATCCCTAGAAATTTATATGAAATGACAATGGTAATGAAATAGGGATATAAATAATTTTACCTAGTTCATAAAAACAAGGTTAATAAATGGATCATGAAACGGTGATGCGTTGATGCACCAATAACATTAATAATAATTTCTTTTTATAATTTTAAGTAACCAATATAATCCTTTATTTTTATAACCAACACAAGAAAATTAATAACTAACTAGTTTCCCTAAAAGAATGATCTAATCCCTCCTATTATTTTATTATTTTCATTATATGAATAGCATATAAAAATTATACAAATGATTTCATATAAATATTATCTAGTTTTTTCAATGTGATGAACTCCATGATCTTATAATTATATATTCTCATATATGTAATTTTTCTTTTTTATTCTATCTTTCTAACACTTGGCCTGGAATACTTATTATTCTCCATTTTACCTTCCAACATATATATTAGAAATACATCACTAAATCATAAATGTTTTTAATGTGATCCACTATATTCTCCTTATATTCAAGAAATATATCTTCTCTTGTTTTGGAATCCTCAACCCTATCCATTTAATTATTTTTAACTAGTAACATTGTTTTTTTATAGTCACTTAAAGGGTTGTGTACACTTCATTGATGTTAACACATTTCATCATATTTTAATTTTTTTCCCACTTCTTGAATTAACAAGTTCATTGTACGACTCATCCTCTATATTGTGATTTTCATTCCACTTTGAATCCTCAAATTTTAACCACATCCTTTCTAAAAACTACCATGTAAAACCACATATCTTCCACAATATGGTCACATGAATACCAAAAATATTATCTCATATATCAGGTCTCTACAGCATGATTCAACTCTATTTTGTCATATGTATGACCCATCGCGACATGAAATATGCTCCCATGGGGTAACCTAATTAATTGTAATAAAATAAATAAAATCCGGATTCACCTGAGGTCCTATTATAAATTTATTCATCCCCACGATGCCAATTTTTTGTGTTGGATCCTCTACCATGGATGGGTAAAACTGTTCCCAAATGTTTCATAGAATGTCTCATTTTCTTCTCCTTTTTACCAAGTCTATAACTCAATTATTGTTTTAAATGAAACATTCATAGTATTTTAGAACCCATGAATATTAAAATTACTACAATATTTTTCATTTTCTTAAAAATATGCATCATAACATGACCATTGAAGTCATTGTGTGACTTTTGACCTTTATGAAAAAAATTATTCATTATTATTCCAAAAGTGACTTATCATTTCTCGATTACTTTTTAGGCTAATTTAGATGTATTCCAACATTCATATCAATAAACCTAACATAAAAATATTCATGTATTTTTTTCTAATTGTTTTATATTTTTTCAGGTTTATGGATGTGATAGGTGCTAGTGATACCAATGGAGGTTGGTAGATTCTATGATGATTATTATAGATCTTTAGTTTTTGTGGGTGGCCTTTATATTATCATGTCTATTTATTTTTTATATTATTCTAAGGTAATTGTTATAATTATTACTCTTTTTGGAAAATATTATGATTTCTTTTCATCCCATGTTATATTTTGTGATGGTCTCAGATAGACTAATAGTATTTATGTATCATATAGGTTTGTAAATGTATCGTTTGTGTTTCCCTGGTTGAATGTGTTTTGGTTTTCCATTTTATTATTTTTTTTATTGATATGAGTGGTTTTTAATTGTTTTAAAAAATGCTTTTTATTTTTAGAGGATTTTGATCTGGGATATTTATTAGGTTGACTAGTTTGGTAAAAATGAAAAGACGTTCATTATCCAGATTTTATAGATTTTTTTATATTTTAATTAAGATAAATGACGATTTTGACTTGGTTTTAAATATAAAATCCAAGAGTTCTTTTTTTGAAATTGTTTTTTTATATTTTACCTTATGTGGTTGAAACCCTAATTATTAATGATTTAAATCATCTATATGTTAATTTCTTATTTTTAAACTTATGTTATCCCATATTGTGTGATACAATAGGATCCATATGAAGAAAATATTATCTTATAAAGGGTTAATTGGAATAGGTTTATATTTTTATTGGGATTCCTTGTGGAATAGTTATATAAAACCCTAGAATAATTCTTTATGTGTATAATTATATAATTTTGACTGATTGATAGCTATAGTTTTCATCGGTGTACTTTGGTATGTCCTGGACGTCTCTATGATGATGAGTGGTCATACTATGTTCTTTATATGGGCTCTTTGTGATTTGACCTCAAAAGATGAAGTCTGAGTTACTCCCAATGTTATATGTTTTTAATATTAAAATGGTTCCATGGGATTTTATACATGTTATATAATGATACTTGGTCGATATCTAATATATAATTAATGGAATTAAAGGTACATTCTCTATGATGTCATCATGGATGACAATACCTTATATCATTAAAGAGATAATGTGATTAGGCACATATCCTAAAAGGCATTGAAACTTTTGTGGTAGGTCTATTGATAACATGTCAATACCTATTTCTATTGATAACTAAGAATAACATAAAAAGAGATTTATGTTTGAGTAAGTTATGTAATTTTCTTTCATTGTTGTATATTCTATTGATTTTCTAAATTAGGATATAACTTATTCTTTATATGATCGCCCCCATATGAATTGAGATTCTTAGAAATGGAAAAATTGGCAGTAGGAGAGATGGTGATCAAATTTTGTGAGGAAGGAAGGAAATAATGGATATATCCAAATAAAATCTTCCCAATAACCCATTTAAGGTCAGGCCGTGGCCATAAGACATACTATTTAACATTGATACTGGTTTTTTTGTATCATCTATGTCATTTGGATATATTTGAATATTTGTATTGTTATGGAGTGAGAAGCATTGGCAATGATTAATTTTGATATACGTGATCAATCGAGTTATGATATATGGGATGTATGGTAAAAGATACATAAATTATTGGCATGATGGCTTGAGAAGGGAGTAAAATACGGGTTATGTTATTTCAAGTGGTTGGGACCCATTTCTTTTCATATGATTGTTTTATTTTGGGAGAACTATTTAGTGTTATTTGATTTATTGGTCCATCTTTGGTTTATTTTTTTGTTTGTTTTTTCACATCTGATTTATTATTTGTGGAAATATTATTCTATATATGTTATATTCTTTGTTTAATCATTAAATCCAATGATATTTTGCGTTTTTCATTATAGAAGGATTGTGGGATGGCTGATATGTTAGGTGGGACATTGAAGAAAGATCCTACTGGATTTGGAGAGACCTCAAAATGGCCATAACTATTGTCAAGAGTTCAATTTAGTATTTATTATTATGTCTTGAAGGTATAAATCTCATCAGATTCATTAAGGTGGTGCATGGCCTGAGTAGGAAAGTACTTGTTTCTGTAATCAAATTTCATGTATATTCTAGAAACATAAGTATTGGTTTTTATTGTATTTGAATTTGATGTTATGTTTCAAGATGGATGAGTTACATTGGGTATTTAATTTCACATTGTCCCAAAAATTTCATTCATATACACTTGAACACAAAATTACCCAATGTACAATGGGGAGTAGGAAATCCTAAAGGGTAAATTTACTCATCCCAAACTATATACACAACATTTGTTTTGATGTACATGGGTAGACCATCATATTTCATTTGATTTATAGGTGTTTTATTAAATATCAATGTGTCGTTTGAGATGAATAGGTAATTGGAGGTTGAATATGGTTTATATGAATTGAGTTAGAGGCCACTATATTTATATTTCAATTTAATTATATTTATGCCATCCTACATGATTATATTATTTTTTAACTATACTTCACATAGTTCCATTTTATCATATTATTCATTACTTTCAGTTATTCATTATCTATTATTTATCCAAATTTTTATGTTAACACATCTTGTGGTTATTTTACTAATAATATATTCTAGGATTCAATGGCATTTTGGCTACATGTTTATTGTTTATAGGTTTTGGGTATATACTTTATACAAATTGATCATTTATAAGTATTTTTAGAATAAGGAATTATCTGTGGAATTTTATTTTGTGGGAATATTATCCCAATTAGTATATCAAACTCATTATATTATTCAATAACCTCTCGTGTATGGGGAGATGATCTTGATGCCATGTATTGACTTCAAATTGAGTATGGCTTGGGTGACTTGATATGGTACATTACATTTTTAGTGTGAGAGAGAGTTTCATAAATCCTCTTTCCACGTGGTAAATCATAGATTTTTAAATAATGTTAAACTTCTTCATTGGTATGTAAAACCATTTGAAATAGAGGAATATCTCATGAAAATGTTATACCATCCATTATTACCCTAAATATTTATATATATACATGATTTGTTTCATGTATCTCATTTAAAAAAAAATTCGAATCTATATATTTTGATTGAAAGATGAGATATAGATTTGGAACTCAATACCACTATTGTGATGGAAATATCGTGTAACGTTGAACATAAAAATATGGTTTTATTGTGAAAATTTATTCTCATGGTTTTTTTCTGTTATATCATTGAAAATATATCGATGTTACTCGATGTAATAATTCATTGATATGGTGAGATAGCGTAACATTATTTCCAATAATGAACATTGGTGACTTTATTAAGATAAAAAGTTGAATAGTGATGAGAATGGTGACACCCATGTATTAAAATGTTTGTATTAGTTATATTATTTAAATTATTTTTTATGATTTTGGAATTTAAAATTCTAAAATATAGAAATAATGTGATAGTTACGGATCTATGACTAGGAAAATGTAAATCCTAATTAAATATCTTAACCATTCGAGGGGGAATTTTGATTCATATTTATTTTCATGGATGGGGTATAGATTCGTTAAATATAAATCCATAATATTTAGTGGGAGTGTCTTTAAAAATTAATTTGTGTCCCATTTTGAAAACAGTTTCCAAAAATGTGTAGCCAAACCATGTGATTTACTAAAAAATAAACATCAATAATTTTAATTTTATCCTTAATTGGGGTTTGTCCATTTTTCCTCCAGCATTTCACTTGAGCTCTCCAATATCTTCTCCATTTAATTTCGTCTTCTAATCCATTCCCTTTAGTTATTTTACTCTATGTGTCTTGTAAATATACATGGTAAATATGGTATTTACCTTCCAGTACTTCTTATTATTTTCCCTTTTTCCCTTTTCCTACCGTGATCTTCAATGTTCTTTTTCTCACTGTCCATGGTGTCTAACCATAGTTTTGTGTGCTATCTAAATCATTAAATGTTCCATTTATTGGGATTGTGGGGACATTCTTAAATCCAAATATCTCTTTATTTAAATAAATAATTTATCTTCCAATGGATTTACAAATGTGTTTTGGTGTAGCTTCATTTTATTTTACAAAACCTTTGGTAAATTGTTTTTTATGTGCTTCCATGGGTAATTAGAATGATAAATTAATATTGTTGGTACATTTATGATTTATCTAACGTGTTTTTATTTCAATCACTAGAAAAAATTTTCCCATGTTTTTAAAAGGATAATCATACAATATGAATACTAATTCTCATAAGGTGTTTAATAGAGTGTTATTATGAAATTTTTTAGGTTAAATGAATTTAAAACAAAAACAAGTGATTAACATTATATAAAGGTGGTTTATGACTATATACTATTTTATAAAATTAATTTTTGTGATTTTCACTTGATTATGGTTTTTTAATACTGATTAACAATGTATGATATGTCATTGGTTGAGTTTTGTTAAAAATATAAAAATTTACATGTTAGTTAGTTTGTTATAGAATTGATAAAAGGGAGGTATGGTATTGAGGGGTCTTTGGTTTGTTTAATAAGTATGTTTTGGAATTTATTTTATAGGTAGTTTGATTCAGGATTAATGGTTTACAAGAGATCCTTTAGGGATAAGAATGAAATCAAGCTTGGGTGATACATTAATTTGTATTTTTCTCTAGCCACATGTACTCAGTTATTAATTATCTGTATATAGGGGTTTCATATAATTTAGTAAAGAGGGGTAATCTAGGTTTTGAGATGTCTAGGATTACATTTTAGGATTCCAGTTGATCCACAAGAGAGTTCAAGGTTATCTAAAATAGACATTATATTTCCAATCCATGTTATATTTATTTTATTTTTTTACTTTCTTTATGTATTTATTTTCATCATTCATAGTGGAATACTTTTATTATAGGATATTATCTTCATTTTAAGTCATTTGAATTTTATTTAAATTATTTTTTTAATAAAAAATCAATGAATGTATTTTGATTTACTTTATAAATTATACATAAATGTATATAGTCTTATTATAGTTCAAATTATCATTTGTTGTATATCTTATGAAAGTAGTTACATTCATTATATGTTGTATCCTACTCAGTATTAGCTCGCACCTTAAATACACATGTTTTTGTGTATGTAAAGATTATTATGGATGATACAATTAAATTAGTGGTAGTTATATCATTTCGAGGTATACCTTAGACAATTTATTAAAGTTTTTATGGAAATATGATTACGTAGTGACCATGGGTCCTGTGAGGATGGTTTGTTTTAAAATATTGACAATTTTTTAGTATATTTGGATGTATATTTTTTGGTCTCATTGATCTATTATCATTTTTAACACTATTTTATATTATATTTCATGAATTAACTTATATTTTTTTTCATATGGAGGCATGTTTGGAAGTCCATTTTTGTTTTTCATTATTTTTACTTGTTTGGATTATTCCTTTGTTATGTATTTATGTTTTTATCATTATAATTAAATGTATTGATAATTTATGTATAAATTTTTTGTGTGGTTTATCAAATTTTGAAGGTGGAATATTTCATACAGTATGTGTTCAAAACAATTATCACTAGTTTTCATCCCACAGATATGAATAATATACTTTTTATTATATAACAAGTTGATTAAGGGGATGTAGTAGAGATGAGAGAGATATTAAATTATATCCATTATCAATAATGTTATCCCAAATAATAATTTATAAGATAATTTCATTGGGTTTTCTCTCTAGGAGAATTTTAGAATTATGTTCATACCTCTCACATTTTTTTATAGATATAAATACTAACTAAATATGGTTATTTTTTGTTTTTTCAACAAAAAATGAAGGAAACTAAAATAATTAAATAATAAGATATAATATTCTGAAAATATGAACATTTTTGATTAAAAATTTGATTGAATTTTTTTTAGAAATATATGAACATTGGAAAAGTGGTGATGTTTTGGACAGTCAATGCTTCCTTGATTAGGTTAATTATCTAATTTTTTTCTCAATGCACACCTAGAGACATCTATCTTAATAATTATATATTCCTCGATACCATACCAATTCATCGATATTGAAGGTGATCCTCTTATAATAGTGATTAAAATTCTCAATGAACTCCATTTAATATCTTAGATTTTCCTATTATGTAAGGATTACCATTGATTAAAAGGATAATTAAGGCCTAGTAAGAATACCCTTCGAGGTCATGGGGGTATCAAGGGTTTTCAGGGATTTTTCATAAGCCGAAATCACAATTTTTGATGAAAAAGAGTTGGACCACAAGGCTAGTAGTTATTATAAACAAAAGAAACATGGTTTTGGTGATATCATGTAGTGTGGGATATAGGGCTTCAGGACCCACATAATTTGAGTAAACTATATTGATAGATTCCCACTCATATACGATATCCTCTATAAATATTGATAGTGATTTGATACATGGTTTGTTCATGGTTTAGAAATTCATGCACACTATCCATGTGAGGTGTCACTCCATACAATAAAAGCAACAAGATTATTTCATGGTTTGGAAAAACTAGCTGCCAAACCATGAGGTTGTGTCATTTGAGGAAAAGTTACCTTTTCTACACTAAAAACATTGAAAACATTTTTTTTAATTCTCATTCCTGTAGATAGAACTCATTTGAGGGCTCCCCTGTGAGCCAATTTTGTTTCATTTGATCATGTTCATCCATATGAACCCATAATAATGTGATATCAGACTTTTTGGATTCAAACCAATGACTACTCTTTTAATTATGTGTCATTATTCTTTTTTCATAGCATTAGATAATATATTTATGTGCAATATAATATGATTTATTTATAGGTTTCTCATCCTTTATTCATTTTTATTCTGATCTGAGCTAAATCAGAAAGTGATAATGGATGATCACTCTACTAAAAACCTATTATAGGTGGTCTATACAATTCTCTTGGTGTTTAGTGACTTATATGCCATGTTTTATTTTTTTATGCATGTCAAACTTTTTGATGGAGCATAAATAAATAATATAATAATTTAATTAAATATTTTAGAATAATTTATGGATTACCTTCAGTTCATTGAGCTTAGTTGGAGGTCATTTCCCTTACCAAGGCCACACATGGGGCATGCCTTGTGATATTTTCCCTTTCCTATTATTTAACCACCCAGTGGGTTATATGTTTAGATTGATTAGATAGAAGTATCAATGTTATACACGATTCAAATTTAATTTATTTATTTAGGAAATGTTTATCCTCTTTTTCCATGTGATACATGATGTGATTTATTTAAATGCTTAAATTTGAATTGTTATATGAGTGTGTAAACTTATTAAATATATCTGAAAGGGAATTCCTATATGAGTTGGAAGGAATCATTGAATCTGATGGTATGAAATAACAATTTTATTTAATGATGGATGTCTCCATAAGATTCCATGTGTGTGCTAAACCATAAGTCCTGATTGCGGTAGTGGACGCCTTGGTTGAGAAAGATCCTTGGTCATTGATTCTGAGGGATACCTTAGGGGTTGAATCCCCTTGGATTAATCATACTTAGGTTTATTGTATACAAAGTCTATTGACATGATCCTTGGACCTGGATCCAAGACTAGTTAAGATTCCATCGACATGATCTTAGGACTCAATGACAAAGACATTATCCTATATACCTTTTATCAAGCCCCGTGGGGATTAACACTTCTATTATATGGATCGACCATTGAAATTTCAACATTTTTTATTATAAATCAAGGATATTTTTTATATGATATACATGTTATATAGCATAACGTTGGTTGGTTTGAGATACTAGATATACATAATGGACATGGTGTTTGTTTAAGTTGTTCTTTAATGATTCGTTGTATTAAATGTGTGACCCTTGTTTTGCAGGAATCCTTATTAATATTGAAAGTACCACCTTACAATTCTTACATTTTTCATTTTTTTACATTTGTTTCTATCATATTGATTATATACATTTCACACTAATTATCTTGTATTGAACATCTTATATTGTTATAGATATCATTGGTGGTGGCCTAAAGATATTTTATCTCACTTTCTATTTATGACAGCTTTTGTGTACCCAAAAAAACATTATGGATATATGTTGGGATCATGGAAAGTTCCTATATCTTGATTTTAGTGTTTTCTCCATGCATAGGTGCATGAGATAATATGATAGAGATGAGGTTCATGTTGTTATAATTAGATAGTTTTTTTGTCCCTTTTATTATTTTGATACATGTATTGTAATGATTCATGTATACCAATTTTAGATTCATTATAGAAAAATTAATTGAAATATCATTATGGTATATGATATTTATATTTTCATTCTTGTATATATCTTACTTTGGGGGAAATCTTCTTTTCAGTTCTTTTTGTTCTCCCGCTAAGTCGGGTTACCAGTCCAGTGGTCATAGTTTCTATTCTGACTTCTTATTTATTGTTTTATTTCATTATCTATTAATATATATGATTGTTACAATTTTTTAACACTTTTTTATGAGGTAATTTCCTCCCCATTGACACACCCACGACCCTCGCTACTATTTGGCAGCCTCTGAAGTTTGGGGAGATGCGCTTGAGGCCATGTGGCCAGTCTGGCTCGGAGCACCATTCAATGGAATTTGGGTTAGGGAAATTACAATGTTATATCAGAGACCTAATTTCATGGATTATTTTTTTTGGGACAATATATGAGGGTTAAAAATGAATATGTATTTGGTACTGAGTTTTTCCTGGTAGTATCTAACCCATGTACATTAAAAATTAAATATTACCATAAATGGAATTATTTTTTTCTGGATTTAACTATTAGAGTTGATTTGATTCCACCATAGAGAAATGTATATCTTGTTCGATGTTTATTATTATTCTGTATTTTGATATTACCTAGTGAGATGATGGTTTCATATCATGCATAATTTTACGTCTTTCAAGAATTCAAATTTCATGCATCATGTCATTCAATATAGGATGCGTTGCATGACTACATGAATTTTTGATATGTGACTTGTGTGAAATACATAATGTTTTTATAGAAATTTTTTACAGTGGATTAGGAAAAATGGTTGGTACATAGAGTTACTATCATAACATAACCAATGATTTCTTTATTATGCTACATTATACACCCTGAATAGCTAATTGTGTCACGTTGATTCATGGAGCATCAATTTCATGGACTGGAATGTGTTATCGTATAAATTAGGTGGACACTATATTTTACTTCATGAAGAGTATGGGCCATTGTCGATCATAATTTTTGATCCATTTCGTTCAACATATTAAAATGAAATGTGGAATAAATGTGAAATAAGATGGGATATTTAAATTATTTAATAGAGATATTGGAATAGCCCCACATTTTTGTGGGAAGTAGGTTGTATCTCTATTGATTTTTATGACTGTTTATTTTAGTAGTCCTTATTTTAGAAGAATAATCTATGTTATGATATTTTATAAGAACATTTTTACCAGCCTTATGCTTCTAGCTGTGAATATCATGATTTTGATTATTCATGAGGTGTTTGATTGGAATTGAATAGACATGAAACCATGAAGACAACTAGTCACACACCAGGAGGGTGGTGATGAACATGATCCATAGTTGGTAGGCCATGGTATATTAGTGGATCATTTTATAGTTCCTATTGAGGAACCATCTATTACTCCAGCCATAAGTGATGATTAACAATTCTATGAGTGATTTTTAGGATTTATAAATACTTTTACAGTAACCCCATAGCATCCCTCATTTATGGATGATATGGATTGTGTGTTTGAGCAGCAGCATCCTCAAAATTTTTATGGGCATCGAGTTCCACATGATTCTGATTTGTGGATTGAGTCTAATCTATCAATATTTTTCTATCTAGAGATTCAATTTGAGAGGAGAGTATAGAATGAAACATACATTCTTAGGGGAGTAGAAATATCCTCGTGGGATATTTTGAACCAGGGTAATGCATTATGTGACATGGTTTTGTGATACATACAAACTTTATTATGAAAAGAAATATTTTATAACTGATAAATATATTTTTTATTTGTTATTAGTATATTATTAATTAAATATATATAGAATTCAAAATTGAGGATATAGGGATTCATGAATTTATGATTTAAGGAAAATTGTTGTGGACTCACTTAATGTAATTGAATTTCACACATGATAAATTATACTTATTAATTTTGATGATCATTTTTATGATAAGAAAATGAATCCATGAATACTGTTTATGGAGAAGGAAAATTGTCTACAATAAGTGGAATACCATGAAAATTTTTATTTACATGAATTGAAGAATATTATTTAAATAAGATGACCATGAAAAATTATATATATATATTTAATGAAGAAGAAGAGAATATGATGATTATTGAACTGAACATAATGTTAAACTACTTGTGTCGATTGTGACACATTGTTTCTAAAATGGAAGATTATTTATGATCATGATAATATACATAATCATGTTAAGTTTATTTGAAAGAAATATAATATCCCCCTGTTTTTCATGTGGTATTGATGATGGATTTTCATGTCAAATGAGTTTTTATAATGTTAGGTGCCATGTGGGACAATCAAAAGCTCATTGGAATTACTGAAATTATGTAAGTATAGTTATTTTAATTCTGTATAAAATGTTTTTGAAGCTATGTTTGTGAATGATATTTTCATGTAAATTGCGTTTCATGGTTTACATATAAAAATTAAATAGTTTTCTAAACATCAATAATTTGATTCCAGAGTATGATATTTGAAATATATCCTATGTTATATTCATGTGATGTGAAAATAAACAAGTTATCATACATTTTATGGTGGATTCATGGGAAACTAAAACAAGGTTGATAGAACAAAATTTAGATTCCCATGCACAGTACACTAAACATTAATAATTTAAGGCTACAATATGCTATTTTACATATATGATATACTAAATTAATTTTATGTTAATATAAAACATTTAGCATACTATTTGAGGTACATTCTATGAAAATTAAATGATGGTTGATAGAATACAATTGAGATTCCCATGCATAGTATTCTAAACATCAATAAAGTGATTCCATAATATACTATTTGACATAGATTCAATGCTATATCACAAAGATGTTGATTGTAAAAAATTATCATACTATATTTCCAATATTTTTTTGAGAAGTGTACTATATAGGAACTAAATAGTTAAAATGCTATGGTGCTAATTGAATATAGAATTATTTTCAAAATTATGTGATTTGTGGATTATAATGCATTGAGAATTTCCCAGAAATACTTAGTGATGGGAAGTTATGCGTTTACATGTAATTAGCAGATGAATATTTCATCATGGATGATGAGTATCTTTTTGGGTGATATCCTTTGGGGATATCCATGTTAATAGTATATATGAGGAGATAAACTATTGTAAAATACATTTCATAATCGCATAATATTCATGCGCTAAATGTTTTGATAAGCTCTATTTATTGGCTATAAATACAAGGCCATCCCTCTTTATAAATGTGATCAATAAAATGATAGAAGTGTTCATTATGTTCATAAGGTCTTATTATGCTCCATTTGGATTCCAAAAACAATTTGATCTTTTAGAGATAGATGAAATGGTATGTGAGGTTTAATGCTAAGAGTTTCACTATGCTATGGGTATTGATTTTCTATGTGGTCAACTCCTATGCTATTTTAATTGTTGGAGAAGGGAAATGCGAACATCAAGAAAATTTTAGCATATTCATGAATCAGTTTTCAAATAATCAATAATGTTTACCCGCAATATATAAATTTTTTTATATGAAATGCTATGATAATTTAATGATCAATAAAATAATTTAGAAAACAATTGGAAGAATGCACTGTGAATAGAATTGTGTTGTGTAAAATTATGCAATAACAAGTTTGTTATGAATCAATAAATTAATCCAATAGTACGTGACATGTCATAAATGCTATGCTATGAACATTTCCTGGTCTTATGGACAATTAGGAAAACAATTTGAATAATTTACATTGAAAAGAGAAGTTAAGTGTTATATGATGAATAAATCAGTTTCATTAGAGTCAATGTATTTGGATGACAAAAGGTTACATTCCATACATGATATTATATGATCATTTCCTAATCATTGGAAAAATTGAGCATACTATTTGATCAATATAGAAAGAAACAAAATTGATGCGAAATATGATCAGAGCATCCATATGCTATGAATCAAATAAGAGGACCAATAATATTCTACATATTATACATGATATTCTATGATAATTTCAGGATTATTGGACAATTTTGCCGAATATTTGATCAATATATAAGGAATCAAATATAGATGTGCAATATGATCCGAGCATCAGTGTGCTATGAATCAAATAATTTGACCAACAATACACCACATATCAATCATTCTATTTTATAATCACTTCATGTGTTGGGGGTTAATTTAGAGTAATGATTGAATTTTTCAAAGTGGATAATAAAATTCAATTTCCATGAAATACACACAATTGCACGATGTATTTTATTGGTGATTCAAAGGATATATTATTCAGAGTTGTTCATGTATATATCTTTCATAATATAATATTTGAGAAATTGTGTACATCACATCCACACATTATGTGAGTTTTAGAATTCCTTATAATAAGGAAGAATCATTGATCATGTATAAATATTATAAATTGATGATCATAACTAGAGATTAGACATTGAATATATTTAATCTAGAATCTACTTGTAGGAGAAGGCGGCAAGTTCTTATAATTTACTAATCTAAGAAGATCTCGATAATTCACGATCTGGTGGGAATGGGTTTCAAGAACAAAAATATTATTTCATTATCCTATTGAAAATCTTTAATTTATATATCAGTATAATAGATCCAATACACTGATAGAGGAAGATCTATTTCATGTTCATTAGGATAAACTAGAATAAAATTGAAATTTTTCTATTTGTGGATCAGGAAAATTTAGATGAAGTGTCTTCAAAAAATGGTGTATACCTAGTTACTAAAGTGTCTTGGGGATAGGTTTTCAAAACACTCAATAATAAATAGAATTGAAGATGGATGTGGTGTATAACTGTGATCAATAAGAGAATTGAAAATTGGGTTGTATAACTAATTATTTCATTATACATTCAAATCACAATACTAAATAGTATATAATCAATGTTGTGGGGATTAATCGACATGGAATAGAGTATGTATTTTTACCAAACCTTGTACATATTGTGTTTTATGATCCCATTGATTATTTATAAATATGAAAGGATATTCATAGATATAAAAATGTTTATCAAGAACATTTACAAGTTTAAAAGGAGAAATTCAAAAGGAAAAAATCATAAATGTAATCCACTGATTCACCCACCATAATGATCAATATGTCTTAGAGAACTTCAATTGGTATCAGATCCCATGTCCCTCTAATGATCTAAATGCTTTCATTGATTTTTTTTAAATACATTATGATGTGATTAATTTATGAAGTTTTTGAGTTACATCTAATGGTGATATAATAATTTACTACTTTGGTTAAAAATATTTGGAGTTCTTAGAAAACAACGAATAATAGGAAGAGACGAGTGGAAATGATGTTAAACAAGAATTAATTTTTTAATGGAGAAATACAAATGACTAATGTTAAGCATGTTTTTACATTTAGTAATTAGTATTATGATTATGATTGTTCTAATGAACTCCTTTGGGGAAAATGAATGACAATGTGATCTTCATTTTTAATGAATTTAAGATCTGAAAAATACTCTTAAAGATGTGGTTATGTTTATTTTGGAAGTGACGTGGGACTCCTTTTTGATAAAGAAAAACTATATGTGTATGTTGAATAATTATAGGATGCACATAGTAAGATTAATAGAAAGTGATTCACTCTCACAAACCTAGTGGAAGTAAGGGAAAAATACATTTTATTATTGAATTATAATTTCAATGGTATAACTGTAAGAATGTTGTATTGGAGATTAATTTAAAAGAATAATTTCATGGACATGAAATTATGATCAAATTTTTTTATGGATGAAAATAATTATCAACTGGATATCACATCCATGAGGATCATGGAGCATGAATCAATATTGCATGAGACGATTGTATTTCATAAATTTGGTTTAGTGAATATGAGGAACGACTGGGAAGATAACATGGAATTTTATATATATCATATGAATTCCCTCAGTATGAGATATCGTGAATTGAGAATTAAATATTCCAATATTGGAAAGACTTATTTTGAATCCTTGCAATAAATATTGTATGTATCTACTTAAAAAAATTCATTCATTTATTCTACTACTAAATTGACTTCTTCTCATGAAAAGAATATCATTAAGTCATCTAATGTTATTTTCAATGAAAAATTAATGAAAGAGGTACCATCTAAATTCCAATGTAATAATTTCTTTTAATCTATTACTATAAAAATTGATGTTTTAAATAAAAACCATTTAATAATATTTATGATTTTAAATGTAGAAGAATCTACCACCATGTCAATGGTGGATATAAGAAGATGTATAACTGCTACTTCCCTATAAGAATCATTTCTTGTGGTGATGAAGACCCAAAAACAGTATGATAGAAATATTGGACAACAATCATATAATAAAACAAGATCATGGAATGTGATTAAATGTTGGTGATTAAATTGATTTGGTTATTTTTGTTGATTATTGGTATAATACATTATATTCTAAGGAAAAAAATTTCCTATACAATTAGGAATCTTTCTAGATATGACTTAACAACATTTAAATACTACGAAAAAGAATACACGTTCAATATAATTTTAAATTATTGGTTATGTCTATTATTTGTTCAATAAAAGTTGTGAGAAAAGTGATACATGTTCATATTAAAATGTATCAAGAAACTATGGATCACATTATAACTAAGTGATAACCTTGGGTAGAAATATAGAAAATGATAAAAATCAGGGTAGTGCTATGAATTTTAATGATATGAAATCCATGGACTGAATACATAAGGAAGATAAAAAACCATGTCCATGAAGATGAACACAAGTTCAACATCTCAGAATAGATATATTAATAATGTCACTCATGTGAATCCATGTGAACACTCCAAACAATCAATAAATATTCATAAAGATATTCTTGCGATTTTTTCTGTTTATTTTTAGAATGATAGAATGTTATAAGAAGCACAAGAAAAATATCATGCTAATGTTAAAATGGAGATTCCACTTGAAGAAGGATAATATCATGAGATGTTTTGATAAATAGAAATCTTGTGTCTTTATAATGTGTTGAATCAAAAAGGTATCCTTATGACCTTTCATTCCTTCATACATGGGAGAGATTGATGAGTCACTAAGGGTTCCATATGACAGAAACTCTTATTCATGTTTTGAAAATCACAAACATTTTATCTTAAGGAAATTTCATTTTACCATTGTTTCACATCTTTATGGAAAATTTTCATACTTTAATAAATTTTACCCATAACTTATTTTTATTTTTTTATCATATATTTTTTAAGTGTACAATTAATTTAGAAAATAAAACCACAGAATCATGTAACACATAGATGTATAGCATTCTATTTTAGGATTCGAGTTCTGGATACAAACTTTTAAAATGTTCCACTCCAAATTCTAGTTATGAACTCTAATGACGGTCCACTATGAATTCTGAGTATGAACATCTATAAATTTCCATTACGGACTCTCATTAAGAATTTTGAAGATGAATTTTTAATACGATTTCTCATTACGAATTTTGAGGATGAATTCTGATTACGAAATCACATTATGAATTCTGATGACAAATTCTGATTACAAATTATATTTATGAATTTTCATGACGAATTCTGATTACGAATTTTCATTACGAATTCGGATGATGACTTCTAATTATGAATTCTCATTTCGAATTCGGATGATGAATTCTGATTATTAATTCTCATTACAAACACTCATGAATAATTTGGATTACGAATTCTCATTATGAATTCTATTGATGAATTCTGATTATGAATTCTCATTAAAAATTTGCATGATGAATTCTGATAATGAATTCTCATTACATGTTCTAGTGATGAATTATGATTATAAATTATGTAAGAAACATAATACGAATATTCTTATGCTATAGACTCTGAACTTATTTTTTCCTACACTCCGAATTTTTCTTATTTCTTTTACAATTCAATGTTCATTACGAAAAATGGTTTTCATGTTATAACTAAAATGATGTCGTGATTTCAATTAAATTTGATTTGTTATAAAATGATGTTTTTTATTTAGTTTCTAATTAGCCATTGTTTGATTGACACGTCCCTCCATAATTCATGGAAAAATATGACCGTTGGAGGAGGGAGCCGGTCGTTGATGTTGAGCCTATAAATAGGAGTTCATTTGAACAAGATCAACACATAACTTCGACATAACATTGACAATTGTGCTTACATGTTGCTGAAGAGATTTCTAGAGAGAGGCTCTTGTAAACTCGTAGGCTTCATGCAGAAAGTTTGAACGGCTTGTTCAAACTATGCATCGTGTATATTTTCTTAGTGTAGAGGTTCTATTTCCTTGTAATCAGAGACATCAGATTGTGAAGTCAGAGGTGCTGATTTACTTACAAATTGAGGACTTGCAGGTATAGAAAGACAGATACTGATCATCGGATTGAGGGATTACCTAGGTTATGGTAAGACAGACCTTTCATGAATGTATAAATCAAGGGACCACTATCCAAGGCTGTTGGATACCCTTCTCTTTGTGTTAAAATATTTATTAATTATTACATGTAATATTATGTTTTCCATTGTGTGTTTTAGTTGTCGAGTAATGTATAACATTCCTATACTTCCTTAAATATTTACTTTGATTTAGTTAGATTCTATACGCTTTAAGGTAGAATCTATTTCTTTGTTAACATTTTATAATTCTGTGAATTACCTTATTTAACCTTGTTAAACATAATCTACATTAAAGTTACCATGTAATTTTTAAAGTAAAAAATTCACCCCTCATGTATTTAGAGCATCTACATCCTCATTTCGATCCTACAATTTGAATCAGTGCGAGGTCTCTAAAATACTTATATCCCCATATATGTTTTTCCATGGTCAACGTTTTCGGAATAGGATCTTCATATTCATATTCTCAGACTAAATATTTTTATTCATTCATGCTTAGTGTTACAATATATTTTATCATTATTATGATATTTTCCCTTGCTTAAAAACTCATACTAAAAAGAAGTTTGTGTGAAAAATATTTTCATAAGGATGGAAGGTTAAATGTTGGTTCTATAGATAACATAAATCCTACCAGACCTTCTGTTTTTGATTGAAATGACTATGAGTAATAGAGATATAGGATGAAGAATTTCATTATCAATACTGGATTTGATAACTATCTAATTCTGACTGGAGATTATAAGATTCTGGATAAGTAATTGAGAACCATTACGAATTAGAAGAAATCAGAATATCAAGCAATTGTCAGATTCAGAAATACTTTGTTATGATCCATTAATAAGAAAATATATAGTCAAATATCATCATGTGAAGCTGAAAACTATATCTGGAAGAAACTAGATGTATCACATTTTGGTACATCCAAATTCATATAGAAGAGAAGAGATATATTGAGAGCTGAATACCGTGGCTTTAACATTCCTTATGGAGAACCTATAAGAAAAGTAAAGAGAAGGCTTATGACTATCGTGAATATATTACAATCTATGGGAGAAAAACCATTGTATGAGGAGGAAATTATTGATAAAATAATAAATACTATGCCAAATGAATGGGAGTCCAAGAGAAAAACTATTCATGAAAACAGAAAAGTCATTCAGATTTCATTAGATGAGTTATTTGGGACTCTTCTTCAGCATGAAACTATAATGAAGAGAGATGTTGAAAATGTCATGAAGATGAATAGTAATGGGGGATTTTCTTTTACAACCACTTCTATAAATATGAAAACCAGGACTCCAGAAATAGTAACCAGATCAATGAAAAATAAAGTCATTATTCACTCAGAATCTAGTGACACAGAAAAATATGGGAATGAATTAGCTAATCATTCCCAGAGAATGAACAAGATTGTAGCCCAAAATAATAATCAGAATAAGTACAAGAAGAAATAATTCAGATATAAAATTTTTGGAGAAGTGACATGTTAGGAATGTAGAAGAAGAAGATATATCAGTCCTGATTGTTATTTATTGAAAAAAATGAAAATAAGGAAAGGACATTAGAAAGGAACATGATGAAATTCTATAGATCAAAGAACAAGAAATGCCTTAAAACTAATGATACATAGAGTGATAGATAAAGAGACTCTTCAGAAAGTGAATCTTCTAAATATGATTAATCAGCACAGAAGAATATAGTATTCATTTCCTCTACTTCATTCCCTAATACATGTCTTATGGCCAAGGTATGCTCTGTAGAGTCTTTAAAAAATTTATCTCTTGATAAGAATTACTATTCTAAAATATTACTTCTAATAAAGATACATTATATATATAAAATTAATAAATACCTTCATAGGAATATGTTTCTAGATTTTCCAAGTTACATGATGAAAAAAATTGTAAAATTTATATGAACTTAAACAAGGAAATTACTGGGGAAGAAATTCATATTTAAAAGATTTAAGATCTTTCTAGAGTTCATATAGATAAATAAGATCTTTTAGAAAAACATTCTAACACCCTTGAGAAAGAAAAATATGCTAAGTAAGAACATTCAAACGATCTAAAGAATTCTATTTTAGAGATAAAGTTTTTTGAGGAGAAATCTAACTCTAAGGAAATGAATCCTGAGGATAGAAATTTATTCATCAGACTAAAATCCGAATTTTTTCTCATAAAAAGAATCATGCAAATTTGAAATATAATATGGAAAATTCTAACAAGATGAATTATCAAATTAAACCTACAGTAAATAATACTAGAGTAGGTTATACTCACCAAAAACCAGTTTTCAAAAAAAAAATTGATCCTTCTAAATCCCCTTTTAGCACTAGATGTCGAAGTGGTGGGCACTGGAATAAAATTTATCTTTGAACAACATTCAATATATTGGGTTTCATAAAGCTTATTTTTCTAATAAAATATGGATACACAAAATTTTTTTGTCTAACAATTCCGAATCCAAGGAAGTTTAGATTCTGAAAACATAACTTTCCTATTTTTAGGAAGATAAAGAAGGTACCAATAAAAATATGTTGTACATGGATAGTGGATGTTCCCAACATATAACTGGTAAAAAAACTACGTATAAAAGATTATAAAGACGAAACTGATGGAAATTTATGTTCGAATACAATGATCAGAGAGAAATTATTGGTATAGGAAACATTGTCCTTCTTTAAAAAACATTGATTTCAAAAGTTTTTTTGTTACAGGTCTTATGTAAGAAATCATCAGCATAAGTCAATTATGTAATGAAGACTACCTTATGAATTTTAGAAATAGTAAGTGCTTAGTACACAATTCCATGGACGAGATTTTTCTCTCATCTCATAGGCAAGAGAATGTATACAAATTAAACATAGAAGACCTTAGGATCTATGATCTACCTTGACTTAGTGCAAAAGAAGATCAATCATGGTCATGCATGAAGAAAAACTCAGTAGCACTTTCCTCTGCTGAAGCTGAATATGTAGTAGTTGGATGTTATTGTGCTAATGTGTTGTTGATGAAACACACACTCACTGACTATGGAATGAATTTTACCAATACACTAATTTTGTGAGATAATACAAGTGCCATTTCCCTTAGTAAAAACCCTACACATAACTGTCATGAAAATCACATAGATTTTAGGCATCACATTCTTAGGGATGAAACACAAAAAGGATATATCATTCATCAATTCATCAGAATGCAAGATCAATTTTCTGATATTTTCACAAAATCATTACCTTCTGAAATATTTGAATACAGTAAATACAAGTTAGGAATGACAACTGTAATGTAATCTTCCATAATTATCAATATGTTCATACAAATGTCCTACAGTAATAAACTCTTTTTCGTATGGGGAGTACATTTGTTTTCTAGATTTTCAAATTTTTCATAGTAAATATTTTCAAAATATTCATAGTAAATCGTTTCAAAAATTACATAGTTGTGTTTTCATAATTTTCATACTGGTGTTTTCAAAAATATTCATAGTGGAATTTTCAAAATATTCATAAAGAAAAGTTTTTCATTCATGAAATTGCCTTATGGGAAATTATTGTACATAAAATTATCGTAATGGAAATTTTCATACTTGAAATTTTCGTAATGGAAATTTTTTGTACTCCATTTTTCAAAATGATGTTTTTCTGTCGTCATAAGTTCTTCAAGAATAATGTCACCTGCTATGAATAATTCCACTAACACTCCAAATGGTATTTTTTCCTTTCTCAAGTTCTCATAATAACCAATTTTTTATATTGCTTGTATTTTTTTTTGAGTCTTGAAATTTTCGTATTCACTTTTTCATACCAATTTTTCTTTCTTAAAAATACCTCAAAATATCGGATCCTATCAAGAATTACTTGCGGTTTTCATTACAACCATCAGATTTGATGAAAAAATTTCTCAATGGTTGATTGGATTTTGGAAGGTGAACCTTCACCTCCATGGAGTATATAATGGACCCCAGAGTGGTTGTCCCATATCGGTTTTCCATGCTTATGCATCTCGAGGTGTTTATCCTCTATAAAATCTCATTCCAAATTCTTCAGAACTTCTCCAATCTGATTTCATGAGATGCTCCCTCTCATGAAATGTCAACTGTCAAGATGATCTCAGGATGGAAAATATACAGGGAATGGTTAGTACATCCAAAATTTTACATGAAATATTATTCTCTTTTTTCTTATAATATCTAGTTGAATGTTTGGGAAGAAAAATGCATTTCAATATCATAAAATCAGGATGCTATTTATTCGGATCTGCTGATAGAATTCTATGAAACTGTGAGGATTTTCACTGAAGAAGAAATAGGTAAGCCTTCCTTTATGTCTTATGGGAAGAATTATTCCCTCTCTTATACCAAGGCTGCTAACCTGGTTGGTTTGGCTTATGAGGGTGAGGTTGAATTTTGTTCTCACAAGCTACCAGATAAGCAAGGATGTTTTGTTAAGGTTAATTCTATGGAATCTCCTGGACTTTATGGAGTAAAGACTCCGATGATTTCCCACTTATCCACATATCATCGGATCCTTCAGTTGTGGGTACATGGTTTTATTATTCCAATGAAGGGCGACAAGGACACTCTCAAGAAGGGTTATATGTACATGTTGGATTTTTTGGTGAATATAAGGAAAATTAATCTCATAAAGCACATTCCTATTATGATAAATAATATCAAAGAAGGGAATCATAGATCTCATATTATCATGTATCTGACCATTCTATCCAAGCTAATTGTTTGGTGTCTTGAATCATTCAAGATAGCTTCTTCTTCTTAGCACAAGAATTTAAAGGTAATGCAAGTAAGTGATAATACTCTAAAGAGGATGAATGAAGATTTTTACAAAGTGTTAGAAAAATTTTATAATCATCTTGTGGTAGATGATAAAGCCACTCCGAAAAATCCTGAAAACGTTGAACCATCAACGAAATCTAGAACGAAGTGAAAGTTAAAAGAATTTGAAGTTGAAGATGAAACTCTTAAGACTGAGGAAGCTCAATCCTAACCTCCTATTCCTAAAATAAAAATGACCCATCCAGATGAGGTAGTAGAAAAGTGGAGAGAAGTTAATGCAAGAAAGAAAGAAGGGGATCCATATTTTGGTTTGAATCCTATAGAAGAAAAGGCCTTAAAACAGTCAGCTGCTGAAGAGATTGAGAAGAAGGACAATGAAATGAAGCGGAATAAGAAGATGTTAGAAGCTGAAATTTTTCAATATCTGTTGAAGGGCACTGAAATATATTCCGAGAGAATTCCCATGTGGCAATCCTTCATGGTTGAAGGATTACTAGAGAATCTATGTAAGAAATACTTCACTCTATAAAAACACAAACAAAAGGTTGTTGATGAATATCCAGCAGTAAAAGATGTAATAGAAGAAGTTGTTGATGATGTTGTTGGAGAAGTAGTAGAAGAAGAAGAATAAGAAGAAGAACAAGAAGGCAGTGATGAAACAGCTGGCATGATAATGAAACTAGAAGAATATCAGGAAAAGGGATCATTGTCCGAGAAGTTATCCATACAAACTTCTCAGGCCGAATCTTCAAAATTAGCAACTCTAGGGATGGGTGAAGAGAAGTAAGATGAAGAATTTAATAAGTTGTCTGAAGAAGAAATTCATAATAGTGTTTTCATTCATCCTGAAGATGTCGAGGCCAGAACAAATATAGATGTTTTTTATGAAGATAGAATAGTTCAAGTATCATATAGTGAGCAAGAATCTCCCAATGAGGAATCCATTCCAATGTTTAATAATGGAAAAAGGTGATTGTGGATGACACACCTTCTAAAACAATTTCTATGTAGAAGGATGTTGGTGGAACATCAAAGAAGAAGTTAGTAAAGCTATAAGAAGATCATTCTCCATGTAAACTGTCTGATTCAGATTCATCAGCTTTGGGTCATGATTTTGTCATACAATATTTGAAAAAGGTGGTTGACATTATTCCAATACTTCCATCTATTGACTCTAGATGTCAAATGCTTCAACATTCATTGAATCAGATGTCAGATTCTGTATCCATGGTTATGGATAGATGCATAAATGTTGAAGTTGATCACATGCACATCCTGATCAATTATGAATCTCATAGAAAATCTTTCAAGAAGATGGTTAGCTGGTACAATAATATTGTTGAGGTCTTGATAGAGCTTGAAGTTTTTCAGAAGGATGTAAAAGATTCTTTTGAATCCAAAGATAGAAGTATCAAGAATCTTTCAGATAGTTTTTAGTAGAAGTTATCTCTTGAGAAGAATACTTGTTCTCAAGAGGTAAAAGATCTGAATTGGATGCTCAATTCAGTTTTTCAGTTATAGAGGGATGAAAGAGATTTTCGTATTGAGATTCAAGAAATGTTGGCCAAGAAAGAGGATTTGTTGAAAGTCCAAGAAGTGGAATTAAAATCCAGGGTTGTAAAGATCAATGCGTTGGAGAATCAATCTAAGGTGGACCACAAAGAGCTAAAAAAATTGAAGACCATTGTCATGAAGATGATTTCCAATGAAAAGAGGGTTAAATTTGATTCAAATACGATCTTTTGTAGTATTGTTTTTCCTTGCAAAAATTATCTCTATCATAATGAAATTATGGTTGCGTGTATTTTTTTGGATGTTTGTACTAATATTTCAGGTACCATATTTTTTTTCAATTCCCTCAAATTTTTTTAAAAATCACAAATTGGGAGAAGGAATGAAGATCTCTATGTTAAAGGGGGAGAAAGATAAAAGAATACTTAAAAACATCCCTACGTAAAGTGGACTTTATCTAAGGGGGAAAACTCATTAAAAATATTTCCATACCCATGATAATGTTAATTTTCATTCAAAAATCTAGAATACGATCCCTAGTGTTCCAAATCCTAAGGGAGAGTTAGTCGTATTCATCTTTTCCAATGTTAAAGGGATATAAGTTTTTTATTTCAAAGTCTAGAAAAATGATTTCAAAGTACTTTTTCATATTGAAGTTTGTGCTTTCCAAAAAGGGAGAGATTGTTGAGTCAATAAGGTTTCCTTATGACTTTTCCATTCCATCGTACTTGGGGGAGATTGTTGAGTCACTACAATTTCCTTATGACTTAATCTCTTATTCTTGTTTTGAAAATCAAAAAATCCTTATCTTAAGGAAATTTCATTTTACACTTTTTTCACATAATTAAGAAACATTTTACTTCTCTAAGGAATTTTACCCCTATCTTGTATTTATTGTTTTTATCAAATTTTTGTCTAAGTGTACCATTCGGTTTGAAAACTAATCCTCAGAATCATATAACACTTTGATATAATGCATTCTATTTTATGATTCCAGTTCTCGATACGATGTTTTATAATGTTCCAATCCGAATTCAGGTTATGAACTCTAATGAAGATATACTGCAAATTCTGACAATGAACTTTTATAAAGTTCCATTAAGAACTCTCATTACGAATTTTGATGATAAATTCTAAATTCTAATTCTCATTACGAATTCTGATGACCAATTCTAATTACGAATTCTCATTATGAATTTGGGTGACAAATTCTGATTACGAATTCTCATTACGAATTCTCATTATGAATTCTCATTAAAAATTCTAATTACAAATTCTGATGACTAATTCTGATTATGAATTCTCATTACGAATTCTAATGATGAATACTATTTATGAATTCTCATTACAAATTCCCATGATCAATTCTAATTGAAAATTGTCAATACAAATTATATTGATGAATTATGATTACGAATTCTCATTTCAAATTCATGTAATGAATTCTAATTAATAATTCTCTTTAAGAGTTGTAGTGATGAGATCTGATTACGAATTCACTGAAAAACAGAATATGAATATTCTTGTGCTATAGGCTCTGAACATATTTTTTCTTACACTTTGATTTTTTCTTATCACCCTGTACATTCAATGTTCATTACAAAAAATGGTTTTCATGTTATAACTAAAATGATTCCAAGAATTCAGTTACATTTTTTAATAAAATGATCTCGTGATTTCAGTTTTTAATTATCTATTGTTTGAGTGACACATGTACATGTCCCTCTACAATTCATGTAAAAATAAGACCATTGGAGGAGGGAGACGACCATTAATTTCGTGCCAATAAACAGGAGCTCATTTGAACGAGCACAATACAGAACTTCGACACAACTTTGACAATTGTGCATACATGCTGTTGAAGTTATTTATAGAGCGAGAGGTTGTTAAAAACTCAGAGGCTTCATGTAGAAAATGTTAACGACTTATTAAAACATTCCTTCGTGTAAATTTGATTAGTGAAGAAGTTTCATTTCCATGAAATAATAGACTTTGAATTGTGATGTCAGAGGTGTCAACTTCTTTACAAATCGAGGGCTTACGAGGATATCAAGACAAATACTGATCTTCGGATTGAGGGCTTCCCTGGGTTTTGGTAAGATAGACCTTTTGAATGTATAAATCAAGGGACCTCTTATCCCGGGTTGTTTGATACCCATCTTTTTGGGTTAAAAGAGTTATTACATGTTACTTGTAATTTTATCCGCTATGAATTTTAGTTTTTGTGGAAAGTGTAACTTTCATATACTTCCTTAAAGATGTACTCCGATTTAGTTACATTCTATTCTCTTTAAGGTATAATCTATTTCATTGTTAACATTTGTTAACATTGTGAATTACCTTGTTTAAAAATGTTATAAATAATCTACATTAAAGTTACCAAGGAATTTATAAAGTATTCAATTCAACCCCCTATTGTATTTTGAGAATCTTCATCATTATTTTATCCTACATAATGTTTTTTGTGAGAGATGTAATAAATATGCACATAATTCCAGTGGCTTATTCACCATATTTCTAGCACAATATGAAGTCATGGAGAGAATTAATCATTCATTAGATAATATCTAATACATTAAGGATAAATAAATAATCACCATCTAACACATTGAAATTGTATGTGTTATATGATCCATGTCACCAAAGGATAGATCCGATTTTGGAAATTATATGTGGAAGTAGGAATTTTGGAGAAATTGGAGCAACTTGGTTGAGAAAACTATCTCCACATTACTGTTCACATTGAGAAATAAGTTAACACTCCTTATCCCCTTATACATTGTTGTGTTTTTGAAATGAAAATATTATGAATTGAAAGATATTATTGTGGAAATAACATCAATACATCATGATGATATTGTACTTAATGGTGTTTACTGACTTTCATGAAATGTATGAAATGTGAATATCCCTTGAGGGGGAGTGTTGAAGTGATGACACTATTAAATCATCATTTCATAGTGAATGTGGTACATCTAAACAACGTTATAACATTTTATGTGGTGGTATTAAAATAAAACATTAATCCATAATTCCATATTATATTAATAATATCAATTAATGGGGAGTTCTTGATAGATGTTAAGATAATAAAAATGGGTGTCTATAAGATTTTAAATTGGATTTGTTTGATGTGTTTATTAACTTATGTGTAGGTTATTGTATTTCATTGATAAGTTAAATTATTTTTAAACAATTTAATAAGGGTTCAAGAATTATTATAATTATTTCACATACATGGTATTTATGGATAGATTCTATAATCATGGTTTCATCTCTCTAGTTTTCAACACTAGGTTACCCGATGTAAACTTAGAGTTGATTAACTATAATCTCTTTTATAAGAGAATAATATGAGATAATTCATCATTTTTTTGTGATCATGAAATTTTTATATAATCGATATTATGTTGTTTTTGTGAAAAAGTTGAGATGATAAGATCCACCACTTACCCTTTGTGTTTATTTTCGATATGGGGGAGAAATATATTGACATTGTAATGTGTACTAGTATCGAAAAAACATTCAGAGGGCGATTGAATAAAACAATTTCATGATTGTTGAGTGATTTTTTATTTCTTTTTATTGTATCATATTGTCAATAAATGTTGAGGATGTATATTTGGAGATGTGGATGCTTGAAGTGGGGATGCTTGGAGAAATTCTAAAGACTCAATTGATGGAATTTAATTGTAACATCCCAGTTTGAGGAGATGCCTAGAGGTACCCTGTAACCAGTTGGTCACATTAACTCAAACACATTTTCCCAAACTCTAGAGTCTATAGAGTTGCATCAAGGGCCATGGGTGTGATAGTGATGAAACTACGACCTCATTGGTAGAGAAACACATCGTAAATAAACAAATAACAATAGAGGATTCCGTAATAATAACATACAATATTAAACAATGGAAGACTGGAAATAATAAAATTGATAACATATATATAAATGATGCATGATATATATGTCTAGGAATGAATCCAAACACATCACAATGATGGAATACAAACTAAACCAAGTACAAAAGATAATAGTTAACTTTGGAAGCATAACATGCATCAGCTTAGTCCCATGCATTCCATCTCCACATCAATCATGTACATGAAGTAGAAGTGGGCTTGACCTTATCTATATCTTCTACAATATAATCTATTTGGGACCAAAAGTGTGACCTAAACAGTGTGTGTGACTAATCCCAGTATGCACCAACCAAATCATATGTTCCTAATAGTCAGTCAATATATATAGAAGGTAAAAACTAAAGAAGCAGTAAAAAAGAATGGACTCAATAGTAACCAATCCTACAGTTTCAATGCATTCAATTTCATATCCCATGTAAGAAGATAATAAAATACAGGTAACCCTCTAAGAATTACACACAACATATCAACTCTGGTTCAATTTACAAGGATATATGTTTGACTCTATATGGGATAACTCAATGTCAAATCCCCTTAATGTCTAGTATATGTTATGTTATGACTCTCTCAGGAAGCAGTCACCGCCAATTGACCCTATAGACTTTTAGAGGTAAAAAACAAACACTCTGAGGAAGCACTCAATGCCAATTCCTCATTTGGTCTCGTAATGTATCTATAGACCCCTTAATGGAGAACATAGTGTTAATACCCCTTATGGTCATGTAGCGCGATAATTATAACAGCCACTCTAGGAAATCCCTCAATGTCAATTTCCCATTATGGTCTCATTACACCAGGTTCCTCCTGCCCAGTGTAAAACAATAGTACACAAATAATATAAAGCAGCCAAAGTAAACCTCAATACAACTTATCTAAACAATCTACAACATATAATAGCATTTCATATAAATAATCAATCCATCTTAACAATACTAGGAATGGAATGTAAAGAAGTATCCTAAAAGGCAAATCTAGACTAAGTGGTCAAAATAAGGAAACATGGGAAAAACCTCCGTAGCACGGAAAAGATAACCCTAATCACAAACAAATTACATATATCCAATCAAACATGGCATAAAAGTTAAATAAAAGGGAAAGAACCATAAACACACAATTCCATGTTCATGGGTATTGGGAACTCTTGCACATATAGCTCAAAGAGTATTTACGGAGAGGTAACAAATACCTACCTCGATGTTATAGGATCGTTATTCGTGAAACTAATGCGTTGAATCACCAAAGAACACTGTATATCTACAAAAACACTAAAAAACTCAACCGAGGATAACTCTTGAAAGCTGTGGAATTTAGAAAACATATATCTAGATGAAGGAAGAGCATATCGTGGTGATCCTAGGGAAGTTTCTTGTAGTCAATTCAGAGAACAGGTGCTCGATTGGGGGATCGGGGTACAGATGCTCTAGATCAAATTGGGAGAATAAAAATATGCTTCCGCCAATTAGACACGACCTTGGTCAGTTAATTGAAAAAAATAGTGTATCTGGCATGTACTTTTAGAAGTACATGGAATGTACATGCCTTTTTTGACCCCTGTATTAGGTAGTCTCCAGGTCACCACACATGGTGGTGTGTACTGCCGTTACACAACCAGGATATGGCTACCCATGGTAATAGAGTACATAGTGTGTACTTATAAAGAAAATGGTCTTTACTTATGAAATTTCAAGAAACTCTTGTATTTCCTCAAAACACTATAAAAATAAAAAAATACATAAAAAGAATATCCATGTTCTTAAAAACTTCACTACATAATGAAATTCATACCTGAATTTCCCTAGAATGGTGGAATAGAGGAATAATCCTAGAAATTATCCAACCAATACGATCGTACATCGGCCTACCTATACCAAGACTCTTCATGTACTCGCCCGTGCTGCCATAGCACTCGTACCAGAGGAACAGATCGGCCATGGAGAACCATCACACTTCGGTCACAAATATAGTAGGATACTCCTTTAACGAGGCATTCACCTCTATATCAACCTCCTCGGGTTGAAAAACATGAGATGGGTCTGAGAAGTAACATTGGAATTATGAAACGTGAAAAACATCATGCATTGACCGGTACATCTGAGGTAACTACAACTGATAGGCAATAGTCTCGACTCATTCCAGAACCTCAAATGGCCTAACATACCTCAGTGAAAGCATACCATTTCTCCTAATCCTTTTGTGTCCCATCATTGGTGTGGAACATAGAAAAACCCTATCCCCGACCATGAATTGCAGAGGTCACCACTGACGATCCGCATAAGACTTATGTTGATATTATGTAGGATCCATCCTCTTCCGAGTCAAATATATCTACTCGATGCTCTCCTGGACAAGACTAGGTCCCAGTATAGCTGCCTATCTTACCTCTAACCAACGTAAGGGTGATCGGCATGGAATACTATCCAAGGACTCATAAGGTGACATCTGAAGAGTTTCTTGAAAACTATTATTGTAAGAAAATTCCAAAAGTGGTTTGCGCTTCTCCAAATAACCTCAAAAATCAAGCATTCATGCTCATAGAATGTCCTTAGACACCTTAACCGTACACTCGGACTGGCCATCGGTTTGGGGGTGGTAAGATATACTCAAATGTACATGTGTACCAAAATCCTTCTGAAGCCCCTTCCAGACCCGAGAAGTAAAACATACATCCCTGTCTAAAAAAATGGAGTGTGGAACCACATATAGACGTACAGAATCTCGAATGTACAAACATCCCAACTCATCAACCCTAAAGGCATCCTTGATCGGCATGAAGTGAGAAAACGTCGTGAGTTTTCAATGAAAACCCATACTACATTATTCCTTCAAGGATACGTCAGTAAATCTGCCACAAAATCCATCTCGACATCATTCCATTTTCACTAGGGAATAGATAAATACTACCAAATCCTTACTGGCCGCTGAGGCTACACCCTCTCCTACTGACGAGTGTAACACCTCAGACGATACTAGTAACATCTCTCTTCATACCTGGCTACCAATACTGACGGTGTTGGTCATGATACATCTTGGTGACACCAGGAATAACTTCCCAAACTGAGGAATGAAAATCCTGCATCTGCTCCACGCGTTTGTCTACTGAAACCCATATGCTCCATGGGAAACACAAGATCCCATCCTCACCTATGGTCTATCCAGGAATAGGGTCCTCTCCGAAAACACTTTCCCATAATACTAGACATTATGAATATGATAGCCACCTCATTATCAATCGATCAAGAATAGTAGAGGTAATAGCTACAGAAGATAGAAATGTCTTCCGTTGTCTGTCATGTACCTCCAAATGAATCTCAAAGAAAAAATCCATAAGCTTCCACTCACTACTGGCCACTTGAACTGCCTCTAACTGAGTTCTCCTCCTCAGCCCATCAGCCACTGTGTTTCCATTCCCAAGCTTATAGGCAAGCTCAATGTCAAAAGACTAATGGTAATCAACAAACATTCACTGTCTCAAATTCAAGTGACGTTCATTGTAAATATACTTAGGACTTCTTTGGATAGTGAAACAAACAAAATCCACTCCCAGAATATAATGCCGTCAACATCATAATGTATGAACAACTGTTCCCAACTCATGATCATGTGTATGGTAATTACTCTCATGTGGCCTCAACTGCTGAGACCCCAATGATACTATTCCTTCTCCCAGCTTATGTATAGGTCATATCCCGATGCTCGATGCATCACGGTATATAGTAAAGCTCTTGACCAGATATTGGAATACTAGTATCTTGGCTGAATTCAACCTCCCTTTCAAATCATAAAATGTTTACTCAAAATAATATGACCACAAGAACATTGTATCCTTATTATTCTTGCACATCCAAGGTGCTGCTAAGCATGAGAAGTACTGAATGAAACATTTGTAGTATCCAGATATCCCTAAAAAAATTTGAACCTCAGAGACGTTCTTCATCATCTTGCAGGATACTACTGATCTCACATTCTCTAGGTCTACTAATACTCTGGTCCCTGAGCTAACCTGACCCAAAAAGTGAATCTTGTCCTTCGAAATGTGGAATTTTGAGATCCTAAAATATAACTAAATATCTCTCAGTTTACACAAAACGATCTCAATATGGGTAGAAAGTTCATTTTGAGTGTGATATTACACTAAGATATCATTACTAAAACAATCACGAATCAATCCAAGTATGGATGGAATACATGGTTCACCGGTGCCATTAAAACTACAGATGTGTTAGTGATACCGAACTGCATAACCACATACTAGTATAGATTATACCTTTTCTGAAAGGTTGTAAGATGTATATCAGATGGTCTAATGCACAATTGATGATAACCGACCTCTAGTAAATCTTTGAGAACACCCGAGCTCCTCAATGCTGATCAAAGAGATCATCAATCCTCAACATGGGATATGGGTTCTTGACTATAAATTGGTTCCAATTCTGATAATCCACGTAATGTCTATGGGAACCATCTTACTTCATCTCAATCATGACATGCAAAACCCAAGGAGAATTAATGGGTTGGATGAAACACATTTCCTAAAACTCATCCAACAAGTTCATGACCTCTTATAACACAGGTGTATCCTTCATAAGAAGAGGTTTAGACAATGGTGCCTCTCCAGGAATGTGCTCAATACAAACTTACAGCTCTTTCTCTAGAGTAAAAACTAAAAATTCCTCTGAAAAGACATCCTTGAAACTATCCAACACTAGAGGAAATTTCATCTGTGAAATTCCCTGGTCATCCTCATAAATAATAGCAATATAGTATGTAACTCTTCAAATACTATGATTGTTGGGTTCTTCTCTACTCACCTAGACATCCCATTATCCCTTATGAAGGAAAGAACCACCCTCTAGTGACGTGAAACTCACCATACAACAATATAAATCAACAACTGCTTGGAAGGGATTCAACCAGTCCATCTCGAGAATGACAACATCGCTTGTCATCTCTAAGACATAGAGGTCCCAAATGAAATTCCACCCACCAACCTCAAGAGGTAAATCATTGGATTGATGTACACAATCCGTCCTTGTCCCCAACAGAGTGTATAATGTCAATATATCGATAGATGAAAAGATATCGAGCCCAAGGCCCTCCACAACATCAATAGATATAAATATATCAGAATCCCCATTACCGGAATGATAAGAAACTAAATATGAGGCAACTATAATCGTACCTTGAAATGTAGAGGGTCGGGCGTCCTGCTCCTGCGGGGTCTTCTCCACTACAAAATCTTGGACTGTACCGCAACCCTTTGACCTTGCCTAAACACTCTGAGCTAATCTACCCTATTGTCGCTGAATGGCTGGTGAGTGAGTATAATGACCGCGAACATAACTGTGGCCTAAACGGCTAGAATAACTCTAATTTCATGATTGGTAAGAAACGTGTGGCGCTTTTCCTGAACAAGGAGTCATAGAAGAATGCTAGTCACCAGCATCTGGTGAGATGATCTGATAGAAGCGCTGAAGATGACCCATATTGCCATAGGATCAGCACTCCACTAGGTCTCTCGGGAAATGTGGCCTTATATTCTCAACCATTCAACACTGGTATCATACCACCTGGATACCTGAAGGTGAGTCTCACCTATATGGATCTCCACGTGTATTCTCTTTATGGTGTTTCATGCTATTAGTTGGAGAAGCACTATCTCTAGATGTTGAACCGCCTGGGCCCATAGCTACAGAATCCACAAGAATAGAATCTTTGATCAGTGACTGGTTGAATATAGATGTGACATAATTCAAAATGATGATATTCACCTGTGATCAGATGTTGTTCATAAGACCATCCTAAAACATCCTTTCCAGGAATAACTCATCACCACCTAGAAAGGGTGTAATGCACCGTAGATTTTTGAAGCGGGAAGAATAATCCATAATAGAAAGAGTACCCTACTCCAGACTCATGAACTCTTTGGCTCAATTGTCCCTCTTTGTCTCTGAGAAGAAGTAATCGTAGAAGGTATGCTGAAACTCCACCCAGGACATATTCTGCTGGTGTCCCGCCTAAGAGATCACATCATGTTACAATATCATCAGCATGACCCTCCTCTCTGGAGGCATCTCCAGATGTTCCAATATCATCAGCATGGATTGTAGCCCTGACTCTATAGCCTGGGGTCCTTCATCTCTAGAGGAAATGGGAGGATGCTGCTGCTGAAAGACCCACATCAATTCTTCAATCGATGGGGAAGTAGGCGGTGCTCCCTGGTAGGTCTACATCGTCCTCATAATTCCATCTCAAAACTATGTGTCTGCACCTGTGTCCAGAATAATGGGTTGTGCAAAGACTATCACACCTAGAGGATCTACAAGTTGTCCCTAATCGGCCATGTATGGTGTCTGATCATTTCCCGGTAACAGGAATAAAACCAGAGGAAGTCTCGGTGGCATGACTCTACATGGTAAACAACACACCTTAGATCAAGATTATCCTTGACTGAAATCTAGAAGGGTGATAAGGGAATTGGAGAAAGAAATAATTCAAGTTGATCAAAACATGTCTACATAGCATGTATAATCCCTACACGGCGTGTTCTCTTAAGACCTCACATGGCTGTGTATTTCGGCATACTCAGGTCGTGTAACACCCAAAACACACGGTGTGTTGTCCTAACAGATGATGTGTACTTTAATCCTCTTCCCCTACCCAAGATATTCTATATGACTAACACACATGGTTACTATATAACAGGACTACACATTTTGTTATTCACGAACATGGTGTTTACCACATATGTTTTCAATCGCCCGTGTAGTTAGTGACACGGCCTGTTACACGACAGACTCTACATGGCATGTTCATGCCATACACGGTGTGTACTAGGATGATTTCTCTGACCCATGTTGTTAGTCAAATATCCCAATAATCAGGTTAAACTACACACCATGTTCCATATGGAAATGGTGTATATAAGAAAAGACTCAACTAACTCAGGTTGTTAGTCACATGACCCGTTATACCGTCTTACAACACGACATGTACATCTGGTACACAACGTGTCCTACCAATGATTTCCAACCCTGGTTTCTTCGCCCACACAGTCCAAGACATCGTTAGAGACTACATGGTGTATACATACAATAAACATTGGGTAGTTAAGAAAAACAGTTCCTTCCCAAACAGAAGGACACACGGTGTGTGTTCATAATTACACAATGTGTATTCTTGGTTTTTCCGGATATTAAACATCAAAAAACTATTTTTTAACCCTGAAAACCATTTGAAACGAACATTAATATTCCAAATTTAAATCTTTGAGGGCCCATACTACATAAGAATCAATGACTGTCATCTTATACATGTCGTAAACAAGGATTACAATGCAATGATCCACCAAATTCCAGTCCAAGAGGGACCATAACACCTCAAGAACCAACGTCTTGCGTTCATTAATAAAAAAAAATACACAAAGCAATGCCTTATCAAGAAGGAGGTATTCAATCAAGGCATCTATAATAACCACATGCATATCTAGCACAACACCTATAACAACAACATTCAATTACTAGTGCACTATAAATGGAATGGAAAGAATACATGACATGTGATTTTTTGTAAAATCTTATTTAAAGAATGAGATGGAATACACTCATCTCAATGGGGTGCAACAGTAATAGAACCTCAAGAACATCAACGATAATAGCACAAATCATGTGAAACATCCAACAGTGAAAATCATGTCAACAGTAAAATTGAAAAACTAGAATAATATCAATAAATGAGGTAAGTTGGATTTTCCCTATACACGTGTTAGCTACTACCGATCCAAGAATATTACCAATTATCTAATCTTTCCTATCCCAGGATACAGGCTCCAAAGAGTAATTCAAGAAGAAATATTTCCTTTGATAAAACAATGTAACGTCCTAGTTCTGGGGGCCGCCCAGAGGTGCCCCATACCCAGTTGGTAACATCGCCACAATGACATTTCCTCAAACGATAGAGGCTGGTGACTATTAGTGAGGGCCTTGGGTGTGATAGTGATGAAATTATTCCCTAATTGGCAGAGTAACACAGTGGATGTAAAACAGATGACAATAGCGAAATTATTAATAATATCATACAACGGTAAACAGTGGAATATTAGAAATAATAAACTAGAGCACATGTATATAAATGATCCATGATACATATTCCTAGGAAAGATGACAAACATTTTATAATATTGGAATACAAACTAAACCAACTAGAAAGGAAAAAATATAACTCCAACAACATTACAATCCTCATCTTTGTCTCATGCTCTCCTAATCCATAGCAATTAAGTACCTAATCTATAAGGGTTCTTGCTCTTATCTATACCTACAATAATATAATCTGTTTGGGCCCAAAATCATGACCCAAATATGGTTTGAGACTAATCCCAGTAGGAAACAACCATGTTATCTATTCCTAACACTCAGTGAATATATATGTAGATAATAAGTGAAGAAGCAGTAAAACAAGAAAGTAATTTGCAGTAACAAATCATACAGTTTCAATGAAATCAATTTCAAATCCCAAGTAAGAAGGTGATCAAAAGTAGTTAACCCTATGGGACATAGACATAGAATAATCCATCTAGTTCAACTTACATGAATATAACAAAGACTCTATGAGGAATCACTCGGCTTCAATTCCCCTTATAGTCTATTATAAGTTATGTTAAGACTATATGGGGAAGAACTCAACATCAATTCATCATGTGGTCTCGTAACGTATCTGTAAAACCTCTTAGGGAAAACTCAATGTAAATAAATCATATGGTATTGTAGCACAATAATTATAATAGACACCTTTGGAAATCCCTCAATGTCAATTTCCCATATGGTCTCACTACACCATGTTTCCGCAGCCCCGTGTAAAACCATCATGCACTAACGATATAAAACAGCCAAAATATACCTCACAAACTACTTGGATAAAAACTCTACAACATATCATATCATGTCAGATTAATAATCAAACCATCCTAACAATACTATGAAAGGAAATTAACATTTTAGCTAAACATGCAATGCTAGAACGAGCGGTTAAAAAATAAAAAATGGGAATAACCTCAATAGAATGGAAACGATAACACTAATAACACCCAATTAACCTATATCTAAAAAAACTAGGCATAATAGGTAAATAATATGGATAGAACCCTAATCATGCAATAACTCGTTCAAGGGTATTGGGAACTCTTGCACAAATAACTCAAAGACCAACTACGGAAAGGAACAAAATTCCTTCCTTAGTGTTATAGGATCATTATACATGAACTTCTTTCCTTGAATCACCCAAGAACACCATAGATCTACGAAAAAACTAAAAAAATGAAACGAGGATAACTCTTGAAAGATGAGTAATCAGTAAATTTTCTCTTAAAAGAAGGAATAGCATATTGTGGTGATCCCAATGCATTCGACGACTATTGATTCAGAGAACTGATGCTTGATATGGGTCTTAGGGAATTATCAACATCGTCCGAATGCTATTGGTTGAAGTAGGTGAAGAAGAATATTATTCTGCTAATTAGATGTGACCCCAGTCCTTTTAATGAAAAAAATAAAGTACACAACATGTACATTTGGAAGTACACTCCATATACATTCCTTTTCCATCCCCCGCATTAGGCGATCTCTAGGTCACCATACCTGACCATGTATACGGCTGTTACACGGAAAACACAGGACAACCCATGGTAACTGAGTACACAACATGTAATTATAATGTACAAGTTATGTACATAAGAAATTTTAGAAACTCTTATTTTTCGACAAACCACCAGAAAAAGGGAAACATACCTTAAAAGAATATCTGAGTTGTTACATTAATGTTTTATTTTATTTTATCCATATTTAATGTTATTATTGTTTTGATGGTATTAAAACTAATTCAAAAAATGTGTTGATGGTGAAGGAACATAACATAAAACATGTGAAATATTGTGAAAATATTTTTTCCACGAAGTTAAGAAGAATAATTAATGAAGACAGAAATGAGTAATATATTTATATATAATTCATGAAGATGAATAAAATTTTCCAATTGTTAAATTTATCTTAAATATCATGATCCTTTTTCAATAGTGAGACTTTCTTTGCATTATGAAAGATTATTGATGTTACTACAACAATTCATTTTCATGCAGATTTGATATGAAGGCCATGTAATATCATTATATTCAGAATGTGAAATTGATGATGGGTTTTTAGGTCAAATTATTTTTACAATGTCATGGTACATGAGGGATCATCCAAATCTCATTTGAATTATTGAAATCTGATAAGTATGGATTTCTAGAAACTGTATGAAAATATTTTGATGTTCAGTTTGAAAATAAGGCTTCAATGTAAATGAGGAATCATGGTTTTCATATAAAAATACCTTAGTTCACTAAATAAAAATAAAATTATACCATAATATTCTATTTGAAACAGATTCCATATCATATTCATGCGCGTGATTATAAAAAATTTTGCATACTATTTTAGGTACATTCATTAGAAAATCAAAGCAGGTTAATAGAACACAACTGAGATTACCATTTCTAGTATGTTAATCACCAATAAAGAGATTTTTCAATATGATTTTCTACATAAATGCTATTCTATATTCTTGTAATGTGAATATATGAAATTTAATATAATATTTTAGGTAGATTGATTGGAAAATAAAATCAGGTTGATTAAACACAATTGAGTTTCCCATGAACAATATTCTAAATTATAATAATATGAATCCCTGGTATGTTGTTTGACATAGATTCTATGATATATTGATGAGATGTGGAATGTAGTATGTGGTGATGATCCTTTGTGGGTTTCCATGCAGTTCGCAAATGAAGATTTCTTCACGAATGATGAGATTCATTCTGGGTGAAGTCCTCTGTAGATAGACATGCTGATGGTGGATATGTAGAGATGAACCTATTTAATCATCATTCAATGATTAAGAAAACATTACATGTTAAATAGCTTGATAATAACTATTTGTTGCCTATAAATACAAGGCTAACTCTCTCAATAAGGACAATAGATAATTTGGGAGAAGTGTTAATTTTGAAAATAATTTATTATTATGCTCTATTTGGGTACTGTAAATAAGATTTTTCTTTTAAATAAGTATGAAATGTTATGTGAGGTGCTATTCTAATAGAGTCACTAAGATAAGTGTATTTATTTTGTAGGTGTTGAAGGCTATGCAATTTTTGATGTAGGTGACGTTCTGTGAAAATGATAAAAATATTTCAAAGCATATTCAATAATCTGTTCTCTACGAATCAATAATGTGAACCAACAGTACAAAAATATTCATATATGTTATGCTATGACGATTTCATGATCATATGAATGAATTTTGAAAACTATTTGGAGAGTATAATGTGAATATAAAATTGAGGTGCTATGTGATGCAAACATCATATCACTATGCATCATCAATGTCAACTATAAGTATGCAATATATCATATATTCTATGTTGTGATCATTTGATGATCATAAAAACAATTTAAAAATCTGTGTGAAGAATGTTTAGTGAATATAAAAGTGAAGGGCTCTACAATGAAGGAATCAGATCAATAAGAATCAATGAAGTGAACCAGTAGTACTCTACATATCATACATGCTATGCTATGACCATTTCATGATCATAGAATAAATTAACATATTTTATGAACAATATAATGTGAATTAATAGAAGATGTGAAATATGATTCGAGCATTAGTACACTAAGAATCAATTAAATAGAGCAACAGTAAGCAACATATCATACATGAAATGCTATGATGATTTCATTATCATTGAAAACATTTTGTATATTTATTTATAAATATATAGTGATAGAAAACTTATTTGTAATATGATCCAAGCCTCAATAAACCTACCATCAATGATGTGGACCAACATTATGTGACATATCATGCATGATATTTTATGATCATTTCATGTGTGTAGGATAATTTTTTTATATTGTTTGATGTTTTCAATGTGGATAATAAAATGGGATTTCCACGAAATCCAGATGGTTTTATGATTTATTTGAGTTGAGATTTAGAAAAATATATTATTCTGATTTTTTCAAGTGTATATCTTGTAAGAAATTATATTGAAGAATTTTTTTTCACCACGTGAACACACTATTCGAGGTCAAGAAATCATCATAAAAATCAAGATTTATTTCCAATGAGGAAACCTAATGAATTTATAATCATTAGTAAAGATTGGAATTATAAGAGACTAAATATTGAATATAATTACTATATAATGATGTTCGGTCTAAGAATTCGCTAATCTAAGAAGATTAGGATAATTCATGCTCTAGTGTGAATGGATTCTGTGACTAATAATCTTATTTCATGAAGTTTTTGATGATCTTGAATTACTATATGAGTCTAAAAGATCCTGTAAACTCATTTAGGAAGACCTATTTCAGTTGTAGTACAAGCAAACATAATCAAAACATGATATTTCTATTTGTGGATCAGGAAGATTGATAAGAATGATCTTGGGTCCGGGAAGTCTAACTAATTACTAATGAGGCTCATGTATGGGATGACAAAAAATTCTAGATTCAGTGTAAGAGAATATGGTTGTAGTGTCTAACCAAACAAGGAATAATATTTTTTTGGTGGGGTGTAGAATCATCATAAATTGGAGAATCCACTACTAGGGTCTTTGGAGAAGGGAACGATGATAGTTATGGAATATTCAACACACTTTACAAATTTGTAGTAATTTTCACTGATGTAACATGATAATGAGGCATTGAGGGTAAAATGCATCGAGGAAGGCCTCATACATCTTTTTCTATATCATATTAATGTGTTAATATTGACTTTCCATTAATGAGGTTGTGAACCAATAACTGATTACATAGAAGAACCTGAGAAAGGTTCGGGGCACATGGTAGAGTAGTATAGTCTCTTATCCCAGTGGTTCAACATCCAAAGGAAGAAAGAAACAACTTGAGGATTCTCATGAGTTGAGCATCAGCCAGACCACTAGTATTGGTAGTGCAGTTTTCTTACATCGTTGTGGAAGATGGGGACACATGAAGAATCACTATGATCGCGACCTAGTGGAGTGTTGATCTTGTGGAAGGATGGGCCATGTGCGAAATTTCTATAGGAACATCCCTCTATTAGATATAGTAATAGGGTCAGCATCAACTCTGGGTTCAAGAGAATGTTTCATAGCTCTGCATCAGTCAAGGAGCAATAGTAGAACAGTCTTTTTGGTCAAGGTGGTGGTGGTTGTGGTTAAGGAATTCTGACACTAGTTATACCTAGACACAATAGAGGTCTTGGTTTGATTAGTGAGTTTATATCACATGGTAGTGGTTTAAGATAAATAAATTTTTCACATCATACCCCTAGTCAGAAGGGTGTTGTACTATCTAGAGTGACAGTTATGATCTTAGTAGCCTCTACACTTCTATGTGTACTCTTTTACAATGTTTCATCACATTGTTTCATAATTTTACATGTTGTAGAATTACATAAGATTGTCGTTTATTTTTTCATGGGAATTATAATGCCTAATACTCCATTTGGGATTAAAAAAGAATATGTACATAAGTGTAGGGAGTAACCCATTATGATTTGTGGGTGTCACATCGTTCGGTAAACTTTTTTTCTTGAGATTACCAAGTTTTATGAAATATATGGCATGGAATTGATATTATTTTGCTGACCCTACATTCATTATTATCACCATAGAGTGAAATTTACATCACAAGA
Organism: Viscum album; assembly: GCA_963277665.1. Taxonomy (NCBI): domain Eukaryota; kingdom Viridiplantae; phylum Streptophyta; class Magnoliopsida; order Santalales; family Viscaceae; genus Viscum; species Viscum album. The sequence goes on from OY728162.1 coordinate 768,077,553, forward strand.
GGGAATTGTGTTTATTCCCAAGGTTGATTGTGATGTCTATTAAATCTGAGATATACCAAATCATCATGGTATGGGTAGGGGGATTTCCTAGATTTCAGGAATTTATCTCGATGATAAGGATCATGTTAGGTGGAATTTCTTCTAGAGGTTTAACATTTCATGGATGATTTCTCCAAAGACATTTCTAGTTTACCTACTATAATGGATTTTGATTTCTCCATCGAGCTAGTTCTATGATTATCACTGATTTCCATTCCTCCTTATGGGATGGATACTATGGACATACATGAGCCCAAGTTGTAGCTAGAGGACTTGGAGGGAAATTGGTTTGTTCTTCCTAGTAATTCCCTATGGGGTTCAATAGTTATTTTTTATAAAAAGGAAGACGATACCCTTAGAATATACATGTATTACAGAAAAATGAACATATATATGGTGAATAAATTATATCACTTTCCATAGATATATTACATTTTTCATAATATTTGATGTGACCAGTTGTTCTCAAAAATTTATTTGATATCAGGATATCAGCATCTACGTGTCTGACCTGAAGACATACATCATATACATTTTTTAGTAGTTATGGTTTATATGATTATCTTTTTATGTCATTCGTCCCCAGTAACATGCCGGTGATTTTAAAGGATCTAATTTACCTAATTTTATATATTTATCTAGATTATTTTTTTGTGGTTTTAGTGGATCATATCTTGGGGTATTCTCTAACTCTACATGACATCGACAATCATCTTAATATCCATTTTGATGCATCTAGAGAGAATAAGATATATTATAAGATAAAAAATATCCACTTCTGAATGATAATATTCACAAATAAGGTCATATTATCTCATATACAATAGTTTCAGTTGACCCATTGAAGGTGAGAGTTATAGGTTCATGGGATCTGCCCATGAATGTCATATTCATTCATATATTAATGGGGATATTGGGATGTAATAATCATTTTATACAATAATTCCATTTTCTAGCATCACTTATTATAGGAATGACAAAGAATGGTGTGAAGTTCTAATGGATAGATTCTTGTGAGATAGCAGTCTAGGAACTAAAAGGGAGACTAACCTCAGCACCTATCTAGATTCCTCCAGATCATCATAATATCTAAACTATGTGATTTGATTCTTTAGTTATGACGATAGAAATAGATCTAATTTATGGTGATAGAGTCAGGATGTACATGTCTCAGTAGTTAAAGACACATGATAGGATTTATCTGACTCTTGATATTAAGTTAGATGCATTTTTACAAGGATTGCACAGTTAGAGACACTCTTTACTGGCATATCAATTTTTGGTGTAAACAGAACAGAGAAGCATCAAGTAAATATTTTCATAGTGTGATATGAATTTGAGATAGTGATGGATGGTGGGGTAGCTATAGTATTTTAACAAAGTGATAAACTACACACCTAAAAAATGTAAGGTGGTAACAGATTCATTGAGAATAAGGACTGAGATATAGGTGTTATAGTAGGCCAATAACAAGTGTAATATTATGGATTTGATATTTGAGATGCAATTGGATGTGTAGGATATTCAGTGTAAAATTTTTATTTGTCCTTATTTGATACTTATAACCCTCACGATAGAGTAATAATGAGATACTCGTGGATTTAGAGGGTCTAGTTCTATAGGAGCATGTGGATGGTGAACACACGGCTGCATGTTTCACTATAGTTTAGGATAATATCCTATGTATACATGGACGCATATGGGTTCTAGTATACATACATGAGGATATAGTGTAGGAGTTTCATTCCTCAGTTTGGTAAGTTCATCGAGGTGTTACCACATTGTATTATGACATACGTCGTCAGTTCTGGTGGTCGGGACTGCAACGTGAGGTTTCCAGTTCTGTTATGTGGTGTTCCACCGGTCACTAGGTGAGTAATGAAAATTATGGATTGTTGAACCCTCTGGGAGAATTAGTTGAACTTATATTTTGATAATCCCAATTATGATCACTCATATTATGCTAACACAAATCATGCTAAATTATGATTTTATAAACCTATATTGATTAATGATTAATTACATATTTCAGTATTTCTGTACACCATGTACATATCAATATATTATAATATTTACATGATCTTCAGAGAATTTGGTTTCTGGATGGATATAATTTCTAACTAAACCCATTCTACCAATAGAATTCTTTAACAGGCAAGTGGTCACCGATTCAACCAGTCTGCCATTATACAAGGTCACTGATACATCATGCCTACTGATACGTGAAGGACATCATTACATCAAGTCCACTGTTACATCAAGTCCACCATTACATCAAGTCTAATGATACATGAAGGTCACTGTTACATCATGTATACCGATATGTGAAGGTCATCGTTACTTAAAGTCTATCGATACGTGAAGGTCACCGTTACATCATGTCTACCGATACATCAAGCCAACCGGTACATGAAGGCTACCGTTACACGAAAGGTCACCAGTAAACTAAGTCTACAGCTACTGATCAAATCTACCAACAGACATGATGTCTACCGATAGAAAGGCTAACGTTACACAAGAGGCTACTGATACACAAGGCTACCGATATCCAGATCTACTGTTCCAGAGAATCTGACGCTGTCTTAATTTATTTATCATTATTTAATCTAACCAACGGTCATAGAAGATATATTTTAATTCTATGTAATTTATTTAATAAAGGTTGTTGGATGTCAGGAAACTGTACCTCGTACCTACAAAAAAAATTACTTCTTTTTCCAAAGCCCATGCCATAAATACAAGAAGTCCTTGTTGCTGCACAGAAACAGAGAGACACACACATGTGAAAGACACGAGGAATATACAAGCGCAATACGGAAGTGGACTACAAGTGAAATACACAGGAAGATCTCATTCTTGCACGACCAAGAAGACACAAAATCTCATACACACTCAAGATTACTCAAGATGAGTTCATTACATTCACAAGAACTGAACGTGGATGTCAAGAAGACGACACTCTTTTTTTCAGAAAAAAACTAGAAAATGACTCAAAACCATTTATGATCAAATTTGAAGAATTCCAGAGCTACACTGCAATCACTAGAGACATTCTAAACTCAATATCTTACTCAGTGATTTATTATTTACATTACGAGCAATGTGTATCATCTGTTTTAATTTACACACACACTGTCTCCTGAACCTTAATAGGAGGATCTGTAAATCCTCATTCAAACTCCATACATTTTCTATTTCCCCACTATGGATAGTGGTAGAAGTCGTGTGTGACCTGGATAACTGTATTTGCTGTTGTTTTTTTCCCACGTAGAACTGTGGCAGAGGTCCTAGATCTAGATAGTTGTAAACTATTGTGACCCTCGATCCAGGGTGTGGATCCAATTTATATAAATTTTTGAGAGGACTAAGTGTCGTCTTGAGACTGAACCTCTTTGATATAACTGTTGTGCGTTATTTAGTTTTGTCTAAAACCTTTTATTCCACTGCCAAGTGCTTTAAAACCTAAATTGTTTTTCAAAGTTACTCTAATAATTGAATTATCAAGTGTTTGCATTATTTGTAAATCAGTAAGTTAGTTTCAAAAGCTAATCTAATACTCTGATTAGATTCACTGGTAATTTTCAATCCCTTGAGAACCTAGCTGAATGTTTTCTTTAGTTAAAATTCACTACAACTCAATTAGTATTTTACATTTGGGGAATTTGGTGAAGGATTTTTAAAACAGAAATTTTAATAAAAACTCAATTCACCCCCCTCTTGAGTATCCACTCCGACCAACATGGACCATCTAGACTTTTACATTAGTTAACTATTCCTAAATAGATATGGAATGATGTCATGATTTATTCTGTTAACAGTTCGACATGCTCTCCTCGAGGTAGTGACGTTTTATAGGTTTTTGTTGACAGGATCACAAAAGTTTCTCATTTATTTCTGATCATGGATACAATCAATGTAGATGATCATTGTTTGTTGTATATATGTGTGATATTAAAACTTCATGGGGTACCTTGTATTATAATTTTAAATATGGTTTCCTGCTTTATGTCATTCTTATGGTATAGGTTGCTGAGGAAGATAGGTTCACAGGTGATTTGGAGCATAACATACCACCCTGAAACTGATGTCTAGTATGAACGTATTATACATGTTCTAGAGGACATGCTTCAAGCATTAATATTTGAGTATTAGAGCATAATATTGGGTCTTGGGTTGTTTCACCTTGATTTTTTTAGTTTTTTTGGTCCATCAATCTATTTGAGTTGGGTTGTTCCATTGGTTTTGAGGTTGTGGTTTATAAATTCATCATTTTATAACTTTGGTGTGGCATCCATTTGTTTTCTGACCTTTTATATTCATATTATTTTCAATTATGGTTACCGATGTGGACAGAATTATTCAATTTCTATGTGTTCCATATCAACATTGAGGATTGAGTCATCAATATTTGGTAGTAATTTCATTTAACATTCATGTATCTCAGATCATGACCTCAGTATGGGGGTTTAGATTCATTTTTTTTATTCAACCATTTTATTAGAGTCTCTCGAATGAAAAAATAATTATGGTGGGGAGAATTATCGCACCTTGGATTTGGTTTTCCTATAAATAATTAATTTTTTTAATTAGTTTTTATGATTTTTTTTGAGTCACTATTATCTTACTCTCTCTCTAGGATATATTACCATTGATGTTGATCATTTTTTGGTGCATTGTGCATGTTTTATGGTTTGGCGCATATTTAGTATTATCAATATAGAAATTAGGTGGTAGGTATATGACATTTAAATTATGTAATTTCATAGTTAGAAGATTGTAAGTTTAACCATGGGGATTGGCTATTATCCAGGATCAAGGTCTCCTAGTGTCACCTTCTATGTTGGAACATGGTTTTTCTAATAGTGTGATATACCCAGTTTTCAATCATTGGGAATTCCTAATGTTACCCTCTTAAATTCAATCATCACCCTCCCCCTATTCATGTGATGTGCCACCAAGGGTATCCTAAAATTCACCTCTTCACATTCGTTCATTTCCCACTCATGGTGATTTCATGGGATGTAATTATGATTGATTTTGGATCATAGAGGTATAGTCGAGTTTTTCATCTCTTTTATTCTTCTTCCATGTTTCTTCTTGTTTCCTCTTCATCTCATTGGTTGTGTTTATGATTTTAAAATTGTGTAATAATAATTATGTTTCTTGTGAAATATTAGAATGCCTTATTTTAACTTTTTCGAATGGTTGTAATGGTCACCCTTGAAGCATTCCTGTTTTTTAATTTTGAAACATTATGTGGGTTATGAATTGTTTTTCTTTAGGAGTGGAGAAATTATAAATTTAGGTTCTATCCGTGGACCTATTACCGTGATTTTATATATATGTGGATATAATATTTTTATAGGCTCAATTCTGTTATACAACCATGGATAGAAATTTGCGCCATATTTTTTTTAAATGCTTCAGGATCCTCCTCCATCATTCATTGATCCATAGTCCTCCAAACACTCAACCTCTATAACAGTGACACCCTCCTCCTTGATACCTGCTAAGAGAGACCCTCCTTCACTAAACACTCATGACCTCTCCTTTACGCTATCCTCTTCATCCGATTGTTCCCTTCGCTTCCACTGAACAGTGAAACCACACCGTGAGCTGATGACACCGAACATGGGACACCTCACATCCCCTTGATAATGTTGCTCCTATGTCGCCTCCCCACCTCTTTCAGCATGCCTACGATGTGGCCACCCCCCTCCACGTGATCATACCCCTCCATTTTATGAAAAAATATGCGTTCATTATTTTTTTATCAGTGTGTGTAGAAGTAAAATTGAATAGTTTCACATGTTTTAGTATGGTAAATATATTTTTTAATTAGATAAATTATTATAAGTATAATTTATCTGTGGGGAGTGAGGGATGAGTATTATTTAGTCAAGAATAAGTAATTATAGATTAGGAATCAGAATACTGGAGTTGTGGACTGTTGGAATTGATAAAAAGTGATGTTATCAAATTTTTATTGATAAATTGGGAAGTAGGGGGTCATCATGGATGCTTAGAAAGGATTTTAATTCTTATGTTTTGGAGTTTTTAATGACCCACACAATTATTTTGTTGGTAAATTCATAGAAATTGTAATTTATTTCCTGAATTAGGGAGATTTTTGAGAATTGATATATGAATTGGTATTTCTAGGGTTAGTACATCTTTGTAATGGGGTTTCACATGAGCCCAATGGTTATTTAGAGGTTTGGGTTGCAAATCATTTTGTGGTTTATTACTATAAAAATGAACCACAGTTGTTATTGGGTATTCGATTGGGAGGCTCTAGGTGCCTCTTAATTGGCTGGTAAAAAATGCCTTATGGGGTTCTTTTAATTTAAATGGCTAGAACATGGTGAGGGGAACTCCGTTCTACTCTACTTTTTCATTTCCATTACGAGAGTGTGAAGATCCATGATTTCTTCATCATGAAAGATAGAGTTAAATATTCCTCTCCTATATCCATTATTATTTATTATTCATTTCATTTAATATAATGTTTCTTAGTGTATGGTTTATGTCATATTTCATCAAGACTTGATGGAATTGGACCATTATTATGTGAAATTATAGAGTGGTGGAATATGTTTTTTTTAACATCCTACCCCACACAACAACAACTATGTAATGCCTAGATAATATGATTAGTCATTAGAACCTCATATGGTTCTCCCTGTATGCCAAAGGCCATCCATCACCAAATATGGAGATGTTTTCATGATTTTTATATCTGCTGACATGTGAAACATATTGAGGAATATTGTAACATTGTTTTGTTTTTCTCATTATGTTAGACCTTCTATTTATTTATTATTTATTAAATCTATCATTTATGAAATCAATAAATTTTCACCATTCCCTCATAGATTGTGTTGCAATGACATTAATCATCCACATTCTCATCTTTAGGAAAGATTTAATGTGATCTTATTATTTCTTATCTTTTCATCTCTTTTCCTAAACAAACTAACTATTTGATATTGTATATGTTTATTTGTTTGATTAATATTAATCATGGTTGATTCCTTGTATAAATATTCCCATAATAGTGTTTCATATAGATTATATGTTAATACTATTCTAATATTTCTTGGATTTAGGTTTGAGAAAACATGACCATGATGTATCATGATCAGATGTTGGTGTTATATTTAAAAATATATATGTTCTAGAATCATCCCCATGATAAAGGTGAGATCACGGTGTCTTCATATCTATCCTATAGTGATAAATAGAATTATTTTACCATCAATGATTCTTTATTGGTTAATCATTATTTGATAAAATATTCTCAACAGTGATAATGAAGTTACCATCACTTAAGCTACTTTTAATGAAATTGGACAAATGATAATATCCCCACTTGGAATATTTTAATTGTTATATCATCATCTTTACATCTAGTTATCAAAAATAATAAATAAAAAAATAAATATGTAATTCATAATTATATAACTAAACTAATAATCATTCTAGTGTGAATTGTTGTTCTTCATCATTTTCAACATACTAAATTAATAAATACTAATATAAGAATACATAGTGGATATATTGTATTTCTATTAAATTTCAACTCTTAATTTATAGGACAACATAATTACCTTTTATTATATTCTATAAGTCAAATATTGACCACTTATTTTATATATAATATTATTAATGGATGTATTTGATCCTCATAACCATATAATGACAATAGAATCCCACTAGTTTTTTCATGTATCCCACTAATGATATAATAATACTTCTGATTTTCAATAAGATATGGTGTTTGATAGGTTAATTATGAATCCATTCATGAATAACCATTAGATATTAACCAAATAACATCTGATGTTCCCCCTATATAGAGTAATTTTTCATTTATTTCAATGAATTATAATAATTTCACCTATCATGAAATCTATACATGAAAGAAAAAATATAGCAATAACATCATTAAATAAATATGAGTTAATATTTTAACTAGAACCAATTTTTATTAATCTCTTATTCTTATTTTATTCTATTTACAACATCATACTATTACAATTTCTCTATATTCTAAACATCCTTCTTAATTATCATCAATTTTATGTTCATGAATCATCAAACACAAGAATAATTTAGAATTTTCATTAATTAAATGTGTTCTAATATGTATGAAGTATTCATATTAGATTATTTTCTTTTTACAATAATGATATTATATTAATCACTATTTGAACATTGAATTTTTTCATTAATTAAATATGTTCTCTTTTGTATGCATTATGTTTTTATAGATTACAATCTCCATCAATTGATTTAGGTGAATAGGAAAATTAATATTTCAATGATTATGATGATGTAGGAGGTGGTGCTGGTAAGAGAGGATCTGATAATTATTTTGGTGTTTCTATGGGAGATAATGAGGTTCATGATTGTTTTGTGGATACAGATATTTAGATACATTTCATATGTAAATTTTATTCTTGGTTTATAAAATTAATTTTATCAAATAGTTCTTTTTATTAGGATGATATTGAAATTGAAATTTTATATTTTTTATATTGGATATCTTTTGAATGTATATGATATATATTTCATTATTTTTGAGTTTATTTTTATTATAATGGTAATGATTTTTTCTCATGGCATGTCGATGATTGTATAGATATAAACTGCATCTATTGTGGAACCATTTGGTGATTAGATATAGCTAGGAATGAATAAATTTGTATGGTTTTTAACTATGTCTATACGTTCTATCTTGTATGGTTTTGAATATGTTATTAGGGACCAATATACATGGTTTAACCATGGGGGTAGTTAAAAATTACCATTGTTATGATCATGGATTTATCCAATAATTTCCATGGGATTAATCATGGTATTATACACTAATTTACAAGTTTATCCCATCACTATACATTTACTACATCCACATTTCAAACCATTTATATATATTGGGTAACTTCATAGATTAAAATGAATATGTTGAAATCCCCTACTTCAACAGCTTAAGCAGCCACAGTTAGGGAGTCCATGGATATAACCTATTTCTATTGATTTTTTTCCAACAACCACAGTTCCAATCAATAAATATAGTTATTTTTCATGTTATGATATAAAATGGATCATGATATCATGAGGATGAGAATCTACCATGAATTATTGGAAAATGTGACTCATTACCCACATATATTTTACTATATGAGTGATGTATCATTTTCTTATGTAGGAAAAAAACAAACTTTATAAAAATATGAGTACCAAAAAATTATATGTGACCCACTAATGGATAACATGTTTTGGTAATTATATCCTATATTTAGAGTTCTATAATATTAGAACAAATTTATGATGGGACTACATTAAAATTGAAAGTGTGTCTAATAGAAATATCCTTACATATTTTATCAATAAGGTAAAATGGCATTGTAGGCTACTGTCTATGTTGTTGGGGGTTTGGTCACATGATCATAGATTTTTTTACAACTTTTAAAAATATTATATTTATATAAGACCATTCTATTGGGGATAAAATATTAAAGGGAGAAAAAACTTTCTGTAAAAAAGGGAAAGGTTTCGCATAATAAGAATAAATCATCAATGAAGGATAAATTATAAAGTAATGAATAATTTTGTGAAACTTGAATCATATATAGACACACATATGATGAATATTTATATGTTCTAACATTCCACTTTTCTCATTATTATAATATAATTATTCCACAATATTAGATGAAAAATAATAATGAGAGGAATGAGAAGACATCCATGGGAAAGCATTCAACTCCCCATAAACCAAAGTAGTATTTAGAGGATCATTAATAATATTAATGTAATGAATACATGAAATAATTTTGAACTATTAAGAATATTTCTATCTATGATTTCATACAAAATATTATATGATTCATCCATTGTGTTAGTGACTTCCTTTCATGATTTCTTACGATGTTTGATTGTAGAAAAAACCCTGCAAAAAGGTGTTAGTTAAGGAAGATAATCATTCATCTATTAAGTAATCCTATCATATCATAGTTTTTTATTTACAAGGTTATATGTAGGTACTTAGGGTGATATACTTGGAGGTTTTTTTATGAAGTTTTATTATGAACAAAACACATTGAAAAAATATGTATTGATTTTTGAGGATAGTAATTGTTCTAAATTTTTTTCTCAAAATGATAATAATTTATGGTTAGCATGTTAATTATATATCGAGGAATCTGCTCATGATTATTAAAACCAATATTTTTTTTACCCATCTTAACATTATTTTAAATGATATCTTAGAAGATAGTTTTTTCTTTTTTGTAATTTGAATTTTATTTGACGCTCTTAAAATACAGTTCCTACATTATTTCTTAATATTGAAAATTCATTTATCAATTTTCAACAATTCAATGTAAATAAGAATTTTTTGTACACACTATTGATGAGGATAATGATCTCAAAATAGAACAATAGATGTATAAAATAATTATCAGGGGTGGTGTGGGCTTAGATGGTGTTGGGGTGTGTGTGGTTCTGGGTGAGGGGGTGGGGGGTAGAGGGTGTGCTGGGTAGAGCGGCATGGGGGTGTTCATGGGGGAGGGGCAGGGTGCTGGGGGTGTGTAGAGGACATGATGTGGGTGGGGGGGGGGGGTTAGGGGAAGGGTGAGTAGCGGTGAAAGGGAGTTGGGTAGTTAGGATGGGTTTGGTCTGAAATGGACATAGGAAGGGTTAAGGTGGGGTGCAATGGGGTGGGGAATGTGGGTGTGCAGGGGGTGGGGTGGGGGAGGGGTGGGCAAGGGGTTATTCAATGAGGAGTGGCCTGGTGGTGCAAAGGGTAGGTGAATGGTGAATGATTAAGGGGAAGGTAAGGGGGAAGTGGGTGTTGTGGGTGTTCATGGGTTATGTTGGGGTTTTATGGGAAGGCTGAAGGGGTGGGGGTCCAAGTTGGGTGTGTAGTGATGAGGTGACAGAGGGTGTTATGGTAAAGGGGAGGGATAAAGGTGGTGGTTTTAGTTGGTGTGAAAGGGGTAGTGTGGGGTGGGGTGTGAAAGGGGGTGGGGAGTGGGGAGGGTATGGGGGTGAAAATGGCAGAGGTGGGGGTGAAAGATATAGGGGATGGTAATGGTGGGTTAAAGGGGGAGGGGTGGGGCAAGAGGGGGGTGGGGTGGAAGGGGTGTCCACGGGGAGGGGGAAGGGGATGTCTTGTAAGGGAGTGAGCAATTAATAGGATAGGGAAAGTGTGAAAGTGGGGCAGGGGTGAGCATGACCAAGGGTTGGGGGTGCTGGTGCAAGTTGGGGGTTGTGGGTAGGGTGAGGGGGCTGGTACATGGGCTATGTGCAGTGTGTCTTGGGTTGTATTTCATCTTTGTGGTGGTTTAACCATGGGTAATTCTGTTTCTAGGGATTATAGAGGAATCCACTTCAATGAATCTTTATTTATGATATTCCAATGATTTCTAAACTTTAATTCCATTATTATATAGATGTTATTTATGATTATGATTTATTCAGTATCCACATGAATTATTATATTGAAGATATTTGTTATTTAAATTTTGTCAATATTCCCTTCCAACTATGTTTTTTGAATACATTTTATCACATATGAATTTTGTTATGATTTAATCCCATCTTACCATAAATTTAATCTTATGTTTAGTGCATTCAAATTTAAACATTTGATATCTTATAAAAGTATACTTTTTCCAAATTCCACTATTATGAGATTCATTCATGATATTGATTTTATAAAAATTTAGTTAATTAAAAATCATTTATCACTATTTTGACCACATTGATTACAATTGCAACAGATGGTATTTGTGTTTTCAAAATGAAAGATTCTAGACTTCTCAGAACATCATCATAAATATAGAAATCCTTGAAAAGTTATGATTCTACCCTCTTTATTATTTTTTAGTATGAAAGGTTTAAATTACTTTCAAATTTTTCCTGAATTATAGAAATCAACTTGGGTTTCCACAAGAGCATTATTTTTCTACAAAAAAAATTAATGGGCAAGATTTCTCAGAACATCATCATGAATATAATAATTATTGGAAATGTTATGATTCTCATCTCTTCATATTTAGTATAATAGGCATAAATTATTCATGAAGCGTTGATTTTTCTATCACACATAGATATTATGAGTCTATAATCGGTTTTATTTTTGGTTCTCCTCAACTCTATTAGCTACATCTAAAATATTTATTAACTTGTGTAGGGGGTGTTTGGGGTGGGGGTCTGTCTGGGAAAGTGGGTGGGTCATGGGAGGACTTTCTAGGGTGGGTGTTGTGTAGGGTGGGGGAAGTAAGTCTTAAGAGCACTGTTTGTAGGGAGGGGGATTTAGGGGGGATTTGGGGATGATGGGAATTCACAATTTTTGAGTTTTTTTCGTATTTCTATTTTTGATGTAATATGGTAAGACCCATTATTTGTATTGTTTCATATTACATGTTAATATTTTTTTGAATTAATTTCTTCAAAATGCATTATGGATCATTGTGGGCCAGGATGGGGTATCCAGGGGGTAGATGGGGTGCTTTGCAGATGGAGGGGTTTCCAGGATGGGGGAGTCTTGGATGGGGGTCTATCAAGGGGGGAGGGTGTGTGCAGAGGGTATATCCAGGGAGGGGGTGTCTGTCCAGGAGGGGTCTTTCTAGGATGGAGGTGGTTGTATAAGAGGGGGGTATCCAGAAGGGGGGGTATCCATGAGGGAGGCGGTGTCCGGGAGGGAGGGAGGGGGTCTTTCCTTGGGGGAGGGGTGGTTGTACCGGGGGTATCCATGATGGGGGGGGGGGGGGTGGGGGTGTCATGGGGTGTCTAGGAGGGTGGGTATCCAGAAGGGGGTATCCAAGGGGTGTCCATGATGGGAATGGTAGGTTTGAAAACTATAGTATTGGTAAATATAAAGGGAAGGATTGGTCTAAAAAATATAGTACTAAATCTAACTAGAAAAATATGAGAACATGGTTTAAGACAGGATGAGTGATGCTACAAATTGTATCATATTTATCAAGGGATTGGTTGTTTGTGAAACCTCTATAATGTTTACTTTCAAAATTTCTATTACAGTTCCTTCTACACTGATATAGAATATTCATTTCGACATTCATTTGGGGTTCCCACCCCTTCTTTTTAGCTCCAAAAATATTATTCCTTGTTGATTTCCTTAGGGGTATGATAGACTTCTCTTTACTACTTGGTGAGTCTCTCTCCGGTTTGTGAATGTGTGAAACGCCCCGACCCAGTTTAACCATATTTGGTGTATTATTTTAATACATTGGCATGATTACAAGATATCAATTCCTGAATGACCGATCAGTATAGTAGTCTTGGAAAATAGATTACATAGATGAATGTTAAATTAAAAATTATAACATACAACACGACATAAATAATCCTTTGATAATTCCATTTTTCCCTTTTCTTAACATTGCATCTCAATTATAAAACACATATTGGGATCCTGGGAAAATAAAACATAATAATTGGGTGATCTCAGATGCTCATTAAAAGTAAATAATTTAGCGGAAGCTATAAACTATTAAGGCAATATGTGTAATAAAAACATAATTCCTTTCAACATTAACATAGACATAATATGCAAAATATAAATCAAAGAACACCACATTAACAAGAACATGGATATTCTACTAGTCAAATAATCAAATGTAATAAAAAAATTAAAATTGAGGGAATTCATAATTTCTAACATCATAACCACATAGTCAAGTCATCCTGCCAACACTACAAACAATTTTATTTCCAATGCCTTATAAAAAGAAACTAGTTTGTCTCATGAGCCCTACCGATGTATCAAATAGCTATAGTGGGCTCCACCCATCACTTACTATGTCCGATGGATTCCTCATATGAAAATGTTGAAGCATAACATAAACATTCATATTAAAACTAATATACAAAATGTCAATACTTTTACAATGATCCATGAATGTTATAAAAGTATCACATCTATAGTCAAAGATATCACAATACCTTTAATAAAATATTTAATATTGTATCTATAATAAATTCACTTCAAAAAAGCTTAAAATCCATTAATGGATGTTGATATAGATGAATATGATCAGTAAAATGCATTGAGAGAAATATTCCTTTTTTATGAAATTGTTTAATAGTATCAGAATTTATAAAGGAAGTAATTTAGAAGAGATTTTTTAATCAGTGTGTCCCATAAGACATTGAAATATTTTAATATAATTATCATTTAAAAACATTCATGTTCATATAAATAAATCCTTAAAATCATTTTGGAAACAAGGTCATTAATTAAAAGGGTTTAGAAAGATAAATAATTAAAACATTTCAAATGATGATATAGTTAAATAGACCCTCCAATAATACATTAAAATACACATTTTGAAAAAAAAATTATGAAATATGTGTATCTGTGATAAGTATTTCCTATAAAGTACCTACACATGAAAAATCTCAGATAATAATGATATTGAGGACATAACCCTTACATTCCACATTCCTTTGGTCGAGGGTACGTTTAACCTCCTATATAATGGCCATTGTATTTATTATATTACACCCGATCCAGATTCATATTTATTATATCATACATAATTCATTTATGACTTTATACAACACATTTAATAATGATTTTGTGTTAAATTATCATTTCAGGTAATAATCTCTTTCTTTATCATACGTATTATAACATAATATTATTGATCGTATCATTTAGATCATGATTAAAATACTTCTGGAAAAAAACATGATTTATATATCATATATATTTAGAATAAAAATTTATATTATATATATATATATATATATGAAATTGAAAACACCGTTTATGGATACAGTAGGCCGTACATACGCATAATATTTGTTTTTGTTTTCATATCATATTGAATGGAAGAAAGTGAAGGAGGTGAAAATAAATGAATATATATATATATATATATATATATATATTTCTAGTAGAATTATTTTTTCATATATAACATACTTATTAAAATATATATTTTCTTAATCATCATTGAATTGTGATCGTTGAAATGAATCCCATCGCATCGTGGAGATGGAAATCTGTACGTACGCACCAGAGAAAGGATAAGAATATTGATGATGAAATCATACGAAATTGGAAAGTATATCATATATAAAAAATAAATAACATGTTATATTTATTACTTACATCAGTTATACTCATTATTATACCCATCCAAATAATTAAATATTTGAATAACAAACTACTCCACAGCGTGGAGATGACAAGCTGTACGTACGCATATATGGTGACATTGTCAATTATAGGATGTATATAATAATGAATATAGCTGTAAAATATTTATAATAAAATCATAGTATTTTTATGTTACTATAGTTAATATTTCCACATGGAAACAACAATGAAATATAAAGTGGAAGGAGAAAAGAACATGAAAGTGTCTGGTGAAATGATTACCTCTTCTTTGTGTGTTTCTTTTTTAGTTGATAAAAAGGGATCTTTTGGTTGGAATTCTGACAAATGTATGGCCTCTAGGTTGAAATGAGATCTGTTGGTAGGATATTTGGGCTAGGATTGTGCGATCCAAATGGCTTTAGAGGTGTGAAAATAAGAGAAGTGGACGTACCGTTTTATAAGAGTGGTGAGGTGCACCTTAGGAAAATATTGAAATATTAGATTAAAATAAAATAATTTTCGGTTTATAATGGATCCAAATTGATTTATGTCAAATCTAATGTGGGTAAGGGTAGAATTAATCTCACAAAATAGGTTTTAGACCATTTTTTGGGTACCATTTTAACATTATATTATAGATTTAACTCTTATTTAAATAATTTAACTATTTCCATGTCTTCTTGTATTGTTACATTATATTGTTAATAAACATAAACTAAACTTCCAACAGAACCTCAAGTGGTTAATTATTGAAATATATAATATTATTTAAGACTTTTTCCAGTTACTTTTATTTTTATGAATATTATATCAACCAATAAGATATTATTTGTTTTAAAAACTTTTTTATGTTAAATTTGACACTATTTGGATTTTTTTTTGATAAAATTATAAAATCAGGATTACTTTGAAAATATATTATTGAATCAACCCTGACATGTCATATTAACCTATAAAATTAGTTAAATTCATTAAAAGTCTGAAATTACTTTTATTTGGGTATTTATAATATCAATTATTTTAGTATTTTATTAATATGTTAATTACTACACCATCATTATGACATTAATAAATAAACAAATATTGTGTATAAAATTTATAAATAAAATACCATTATTTATGATCATTTTTTCCTTTGTAATTAATATTTATAGACTAATTTATATTTTGTGTAACCCAATATTATAAAGGTTTTAGTTATGAATATATGAATTAAAAACATTTAACTCATCTATAAATTGAACAAAAATAAATGTCCTAATATAATACAAGTGGATCTAAAGGATCACATTTTATTCCTAAGGTTGTTTGGTTTCAAATTACACTTATACAATAAAATTAGGACACATGTTAGGCTAATTATAATATCATTTTTACTCTTAATTACCATATTTACATTTACTTATTGTAAATAAAATTATAAAGTTACTCTTCACCAAAAATTATTTTCATCTTATTGAACAACATATTACTTAATGTTTTTATCCGTGTCTCTCGGATTTTTGAAAGTCAACTCATAGATGCTATAAAATTATCTTTATACAAATTTTCAAATGCTTCTAGAACATGTGTAAAAGACAGTTAAAAGTTCAATAAAATTTTATATTTCAAAAATTAATATAAAATGAATCCATTGAATTAAATTTAACATATGTAGGTAGTATGAATCTATTTCTACATAATAATAAATAAAATAAAATAAGTAATTACGTAAATAAAAAGTCACTTTTAAACAAATATGCATTGTTTTTTACTATTTATCGAAAATTGAATGTTTTCAAATTAATAACAAAATTCACCATAAGAAAATTTTGATATTATGAATAGAAAAATGAAGTCTATTTTACCAAATTCAAAACATATCTTTTAAATTTATTATATTAAAATTAAATCTCATTGTCAAAACCAATAAAGAAGTTTTTTTAAAAAGAAAAAACTATCAAAATATTGACATCTGTTTATCTAAAATATAAATGTGAAATTACTTATAATGACCAAAATTTTATTAAATTATAAAAATATAATCTAATTATACTTCCAAACCATTCAAATTTATAATTGAACACTGCAAGTTATTTTGATTAAAAATGTTGTTTTATGTTAAAATTTAGATTATTTTACTATTCACCCAAATATGGAAGTTATCAGAAAAACACCAAAAATTTTCAAAAATAATTCTTTTATGTCCCGATTCAAAATAAGATGTTTATTTTGTCGAATAGATCATATTAATGTGTCAAATATTTGATATAAAAAGGGTTCTCCATTAAAAGGTGATAAAATTGAATTTTTATAAAAATACTTCCTTTATCTGAAAAAAATGAATTTGTTCTTATATTATGTCTAAGAAACACATAATATAGATTCATAAATTATATTTATTATATAAAATTAAAAATTTAGTTAATACTATTAATATTTTCGTTTTGGGTAGCTAGTTTCGTAAATTGTGGTGCGCTCAAACTCTGTGTTTCGTGTAGCACAAGCTATTAAATTACATTAATGAGATAATGTAATATGAAATTTGGGGGTGTTACATTATCCTCTACTTCAATAAATTTCTAACCTCTCAATTTAAAATTTTTCATTGAAATTAAATTTTTAAAAATAGAAAAATACCATTGTGTAACACCCACATCGGAAATTGGGCAAATTATATTTAGTCTTAATAAGAGGGAAAGGGAAATGAAAAAGTGCCCACCAAATTTGGTTTTCGAATAGGAGAACATTGGTGAAAATTATATACAAATATTTTTAGGGGAAACTTCAATATTTATAGGGAGTGATTAAGGTCATAAATCACAAACACGTGTAAAATTGAGGGCCTAAAAGCCATTAATCTACAATGATTTAAAATATCATTTGTTCAACAAAACATAAGATATTATGGTGAATCATTTTTGGTTTTCATATCCCTTCTTTATAGTTTAATAATTAGTTTATTAATAGAATATTAGGAAAAAAATACATGAAATGTAGACTATCATCCTTCAACTAATTCCTACAACAAACTCATATTTCACTCCAACTGATAATAGAATTCAATGATATTCTTCTTATCCTAATCATATAGGGTTCCAAAAATAATGAATTTCTAATTAATTTTTTAGAATATTAGAAAAACCTAAATTACACTATCCATGACATCATGTAGGCTAGTGGTAGGTGATTAACCCTTGTCTCCCTTATGATGCAAGTACAAGTTTGAGGGCCTTGTCGTATGTGACGGTTTGTTGCTTGACCTCTGGGTTGTACTTCTTATAACAATCCAAAAACAATATTATGAAAATATATAACAATAATGATAGTATCCTTTATCAAACATAATCCATTCCAAAATGTATTCTTAAAAAAAATACTTTTATCCAATCTCATAGTCCAAAATTTATAAAGAAGGGAAACACAATAAAGTGTTCTTTCCACTTAATAACATGTGAATATATTCATCATGTATTCTTATAAAACATGGTATTACCCTGAATTGCAATAAAACTTTATTTATTATATTCATGCTCCTAAATTGTTTATATAATACTAGATATACTACTAATATGCAAAAATGTCGTAAAATCCTAAAATAATGGAATAAACAATCAATTTATTAGTATCAATGTAGTAAATAATAACAAATATAATTTATCCAAATAAATAATAACTTATTCCAGACTGACTACCTCATTATCATAACCATATTAATAGTTTATCTCTCATTAAACCATGTATTTTTCAAAAAAAAATAACTTTCTATTGTGTCACATTTCTTATAACTATATAATCTCAAATCCTCAATGAAATAGTATTGTAATACAATAATTATTTATTTCCATAATTCATACAACCAGAACATCATTAACACAATAGTAAAATGAAATAATTCATTAATAACAACATAATAACACTATTTATACTCTTCATATGTGGTAATATCATAACATGATTATTATCCAATAATATCATTTGGGGCATACTCTAATGATTTGGATAGTGATTCACGTAATGTTCCAACTCCTTGTATATGAAGCATTGTACATTTGAAACTTTTTTCTTACCCTTGAAATCATGTACGTGGTGTAATTTTTCTCCACACATATAACAAACTCACATTTCCTTCATTAATTTACCAATGTGATTCTTTCCACAGTAATCACGTGTGAAAAAACCCTTATTTCCCCACTTCGATTTATCCATATTTCTCTCTACCATTATTTTCTTCTCTTTCTTCCTTTCAAATCCATATTTCTCCAAGAATTATTTACCTATCAAATTTAAACATGATACTGTTTCATCACATGTTAAGAATACATGGGAGAATATTTCACATCTAAATGTTTTCTTAATACCATAAAATTTATGATCCTTCATAATCATTCGATCATATGTATTATTGAATTCATCATTCCTTCTATTGGGCACCATTTCTAAACAATGGAATACACTAGGTTAGTTTATAGCTCGTAATGCATAATTATAAACATGTAAAATACCTTAAATAAATTGAAATGATTATGAATGTAATCTATAATCATAAAAAAATGTTTTCATTAAGGATTTATTTACCCTTAAATCATTCATTATGTATTGTATTGAAAATGTTAATTATCCTAAGCATATCCACCGGGAGTGTCGTAACCAAGAGACCAACAATGCCTATTGTTGTGCACCAGTTCTCGTTCGAGTCTAGCTCAAAGAGGTGTTTTCAGTTTTTACCCCTAGGTACATCTATTCCAGAACCGGCTCTACCTGCTCGTATACAGACTGTAATGTATTTCTTGGAAAACATACATAATCATTATATTTCCAAAATTCATGGAATTCCTTCTATATTAATCCTCCAAGACTATATTAGGGTAATGTTATCTAATCAGACATTATCTAAATCTTCCAAGGATTATAATAAACCTCCTAGGATACCAACTGTAATGCCCTGACCCTATTTTCCTAGAGTCGGTGAATTATTTTATACATTGGCATGATTACAAAGAAATCATGTCCTGAAGGACCGATCAGTTTAGCAGTCTTGGAAAATAGATTACTTATATGAACATGACCTTACAGTTTCTAACATATAACACAATATAAATAATCCACTGTTAATTCCATTTTTCCAATAGCACAACCTTGTCTCTAAATCATAAAATTATTATTGGGATCTTGGGAAAATAAAACATATTAATGGGGTGAGCTCAGATGCTCAGTAAGGGTAAATAATTTAGAAGAATCTATAAACATTTAAGGAAATATTTGTAATAAAAATATCAGCGTTTTAAGCATAAACATGAACATAATATGGAAAAAATAAATATAATAATAACATATTAACATTCACATCGATATTCTAATAGTCTAATAATAACATGTAATAAATAATTTCTTAATTATAGAATACATAATGTCGGACACTATAACCACATAGTCAAGGCCTCGTGCCAAGACTACAAAAAAATTCCCATGGCCTTGTGACAAGACACTAGTTTTCAACATGAGACCTATCGATTAATTGAGGTGATATTGCGGGATCCACCCTTCACATAAAAAGACCTATGCATTCCACATATGAAAAGGTTGAAACATAACACAAACAATCATATTAAAACTACTATATAAAATGCCAATATGTTAACCATGAACCATGTATGTTATAAAAATATTATATCCTCATTCAAACATATCACAAAACCTTTCATAAAATTTGTATTCTTATATCTATAATAAATCAACTTCAAAAAAGTTTTAAATCCATCAAAGTATGTTGACATAGATTAAAATGTTCAGTAAAATTCTTTTAGAGAAATACCCATTTTTATAAAACCGTTTAATAGTTTTACAATTTATAAAGGAAGTCATTAAAAATATATTTTTGAATCAAATTTTCGCATACCACTGTGAAACAATTAAAAAGAAATATCATTTCAAATCATTAATGTCTATATAAATAAATGATTAATATCATTTTGGAAACATGGACTTTAATTAAAAGGGTTAAAAATGATAAATAATTAAACCATTTAAACTGATGATCTTGTTAAAAATACCCTCCCCTAAAACCTTAAATGATTCATTTTTAAATCATCTTTATGAAATACTGTTATATATGATAAGTATTTCCCAGAAAACTCGTACACATGAACAATCTTAGATAATAATGAAATTGAGTAAATAACCCTTACCTTCCACTTTCCTTATGTTGAGGGTACTTTATACCTCTTTTATAGTGATCATTGTATGTTATTAGATTATACCATAACCAAATTAATATTTATTATATAATACATGATTAATTTATGTTATTATACTACCGATTTAATAATAATTTCCACATTAAATTAACATTTCAGGTAATAATCTCATTCTTTATCATACACATTTTTCCTTGTTATTCTTGATCGTATCATTTTGATCATGATTTAAATACATCCTGAATATAAAACATGATTCATATATAATATATATCTAGAATATAAATATGTATAATAGATAGATATATGAAATGGAAAACACCGTTTCTAAGGCCCCAACCTTAAACCTTACTTAATCTTGAGTTATTACAAGATTTCACATTGAGGATCTTTTTAGGCTTAGAGTTTTAGAGAATTAATCACAAAACATGCATTAAATTCCACATTTAAAAAATGTGGTTACATAAAGATAGTATTCAATTTTCCCATCAACGGAATCATATTTAAAAAAAACATGGATTCTTTGTTGACACTTCCTTGACACTATCATCATATCATGTACCTTTACCTTGACCTGTGAAAAACATTTCAAATAACTTCGGATTAGCATAAAATGCTCAGTAAGGTAAATAAAAACATTGAAAGGAAACATGAGTACATATATACATAAGAATGTAATCATACTTTACCCATGAAACATAAGAAATTTAACTTACCTCTTCCAAATTGTGAATAAATCATAGAAATCATAAGACATAAAGGTAACTTGAGGCATTCATAACATTCTTACCTAGGGAGTAACACTCTTGGTTACGTTCGAAATACCCATCACAATATATTCCCTAAATCTCTTTGGAGAAACCTCAACGTTTAACTCCATCATGTTACCCAATTTATTGGAGAGCTATATCGGGCTCACCCGCCCTTAGTTTATCACAGAACCACCCGTCTTCATAATAATGCCCAAGAACCACAACAAAATTGTATCACATAAAACATGCACAAAGGAAACTTAACATTTCCACCTTTCAATCACAAGATATCAATACAACACATTGATATAAAAAATTATGAAAACCATTTTCAGTACCAAATTAAAAGAAAAGTAAGAGATTGTACTTATTTTTCTCTTAAAAAGAAGGTATGGCATGCAGAGGAAGCCGAAACTCAAATAATGGTCATAGTGGTGGAGAATTTGTCATCGCCGCATACGTACGACAAAAACATTCCCATTTGTTGTTTAGTAAAACGCTTCATAAAAAAAATTATTCCTTTTGGATAAATGTAAAAGTCAAAGGGGTTTATACACCGTATAAAACAAAGTTGTGTATAAAACGAAACATGCCTTAATGAAAAAATATTGAGATGAAATCCCTTACCTCGTGTTCGACGTGACTCGATTGCTATTTAATCTCCCGAATAATAAACTAGTGTTAATTTATACTTGATTAAGAACCTTTTTCAAGCTTACTATTCCTTTTAGATCAATTATTTCCATGTTATAATCGTTATGTAATCATTTATGTTAATAATGTTTGTTTTGTCGATATTTGGTTCTTACGTCGAAAGTGGACTTCTTACAATTACATGTTGTTCGTGTGGTCAAAGGTTCATTATATGAAGAATGATATTAATTATTTGGATATCATATATGTCATATATATCCAGAATATACATGTATTTATAATATTACATAATCATTTAGAGGTAAGAAATGAAATGCACCGTTCATGGAGACAGTATGCCGTATGTATGCATAAACGCTACTTTCATTTCTATGTCATATTAATGGAATTAAAACTAAATGATAGATATGTATATTTTAATTCTAGAATTATATTAATCATTTAGATTTAACATAAATCATATATATCCATTATATATATTTACTTATAATTGTACATTACATTTAGGGATAAGAAATGAAATGCACCGTTCCTGGAGACAGTAAGTCGTATGTAAGCATGAACGCTTATTTCATTTATATCTCATAGATTAATGGAATTAAATAATAATGATATAAAGGTATATTATAATTCCAGTATATCAAAATATATAATATCTTTAAATCAATCCTTTATACGTCCCACATATGGAATTAACGAATCAAATCACTTTGAGGGGGCGGTAGTCTGCACTTCCTAAAATGAAGATATCGCGTATACCCATAATGGAAGCCATAAAAGAATGTATTAAATGAAAAATACAGAAGAATAAAGAAAACATAATCGTATTATATATTATATAAAAATATAGTGAAATCATAATGGCCACCGTTGAAGGTGTTAGAATAATATTGAACAATCATTGCTTTGTGAGGCAGAAATTTTCCATCCACGGAAACAATATGTTCTTTAACCATTAGATATAGGTGTGTGTAATTGTAGCTCGAATACTTCTTATAACAACATCCTAGTATATTGAAGATACTAGAGTTGTTAGAAAATAAATTAATAAAAAGAGTTTATGGGGTTGGAGAAGCAAAATAATACAAAAGGACTCAAGTGAAGACATTACCATAAAATCGGGTAACTCCCTTTGGTTTGAGCTCAAAAGCTTCATTGGGAATACTTCATCCCAAAGTGAGGCTACTAAGAGTTAGAGAGGGATGTGTAGAGACAAAAGGGGCATAGATTGGCTGAACCAATGGCATGATAGGTGTGGGTAAAAAGGTAGAGTTGGGGGCCTTTTATAAGAGGAGAGGAGGGTCACTCTTGGAAAGTAAGGAAATGATACTTTATTTTAAAAAGTGTTTCGGATTTGAAAGGACTCAAATTGATATAATTAGTGGATAAGGTGATAAGGGTTCGAAATATACCCATCCAATCAGTTTTTTACAAGTGTAGGTCTTAGATTTTACATTATCTTTTCATTTTATTTAAATCTTTAAATAATGAGGTAATCGATTCATCATCATGATGTCATAATTAATTTAATTTATTTAAGGTCTAAAAATTATAAAAAAACTACTATGATGTATGTAAGATTTTTATCGTTCCAATGAATATTTATAGTCAAAAATATGACTTGTACAACCCCATGTAAATATTGTTTTAGTTAAAAAACTCATGTTTGTGTCATTTTTTACTTTTAATTTAAATAAAAGGAATTAATGTCATAATCATATCCAAGTGGCTCCATGGGGTCCCAAAAATCAACACATGGGTTTTATTGGTCGGCCATGACACATAAAATAAGGTTAGGACATTTGTCTAGGTCATTTGATATTATTAAATCATTATTTTTACCTTAAACTACACCAATTATCTCTAATCGCGATTAAAAACTTAAAAGTTACTATTCACCAAAAAATTATTTTAATCCCATTGAACCACATTTTAATTCTTAATGACAACCATGTATGTCAGATTTTTGAAATTCAAAACACAAATTTGGTAAAATTTCATTTAAACGAAAAAAATTCAGTTTTTTAAGTACCACTCACTAGTTTCACTATTCATCAAAAATTGAAGTTTTTCAGAAAAATACCAAAACATCACCCTAAGCTATTTTTGATATTCTGAACTCAAAAATGATGTCTATTATAAAAAAATCAAAACATATAAGTTGCATGAATTAATTTAATAATTAATTCCCTTTGTCAGAGCTAATAGCGTGTTATTATGAAACAAAAAGTATCAAAAGATTGACACTAGTTTAAGTCAAATTTCAAAGTGAAATTAATTCCAACGACCACTATTGTATTAAATGGTAAAAATATAATCTAATTTAACTATAAAACCAATTAAAAATATAATCTAATCATATAAATAAATTAGATTAAAAATAGGTTTTGAATTAAAATACAACATTTTTCACTATTCATTAAAAAAAGAACTTTATCGGAAAATACCAAAAATTTACACAAAGTAAATTTTGATGTCCCGATTATAAAGAAGAATTTTATTTGGTCTAATAGAATTTATAAGAGTGAACAAAACAATATTTAAAGAGGGTTCTCCATCAAAAGGTGATAGTTCGACCTTTTAGTGCAAATTTGAGTATATATGACTAAAATTGAATTCTTTTCTTATTTTAAGCCTTTATCGTTTATTGTATAAATATAAAAACATTTAAAAAAAATATATAATAATATTTTAGTTATTTTTATTCATTCACTCTAATACAACGACTACGTGTTAACTAACATTTAAAATAGTATTATTTTATTACTAGTGTGATACGTAAGATTTCAAAGAAACACTTTGTTGCGTATCGGGTACGCTATCGAACATAGAAACCCCTTTAAAGAAAAATTAATATTTAATTCACAAATATAAAGAAATATGAAAATTTATTATTCTTTATTTAACTAGGATGTTACATCCTTCCCCCTTTTGGGAATTTCATCCTTGTAATTTTATTCACATATCAAAATTAGTGGGGGTATTTATCCCACATAGCATTTTCAGATTCACACGTTGACTCTTCAACCATATGGTTTTTCCACAAAACCTTTACCTGATGAATTTCCTTATTTCGCAAAACTTGCTCTCTTGGGTCAAGAATCTGGACTGGTTGTTCTTCAAAAGAGATATTCTCTTCCAACTGAACTACCTCTGGGCTCAATACCTGAGATGAAACTGGCATATACTTTCTAAACATCGAAGCATGAAAAACATTGTGTACCTGAGATAAACTCAGAGGTAAAGCCACTCGGTAAGAAACTGATCCAACTTTCTCTAGAATTTCATATGGTCCAATGAACCTTGGCCACAACTTTCCTTTCTTACCAAACCGCATCACACTTTCCCATGGTGAAACTTTGAGAAAAACATGATCACTTACCTCGAAAGATAGATCCTTGCTCTGGTTATCTGCAAAAATTTTCTGTCTGCTCTGAGCTGTTTTTATGTGTTTCTGAATCAACTGAACTTTTTCTGCCATCTCTTCTACCAATTCTGGTCTCATCAGCTTCCTTTCGCCCACTTCATCCCAAAAAGCTGGAGTTCGACACCGCTTCCCATATAATTCCTCAAACAGAGCCATCTGTATACTGGAATGAAAAATGTTATTATATGAAAACTCAACCAGTGAAAGATGTTGGTCCTAACATCCCTGATAGTCCATAGAACAATCACGTAGCATATCCTCTAAAGTCTGAATTATTCGTTCCGACTGCCCATCTGATTGAGGATGAAAATATGTACTAAAGTTTAATTCAGTACCCAACGACTTCTGAAGGCCTTTCCAAAAGTTAGAAGTGAACCTGGGATCACGGTCAGATACAATGGAGAGAGGAACTCAATGTAACATGACTATCTCTTTTAGATACAAACGAGAAAGTTGATCCTGGGAAAAAGTATCTCGTATAGCAAGTAAATTAGCATATTTAGTTGAGCGATCAACAATAACCCAGATTGCATTATTACCTCAGGTGTCTTTGGTAATCCCGTAACAATGTCCATGGATATATTCTCCAATTTCAATTCTGGCACTAGTAAAGGCTGAAGCATCCCTTTCGGTAACTGTCACTCTGCTTTAACCTGCTGACAAGTCAAACACTTCACAGTTAAATCAGCAATATCTCTTTTCATTCCATCCCACCAGTAATACTCCCGAAGGACTCTATACATCTTAGTACTTCCAGGATGAACTGAAAACGGAGAACTATGAGCTTCACATAACAACTGTCTCTTCAACTGTGAATCACAAGGCACACACAATCTCTTCCCAAATCTCAAAACAAAACCACTATCAATGTTTAATTCAAGTAACTTACCTCTCTGAACTAGCTCTACATTTTTCTGAAACTCATTTTTTTGCTTCTGTGCTTGCTTGATTCTTTCTCATAGATAAGATTTCACTGATACCTGAAACAAAATAGAAGGACATCTTGTACCAACAACCTCTATTCCAAAGTTCATCAAATCCTTAACCAAAGGATCATGTTCCAAATGCAAAATTGTTAATGAAGCATTACTTTTTCGACTCAAACCATCAGCCACTTTATATTCTTTTCCTGGATGGTAATTAATTGTACAATCATAATCCTTGATTAATTCTATCCATCTCCTCTATCTCATGTTCAATTCTTTCTGAGTGAATATATACTTTAAACTTTTGTGATCGGTATATATTTCACACTTTACTTCATACAAATGATGCCTCCAAATTATTAAAGCAAAAAAAACAGTAGCTAATTCCAAATCATGTGTAGGGTAATTTACCTCATGAGTTTTCAACTGTCGTGAAGCATAAGAAATTACCTGATCATTCTACATTAGGACACAACCAAGTACTTTCAATGAAGCATCACTCTAGATAACAAACTCACCATTCCTGGATGGTAGTGCCAAAAATGGAGCATTCACCAATCTTCTTTTAAAATCCTGAAAAAAATCATCACATTATTTTGTCCAGATAAACTTAACACCCTTTAAAGTTAGCTTATTCATTGGACTAGAAAACCGTGAAAAATTTTCAACAAACCTTCTGTAGTTACCTTCCAAACCAAGGAATCTACGGATCATGGTTACATTTGTGGGTCTTGGCCATTCTTCAACAACTTTTGTTTTAGTAGGATCAACAGTTATCCCATCTTTAGAAACAATGTGACCATGGAATGAAATTTGTTGCAACCAAAACTCACACATGCTAAACTTTTCATACAGTGTCTTTTCTTTTAAGGATTGCAAGATAACCCTTAAATATCTTTCATTCCCCTCTTTAATTTTAGAAAACAACAAAATAACATCAATGAAAAAAATCACAAACATATCCATGAACTCATGGAAAATTCTATTCATTAAGTCCATGAATACATCAGATGCATTGTTTAGCCCAAAAGGCATTACTACAAATTCATAATGTTCATATCTTGTACGGAATGCGGTCTTCAGAATATCTGCTTCCTTAAACTTCAACTGATGGTACCCCGATCTCAGGTCAATCTTTGAAAAATACTAAGCTCCTTGGAGCTGATCAAACAAATCATCGATATGAGGCAAAGGATATTTGTTCTTAACTGTGATGTTATTCAAGGATCTATAATCAATGAAAAGTCTCATAGAACCATCTGTCTTTTTAACAAATAAAATAGGAATACCCCATCGTGATGTGCTAGGTCGAATGAAACCTTTCTCTCATAAATCATGCAATTGACCCTTCAACTCTAAAAGTTCAATTTGGTCCATTCGATAAGGGGGTTTTGAAATTGGCTTAGCATCAGGAACTAAGTCAACCATAAATTAAACTTCTCGATCTGGTATTATTCTAGGCAACTCATCAGGAAAAACATCAGGATACTCATTTACCACTGGCACATCATTAATCTGAACAGTTCCCTTGTTTTCAACAATGTGTGCAAGGTAACATTCATTTCCATCTTTTACAAGTTTTTCGGCCTCTTGATATGTTATCAACAGTAAGGGTTCATTCTTGTACACAAACTTAAAGTCTTTCTGAAAAGTGACTTCTTTATCTCTACATTCAATCTTAGCATGGTAAATAGAGAGCCAATCCATACCCAAGATAACATCAAATTCTACTAGAGGTAAAACAATAAGGTTCGCAAGTAGGTTATTTCCATGGATAAGGATAGGAAGATTCTTATAAATTCTTTTTGCCTCAAAATTTCCCCCAGGTGTTTTTACCACAAGTTCAGGAGTCATTTCTTGAGATGGTATTCCCATTTTACTAGAATAGTTTTCAGAGATGAAGGAATGTGTAGACCCCGAATCAAACAAAACACTGGCATAATATGAGAAAACAAAAAAAAAGTACCTGATACAACTTCATTTGATGGATCAAAATCTGCTGAAGTAGTTGCGAAGGATTTCACCACCCCTTTCTACATGTAGTCTAACTACTTCCCATCACTCAAGCTCTTTGTCGGACACTCGTTTGCATAGTGACCCATATCATTACACTAAAAACATTTCACTAACTTTAAATCAAATTTGGTCTTACCATTACCCTGATCTTTTTCAGTGCAATCACGAGCCTTATGTCCCATCTTACCACATCTGTAGCACTCTCCATAATTCATAAGACATTCCAGAGAATGCCTTTTACCACATTAATCACAAGCTGGAAAGTTAGTTTTCTTACCGTCATACCTTTTTGAAGAATTCTTTCCTTACTCCTGCCACCTCGGTCTCTTCTTCTGCTGGTTGTTATAGAACACTTGATCATCGGAAAACTCCATTTCGACCATCTCAGCACATCAAAGAAGATTTTCATAACTTTTAAACTCATGAGAAGATAAAGCCCTTCGATATTTTGGCTTCAAACCTGAGAAAAAAACGATTGATTTTACTATCAAGGTCTCAGATAAAATTTGGAGCATACCTTGACAATCGAGTGAACCTTTATTCATAGGCAGCCACTGAGTCTTCCTCTTGCCTCAATTCCAAGAATTGTTTTTCTATCCTAAGTCGAACAGAATTTGGAAAATACATCTCAAGAAACATACCTTTGAATTCATCCCTGTCGAGAGCATCAATCTCATCAGCGTCCTTGATATTTTTAACCATAAACCACCAATGATCTCCTTCACCCTCCAAACGGTAAATAGAAATACTAACCTTTTGATTTTATGAACACCCCATGACATAAAAAATCTTCTCCAGTGCTTTAATCCACCCATCAGCTAGAAGAGGGTCAGATGATCCTCTGAATTATGGGGGATGTTTCCTCATGAAATGTTCCACCACTGACATGTTTCTCTGTGGTTGATCTGGCTAATCTCGTGCATGGATACCACCACCATTTATCGCTTCAGTCAACTCTGCCATTACTGCAACAAATAGTTCAGTTCCAATTCTGACCATCTTAGGATGCTGATTTGGAAGGTTATTTCCTTCTATATGCCTTCCTAGCACTGTTTCCCTGTTTCCTCTGTAGAAAACCATTCTGAACAAACATGTCTTAGATGAAGCAACATGGTAATCTTCAAATGCTATATCATTTCAACTTGACCATATAAAAACTATTTTTGGATAATCATTTAATAAAATTATAACTCCTAAAGTTATCTAAACCGACCTCTGATACCATTTATAAGGCCCCAGCCTTAAACCATACTTAATCATGAGTTATTACAAGATTACACATTAAGGATCATTTCAGGCTTAGTGTTTTAGATAATTAGATCATAAAACTTGCATTACATTCCACATTTAAACAAAGTGGTTACATAAAGATAGTACACAATTTTCCAATCAACTGAAACATATTTAAAATAAAACATGAATTATTTCTTCACACTTCCTTGACACCATCATAATATCATGTACCTTTCCCTTGACCTGTGAAAAACATTTCAAAAAACTTGGGATGAGCATAAAAAGCTCAGTAAGGGATATAAAAACATGGAAAGGAATCATGAGTACATATATACATAAGAATGAAATCATTCTTTAACAATAAAACATAAGAAATTTAACATACCTCATCCAAATTATGAATAAATCATATAAATCATAAGACATAATGGTAACTTGAGGCATTCATAACATTCTTACGTAGGGAGTAACCCTCTTGGTTACGTTCAGAATACCCATCACAGTATATTACCTAAATCTCTTTGGAGAAACCTCAATGTTTAACTCCTTCCCATTACCCAATGCATTGGAGAGCTATATCAGGATCACCCACCATTAGTTTATCACGGAACCACCCGTCTTCATAATAATGCCCAAGAACCACAACATAATCGTATCACATAAAACATGCATAAAGGAAACATAACATTTCTACCATTCAATCACAAGATATCAATAATACACATTGATATAAAAACATTATGAAACCCATTTTCAATACCAAAATAAAAGAAAAGTAAAACATGGTATTTATTTTTCTTTTAAAAAGAAGGTATGGTTTGTAGAGGAAGCTGAAACTCAAATAATGGTCACAATAAAAGAAAAGTCGTTATCGCCACATACGTATGACAAAAACATTCCATTTTGTCATTTAGTAAAATGCTTCATATAAAAAATATTCCTTTTGGATAAACGTAAAATACAACGGGGTTAATACACAATATAAAAGATGGTTGTGAATAAAACGAAACATGCCTTAATGAAAAGAGATTGAGATGAAGTCCCTTACATCGTGTCCGACGTGACTCGATTGCTCTTTAATCTCCTAAATAATAAACTAGTGCTAATTTATACTTGCTTAATTGCCTTTTTAAAGCTTACTATTCCTTTTATATCAATTATTTCCATGTTATATGCATTATTTAAGCATTTAAGTTAATAATGTTTGTTTTGTCGATATTTGGTTCTTAATTCGAAAGTGGACTTCTTACAATTACATGTTGTTCGTGTGGTCAATGTTTCATTATATCCAGAATGATATTCATGATTTGGAAATCATATATATAATATATATCTAGAATATACATGTATTTATAATATTACATAATTATTTAGAGGTAAGAAATGAAATGCACCGTTCATGGAGACGGTAAGACGTACGTACACATGAACGCTACATTCATTTATATGTCATATTAATGGAATTAAAACTAAATGAGAGATATGTATATTTTAATTCCAGAATTATATTAATCCTTTAGATGTAACATATATCATATATATCCAATATATATATGTACTTATAATAGTATATTACATTTGGGGATATGAAATGAAATGCACCGTTCATGGAGACGGTAAGCCGTACGTACGCATGAACGCTACTTTCATTTCTATCTCTTACTTTAATGGAAAGAAATAATAATTATATAAAGGTATATTATAATTATAGTATAACATCTTATATTATATCTTTAAATCCATCCTTTATACGTACCACATATGGCATTAACGAAACAAATCACTTTGAGGGGGCAGTAGTCCACACTTTCTAAAATGAAGATATCATGTATACCCATAATGGAAGCCATAAAGGAATTTCATAAATGAAAAATAAAGAATCAAAGGAAAACATAAACATATTATATATCATATATAAATATAGTGAAATCTTAATGGCCATCTTTGAAGGTGTTAGAAGAATATTGAAC
Organism: Viscum album; assembly: GCA_963277665.1. Classification (NCBI taxonomy): domain Eukaryota; kingdom Viridiplantae; phylum Streptophyta; class Magnoliopsida; order Santalales; family Viscaceae; genus Viscum; species Viscum album. The sequence continues at coordinate 768,109,885 of OY728162.1, forward strand.
AATCATCGTTTTGTGAGGCAGAAATTTTCCATCCACGGAAACAGTATGTTCTTTAACCATTAGATGTAGGTGTGTGTTAATATATCTCTAATACTTCTTATAACAACATACTAGTATATTGAATATACTGGAGTTGTTACAAAAGAAATTAATAAAAATAGTTTAGGGGGTTGGAGAAGCAAAATAAAACAAAAGGACTCAAGTGAAGACATTACCTTAAAATCAGGTAAATCCCTTTGGTTTGAGCTCAAAGGATTCATTGGAAAGACTTATGCCCAAAGTGTGTCTTCTAAGAGTTAGAGATGGATGTTTAGAGAAACAATGGGTAGAGATTGGCCGAGCCAAAGGCTTGAGAGGTGTGGGTAAGGAGGTAGAGGTCGGGGCCTTTTATAAGAGGAGAGGAGGGGCACTCTTGGAAAGTAAAGAAATGTTACTTTATTTTAAAAAGTGTTTTGGATTTAAAAGGTCGCACATTGATATAATTATAGTATAAGGTGATAAGGGTTCTAAATATACCCATCAAATAGGTTTTTGACAAGTGTAGGTTGTAGATTTTACACTATATTTTCATTTGATTTAAATCGTTAAAAATTGAGGTAATTGATTCATCATCATGATGACATAAATAATTTAATATATTTAAGGTATAAAAATTATAAAAAAACATCTATGATGTAGAAAATCTTTTTATATTTCCTTTTAATATTTATAGTCAAAAATATTACTTGTATAACCCCATGTAAAATATTTTTTAGTAAAAAACTCATGTTTGTGTCATTTTTTACTTTTACTTTAAATAAAAGGCATTAATTTCATTATCATACCCAAGTGGCTCCTTGGGGTCCCAAAAAATGACCCATTGGTTTTCTGGGTCGCCCATGACACATCCAATAAGGGTAGGACATGTGTCTAGGTCATTTGTTATTATTAAAATATTACTTTTACCTTAAACTACACTAATTACCTCTAATTGCGATTAAAAACATAAAAGTTACTATTCACCAAAAAATTATTTTAATCCCATTGAACCACATTTTACTTCTTAATGAGAACCATTTATGATGGATTTTTTAAATTCAGAACACAGAGATGGTAAAATTTCATTTAAATGATAAAAATCAGTTTTTTAAGAACAACGTAGTAGTGTCACTATTCATCAAAAATTGATGTTTTTCAGAAAAATACCAAAACATCACCCTAAGCTATATTTGATATTCCAAACTAAAAAATGAGGTCAATTTTTTAAAATTAAATACATATAAGTTGAATTAATTAATTTAATAATTAATTCTCGGTGTCATAGCAAATAGTGTCTTTTTATGAAACAAAAACTATCAAAAGATTGACAATAGTTTATGTCCGATTTAAAAGTAAATTTAATTCCAACGACCAATATTGTATTAAATGGTAAAAATATAATATAATTTAACTTTAAAACAAATTCAAAATATAATCTAATCATATAAATAAATTAGATTAATAATAGTTTTTGAATTAAAATACAACATTTTTCCCTATTCATTAAAAAAAGAACTTTATCGGAAAAATACCACAAATTTACAGAAAATAAATTTTGATGTCCCGATTCTAAAGAAAAAATTTATTTTGTCTAATATAATGTATAAGAGTGTCCAAAACTATATTTAAATAGGGTTCTCCATCAAAAGGAGATAGTTCGACCTTTTAGTGCAAATTAGAGTATATATGCCTAAAATTGAATTCTTTTATTATTTTAAGCCTTTAACATTTATTTGATAAATATAAAAACTTTTAAAAAACATATATAATCATATTTTAGTTATTTATATTCATTCCCATCAATACAACAACAACGTGTTAACTAACATTTAAAATAATATTATTTTATTAGTTGTGTGAAACGTAAGATTTCAAAGAAACTCTTTGTTGTGTATAGGGTATGCTATATAACATGGAAAACCATTTAAAGTAAAATTAATATTTAATTCACAAATATTAATTAATATGAAAGTGTATAATTCTTTATTTACCTGGGATGTTACATCGTTTATGGAGACGGTAGGTCGTACGTACGCATAGACAATGTTTCTGTTTTCATATCGTTTTGAATGAATGTAAGTGAATGAGATGAATGTAAATATACATGTATAAATATATATATTCATTAGAATTATTAGGTAATATATTAAATACTTAATAATAATATATATTTTTATAATCATCTTTGAATGGTGAATGTGGAAATGAATCCCATTACATCATAGAGACGGTAATCCGTACATACACACAAGCAAAAATATCAATATATTTATGATAAAATATTATGAAATTTGATCATATATCATATATAAATAATCATTATGATTTTTTATTTGTTATTTTCATCATTTATTCTCATTATTATACCCATAAAAATAATGTAGTGTTTGAATAACAAACTACAACATGACGTGGATACGGTAAGTTGTACGTTTGTACATATCATAACATTTTCATTTATAGGATGGATAGAATAATTAATATAGCAATACCATATTTATAATAACATCATATTATGTAGAAGGTACTTGAGTTATTATTTTGGTATGGATACAACAATGGAAGGGGATGTGGATGATGGAAATTACTCGAAAAATGGTGGTGAAATTATTACATCTTCGTCGGGTGTTTCCTTTTGAGTTGATCAAAAGGGTTTCATAGGATTGATTTATGTCCAAATTAAGGACTCTAGGATGAATTGTGGAATGTTGTAAGGATATTTGTGCATGGCTTGGTCGAGATAAATGGCATCAGAGGTGTGAAAATAAGAAAAGGGGGAATTCCCTTTTATAAGAGTGGGGAGGGGCACCTTAAGAAAATATTGAAATATTATTTTATAATAATATTATTTTTGGTTATTAATGGATAAAAATTAATTTATTCTGTAGATAAGGAGGGGATGGGTTGACATCCATTCAACCAATAGGTTTTAGACATGTTTATGTCACTATTGTAACCTTATCATTAAGATTTAACTCTCAGTTAAACAATTTAACTTTTACTGTTTCATCAAGTATTCATACATTTTATTGTTAATAAACATACTCTTAACGTACTCTTTTCCCGCTCAAATATGTTTACTGGCCGTGTCTGGGCCACACACACGGTGTGTAGGTATGATGTGGAGGCTGATTTTGGAAGAGTATGGAAAGACCTAGTACATATCGTATACTCTAAAAGTACATGTCGTGTACTTTCTTTTTTTCATTAAACGATCCTGGGTCACACCTGATCTCGATAAACGTTTTCTTCTAGGTCATATTCATCCGAGAGTGCAAGGAATCCGTGGAGCTTCGACGAGCCACCGTTCCTCTGTCGGTTCTCCAATTTGAGCACCGTCGATTGCATTGGAATCGCCACAGTGAGTTCTTCCTTCCACTTGAGCATTATTTTCCAATTCCTCCTCCTTGGTTTAATGTTTTGTGCATTTTCGTCGATCCACATCGTTCTGAGGAGAATCAAGTGTCGTGGTACAAGTATATCGATCTCTTAGGATCGAGGTAGGTGTTTTGTGCCTTACCGTCCAATGACTTTTAGTTTTATGTGTAACTTCCTCCAATACCCATGAACGGGGTATTTCATGTTTACCTTTTCCCTTTTTTGTTTTCCTTCCTTTCTTGTATGTTTTTGTAGATGTAAATTAATCATTTTAGAGGATAATTTGCATATCTTGGATGTTTTTCCCATGCCTGTTCTATTACTGACCTTTGTTTCATCATTGCCTTTGGCTATTACACCTATTTCCACATCTTCTGTCTATAAGATGGACTGTTTCTACACAACATGCTCCTTTCCTTGTAGGCTGTTATCCAAGTAGCTCTATAGGTGTACGTTGGCCTTATAGCATTATCATGAACTGACTGGCATGTGGCTGTGAGAACCTGGTGCTATAGACTATAAGGGATAGACCGAGTGAACTTCCCAGAGAGTCTTTGACATTATAAACTACAGGAGGGTAGACCGAGTGAGCTTCCTCAGTGGGTCATAGACATTATAAGCCACATGGGATAGACTCAGCGAGCTTCCCAAGGTTCCTTCAAAATTTTTAGACTACAAGAGGGTAGACTGAGTGAGCATCCTCAGAGAGTCTTACATTGTTTGAATCTTTTTATGAACCTTCACAGGCTAGAGGAGAAATTGACCGAGTGAGCTTATTTAGAGAGTTTGTGGTATACCTGAGGCTATAGGAAGGATTGACCGAGATAGATTCCTCAGAGAGTCTCTAGACCTTGGGGCTAAGAGGGTTAGACCACGTGATATTCCTCAGGGAGTCCCTAACTACTCTACACTATAAGGGGAAATAACCGAGTGTTATTCTCTAGAGAGTCTCATAATTTCTTATGACCAATCAATAGGGGTTAGGCTGAGTGCACTTCCCAGAGGGTTATTTTACTTCTTGGATAAGACCATTGGGGATAGCTGTGAGTACTTCCCAGAGGGGTTCCTGCTTGTTAGCAGTTTGCTTCACTACTGTTGTTGGTTGTGGATTGATTACTGTTATGTATCATCCTGCTTTACTTCTTAATGTTTACTGCCTACTACTTTTCTATTGTTGTTTAATGCTTATATTACTTTTACCTGCCAAATATTCACAAAATGTTAGGCAGAAATCTTCAGGTGAATGCCTACTGGGATTTAGTCTCGCACCCTATTTGGGTCAAGCTTTCGTTCCCAAACAGACTATGATGTTGCAGGTATAGACATGGTCTAGTTCCCTTCAACTACTGGTATTTGATTTCACGGAGTAGGAGATCAAGGGACTAATATTTAGCTTGTGATGCAGAGGAGATGATTTTCTTTTCTTTTGTACTTGTTTTGGTACTATGGTGTTTTCCAGCATTGTGACTTGTTTGACTGTTTTCTTATATATGTATCATGAATCATTTCATATATATACATATGTGCTCCAGTGTTTTGCTGATTTAGTCTTCCGCTGTTCCTATTTTTGTTTATTTACTGCTTCATCTATTTCATGTTTATTCTTTTTTTGCTGTGTACTCTGCCATTGAGGGCATTGTTTCCCCACTATCACATCCATGGCCCTCGCATCTTGTCAGAAGCCTCTTGTGTTTGGGTAAATGCACTTGAGGCCATATGGAGAAACGGATCGGAGCCCCGATTAGTGGAATCTGGTTTGGGATGTTACAAAGTGGTATCAGAGGAGGTCCTTTTCCCTTGCATTTTTGCTTGGAGACATTCTCCAGGGATATGACGGATTCGGTACATGGTAATGAGACGTTCCCAGGAGTAGCTAACCCGTGTACCGGGAAAATCTATACTACCTTGTTATTGTAGATTTATGGTTTTTACAATTTATATGATTTCACCTAGAGTGACTCACATGCTTTTTGCTATTATTGTTTTGAAATTACGGTTCTATTTCTATCGCAACCCGATGAGATGAGGGTATGCCATCTCATGCTTCATATAGGAACTTGTTATAAATCACTTGTCATGCATTCATTCCTTTCTATCTAGGGTGAATTAGCGATTTCATGTTGTTGTGATAGACTCTGTGTAGATTATGTTTGTTGTTGTGAAAGATGCTTGATAGAATCCCTGCTGTTGTGACAAGGAAATTGATTGTGTTGTAATTTTCTGAAATGAACACCAAATTTTGATTCTTGAGGTGTAATGGGCCCTCTTGAATCAGAATATGGTGGATCATGATCCTGTTTTTCCTTATATATGACTATATTGGATTCCAAGATTTAATTCTTGGGGGGGATGGGCCCTCACTGGTCGTAAATTGGCTCCACCTTGCTTTGTTTCTTGTGTTTTCTGGGATTCTGTGTAGTTTCTAAACTACTTCTCGGTAAAACCCAAAATACACGACATGTACCTTCTGGATACACGCTGTGTACTTTTTAGGCCATGTCACTGAACGTGTGAGCCGAAACATGATGTTGTGAAAATAACTTTAGGAACATGGCGTTCACGGTAGGTGCATGCCGTGTATTTTAGAGTCGTGTACCCGGTCGTGTCACTAAAAACACGGGCATGGGAAGCTTGAGTAGAACAAGTCATGTTGGTAAATAACACACCATATAGTTTTGTCCCAGGTACCAGGCCATGACTCGAACAACACAGTTCATTTTTATCTTCTCTTATACACGCCGTGTTTGTTCGAAACACACCGTGTAAGGGCAGCCGTGTAAACGACCGTGTAACTAACAACACAGCCCTCTGAGACTGTTTCTGGTACACGTCGTGTCCCTAGGAAACATGCCGGGTAGCCTGGGTTTAGTTGGAATGTGTGGGATATTTGTTTAAGGAAACTCTGGCTGGGGTTCAGAGTTCATGTAAACACCATGTGTCGGGAAAACACGTCGTGTAGTTTGTGGTGTTACACAACCTATCGGGCATGGGTACACACCCGTGTTAATTTCTAAATATGACATGCCGTGTAGTTTTTATACACTCTATGTAGTCGTGTTTTGTAAAAATGGATAGTTTCTTTCCCTGTTCTCATTTTGTACTCCTGTGTCTTCAGTCTCTGTAAATCCTTATCCAAGGTGTGCTTTTGGTCTTTCAGAGATATGCCTCTGAGACGTCATACGGTCGTACATCAGTTGCCGGATGGTGACCAGACACCAGAAATGGCCGATCAGGGACCTCCTGTTGATCCTCTTATTGTGCCAGCCTTGGAAACATCAGTTATACCTGTTGCAGGCACCGATACGCAGTTCAGGGAGGACTTCCTGAGGATGTTGTAGATTGCTCAGGGAGTGCCTCTTCCAGCCCCGTCGATGGCTGAGTTGATGGGGGGTTTTTTAGTAGCATCATCCTCCTACTTTTTCAGGGGATGGAGGTCCCCATGATGCAGAGTCGTGGTTCGAGGCCACCCTGACTATCTTTGAGCATCTGGAGATACCACTAGAGAAGAGGGTAAATCTGGCCACCTATATGCTCGGAGACACCGCCAAGAGGTGGTGGGAGGTGATATCACAGTCACTGTGTTAGTAGGGTATTTCTTGGTACGAGTTTTGATGCATCTTCTATGAATAGTTCTATCCAAATACCCATAGGGCCGATCGATCCTGGGAGTGTATGAGTCTGCAACAGGGTAAACATTCTTTTATAGAGTACTTGTCCCGTTTTACTGAGCTGCAGCGTTTCACACCGATCCCAGCAGGTGATGAGTTGTTCCTTGGAAGGATGTTTGAGGACTGTCTCAGGAAGGAGATCCATTCCCATGTGAATATCTTACAGTTGTATTCTATATCCTCCATCGTCAACCAGGCGTTGATTACTGAGCACAATCCGAGGGATTCTTGAGCAGTGAGCCAGGGCGGTTCGACATCCAGAGCAGGTGCTCCTCCTACGGATAGTAGAAAGTGTCGTAGGGAGTATTCTTAAGGATATCGGGGTTCGCGGGATGATTCATCTAGTAGCCAGGTTTTATGATGCCAGTGTGGTAGGAGTGGGAATACTTGGCCTCAGTGCCAGAGGGATCCGATGGGGTTCCGGTCATGCGGAAAGATGGGCCATCTTTAGCGCTTTTGTCAAATCTTCTCACATTCAGCTGGTGGTTGGGGTTCCTCTATGAACCCGAGTTCTGGAGATGCTTCACCAGATTCCCTCCTGTCTAAGAACTTCAGTTCATCCTGTCGGCCATTCCGAGGTGGAGGTTGCGGCCGTCGTGTTCTGTCACCAGGTCATCAGCGATAGCCGAGTGGATCAGCTCAGAGCGGCCAGCCAGGGGTGCAGGGCCGTGGTGAAGGACAATCATTCACCGTGGAGTAGACCTTTCGGGAAGAGGATCCCCGCCCTTCTACAGTTCGAGGTACAAACTTATTAGCCTCATTTTTATCTTCAACACTTTTCAATACTGGTTTTTTGCAGAGATTTATCATTATTTCTGTTGGGGGGAGACTTGGGCTCTGTATCTTTTTGTCTGTTGACTTGTTGACTCTTGACACGCCATTGGGAACGAGGAAATATAGCGTACGTTAGTGCAGATAGTTCCCTCATGAGGTTGCGAGGTGTCATTTCTTATGTGACCTCTATGTCCTATAGATGTAGGGCTATGACGTCATTCTCAGTATAGACTGGTTTGTTTCCTTCCAGGAAGTCGTTGATTTCTATCATCGTCGGGTGAGCTTCGTATCACCAGAGGTCATATCATTCCTTCATAGAGGCGAGTGGGATGTCCAGGCGGGTAGAGCTGGACCAGAGCATCATGGGATATGGGAAGTTACATCCCATATTAACAGAATTTATCTGGATGACCAGGGGACTTCGCATTTAGACATTCCCCAAGCGGTGGATCATTTCAGTGATGACTTTCTAGAGGACTTTTCAGGTTTTCCTCTGGGGTGTTAGGTAAACTTCTCAATTGAGCTCGTGCCAGGAGTGGCACTAGAATCCATTCCTCTATATAAAATGGCTACCCTATGTTGTAGGAGCTCAAGAAGCAGCTGGAGAGTTGGAGGCAAAGGGGTTTATCTGACCCATTACGTCTCCTTGGGGTCACCTATCCTGCTTGAGATGAAGGAAGATGGTACCCTTCGTCTTTGTGTGGATTATCGGAAGCTGAACTAGTTGACGGTCAAGAACCGATATCCCTTACCGAGGATTGATAACCTCTTCGATCAGTTTTGAGGAGCTCAGGTGTTCTCAATGATCGACTTAAGGTCCTGTTATCATCAGTTTCACGTTAGACCATTTGATATATCTCTTATAGCCATCAGAAGTAGGTATGGTCTATACGAGTATACAGTCATGTCGTTCGGTCTCCTGAACGTGCCTACGATTTTCATGGAAATGATGAACCAAGTGTTCCATCTGTACTTGGACTCCTTCATTGTGGTCCTCATGGACGATATCTTGGTGTACTCTTGTACTCGACATTACCCAACTACCCATCTTGAGATCGTTATGAGTACACTGAGAGAGCATCAGCTTTATGCTAAACTGTCGAAGTGCCACTTTTTGATGGTTCAGATTCCCATCATGGGTCATGTTATCTCATAGACAGGAGTTTCATTGGACCCATATAAAGTTAGAGCAGTAGTTTCCTGGGAGCATCCGAACAACGTCTTTGAGGTGCCGAGTTTTCTAGGGATGGCTGGATACTACATGTGTTTCATACATGAATTTTCGCAACAAGCAACACCATTGACAGGTCTGACCAAGAAAGGGGCGATGTTTTAATGGTCATATTCTTGTGGGTCAACCTTTCAATATCTGAAGAGGATGTTGGTGTCAGCATCGATACTAGTATTTTTGGATCTAGGAAAGGGCTATACTATTTATTGTGATGCTTTAGGTATCTGGCTAGGAGTCGTGCTTATGCAAGGAAATGGGGTCGTTGCTTACAGGTCTAAGTAGTTGAGGTCACATGAGAGGAAATACCTGACACACGATCTGTAGTTGGCAGTAGTTGTTCATGCCTTACGCTATTGGAGACACTACCATCTAGGAGAGTACATTATGGTTTTCACCGACTATAAGAGTCTCAAGTATATCTTCACTCAATGTGATATGAATCTGAGGCAGTTTAGGTGTGTTGAGTATCTTAAGTCCTTTCACATCGAGATCGCCTATATGCCAGGAAAGGCCAATGCGGTGGCTAATTCTTTGAGTAGGAGAATATAGATCTGGGCAGTTCAGGAGGCCAGCAGTGAGTGGCTACTTATGGCTCTGTTCTCTGAGATGCATCTGAAGGTGCATGACATGTAGGGACATACTTTCCTTTCTTCATTGGCTGTTACCTCTACACTTCTTGATCTGGTGCGGATGAGGCAGCAATAATATTCAGAGGCCTTAGTCCTGCAGGAATGTGTGTCAGGAGGGGACCATCTTCCTGGATGGACAGTGGGAGAGGATGAGATATTGGATTTCCAGGGACGCGTATTAGTGCCAGCAGACATACGTGAGGATCTAATGATGTATTTTTATTCCTCAGTTTGGGTAGATTATCCTGGCATCACCAATATGTATCGTGACCTACACCACCAGTACTGGTGGCTAGGTATGAAGCGAGATGTTTCTGGTTTTGTCATGAGATGTTCTAATTTTCAGCAGGTGAAAGCAGAGCATCAACGACCAGCCGGGCTTTTGCAGCTGTTACCCATTCTCAAGTGTATGTGGAACAATGTCATGATGGACTTCGTGACTAGGTTATCGAGGTCACCTCAGGGGAGTGATGTTGTTTGGGTTTTGGTCGATAGGCTTATGAAGGTTTCACACTTCTTGCTGATCAAGGATACCTTTAGTGTTGATGATCTTGGATGACTGTTCATCCGAGAGATTGAAGGTCTATATGGATATCCACACTCCATTGTTTCAGACAGGGATGCTTGCTTTAACTCTCAGTTATGGCAGGTAATTCACAAGGCTTTGGGTACACAGCTACTTGTGTTTACATCATACCATCCCCATGCTGATCACCCTTATTCTGGCTGGAGGAGGGAGAGGTAGTTTTTCTGGGACATCTTCTTGTTCAGTAGACCTCTGAGTAGATAGAGTAGAATCGGAAGAGGATGTCTACAGCATAGTCTCGACATAATTATTATGATGATCAGCGGAGACAACCTCTGGGGTTCGAGGTCGGAGATCAGGTTTTCCTGCGTGTTGCACCGAGGTTGAGACACAAGAGGATTCAGAGATAGGGTATACATTCACCGCGGCACATCAGGTCGTTTGATGTTTTGGAGAGAGTTGGGATTTTTGCCTATAGGTTGCAACTACTTTAGAGGTACCATGCTATGCACGAAGTCTTCCACTTCTCTCAGATTCGGCGTTAATTTTTAGACCTTTCTCATGTCTTCCAACACAATGAGGTTGAGCTTGATGCGTATGAATCGTTTGAGGAGCATCCTATCTGGATTGTCGATGGTAATATGAAGGTTCTTTGTGTGAATTCTGTTCATCTATTATGGTAGCTATGGAAGCATGGGTGTGTACAGGACGAGTCCTGGGAGAGGGAGGTCGATGTACGATCGCAGTGGCCGGAGCTGTTCGCGGATTCTTCTTCAACGCCTTGCTAGGGAAATTCAGGGACAAATTTCATTGTGGGGGAAGTTTCTAAGAACCTGGATCTTCGTTTTCAGTTATGCCTTCCTTTTTCTGTATTTTTTAAAAAAAATGAGTTTCAAGAAATTTTTTAAGTACACGCCATGTAATCTCAGAGTACACACCATGTACCCTTTTCCCGTTTGAAGCTGTGTACTGACCATGTCCAGGACAAACACATGATGTGTAGATATGATGTGGAGGCCGATTTTGGCAATGTACAGAAATACCTAGTACAAGACGTGTACACTAAAAGTAAACGGCGTGTACATTCTATTTTTCATTAAATGGACCAGGGTCACGCCTGATCTCCATAAACGTCCTCTTCCAGGTCTTGTTCTCCAATAGCACCGGGAATCCATGGATCTTCGAAGATCCACTGTTCCTCCATCCGTTCTCTTATTCGAGCACCATCGATTGCGTTGGAATCGCAGTGGGGATTTCTCTATTCTACTTGAGCATTTTTTTTTCAATTAATCCTCCATCTCTTGTTATAGTGGAATGAACATTTTATGTGTTTTCATAGATCTACAAGATTTTTAGGAGAATCAAGCATCATGTTTCAAGTATATCGATCTATTAGGATTGAGGTAGGTGTTTTGTTCCATACCGTTCAAAGTCTTTGAGTTTTATATGAAAATTCCACCAATATCCGTGAATGGGGTATTGCGTGTTTAACTTTTTTCCCTTGTTTTTTTCCTTCCTTGCATGTATGCTTGTGTAGAGGTAAATTAATCATGTTAGAGGATAATTTTATGTACATGGATTTTTTCCCATTCTTGTTTCTGTTACCGACCTTTATGTCTTCATTGCCTTTGGATATTACACCTATTTTCATGTGTTCTGTCTATAGGATGAAGTGTTTTTGTATAACATGCATGTTTCCTTGTACATTATTAGCCAAGTATCTTTATAGGTGTACATTGGCCTTATATTATTATCTTGCACTGACTGGCATGATGCTTTGAGAACCTGGTGCTATAGTATAAGGCCCCAGCCTTAAAACTTACTTAATCTTGAGTTATTACAAGATTACACATTGAGGATCTTTTCAGGTTTAGAGTTTTAGAGAATTAGATCATGAAACTTGCATTACATTCCACATTTAAACAAAGTGGATTACATAAAAGACAATATTCATTCTTCCCATCAACGAGAACATATTTAAAATAAAATATGGATTCTCTCTTAACACATCCTTGACTCTAACGTCTTATCATGTACCTTTCCTCTTGACCTGAAAAACATTTCAGAAACTTGGGATGAGCATAAAAAGCTCAGTAAGGGACATAAAAATATGGAAAGGAAACATGAGTTCATGTATACATAAAGATGAAATCATAATTTACCCATAAAACATAGGCACTTTAACCTAACTCCTCAAAACATGAATAAATCATAGAAATCATAAGACATAAAGGTAACTTGAGGCATTCATAACATTCTTACGTAGGGAGTAACCCTCTTGGTTACGTTTGGAATACCCATCACAGTATATTCCCTAAAATCTCTTCGGAGAAACCTTAACGTTTCACTCCTTCGCGTTACCCAATGCATTGGAGAGCTATATCGGGCTCACCCGCCCTTAGTTTATCACGGAACCACCCGTTTTCATAACAATGCCCAAGAACCATAACATAAACGTATCACATAAAACATGCATAAAGGAAACAAAACATTTCCACATTTCAATCACAATATAACATTTTAGTATTTTGAAATAATGAATCCAAAAAGAAACCATTTCCAAAACCATTTAAAACATTTAATAAAAAGATTTTTGAATCAAAGTGTCCCATACCACCTTGAAGCTTAAAATTTTAAACCATTAATATCCATATAAATAAATCCTTAAAACCATTTTGAAAACATGGATATTAATAAGAACAAATAATTAAAACATTTAAAACGATATTTTGGTTAAAGGGGTTTTACCAAAATTATAGACACTTGAATACAATAATTGAGGAATAACATTTAGTCAGAACTTTATAATATCATGATAATAAATGGATTCATGATATAATACTCCAAAGGACAGTATATACACCATATAAGAGTGAATAGGTGCATAACAACAATGAACCCTCAATAGAAATGTCAAATGTGACGAAATCCCTTATAAAGAAGGTATCCTTAAATTAAGGACAAATCAATCTCAAAAATATGTGTGAAAAATATAAATACACTCAATATAAGTGGATATTAAGTGTAAAACAATAAAAGGACATTCACATATATTCAATGGATGACATATTCAATGACTACATGTTGAACCCAAAGAAATCGAAATTGGGTTAAAAAGTTCCCTTGACAGCCTAACGGCATCACATCAAAATGAGTTGATGAGAGATAAAAAGTGTATCTCATCACTTGGACATAAAATTTACATCAATAAGGATATATGATAACATATCCCGACATAACAATATGTAAATTAAAAGACCCAACAAAAGAAGTCTTTTAAAAAAAAGAGGAGGGTGAAAGGTTCCCTTACCGACTTGGGTATCTTTCAAAACATACACCCCATGAAAGAAAGACAATAGGTCATTGATGTAAATACTCATAAACGAAAGTATATTACACAAAGAGTAGAATAAAGGGCAGTACATACACCACTCAATGGAATTTGTGGCAAATGTAGCATAAATCTCATGGGAATGAAAGTGAGATGAAAAATCCCTTACAAAAGTTCGGCAGCCTAACGGCGCCACTCAAAACTTCCAAAATGGATTGATGAGAGAGAATAGGGTCTCTCATCACATGAACATAAAAATTACAGTAGGAGTAATATAAAAGAACATCCCAATCATAAGAAATATGAGCTTAAAAGAAATGACATAAAAGAGTGTATACTTAAAAAGAAAGAGAGGAGTAGGATCCCTTACCTCGGGTCCGACTTGACTCGATCGTTCTTTAACGTCCTGAATAATAAACTTGAGTTAATTTCTATTTTCTTAAGAACCTTTTCCAAGTTCATTATTCCTTTTATATCAATTATTGACATGTTGTGAACATTATGTAATCATTTAAGTTAATAATGTTCATTTTGTCGGTATTTGGTTCTTAAGTCGAAAGTGGACTTCTTACAATTACATGTTGTTCATGTGGCCAAATGTTTATTATATCCAGAATTGTATTCATGTTGTAGTTATAATATATGTCATATATATCCAGTACATTCATGCATTTATAACATTACATAATCATTTAGAGGTAAGAAATGAAATGCACCGTTCATGGAGACGGTAAGCCGTACGTACGCATGAACGCTACTTTCATTTCTATTCGTATTTTATAGAATGGAATAATAATGATATAAAGGTATATTATAATTCCAGTATAATATCATATTTAATATCATAGTTCCATCCTTTATATGTCCCACATATGGTATTTAACGAATCAAATCACTTTGAGGGGGCGGTAGTCCGCGCTTCCTTAAATGAAGATATCGTGTTTACCCATAATGGGAACCATAAAGGTTTGACCAAAATGTAAAAAACAGAATCTTAAGGAAAACATAAACATACTATATATCATATATAAAAATAGTGACATCATAATGGCCACCTTTGAAGGTGTTAAATGAGTATTGAACAATCATCGTTTCGGGAGGCAGAATTTCACCATCCACGGAAACCGTATGTTCTTTAACCATTTGATGTAGTTGTGTGAGAGTGTAGCTCAAATAAATATTATAACAACATCCTAGTATATTTAAGATACTGTTGTTGTTACAAAAGAAGTAAATAAAAAGAGATTAGGGGGTTGGAGAAGCAAAATAAAACAAATGAATATGAGAGAAACCATTACCTTTAAAAGTGTAACTCTTTTTGATTTGAGCCTAAAGTCTTCCTTTGAAAGGATTCTGCCCAAGGTAAATCCTCTAGGATGAGGAGAGGGATGTGGAGAGAGCAAATGGGCAGGGGTTGGCCGAGCCAAAGGCTTTTGAAGTGTGTGAAATAAGGTGGAGGTGGGGGCCTTTTATAAGAGAAGAGGAGGGGCACTTTTGGAAAGCAAAGAAATATTACTTTATTTGAAAATGCTTTTCGGTTTTAAAGGGTCCCACATTGGTAGAATTCGTGGATAAGGTGATAAGGCATCGAAATCCACTCATCCAATTGGTTTTGTCCATGTGTATATTGTAGATTTTTCATTATCTTTCCATTTTAATTAAATTGTCAAATAATGATGTCATCGCTGCATCATTATTATGTCATAAATAATTTAATTTCTTTAATGTCTAAAAATTATAAAAAAAATACTATGATATAGGAAATCTTTTTATCTTTCCAATGACTATTTATAATCAAAATTTGGACTTGTATAACCCCACTTAAAAAATTGTTTTAGTAAAACATACTATGTTAGTGTCATTTTCACTTTAACATTAAATAAAAAGTATTTTATGTTATTTCCCAACAAAAGTGGATCCATGGGGTCCCCAAGTTAGGCCATGGCTTGTCTTGGTCGGCCATGACACAACCAATAGGGTTGTGACATGTGTCTAGGTCATTTCATTTTTTTAAAGTATTATTTATACCTTAAACTACACTAATTATCACTAATCGTGATTAAAAACTTAATAAGTTACTATTCACCAAAAAATTATTATAATCTCATTGAACCACATTTTACTTCTTAATGACAACCATGTATGTCTGATTTTCAAAATTCAATACACATTAGTGGTAAACTTTCATTTAACTGAAAAATCAGTTTGCTTGATTATCACTTAGTGGTTTCACTATTCATCAAAAATTGAAGTTTTTCAGAAAATTACCAAAAATTCACCCTAAGCTATATTTGATATTCTGAATTCAAAAATGAAGTCCGTTTTACAAAATTCAAAACATATTAGTCACATTAATTAATTTAATAATTAATTCCCGCTGTCAGAGCAAATAGCGTGTTTTTATAAAACAATAAGTATCAAAAGATTGACACCAGTTTAAGTCCGATTTCAAAGTGAAATTAATTCCAACCACCACTATTGGATTAAATGGTAAAAATATTTCCTAATTTCACTTTAAAACCAATTCAAAAGATAATCTAATCATATAAATAAATTAGATTAAAAAGTGGTTTTGAATTAAAATACAACATTTTACACTATTCCTTAAAAAAATGAACTTTATCGGAAAGATACCAAAAATTTACACAAAGTAAATTTTGATGTCCCGATTCTTAATAAGAGTTTTATTTGGTCCAAAAGAATGTTTAAGAGTGAACAAAACTATATTTAATGATGGTTCAACATCAAAAGGTGATAAGTGAACCTTTAGTGAAAACTAGGGCATATACGCCTAAAATTGAATTCTTTCCGTATTTTAAGCCTCTATTCTTTATTGGATAAATGTAAAAACAATTAAAAACATATGAAATCATATTTTAGTTATTTCTATCCATTCCCGCCAATACAACGGCTACATGTTAACTATCATTTAAAATAATATTATTTTATTATTAGAGTGCAACGTAAGATTCCCAAGAAACTCGTTGTTGCGTGTTGGGTACGCCATCGAGCATAGCGTCCCCTTTAAAGTCATATTAATATTTTATTCACAAATATGGATAAATACAAAAATGTCGTATTCTTTATTTACCTGGGGTGTTACATCCTTCCCCCCTTTTGGGAATTGCGTCCGCGCAATTTTAAAATTGGACTTGGAAACATCCTTGGAAGTCCCACATCGGAACAAGAGTTGGTAAAACAATCACTTTAAAATAAAGAAAGATAAGTACAAAGGTCACCCGAGTTAACCCATACTAGGACTCCAAGTATGAAAATATGGACATGGAGGAAAAAACAAAGGGTCATGTTCTGATGGAGAGTGTTAGAAAACATGTTTAGGAGAAAGTTAACCACGAGAAAATCACAAACTTGTGATGGGTTAAACGGTATTCGATTCCCTAGTAGAAAAAGTTAATAGACAACATTTTTGTTTTAAGTTACATTTTATTGAGGAATTTTATTCATAAGGAAACATAATCACTTATCATGTTGACCTTCAACTTTTACTAGATTCCTTAATCAAACTCATATTTTTTTCAAAAGACGGGTATTTAGGGAGACTTGTTCGCATTCAGAGTACCATAATCAACTTCTAGAGAATCACCTAATCCACAAAAGAGAGCTATATACTTCCCATGTCTTTAGACTTTATCCAAAAACAAAACCAAAAAGGCTAGTACAAGATCGGATAATCCAGAAAAGGATAACCCTTTATAAAAATAAAATCTATTCTTAACATCCAAAATTTGTCAAACAAAACCCAATGTTCAACAAGGATCATTCGATAAACAATTTGTCCATAAAATTCTTCAAAGTAAACCAATATAAGATCGAAACCCAAATATTGAAAGATTTAGTCACATAGTCTTCCAAGTTAAATCGTAACATTTATCTCCAAACAACATTAGTTGCTCTTAAAGTCACGCATTGAAAAGTAATTATCCCAATCACATATCCTCCATGATAGGGTAATCATTTTAATAAATAACCCAAAATCAACTTACTCTTAATTCATAAAATCATATAACCAAAAGAATCAGTCAAACTAACCAGGGACTTCACGTAGTCCAGTGGTAGGCGATAAATACCAGTCGCACTTTGGTTGTGGGTTCGATTCCCGCAGCTTTGTCCGACGCGACGGGATGTCACACGGTCTGCGTGTTGTCTTTTTTCCAAAACTATATAATTCTTAAAACATTCCCCAAAACGAGATAAAATCTTCAAAATAATCATAACACATTTTAACCTCAATTTCATCTCATGCCCTCCACTTCAATCATAACCTTTAGTAACCCATAATTACCTCAAAAGTAATGATCATATAAACCCAAGTGGTTCTTTATAACTATGTCCACAAAAGAAAAGGTAACTATTCCTTGGATAAAATTTGCCTATATTAATCATCAGGGTTACACATAATATAAAAAGTCTTCTAATGTAACCCCATCATCAAAAGAGACATAATACTCTTAAGAATTTCACCATAACTCTTGAAGCCCTTATATGTTGACATCTTACTCATTCAACATTCTTCATGATCCATTATCCATTCCTTTCCAACCTATTCCGAAATACCTCTTTCCTACAAACAAAATCATGAATCATATCCTAAGATTTCAAAATAGGAAAACAACAGTCATGAAATAGTACATACCTTTGATTGGTCATTGTCAGTTTCTTCATCCTCAATAGGAATGGCATTAGGTATTGGTAAACGAACATTTGTACGCTCTTGGTGACCCCATTCACGATACTTCTTCATAGAACATGTGTTTGCATAATGACCATGCACACCACATTTAAAACATTCAATTGATCCCTCAGAAAGAACTTCTTTCTCTTTCCTCGAGTCAACGGGATGCTTCCTTTTTCCATTACAGGTTCTTGCTTTATGACCTTCATTTCCACATCTATAGCATATTTCTGTCCCTTTGAAACATTTCCCTAGGTGTTTCTTTCCACATCTCTGACACATAGGTTTTTGAACACTCATACCTTTATGATTATTACCTGCACTTCCGTAGGGATTTGTTTCTTGCATATTTGATGCCTTAGAGAAAACTCCAAGGTTTAGGTGGTCAATCATGACTCCAGATAGTTGGTTGAGGATAATCAGAAGAGTTCTCATTGCAGCTCCCATATCATTCAGTTGCTTGCTCAAAAGACTATCACAATTTCCTTCACATCCACTGTTACTTTGGTGCCTGCTAGATCCAGCCATTTACTAAAACCAAAAAGGTCAGTGTGAGTATATCAACAAAACCATCATGTACTAATGAGGAAGATAAACACTAATATACACTTACTCATTCACTTTATCTAAAACTAGGACTCTTTCTGAAATCCTAACCATTATGGTAATGTCACTTATGCTTAAGGAATACCCTAACCTCTAAAGTTATCTAAACCGACCTTTGATACCAACTATAAGGCCCCAGCCTTAAAACTTACTTAATCTTGAGTTATTACAAGATTACACATTGAGGATCTTTTCAGGTTTAGAGTTTTAGAGAATTAGATCATGAAACTTGCATTACATTCCACATTTAAACAAAGTGGATTACATAAAAGACAATATTCATTCTTCCCATCAACGAGAACATATTTAAAATAAAATATGGATTCTCTCTTAACACATCCTTGACTCTAACGTCTTATCATGTACCTTTCCTCTTGACCTGAAAAACATTTCAGAAACTTGGGATGAGCATAAAAAGCTCAGTAAGGGACATAAAAATATGGAAAGGAAACATGAGTTCATGTATACATAAAGATGAAATCATAATTTACCCATAAAACATAGGCACTTTAACCTAACTCCTCAAAACATGAATAAATCATAGAAATCATAAGACATAAAGGTAACTTGAGGCATTCATAACATTCTTACGTAGGGAGTAACCCTCTTGGTTACGTTTGGAATACCCATCACAGTATATTCCCTAAAATCTCTTCGGAGAAACCTTAACGTTTCACTCCTTCGCGTTACCCAATGCATTGGAGAGCTATATCGGGCTCACCCGCCCTTAGTTTATCACGGAACCACCCGTTTTCATAACAATGCCCAAGAACCATAACATAAACGTATCACATAAAACATGCATAAAGGAAACAAAACATTTCCACATTTCAATCACAATATAACATTTTAGTATTTTGAAATAATGAATCCAAAAAGAAACCATTTCCAAAACCATTTAAAACATTTAATAAAAAGATTTTTGAATCAAAGTGTCCCATACCACCTTGAAGCTTAAAATTTTAAACCATTAATATCCATATAAATAAATCCTTAAAACCATTTTGAAAACATGGATATTAATAAGAACAAATAATTAAAACATTTAAAACGATATTTTGGTTAAAGGGGTTTTACCAAAATTATAGACACTTGAATACAATAATTGAGGAATAACATTTAGTCAGAACTTTATAATATCATGAGAATAAATGGATTCATGATATAATACTCCAAAGGACAGTATATACACCATATAAGAGTGAATAGGTGCATAACAACAATGAACCCTCAATAGAAATGTCAAATGTGACGAAATCCCTTATAAAGAAGGTATCCTTAAATTAAGGACAAATCAATCTCAAAAATATGTGTGAAAAATATAAATACACTCAATATAAGTGGATATTAAGTGTAAAACAATAAAAGGACATTCACATATATTCAATGGATGACATATTCAATGACTACATGTTGAACCCAAAGAAATCGAAATTGGGTTAAAAAGTTCCCTTGACAGCCTAACGGCATCACATCAAAATGAGTTGATGAGAGATAAAAAGTGTATCTCATCACTTGGACATAAAATTTACATCAATAAGGATATATGATAACATATCCCGACATAACAATATGTAAATTAAAAGACCCAACAAAAGAAGTCTTTTAAAAAAAACAGGAGGGTGAAAGGTTCCCTTACCGACTTGGGTATCTTTCAAAACATACACCCCATGAAAGAAAGACAATAGGTCATTGATGTAAATACTCATAAACGAAAGTATATTACACAAAGAGTAGAATAAAGGGCAGTACATACACCACTCAATGGAATTTGTGGCAAATGTAGCATAAATCTCATGGGAATGAAAGTGAGATGAAAAATCCCTTACAAAAGTTCGGCAGCCTAACGGCGCCACTCAAAACTTCCAAAATGGATTGATGAGAGAGAATAGGGTCTCTCATCACATGAACATAAAAATTACAGTAGGAGTAATATAAAAGAACATCCCAATCATAAGAAATATGAGCTTAAAAGAAATGACATAAAAGAGTGTATACTTAAAAAGAAAGAGAGGAGTAGGATCCCTTACCTCGGGTCCGACTTGACTCGATCGTTCTTTAACGTCCTGAATAATAAACTTGAGTTAATTTCTATTTTCTTAAGAACCTTTTCCAAGTTCATTATTCCTTTTATATCAATTATTGACATGTTGTGAACATTATGTAATCATTTAAGTTAATAATGTTCATTTTGTCGGTATTTGGTTCTTAAGTCGAAAGTGGACTTCTTACAATTACATGTTGTTCATGTGGCCAAATGTTTATTATATCCAGAATTGTATTCATGTTGTAGTTATAATATATGTCATATATATCCAGTACATTCATGCATTTATAACATTACATAATCATTTAGAGGTAAGAAATGAAATGCACCGTTCATGGAGACGGTAAGCCGTACGTACGCATGAACGCTACTTTCATTTCTATTTGTATTTTATAGAATGGAATAATAATGATATAAAGGTATATTATAATTCCAGTATAATATCATATTTAATATCATAGTTCCATCCTTTATATGTCCCACATATGGTATTTAACGAATCAAATCACTTTGAGGGGGCGGTAGTCCGCGCTTCCTTAAATGAAGATATCGTGTTTACCCATAATGGGAACCATAAAGGTTTGACCAAAATGTAAAAAACAGAATCTTAAGGAAAACATAAACATACTATATATCATATATAAAAATAGTGACATCATAATGGCCACCTTTGAAGGTGTTAAATGAGTATTGAACAATCATCGTTTCGGGAGGCAGAATTTCACCATCCACGGAAACCGTATGTTCTTTAACCATTTGATGTAGTTGTGTGAGAGTGTAGCTCAAATAAATATTATAACAACATCCTAGTATATTTAAGATACTGTTGTTGTTACAAAAGAAGTAAATAAAAAGAGATTAGGGGGTTGGAGAAGCAAAATAAAACAAATGAATATGAGAGAAACCATTACCTTTAAAAGTGTAACTCTTTTTGATTTGAGCCTAAAGTCTTCCTTTGAAAGGATTCTGCCCAAGGTAAATCCTCTAGGATGAGGAGAGGGATGTGGAGAGAGAAAATGGGCAGGGGTTGGCCGAGCCAAAGGCTTTTGAAGTGTGTGAAATAAGGTGGAGGTGGGGGCCTTTTATAAGAGAAGAGGAGGGGCACTTTTGGAAAGCAAAGAAATATTACTTTATTTGAAAATGCTTTTCGGTTTTAAAGGGTCCCACATTGGTAGAATTCGTGGATAAGGTGATAAGGCATCGAAATCCACTCATCCAATTTGTTTTGTCCATGTGTATATTGTAGATTTTTCATTATCTTTCCATTTTAATTAAATTGTCAAATAATGATGTCATCGCTGCATCATTATTATGTCATAAATAATTTAATTTCTTTAATGTATAAAAATTATAAAAAAAATACTATGATATAGGAAATCTTTTTATCTTTCCAATGACTATTTATAATCAAAATTTGGACTTGTATAACCCCACTTAAAAAATTGTTTTAGTAAAACATACTATGTTAGTGTCATTTTCACTTTAACATTAAATAAAAAGTATTTTATGTTATTTCCCAACAAAAGTGGATCCATGGGGTCCCCAAGTTAGGCCATGGCTTGTCTTGGTCGGCCATGACACAACCAATAGGGTTGTGACATGTGTCTAGGTCATTTCATTTTTTTAAAGTATTATTTATACCTTAAACTACACTAATTATCACTAATCGTGATTAAAAACTTAATAAGTTACTATTCACCAAAAAATTATTATAATCTCATTGAACCACATTTTACTTCTTAATGACAACCATGTATGTCGGATTTTCAAAATTCAATACACATTAGTGGTAAACTTTCATTTAACTGAAAAATCAGTTTGCTTGATTATCACTTAGTGGTTTCACTATTCATCAAAAATTGAAGTTTTTCAGAAAATTACCAAAAATTCACCCTAAGCTATATTTGATATTCTGAATTCAAAAATGAAGTCCGTTTTACAAAATTCAAACCATATAGGTCACATTAATTAATTTAATAATTAATTCCCGCTGTCAGAGCAAATAGCGTGTTTTTATAAAACAATAAGTATCAAAAGATTGACACCAGTTTAAGTCCGATTTCAAAGTGAAATTAATTTCAACCACCACTATTGGATTAAATGGTAAAAATATTTCCTAATTTCACTTTAAAACCAATTCAAAAGATAATCTAATCATATAAATAAATTAGATTAAAAAGTGGTTTTGAATTAAAATACAACATTTTACACTATTCCTTAAAAAAATGAACTTTATCGGAAAGATACCAAAAATTTACACAAAGTAAATTTTGATG
Organism: Viscum album; assembly: GCA_963277665.1. Taxonomy (NCBI): domain Eukaryota; kingdom Viridiplantae; phylum Streptophyta; class Magnoliopsida; order Santalales; family Viscaceae; genus Viscum; species Viscum album. The sequence continues at coordinate 768,133,062 of OY728162.1, forward strand.
TCCCGATTCTTAATAAGAGTTTTATTTGGTCCAAAAGAATGTTTAAGAGTGAACAAAACTATATTTAATGATGGTTCAACATCAAAAGGTGATAAGTGAACCTTTAGTGAAAACTAGGGCATATACGCCTAAAATTGAATTCTTTCCGTATTTTAAGCCTCTATTCTTTATTGGATAAATGTAAAAACAATTAAAAACATATGAAATCATATTTTAGTTATTTCTATCCATTCCCGCCAATACAACGGCTACATGTTAACTATCATTTAAAATAATATTATTTTATTATTAGAGTGCAACGTAAGATTCCCAAGAAACTCGTTGTTGCGTGTTGGGTACGCCATCGAGCATAGCGTCCCCTTTAAAGTCATATTAATATTTTATTCACAAATATGGATAAATACAAAAATGTCGTATTCTTTATTTACCTGGGGTGTTACATATAGACTATAAAGGATAGACCGATTGAACTTCCCAGAGAGTCATTGAAAATATAGACTACAAGAGGGAAAACCGAGTGAACTTCCTCAATGTGTCTTAGACAATATAGTCCACAGGGGATAGACCGAGCGAGCTACCCAGGATGCCTTCAGATATTATAGAATATAGGAGGGTAGGCCGAGTGAGATTCCTAAGAGAGTCTTACTTTGTTTGGATCTTTTTAAGAACATTTCTAGGCTAGAGGATGAATTGACTGAGTGAGCATCCTCAGAGAGTCTGTTGTATACCTGAGGATATAGAAGGAATTGAACGAGATAGATTCATTAGAGAGTCGCTAGACCTTGGGTATAAGAGGGTTATACCTCAGGATATTTCTCATAGAGTCCTTGAGTACCCTAGACTATAAGGGAAATTGACTGAGTGTACTTCCCCAGAGAGTATTATAATTTCATATGACCAAACCATAGGGGTTAGGCTAAGTGTACTGCCTAGAGGGTTGTGGTACTTCTTGGATAAGACCAGTGGGGATGGCTGCGAGTACATCCCAGAGGGTTTCTTGCTTGTTAGCTATTTTCTTCACTACTGCTGTTGGTTGTGGATTGATTATTGTTTTCAATCATCCTGTTTTTATGCTTACTGTTTACTACCTATAGCTTTGATGTTGCTGTTTACTGCTTATTGTAAATTTAACTACCATATACTCAATGACTATTATGCACAGATCTTTGGGTGAATGCCTACTGGTATTTAGTCTCACAACCTATTTGGGTCATGCTTTTGGACCCAAACAGACTATGATGTTCCAAGTACACACAAGGGAAAGCGCCCTTCAACTTCTGGTATTTGATTTCTTAGAGTAGGGGAGGAAGGGACCAAGCTTTGGCTTGTGATGCAGAGGAGATGTTTTTCTTTTCTTTTGTACTTGTTTTGGTACTATGGTGTTTTCTAGAATTGTGAATTGTTTGGAAGTTTTCCTAGATATGTATGCTGCATTATTTCATATATATACATATGTTCTCCAATTGTTTGCTGATTTAGTATTCTGTTATTCCTATTGTTGGTTATTTAATGCTTCCACTATTGCATGTTTATTCTTTTTCTGATGTGTACTCTTCCAATAAAGGAATAGTTTCCCCACTATTACCCCCATAGCCCTCGCAGCAAGTCGGTAGCCTCTGTCTTATGGGGAAATGTGATTTAAGCCATGTGGCGAACCGGCTCGGAGCCCCAGTTAGTGGCATCCTGGTCGGGAAGTTACACCAGACTCCAACTCCGAGATGCACTGTAATCGGACACCATCCTGTAGGGTCTGCTATAACCAGACCCCAACCAGGAGGGCTTACATTTACACATCACCATCCCAGAACATACATGTCCAATACATTAATATTAAGAAAATACAGAATTATAACATAAAAATTGGTATTAAAAATAGCATACAAAATGTCAATATTTGTAACATAAACCATGAATGGTATAAAAATAAAACATCTATAGTCAAACATATCAAGAAAACATCAATAAAAAAAATATTTGTATCTTAATAAATAAACATCAAACAAGATTAAAATACACCAAAGGATGTTGATATTGATGAAAATGATCATTATAATGCTTTGAGGGGAATACCCTCTTTTCATGAAATTGTTTAAAATTCTCAAAATTTATAAAGTAATTAAATTAAAAGTAATTTTTGAATCAAAATGACCCATACCAATATGCATCTTTTGAAAAGAATTATCATTTCAAAACATTCATGTCCATATAAATAAATCTTTAAAACCATTTTGAAAACAAGGACATTAATTAAAAGGGTATAGAAAGATAAATCTTTAAAACATTTAAAATAATGATCTTGTAAAATAGACCCTCGCATAAATCATTAAAAGGTTCCGTTTGAATTTTTTTATGAAATATGGGTATCAATGATATGTATGTTCCTGAAAATACTTACATATGAACAATCTCAGATATTAATGAGATTGATGAAATAACCCTTACCATGCACTTTCATTTCATCAAGGGTATGTTTAACCTTCTGTATAATGACCATTTCATGTTATTAAATTATTACAGAACCGTATTCAAATTTATTATATCATACATGATCCATTTATTACATTATACAATCCATTTTTTTAATGATTTTCATGTTAAATTAACGTTTCAGGTACTAATTTCTTTCTTTATTGTACATGTTTTAATTAGTTATTTTTTATCGTAACAATTAGATCATGATTTAAATAAATTAAAAATATAAAATATGATTTATATATCATATATATTTAGTATATATATATTTATAGTAGATGGATATATGGAATGGAAAACACCATTTATTGAGACAGTAGGTGGTACGTACGCATAAATGTTGCTTCCTTTTTCATATCATATTTAACGAATGTAAGTGAATAAGATACATGAAATTACATAAATATATATATATAAAGATAAATATCTCCAATAGAATTATAATGTCATATATTACATACTTATTAATTATATATATTTTTATAATAATCGATGAATGGTTAACATGGAAATGAATCTCATCGTGTCATGGAGATGGTAATTCATTCGTACGCATGAGCTACAATATCATTTCATTAATGATTAAAAGGATTAGAATTGGATGGTATATTAATTTTACAGAGACATTATCATATTAATTTAATTATTTATATACATATTAATCATTATTATATTTATCCAAATAATATAGTGTTGAATAACAAATTGCACCATGGTGTGGAGACGGTAAGTCGTACATACGCACACTCGATGAAAATAACAATCATAGGATTGATATAATAATGAATGTGGTTGTTAAATATTTATAATAACATCAAATTATGTGTATGGTAATGGATTTATTATTTTGGTATGGTAATTACAAAGAAAAAAAAAGTCGAAGAAGAAAATAACTTGAAAGAGGGTGGTGAAATTATTACCTCTTCTTCGGGTGTTTCCTATTGAGTTGATCTAAATGGTTCCATTGGATGGATTTATGATCAAAATAAGCCCTCTAGTATTAGGTGTGGGATGTTGGGAGGATATTTGGGCAGGGTTCGGCCAAGACAAATGGCTTTGATGGTGTGAATTAGATAGAAGGGGGAGTGCCCTTTTATAAGAGGGGCGAGGGGCACCTTAGGAATAGTTTGAAATAATATTTTATAATAAATTAATATTCAGTTTATAATGACTCCAAGTTGATTTTTTCGAAGATAAGGTGGGGATGGATCGAAATACTTTCAAAAAATATGTTTTATATAGGTTTTGGTTACCATATAAACTTTATTATTTAGAGTTAACTCTTAGTTAAAAAGTTTGACATTTACCATGTCTTATTATATTTTTATATTATATGGTTAATAAACATACTATAACAAGTAAAAAGAACACAAGGTGTTTCATTATTGATATATATAACCATATATAAGTCATTTGGTAGACCCTTTGATTTTTAGGAAAAGAATATCAATTAATAATATAATATTTTTTAAAAAAACTCATTCATGTCAATTTTTACACTATTTGGTAATTGATTTTTCAAAAAATCATAAAAGAATGATTACATAAAAAAGTTAATTAAATAAAATATAAAATGTCATATTAACCAAAAAAATTAGTTTAATTTATAAAAAGTCTTAATTTACATTTATTTGTGTATTTATAATATCAATTATTATAATATTTCATTAATAAGGTAATTAATGCATCATCATTGTGTCAAAAATAAGTTAAATTATTTAATATTTAAAAAATATAAATAAAATACCATTATTTAGGAAATAATTTTAGATTTATAATGAATACATATAGTCGAATTATATTATGTATAACCTTATAATAAAAATGTTTTAGTTTTGAAATGATGAATTTAAAACTTTTAACTCTTCTTTAAATTAAATAATAATAAATTTACAATTTGAATCCATGTGGACAAAAGGATCAGATTTTATTAAGAATGTTGTTTTTGGTCGAATTACACTTATCAAAAATAATTAGGATATGTTTTAGGGTAATTATATTATCATTTTTACCCTTAATTATCCTATTTTATTTAAATTGTTGTAAATAAATATCAAAAGTTACTAATCACAAAAAATTATTTTTAACTTATTGAACAACATTTTACCTACTGAGGATAACCAGGTATCATAGATTTTTGAAATTCAACTCACATAAGAGGTAACATTATGTTTTCTTCAAATTTTCAAATGCTTCTAGAAGGTTGTTAAATGACCTTAAAAATTTCAATAAACATTTAAATATCTAAACTTATTAAAAATGACTCCACTGAATTTAATTGAACAAATATATGTATTATGTATCTATTCTAACCAAAAATAAATTTAAATAACAAAATTATTTACTTAAATAAATATTCGGTTTTAAACAATAACGTAGTGTTTTCACTATTCATAAAAAATTGAATGTTTTCAGAAATATACGAAAAATTGACTCTAAGATAGTTTCAATATTCTGAATTCAAAAATGAAGTCTATTATACCAATTTCAAATTTTAGAAGTTGAATTAATTAATTTTAAATTAATTCCCATTATCATAAACACAAAATGTATTTTTATGAAATAATAATTATCAAAAGACTGACACTTGTTTATGTCCAATTTCAATGTGAAATTACTTCCAATGAAAGAAATTAAATTAAATTGAAAAAGTATAATCTAATTATACTTCCAACCAATTAAAATGTATAATTTAAACCTATAAATTATTATTATTTTAAAATTTGTTTTTATTTAAATTATATTATTTTTCACTATTCACATAAATATGAAATTTATCAGAAAAGCAAAAAATATTTACTGAAACTCAATTTTTTATCCCGATCCTTAAAAAGAATTTTATTTTCTAGAATTGAATATATAAAAGTTTCAAATATTGTATTTAATAAGGGTTCCCCATTAAAATGTGGTAAAATTAATTTTTTTTTAAATTATGTCCTTTATCTGAAAAATTGGAATTTATCCGTAATTATTTTTAAGAAACTCATAATATGGATTGAAAAATTATTAGGATTATATAAAGTTATAAATTCATAAAATACTATTCATAATTGCTTTTGAACGACTAGTTTGGTAAGTTGTGGTGCGCTTGAACTCGGTGTTGTAATTAGTGCATGTTATTGAATTACATTCAATAAATAACATACTATGTAATCATGGGGTGTTACATTCTCCCCTCCTTTGAAAAATTGTGTCCTCCCAATTTAAAATTGTTCTTCGAAAGTAAAATATTGAAAATAGAAAATAAGTTTGAGGAAAAACCCTATAAGAAATTGGGTCGATAAAATTTAGTCTTAATAAGAGGGAAAAAGAATCAAAAGGGTCACACACAAAATTATGATATCGATTAAGAGAACATTGGTGGAAATTAGAGACTCATAATTAATAGAAAATGTAAATATTTTTTAAGGACATCAAACAGAAACATGTGTAAAACCGAGGGCCTCAAATCCATCAATATATGGTGATATAAAATATCATTGGTTCAACAAAACATAAGGTATTAGGATAACACATTATTTGTTATATAATAATTTCCCTATATTTTATGAATTGAATTATCCATAAAAGAAGAAGAATAAAATTATATACTTGAAAAGTAGAGTTTCATCCTTCAACGAATTCCTACCACAAGGTCATCGTTCACTATAAATGATTTGAAAAAGTGTTTTATTTATCTGAATCGTATAGGGTTTATAAATTAGTAAATTTATAATCCACCAATCATACATTAAAAAAAGAAACTACATTATACAATCTGGGACATCACGTAGGTCAGTGGTAGGTGATGCCCCCTTGTCACCCTTCGGTTTTGGGTTCAAGTCTCACGTCATTGTCCGAAAAAACATGTTGTTACCTAACCTCTGGAATGTCCTTTTTATGATAATCCAAAAATAATCACAAGAAATGATTTAACATTATAATTATCCAATGTTAATCTTAATCGATTCCAACCATTAAATTTATCCAAAATACATCTGTCAAAACTCACAGACCAAAATTTATAAAGAATGTAAAGACAATGAAGATCCTTTTTTCCACTTAATAACATGTGAATACCATCATCATGTATTATTTTTAAAACACGATAATACCATGAATTACCATAAATGCTTATTGATTACATTAATTCTCTATTATTCCATAGAGAGTATGTGATATACTCTTTATATCCAGAAATGTTTTATACTCCAACAAAAATGGAATAAACAAACAATTAATTAGTTTCAAAGTAGTCAAGAATATCGAATATAATTTATCCAAATCAACCATCTCTTATTCCAAAATTACTATCTCAGTATCAAGACCATATTAAGGTATTATCATTCCTTCAACCTTGTATTTTTCCAAAAAATCATAACTTTTGGTTTAATCACATTTTATAGTACAATATAAACTCAAATACTCAATAAAATATTGTTGTAGTACATTCCGTATTTATTTCAATAATTCAGATAACTCATACATCATCGATATAACACTAAAATGACTTAATTATTTAATAACAACATAAGAACAGTAATCATTCCTCTTCATATGTGGTAGTATCATTACTTTATTATTATCTACTAGCATCATATGGGGAATAATCTGAAGATTTTGACATTTATTGGCATAGCGTCCCAACTCCATGTAGATTATGCATTATACATTTGAATCCTTTTTCATACCCTTGCAGTCACGTACATGGTGTCCTTATTCTCCACATGTGTAAAAAACTCCCATTTCCTTCAAGAATTTACCAAGGTGATTCTTTCCAAAGTTATCTCGTATTGGAAAATCTGGCATTCCCCTCTTCCCTTTATCCATGTTTATCTCTTCCATCCTTTGATTATATTTCTTCCCGTACAACCCAAAGGAATCAGAGAATTCTTTACATAACTTATTAACACATTATACTATTTCCTCAATTTGACGAGAATACATGGGATATTATTTCCCTTCTAAATTTTGGTTTAATACCATGAAATATATGATCCTTTTTACTCATTGGATCATAAGTAATGATGGAGTTATCATTCGTTATACTGGGTTCCATTTCTAAAAAATTCCATAAACTAGGTCAGTTTATGAATCAAAATTCATAATTCCTAACCTGTAAAATACCTAACTAAAATTGAACATCTTATGGATGTAATCCATAATAATAAAAATGCTTTATTTGAGGATGTATGAACTCAAAAATCCTTCATAATGGTTTTTAATGTAAATGAGAATTATCCTAAGCATATCCCCTGAGAGTTTCATAACCAAGAGTGAAACAATGCCCATTGTCGTGTAGTAGTTCCAATACGAGTCTAGCTCAATGTGGTGTTTTCGGGTTTTACCCCTAGGTACATCTGTGCCAGAGCCGCCTCTACCTTCTCGTATCTAGAAAGGGATGTATTTCATTGAAAACTCATATAATATCTTCAATTCCAAATTTCAAGAAGTTCTTATATAGTAATATATAAAGCCTATGTTAGGGTAATGTTCTCTAATAAGTGTTTATCTAAATCTACTTTCCACGTTTTGTACTAATCTTTCTTTGATACCAACTGTCACACCCCGACCCCCGTTACCCAAAGCCAGTGCATTATTACATAGCATTGGAATGATACGAGGAATCAGGTCCCGAAGGAATGACCAATTCAGTAGTCTTGGAAACAAGATACATATATAAGTTCAACATTACAACTTGGAATGAAATAAAACACTAATTCATTCCATTAGAAACATTCAAGCCTCCTAGATTATGCCTACAAGTCACTCATAATTAACTTTTTCATATCTTGGGAAAATGAAACATTAGAAAGGGGTGGATCAGATGCTCAATAAGGATAACAATATAGTGGGGGCTTTAATAAATAAGCGTAAACATTTAAGTAAATGTAAAAAAACTAAAACATATTCATTTTAAACATAAAAATCCACATAATATGGAACAAATAAATCAAATAATTCCATTTAACTATTCACATGGATATTGTACTTTTCGAATAATCACATTTGACATCATTATCCAATTTTATAATAATGGAATCCATAATACTGGACTTTAATTTCTTTTTCAAGGCCTCATTACCAGACCTAGGGGATTACAATAACAGGACCCCAACTCGGAGAGCCTTTGTAACCAGACTCCATCCTGGAGAGCCTCTATAACCGGTCTCCAACCTGGAGGGTCTTTTAGAACCAGAAACCAAACCAGAGGGATTACTTTTACTTGTACCCAACCCAGAACATACTGTTCCAACACATTAATCATAGGAAAATTTTTAAATATAACATAAACAATCTTATTAAAACTAGAATACATAATGTCAAAACATTAACCATAAACCATGAATGGTTTTAAAATAACACATCCATAATCAAACATATCACAAAACCTTCAATAAAATACGGAATGTTTGAATCATAATAAATAAACTGCAAACGATATAAAAATCGATCAAATTTTGTTGATATAGATTAAAATGAACAGAAAAATGCATTGGGAGAAATACCCCTTTTTCATGAAATTGTTTAAATGTATCATAATTTTTAATGTAATTAATTTAAAAGTGATTTTTGGATAAAGTGTCCCATACCACATTAAATATTTTTAATAGAATTATCATTTCAAAACATTCATGTCCATATAAATAAATCCTTAAAACCATTTTGAAAATATTTACATTAATTAAAATGTTTTAGAATGGTAAATCATTAAAACATTTAATATGATGATATAGTGAAATAGACCATCCCATAAAACATTAAAAGGTTTTTTTGAAAACATCTTTATGAAATATGGGTATAGATGATAATCATGTCCTAGAAAACACTTACACATGAACAATCTCAGATAATAATGAGATTGAATAAATAACCCTTACATTTCACATTCATTTGGCCGGGGGTATGTTTAACCTCCAATATAATGAACATTGCAAATTTTTAAATTAAAAAAGAACCATATTAATATTTATTATATCATTCATGATTAATTTATGAATTTATATTATCCTTTTAATAATGATTTCCATGTTAAATTAGTGTTTCGTGTAAAAATCGCTTTCTTTATCTTAAATGTTCTAACTTGATATTTTTTGATTGTATATTTTAGATCATGATTTAAATACTTCAAGAATTATTTACATGTCATATATATAATATATATTTACTATATAAACATTTATAATAGATAGATATATGAAATGTAAACCACTATTTATGTAGACGGTAGGTCGTACATACACATAAACATTGTTTTTGTTTTCATATTATATTGAACGGAAGTAAGTAAAAAAGATATATGAAATTACATTCATACATATATATATAAATATATATATCTCTAGTTGAATTATTCTGTCATATGTTACATAAATATTAATTGTATATATTTTTATAATCATCGATGAATGGTGAACGCGGAAATTAATCTCATTGCGTCATGGAGATGGTAATCTGTACGTATGTAGGAGAGACAATATAATTTAATTAATGATTAAAAGGTGTTAAATTGGATGGTATATTTATTTTATATAGACATTATCAGGTTATTTTAAATATTTATATACATTTTACTCATTATTATATTGATCCAAATAACATAGTGTTGAATAACAAATTACACCACGACGTGGAGACGATAATCCATACGTACACACCCATGGTGACATTATCATTCATTGGATTGATATAATAATGAATATAATTATTAAATATTTATAATAACATAAAATTATGTGTAAGGTATTGTAATTATTATTTTGATATGGTAATTACAAAGAATGAGGAAGTGGAAGAAGAAAATAACTTGAATGAGGGTGGTGAAATTATTACCTCTTCTTCCGATGTTTCCATTTGAATTCATCAAAATGGAATCATAGGTTATCTTTATGATCAAAATAAGGCCTCTAAGATTAATTGATGGAAGTTGGGAGGATTTTTGGGTAGGTTCTGGCTGAGTCAAATGGCTTTTAAGGTGTGAATTTTAGAAATGGTGGAGTGACCTTTTATTAGAGGGGTGAGGGGAACCTCAGGAAACTATTGAAATATTATTTTATAATAAATTAATATTCTATTTATAATGACTCCAAGTTGATTTATTTAGAGATTAAGGTTTGTATGGGTCGAAATACTTTCATCTAATTGGTTTTAGATAGGTTTAGGTCACCATATTATCCTTATCATTTAGATTTAACTCTTAGATAAATTGTTTGACATTTAACATGTATCGTTGTTTTTTTATAATATATGCTCAATGAAATTACTGTGACAATCCAAGAGAACCACACGTGGATAATTCATAATATATATATACTTTTCTAGGTCATTTTTTGGAACATTACACTTTTAGGAATAGAATCTCAATTAATAATATAATATTTGATTTAAAAACTCTTTTGTGTCAATTTTCAGACTATTTGGTAATTTATTTTTTTGAAATTACTATAAACATGATTAAATCAAAAAAAGATAATTTAATCAATTATAATATGACATATTAACTTAAAAATTCTTTGAATCCATCAAATGTTATAATTTACTTTTATTTGGGTATTTAAAATATCAATTATTTTAATATTTCATTAATAATGTAATTATTGCATAATCACTATGCCATAAATAAATTAAATTATATAATTGATTAAAAAATATAAATAAAATACCAGTATGTAGGAAAACATTTTATCTTTATAATGAATATTTTTATTCGTATTTATCTTATGTATAACCTTATATTATAGATGTTTTAGTTATGAAATCTTACATTTTACACTTTTAACTTTCATTTAAATTAAATAATAATAAATGTCGAAATCCAATAAAAGCGGAACTAAAGGATCACATTTTGTTCCAAATTTTTTTGGGTATAATTACCATTATCAAATATAATTATGATATGTGTTAATGTAATTATAATATCATTTTTATACTTAATTACCCTATTTAATTTTAACTGTGGAAAATAAATGTCAAAAGTTACTATCTGGAAAAAATTATTTTCATCTAATTGAAACAAATTATATATAATGAGTTTAATCATATCTCTCGGATTTATGGAATTCAACACACAGATGCGGTAAAATAAGGCTTTATAAAAAATTTCAAATTCTCATATAAGGTGGTTAAAAGACGGTAAAAAGTTCAATAAAATTTTATATATCTAAACTTATTATAAAATGACTCCAATTAATTAAATTGAACATATATAGGTATTATATATCTATTTTGACTGAAATAAACTTAAATAAAATAACTAGTTATTTAAATATAAAGTCGGTTTTAAACAATAATCCAGTGTTTTCACTATTCATCAAAATTGAATGTTTTCAGAAAAATACCAAAAAATAACCCAAATCTAATTTTGATATTCTAAATTAAAAAATGAATTCTATTTTACCAATTTCAAAACATAGATGTTTCATTAATTAATTAAAAATTATTTCCCATTGTCATAACCAATTGTCATATTTTTATGAAATAATTACTATCAAAAGATTGCCACTTATATATATCCAATTTCAAAGTGAAATTATATCCAATGACCAAAATTGGATTAAATAGTAAAAATATAACCTAATTATTCATCAAACCCATTAAATAAATATATAATCTTCACTATAAATTATTTTTATTAAAAAAGTAGTTTCCAGTTAAAATATAGTGTTTTTTACTATGCACCCAAATATGAATGTTATTAGAAATACACCAAAAATTTATTAAAACTACATTTTTATATCTTGATTCTAAAGAATATGTTTATTTTATAATATTGAATGTATAAAAGTTTCAACTATTGGATATAAAAAGGGTTCACTATTAAAAGGTGGTAAAATTGCATTTTTTGAAAAATACTTCTTTTATCTGAAAAAATGAACTTGTTCATAAATGATGTATAAAAAATCATAATATGGATTCTAAAATTATAAGGATTATATAATGTTAAAAATATAGTTAACACTATTCATAACTACTTTTGAACGACTAGTTTGGTATGTCGTGGTGTGCTTGAAATCGGTGTTTCGTGTAGTGAAAGTTATTTAATTACATTAAAGAAATAATGTAATAAGAAATCATGGGGTCATACAATTATAGTTTGTGTTAGTATCAATTATAGAATGAAAATAAGTTTTATTACATCCTATAAAAGTGATATTTTTGTGAAAAAGGTAGGATTAATTCTATTGGTAATGGATATAAATCATGTTAGTTATCGCATAGTTTTCTCAGTGATATATGTCTAATTTGTAGCCATTTTACCTGTTTTAATCCTTTTTTATAACTGTTTGAATTTTGTGAAAATGACATGGTTAATTAGTTTTATGGTTGAAAAAATTGATGTCAGAGATTTGTTCCTTTTCATTAAAACATATAAAAAAATTTATTACTATTAATTTCATAATTATGAATTAATAATAATTGTTAAATAGTCATTTTCACCTTTGAATAAGTACCACAATGTTTGTGTCAATGAATTAAATTTAATCATTAGTATTTTGAGGAGTGAAGAAATTAATTCTCTATACGAATCTTTTTTCAAGTGTTTTTTTTGTTGCCCGACATCAGCTTTTTTCTCACCCTTTGGTTATAAATTATCCTCCATAATTTCCACCATATCATCAATTGTTTTCATTATATTACCACCATTATTATTTATAGAGTCATGATAGATGGGTGTTATTTAGTTGAAAATATTATATATAAATAATATGATTTATATTTGTGATTAATAGTTTTAATAATAACAAATATAACTTTTTAATTAGTAACTCTGAAAATTATTCATCATTGGTTAACATTTATAAATGATTTTTCAGTTTCAATGATTGGAATTCCATGTTTTTGTGGAATATCTCTTTATCATTCTATAATGAGGATAGAAACTTCTATTGGTAATATATATTATTCCACCATGATAAGACATATTAAAAAAAATCCATAGGGGTACTTCAATGATGTAGTAAAACGGTAGAGTGAAAATAATACCATATTTGGATTATCTACTCCCATATTTAAAAACAGACATAGGGGAATACAATATTCACCTAATTTCTAAGCCACAATATTTATTTATAAATGTGGATGAACTATTTGTGAATAATATTAAATATATTCCTAGATCTATCGTCTTTGGTGGTATATTCATTTGAAATTTTATTTAACACTATTGTTACCGATAAATAATACAACACACATATAGAAATATATTTTTTATAGCTAATAATTATAAATTTTATCATGATCCATCATTTAAAAAATAGATTCACTAAAATGGATTTCTATATAATGTTGTATTATACCATATAAAACTTCTTGTATTTCATTTCAAAAATTATATTTCCTTATCCTCTCTAGGAATGAAATATAGGAACTATATTGTTTTATCTTTTTGATTCATTCTTCACCTTACTAACCTATTTTTTAGATTATTCCATCTTATAATTTTCATTTTCATATTCAATTTTATCATAATTATATTCCAAATATTTCTCTTTCACCGTTAATTTTTGTTATTTCATTTACACAAAATTTTCTTTATATTTTTCTTATTTTCTTCCACCTCTCAGCTGAATAGATTGCAATAGCCTTGACATTCTCTCTTTTGTTTCCTTCATGTTACTTTATAGGGTATTGGGTAGTCTATATAATAATGTTTGATATTTTTTCCACAACTTATATCTAGATTTGTAGGTAGAGGATTATTGATTCATTATTGAGTTTTATTGTTTTATAATCTACTGAGAATACATTTGGATGAGGTTATTGAACATTCCATTAAGTGATTTTAAGGAATATGAATGTTATTCTAGATAGAAGTTTTTTGTAGTGTGGTTGGTTTATGGTGGATGGGGTGGTAATAGTTATAATAGCCTTAAGGGGAGTTTTTCAAGTGAATATTTGGGTATACAAATATTTTATTTTAAAAATAAGAAACATTTATATTAGTTATAAAATGGATTTAGTTATTGATTGTGTTGAATTTACCTCTATTAGTTTTATAAATTTTTGAATTGTTTGGGGGACTAATTATAACAAAAAAAGTTTCAATCGAAAGGTTTATTATCCAATGAACCCTACTGAATCCTCAGTATATGAGGGGTCTTCATCACATCTCATGATATTATAAAATGTGGTACATGTTTGGGTTTTTGAAAACTATGATTTAGTTAATGACATTATCAATTATAGGATATTTAATTTATTTATCAATGATCCTAATTGGGTATCCAAGAGTTTTATCTTATCAAATTAATATTTTTCTCTCCAAGGTGGATTCTAATCACTTTTTCAAATTTTACAATTATGAGTAATCTCAAATAGAATGTCTTCTACAACATCGAATGTTTTCATAATTAATTCTTTACAGGATATGTCATCGATCATGACTCATGTCGTAAGATGTAAAAACTAAATAATTGATTCATTTTTAGGAATACATTGATTCTCTTAAATAACATCTTCCTCCTATGTTGTTTGATTTTATCCCATGATTAAATTATTTATAATCCCCAAACCTGTGGAATGATTGAGATTTAATTTCTAAAATTATATATACTCTATTGTGGAAAGTATTTTTCGAAAAATAATTTTTAAGGTTATCGCTTTAACCAATCTATTTCATAGACATAGAGAGATAATTAGAATACCATCCATCATATGTAATTTTATGTTACTCAATTTCTTTTTTTATATCACAAAAATCACTAAGGGTATTAAAATATCTATGTAGATCATAATTTTTCATTCCCCTAAATCATCCTATGTTTTTATTGGTATTTGGATTAGTTTAATCTTAAAATTGTTCACTTAAATCAAAATAAGAACAAAACAAAAAGAAAAACCATCAAAATAAAAAATATCATAGTCCATTGTGGCTCAAGCATTTGGAATTTTTGGTGCTACATTATTTTTCCTCTCATAGGAGAATTTTCATTGAAGTACATTAGGTGTAGTTGAGATAATTTTCACTTTGATGGTAAATCATCTATATGGACGTAGGAACCGCTTTTTATTAGGGTTATAGTAAATAATTTCTCATGAATCAAGGCTCCATGATCATGTTTTTGGCATCCTGGTAATGGATTATGTTTCATGAAATGAAAAAAACATAAAATAAACAAATGCCCATAAAGAGAATTAAAACAAAAAGAGTATTAATAATTTTTTGAATAGAATTGGTTTATTTAAAATATTTATTATACTCCTATGTTCACAATTTATAACAACAAATACTACCAAACAAAATTTTCCATACCACTAGAATTAACATTTCGATATGTTAATCGCGATTACAAATTATGAGTTCATGATTCTTATTATTCTACTATGTCATATATTAGTGAAGGTCCATGATCGGCCCCATGAGTGATACACATAATCCATAAGATAAATCAATAGGACTTATTGTTAAGTATAAATCTATTAATTTAGATGGATCAAAAAAAATTGAAAAAATGTCTAATGGTTTTAAATTAATCAAAAAAATCAAAGGATCTATTTGAAATAATATTTTTGAAAGAAATGTGAACCTATTTATTTCATTAAATAGGTTTAATAAATAAGTGTTAGTATTATTTTAAGATTAACAGTTTTTTATGGTAAAATTTATTAATATTAAATATGAAAATATAAATATATTGGTAAAATAGTAAGATTAGACTAATTTAATTTAGTCAAATATTTAAATTAAATGATAAATAAAACATATTATTAACTACTTAATTTTATCTATTGGTTTTTTTCTATTTATAATAATCCCTTTATAAAAAAACTAAGTAGTAAATAAGATTATAATCATTGACTCAAATTTATTCCATATTGAAATGAATATTCATGAATAAAATTGATAGATAATTTAAACACCCATACATATACTCTTATTATCTTACCTCTTAAGCGAATTTCAATACATGTTTGATGGAAGATCATTCATATTTTACCTGAATATATTTGACAGTGACTGATAATATTAAATTAATACTGATGAATATGTTTATATAAGAACATATTCCCTTAACTAATAATCATCCTTAAGTATTGAACCTTTTGTAATAGAAGTGAGTTAGATAGTGTGTGTTTCTGAAATCTTTGAAGTAGTAGAAGAAGGTTTTCTTATTTTCTGTAAATCAAGTAATGAAAATAATTTTGGAAATATAATCAAATATTTTTTTTTTCAAAATCATACATGTTTTCATTTTTTTATTCTTTTCTTGTCAACTTTAAATCAATTTAACGGATCTAATTATACTTCATGCAAATATTTCATTCCATGACTCTACATAAATGGTGATTTGTTTCAGAACTATTAATCTGCATGAGAAATTTTCTTTTTCTAATGTGAAAATAAAATTTTCCCATATGAATCATGTGGGTTTTGCAGTTTAGATTATATTTCAATTAATTTTAGTGGTATACTAATATTTATTTTGTATCTATATAAATAATTTTTAAATTTCAATTTGAAATTAAAAGGGGGAATTTGGATGGATATTTAAATCAAATTATAGATTTATGTTTTTCATATGAATTTTTTTAGTCATTCAATATTGTATAATGGTTTTTAAATAGTAATTTTATAATGGTATGGTTTCATTTTGAGCTTATTAAACCTTTATTATATAATGATTTATGAGATATATTTTGTGGATTTTTTTATAAAATAATATTTAATGGTCTCAAATATATATACATGGCATGTTATTCGGTTGTGAATTTTTTTAATAATAATATTGAAAATGTATGTATATATTTTTGTAGATTCGAATGACAAAAGTCTTGTTCACCCACATTTTTAAATTTATAAAATTATTTTCTTGATTAGACCACTTTATGGGAAAGCGATGATATCTAAATTGTCAAAATTTATGATTAATTTAAAATTATATTAGTTTCCAATAATAATATTTGTATATATATATATATATAAATATATCATTACATATGTAACAATTTTTTTAAAACATGTATACATATGTATCTACATAATTGTTATTTTAGGGTGAAACATAAATTTAATCTAAGATTAATAGATACGTTTATATATAAATGTATTTATATATGTATCAATTTATGATAAACAATATATATCCTATATGTATGTAAATATGTGAATGTATATATATATATATATATATATTATGAATCATTATTCATACCTATACATATGTGTATAAATATGAAATCATGTATTAATCTAATATATTTGTAATCTATTGTATAAATATGTGTATCTTTTTATGTAAAACTATTTTGTACGAATATATATATATAGATATATATATATGAATGAATATTTAAAAATATCATTTCATGGATAAATACATTTATCCTAGAATATGTATAACCAAGTAATTTCCTTTTTTTGGAAATCGATATTGACAATCACGGTATTTTATGAAACGTAAAGGTCCTTATTATATAAAATAATAGTTATAATGTTTTTAACTCCAAATAATAGCACTTGGATATTATGTCAATGATGTCATGGAATGGGGAGGGAACCAAAACCCTTTTGGGACTTTTATACAATCATGTGATGGGTGTTCCATGAATTATATAGCGCTCCAATTCATTGGGTAATGTTGAAATCTCACGAGATTTCATGTATGCTGCACGAGAAGAAAATCCAAAGAACAATATTTGATTTGAGAGTGAACATGATCCATCATGGGATTGTATCCATCATGAAATGTTTTCTCTGGAGTGTACCGTGACTTCATCTTATGATGCATGGTTCTTTTGAGAACTATGTATAAATGTTTATGAGTTATCATGGGAATTTGTTATTATATCATAAATCAAGGAAATGTATTTTACCATATGTTACTTCGGATGAATCCTATTTAGAAATAAATATTATTGTTTTCAAATAATCTTATGATTTTATAAAGTTTTAGTTATCTAGATGTATAACATGTTTTACTTTTTATGAACAAGTGAAAAATCATGATATGTTTCAACATGTTTTGAAAACCCATAATGAGTTTTTTCCCTCCCTATGTTTTTCAAAACTTTTTTTTCATAGAGAATAAGGATACGTATAAGCGACTGACTACCCAAGGATTATTTATTGTGACTAACAATTATTAATCATAAGAATTGTTTTCATGCCATTTATTTTTTTAGAATTAATATTAGAATTATTCAATGTGTCGAGACAGTCAACAACAGGAAACCATTGCGGTCTTGGATTATTAAATAATAAGTTGATTAAAAAAACGGAACAGGTCATGGGTCATCATATTTGGTACCATATATGCTATCTAGAAAAAATTAGAGGTGATGATACAGAGAAACCCTTTTAACATTTAGAGTCCTTCTGAAATATTGAATTACTATAGGTACGGTAATGGATTTCCAAGGGAAAAATTCATTAAATGGGGAATAATTTAACATCATTGATATTAATACGTTATTTGTATTAAATATTTTATTTTAAATTTTGTTCATATGTTATGATGAAATATGTCAAATAAAATAATAATAACTGAAACTATTTGTATTACTATAAAAAATTAAAAATTATAATAATGCCTTTATGAAAAGTGTTAATTTATTAAATTTTTTTCAATTAAACTTTTCTTAATAATATTTCAATTTTTTTTAAATAAATTATTTTATTAATTGAATTTAAATTAAAAAAAATGATTTTTTATAGTTTAAAACAATATTATAACATAAATAAATTTAATTGAAAATTTTTGTAAAAATATATGTTTTGTATGAATAAATAAAAAAATTTTGAAACGTAAAATAATTATGAATTTGTTATCAAAAATAATATATAATATCATGTTTAATTAATAACTAAAATATTTTTTAAGAAAACCATGTAAAATTAAATTGTTTTCAACAATCAATGTATGATAACATATAATTTTATA
Organism: Viscum album; assembly: GCA_963277665.1. Taxonomy (NCBI): domain Eukaryota; kingdom Viridiplantae; phylum Streptophyta; class Magnoliopsida; order Santalales; family Viscaceae; genus Viscum; species Viscum album. The sequence goes on from OY728162.1 coordinate 768,152,393, forward strand.
ATTTTTTTATTCATGAAATAATATGTGTATTTAATAAAAAACATATAATAATTACATTTTAACAAAAATACATTATGAGGCATTAGTTCGAAAAATAATTTTCTTAATAAATTATAGAAAAATATTTTTTAACTATTATAAATTTATATATTTTTAAATGAATTATGACTATAAATATATTTATATAAACTTATTAATAAAATTGAATAGGATAAATATAAAACAATTATTAAAATTATTAAAATATTATATGAAAAAATGTTAAAATGAATAATAATAATAATAAAGAGAAAAATGTGTTTGAAATAAATGTGGTATTATTTGTAAAATAACAATAAAACAAAATGATAAAAAGGGATAGATAACATGATAAGAGGGGTGGGGGAGGCGTCGATTGAAAAAAAAATTGTGTAAGGGGAAAATGGTTTTTGTCGTCGAGTGTGTCTCAAGTAGATGGATTGATCCAATCCCAATGTTGTTCAAGTAACTGAGGGGGTTTTTCGCTTAGGGGGGCCAAATGACTATCTGTAGTCTCAGCGATCTTCGACCAATGATGAGGGCTCCGAATGGTTAGGCATTTTCATAAGGGGTTCAACTGTGAGTTAGGGTTTTATATCCGTGTGAGATCTAATTGTATGATGTTTCCATCAACGTCAACCTAACTATGGTAGGTTTTTGTGATATTTTGTAGATGTCTAATATTTATATAGACCCTTTTTCGTGAATCCATTGGGAATAGGATGACTTTTGTGTCCTTTCTTTCTCAATCATAATCAGTTATGTGATGCTAATAGTTTTTACTTTTTTTTATATCTCTTAGATATGTATACCATATATAAGAAATGATAAAAATTAATTTTATATTTTATCTTGTTGATGAATCTAGTTATTTTTGGATTTAATCCACATATCAATCACCCATCGATTACTTTTTTGAATCATTTTGGACAGTTGGTTTTGAGAAAATTCATATAGATATATAAAATATTATTATATTTTTTTTTATTTTCCACTACCAATCACCATTTTTTGGAATCCCATAAAATATAACTATAGAAATGTATAATTTATGGAGTTAAATTATGTATGAAATTGATATATAATAACTGATTCCCTTTTCTGAGAATTGTCCCAATTTATTTCACCATATATAAGACTAGAGAGTAAGATATGGGTAGTTTTTGGATTCTATAATGTAGTAGAAAAATGTGTTTTTATTTTCTATAAGTCAAGTCGGGGAAATTATTTTTACAATATCATTAAACATATTTTTTTACATAATTTCAAAGTCAAACATGTTTCAAGATTTAAATATTTTATTCTCAATTTTATATTTATGTAATTGAACTACGTATTTTTCATGAATTTATTTTTGTTCATGATTTTTCATATGAAGGTGATTTATTTCAAAACTAATGATGTGAAAGAGAATTTTTATTTTCATTAAGAATATTATATAATCTCAAATGATTCAATTGGGTTCCCCGTTTCATATTTTATTTCAAATTGTTTTAGTAGTTTACTAATTTTTATTTTCATTCTATCTATATAATTTTGAATTAAAAATTTATTATAGTAAAGGGATATTTGTTTAAATATTTATAACTAGTTATGAATTTAAGATCTTTATTTGATTTTTTTAGTCCATCCGTGTTGACTAATAGTAATTTAATTGTTTTTTATAATGCTAAGTGGGGTCATTTTGAGTTTATAAATCTGTTCTGCTAGAACAATTCATGAGATTTATATTCATGTAATTTTTTAGAAAAACCATAATTTTTCTCTTATATATATATATAGGATGTTGTTAATTTTTAAAATTTTTTAAACAATAATGTTACATTTTTTATGTATATATATATATATATCATTCCATATTAAAAATCATGTTCTCTTATGGTTTTCACATCATAAAATTCTTTTCGTGATTTTTCTTCATTAAGTACAACTGAAGTTATCGAATTACTAAAAATTTATGATTATGTTAATATTTTTATTTTTTGAAAAATTATATGTGAATACATATATTCATAAATAGATCATTTAATATGAATCTGTAACATCCCAAGTAAGTAATGAATAATAGATATTTTTATCTATGTCTATTAATGATTAAGATAGTGTTATAGAGGCTTAAAATGAAAATAAATACCATCTTATGCATGGAATACACTAATATTCTTAAAAGATTGATTTACTGCCTTTTGATGGAAAACCATTTTTGAATCTATATTTTGAAAATTTTATAAACTATTTTTGTCAAAATAAACTTATCCTTTATGATTGGGACATCAAAATTTACCTTGGGTGAATTTTTGGTAATTTTCTGAAAAACTTCAATTTTTGATGAATAGTGAAACCACTAAGTGGTAATCAAGCAAACTGATTTTTCAGTTAAATGAAAGTTTACCACTAATGTGTATTGAATTTTGAAATTCCGACATACATGGTTGTCATTAAGAAGTAAAATGTGGTTCAATGAGATTAAAATAATTTTTTGGTGAATAGTAACTTATTATGTTTTTAATCACGATTAGTGGTAATTAGTGTAGTTTAAGGTATAAATAATGCTTTAATAATATGAAATTACCTAGACACATGTCCAAACCTTATTGGTTGTGTCATGGCCGACCAAGACAAGCCATGGGTCAACTTGGGGACCCCATGGAGACATTTTGGTTGGGAAATGACATAAATAACTTTTTATTTAATGTAAAAGTAAAAATGACACAAACATAAAATGTTTCACGAAAACAATTTTTACGTGGGGTTATAAAAATCAGATATTTGATTATAAATAGTAATTGGAAAGCTAAAAATATTTCCTACATCATAGTATTTTTTTTATCATTTTTAGACATTATATAAATTAAATTATTTATGACATAATAATGATGCAGCGATGGCATCATTATTTGACGATTTAAATAAAATGGAAAGATAATGTAAAATCTATGATCTACACATGTCCAAAACCAATTGGATGAGTGGATTTAGAACCCTTATCACCTTATCCATGACTTATATCAATGTGGGACCTTTTAAAACTGAAACACATTTTCAAATAAAGTAATATTTCTTTACTTTCCAAAAGTGCCCCTCCTCTCCTCTTATAAAAGGCCCCCACCTCTACCTCATTTCACACACTCCTCAAGCCTTTGGCTCGGCCAAAACCTGCACATTTACTCTCTCCACGTCCCTCTCCTCATCCTAGAGAATTCCCTTTGGGCAGAATCCTTTAAAAGGAAGCCTTTAGGCTCAAATCCAAAGGAGTTACACTTTTAAAGGTAATTCATTTCTCTCATGTTCATTTGTTTTATTTTGCTTTTCCAACCCCCTAAACTCTTTTTATTTACTTATTTTGTAACAACACCAGTATCTTAAATATACAAGGATGTTTTTATAATATTTATTTGAGCTACACTCTCACACAACTACATCAAATGGTTAAAGAACATACGGTTTCCGTGGATGGCGAAATTCTGCCTCCCGAAACAATGATTGTTCAACACTCATTTAACACCTTCAAAGGTGTCCATTGTGATGTCACTATTTTTATATATGATATATTATATGTTTATGTTTTCCTTAAGCTTCTGTTTTTTTCATTTTTGGCATACCTTTATGGTTTCCATTATGGGTAAACACGATATCTTCATTTTAGGAAGTGCGGACTACCGCCCCCTGAAAGTGATTTGATTCGTTAATACCATATGTGGGATGTGTAAAGGATAAAGTTAATCATATTATATATGTTATTATACTGGAATTATAATATACTCATATATAATTATGATTCCATTCCAAAAAAAATATATGAAATAGAAATGGAAGTAGCGTTCATGCGTACGTACGGCTTACCGTCTCCATGAACGGTGCATTTCATTTCTTACCTCTAAATGTGGTGTAATATTATAAATACATGTATATGCTGAATATATATGATGTATATGTTATCCAAATAATTAATATCATTCTGGATATAACGAACCTTTGACCAAATTAACAACATGTAAGTGTAATAAGTCTATTTTTGTCTTAAGAACCAAATACCGACAAAATGAACATTATTAACTTAACTGATTACATGATGTTCATAACATGGTATAAAAGGAATAATGAACTTGAAAGGGATTCATAAGAAAGTAGAGATTAACTCATGTTTATTATTCAGGAGATTAAAGAACGGTCGGGTCATGTCAGATACGAGGTATGGGACTTCGTCTCAATCTCCTTTCGTTGAGGCATATTTTATTTTATACACAACTTTCGTTTATACGGTGTATAAAACCCTTTGACTTTTACGTTTATTCAAAAGGAATCTTTTTTATATGAAGCGTTTACTAAATGACAAAAGGGAATGTTTTTGTCGTACGTATGCGGCGACAACGACTTCTCCGCCGTCGTGACCGTTATTTGAGTTTCGGCTTCCTCTACAAGCCATACCTTCTTTTTAAAAGAAAAATATATACCATGTTTTACTTTTCTGTTATTTTGGTATTGAAAATGGTTTTCATAATGTTTTTATATCAATGTGTTGTATTGATATCTCGTGATTGAAATGTGGAAATTTTATGTTTCCTTTATGAATGTTTTATGTGATATGATTATGTTATGGTTCTTCGGCATTATTATGAAGACAGGTGGTTCCGTGATAAACTAAGGGCGGGTGAGCCCGTTATAGATCTCCAATGCATTGGGTAATGCGAAGGAGTGAAATGTTAAGGTTTCTCCGAAGAGATTTAGGGAATATACTGTGATGGGTATTCCAAACGTAACCAAGAGGGTTACTCCCTACGTAAGAATGTAATGAATGACTCAAGTTACCTTTATGTCTTATGATTTCTATGATTTATTCATGATATTATGAGGTATGTTAAAGTGCCTATGTTTTATGGGTAAAGAATGGTTTCATTTTTATGTATATATGATCTCATGATTCCTTTCCATGTTTTTTTATAACCCACAATGAGTTTTTATGCTCATCCCATGTTTTTGAAATTTTTTCACAGGTCAAGGGAAAGGTACATGATAAGATGATAGAGTCAAGGATGTGTCAAGAAATAATCCATGTTTTATTTTAAATGTGTTTCCATTGATGGGAATGAAGAATACTATCTTTAAGTAACCACTTTGTTTATATGTGGAATGTAATGCAAGTTTAATGATCTAATTCTCTAAAACTCTAAACCTGAAAAGATCCTCAATGTGTAATCTTGTAATAACTCAAGATTAAGCAAGGTTTAAGGCTGGGGCCTTATAGAATCATTTTATTAAAACATGTATAGTTCTGTAACTTAATACGAATTATTTAAGGGTGAAACAAAATTTTAATTTCACATCAATAGATACATATATATATATATATTCTATATATGTATCAATTTTTTTAATACATTATATTTCCTATTTGTATGTAAATAAATTAATTTATATATATATATATATATATATTTCTTTATTCCTTTGTATAAATATGTGTGTTGACATGGAATCCTGATTTATTCCAATATATATATATATAAACATGTTTATATATATACATATCATTTTATGTAAAATTGTCATATTCGTATATATGTATATGAATGTACATTTACACATGTTATTTCATGAAATTATATTCTTATCATCAAACATGTATAATAGAGTAATTTAATTTTTCATGAAATGAATATCAAAGCTCATGATATTTAATGAATCATTGTGGTCCTTAACAGATAAAATTAAAGGTGTCATGTTTTCAATATTAAAGAATCACACCTGGATATTATGTGAATTACGACATGGAATCGAGAGTGAACCCAATCCTTTAAGGTATTTTTTCTATTCAATTTATGGGTACACCCATAATTATATAGAACTTAAATGAATTGGGTAATGTTGAAATATCATGTGATGTATTGTATATTGCGCAATAGGTGTATCCCATAAATACTACAGGATTAGGGAGAGAACATAATCCATCATGTGACAATGTACATAAAGTGATGTTGTCTCATGTGTGAACAATGACTTTATGTTATCAACTAACATGCCTTTGAGAACCATTTATGGATGTTTATGAGTTATCAAGAGAATTTTTTTTATTTCATAAATAAATGAAATGGATTTTTTAAATGGTTACATATGATTAATCCTATTTAGAAATAAATTTTATTATTTTAAAAAGTACTCATGATGATATATATTCGAAATTATCATGTTTTATCTCATGTTTTACATTTTTCTTTGAAGTAAAAAAATTGATTGGTTTCCACATGTATTCAATCCCCTTACAATGATTTTTGTCATTCACACTAATTTTAAAACCACTATTAAGTGGATATAATTACTCATGGATGTGATTGAGTGGTCGAGAACCGTTTATGTTGTTTAACCCTTATAAACATCAGCATAGTTTTCATTTTATTTTTTTGAGAGTTGTAATTAGAATTCATCAATGTGTCTGTACTCTCAAAAACTAAAAACCTATGGGATATATGGTTGTTAAAAAATAAATGAATTATAATATATAAAAATTTTGAAAATGTTTTTTGTAGTCATAGGGTCTCCGTAGGCATCAAAGATAGGGGAAGTTAGTGCATAGTTTTGTTTGACCTCTTGTGTTTGTGTAGAGAATTGATTCGGTGGCATACCAATTTTCACTTTCATATAGGAATAGTTCAATGCATAATGTTTTCAAGGTGTCACGACTTTGTAAGTTTCACCAAAATCCTTCTAAAGTGATTGATCGTGATTATCATGCGATTGAGACAAATTCATCATTTGAGAATCATAGGATACATGTAGAGACCCGAAGCCTGAAGTACATAGACTTTACATTAATTTTGCGGAATACTTATTACATAACAAAAACACACACACAAGGATAGTAATAGTTTAGTGTCTTTGAAAACTCGGAATATAATCTTCTAATCCTGGTGAAAGATCTTCAACATCTCCCATAAATATCTTCCTTTTTTTATACCTAAAACCTTTCTTTATATCCTGGGGAAAAGTAAACATAAAAGGGTGAGCTCAAATGCTCAGGAAGGGTAAACGAATGAAATATCAATCACATCATATACATAAGCACATAACTTTTGGAAATCTTAACCTGTAAAAGAGATCATAATTTCATAACCTGGGATAACTCATGGCAGTGAAATGTAATCACAATAATCATAACTTAAAACATCAAACTTTGTGGCATAAACACATAATCATAGAGAATCATTTCTTGTTAGTCAAGACTCATTGCCAAGACTATCTTAGTGGACAAAGTCCCTTTCTGAACCGAGTCACCCTCGTTTCAGTCCTGTTTCACTGAACCGGTATAACCTACCATTCCAGCCGTGTCTGTCTAATGAGATATAAAATCTTTACCCAATGCATTATAGGGAGATATAGGTCCCACCTATCTCATAATGATACCATTCTTATGTGTGCCACAAAATCATAAATCATACATCATTGCATAACCCATGTAATAAAAATGGGAATCTTTAAACATCGTGACATCATAAAAAAATTCATATAAGATAAAAGATTTCATAAAAATATTTCCATCACAACATAATCAAGTCCATGTAATAATATGGATAAAAACAGAACCCTTTATTATCTTATATGGAAAATAATTTTGATAAAACACATGAACATCATTCTTGAGGAAAATATCCTTTCTACTTCAAAAACACTTTTCCTTTCTAAACATGTCATACAATTATAAACTAAATAAAGTTGATTAAAAATAAACATGAAAACTTGTAAAGGAAACTTTTTGGAAATAATGTTTTAAAAATCCATTCATGCCATATAAATTAAAAAAAAAATTATCGTACTTTTGTCGGAAAAGTCAAAAAGTTTCTCGTACGAAAAACGACAAAAGATTCCTTCCATATCTTTTAATAAAAACTCACCGAATGGTAAATTTGGATTTAAACTATTGTAAGTGGATGGAAACAATATTACATATTGAGGGAACATGGATGTGGATGATAAAATACACCCCAGTAAATACCAAAGTATAAACAATCTCGGATAAAAATTAGATTGTGATATTTTCCCTTACCTTAGGTCTGATTTGCATCGTAAGTGTCCAAACCTCCTGTATAATGATTTAAATAATGTCATTGACTTATTACAGAATCATATTCATTGTTATTATATCATATATGGTTCACTTATGACTTTATAGTTCCCGTTCTTTTGTAAATTCCATGTTAAAGAAGCGTTTTGGGTAAAATCGTTTCATTTATCGTAGGTGTTTGGACTTGTTGTTCTTGACATTATTAGCACTTATATCATGATTTACATACTTACAGAATATAAAACATGATTTATATATCATATATATTCAGTATATATATATATAATAGATAGATAAATGAAATGAAACACACCGTTCATGGAGACGGTAGGCCGTACGTACGCATGTACCCTGTTTTCGTTTCCTTATTGAGTTGAATGGAATTAAGTAGATGACATACATATATACATAAATCAATTAGCTTTATAATGTCATATATTTCATTATTATCTATTATATATACTTTATAATCACTCTTGAATGGTTAACATGGAGAATGAATCTCATCGCATCGTGGAGACGGTAGTCCGTACGTACGCACGAGCGATGATATCGTTTCCATAATTATTGAATTGAATTGGAGTGGATGATACAATATATCAGAATAAATATTATGTTCTAATAACTATGTATAGTTATTCATTACACCATTATACCCATCCATGTAAGGTGGTGGTGGAAAATAGATTACACCACGGCGTGGAGACGGTATTCCGTACGTACGCATGCGCGGTGATTTCTTTTTCCGTAGGATGGATAGAGGGTGAAATATGGTTGTTTCATACTTATAATAACATATCAGTATATTAGTGATACTGATGTTATTACTTCATAATGAAACAACCTAAGAATATGAAGTGGAAGAATAAATAAAAATGAAAGAATCGGTAAAGGACATTACCTCGTCTTTAAAGTGCTTCTTTGAGACCTCCTTTTAGGGCACTAAAATGGGTCTTTGAAGAAGACCAGAACCTGTAGAGTGTTTCTAGGGAAGTGGAGAAGAGAATTTGGCAGGGGTTGGCCGAGCTTTAAGGCTCAACGCGGTGTGAGGAAGAGAGGGAGTAGGTGCCCTTTTATAAGGGAGGAGAGGGGCACCTTTGGAATAACTAAAACTATTATTTTATTACAAAGTCATGTTCGGTTTTAAATAGCTCCAAATTGATTTATTTCGAGGCTATGGTGGGTATGGGTCGAAATCCTATCATCCAATATAATTTAGACATGTTTAGGTTCCTATTTTAACATTATCATTTAGATTTAACATTAAGTTAAATAATTTTACTTTTACCGTGCCTTCTTGTGTTCTTACACTATAAGGTTAATAAATATACTATAAGAAGCCAAACGAACCCCAAGATGTTTAGTATTAATATATATAACCTTATATAAGTCATTTGGCCGATACTTAGATTTTTAGGAATAAAATAACAATTAATAATATAATATTTGTTTTAAAAACTATTTTATCTCAATTTTGACACTATTTAGTAATTGATTTTTGTGAAAATCATAACAGAATGATAAGTTCGAACAAAGTTAATTAAATCAATAATAACATGTCATATTAACCTATAAAATTAGTGTAATTCATAAAAAGTCTCAAATTATATTTATTTGGGTATTTATAACATCAATTATGTCAATATTTCATTAATAAGATAATTACTGCATCATCGTTGTGTCATAAATAAATTAAATTATTTAATTTTTAAAATTTACAAATAAAATACCATTATGTCGGAAATATTATTTATCTTTCTAATGAATATTTATAGTCTAATTTATCTTATGTATAACCCCATATTAAAAATGTTTTAGTAAACAAACTTGTATTTTAACTCTTTTAACCCTTCTTTAAATAAATTAATAATAAATGTCCTAATCTAATACAAGTGGTCCTAAATGGTCATATGTTATTCCTAAGTTTGTTTTTGGTCGAATTACACTTGTCCAATAGAATTATGACATGTGTTAGGGTAATAATAATATCATTTCTACCCCAAATTACCCTATTTACTTTTAACCGCGGTAAAAAAAGTAAAAAGTTACTATTCACCAAAAATTTATTTTCATCTCATTAAACCACATTTTACTTACTGACATCAACCATGTATCTCGGATTTTTGAAATTTCACTCACAGAAGTGGTAAAAGTATGTTTTATGAACAATTCAGTTTTTTTAACTACCACTTAGTGGTTTCACTATTCATCAAAAATTGAAAGTTTTCAGAAAAATACAAAAAATTAGGCCTAAGATATATTTGATATTATGAACTCAAAAATGATTTCTATTTTACCAAATTCAAAACATATCAGTTTCATTAATTAATTTAAAAATTAATTCCCGTCGTCAAAACAAATAGCGTGTTCCTAAGAGATAATAACTATCAAAAGATTGACACTTGTTTATGTCTGGTTTAAATGTGAAATTAAATCCAATGACCAACATGGTATTAAATTGTAAAAATATATTCTAAATATACTTTAAAACCACTCAAATTAATAATTTATCACTATTAATTATTTCGATTGAAAAAAAAAATTTAATTAAAATTTAGTAATTTTCACTATTCATCAAAATATGAAAGTTATCCGAAAATTACCAAAATTTCACCCTAAGCTAATTTCGATATTCCGAATTCAAAAATGAAGTCCATTTTGAAAAATAAAATTTTCAAAATTTCAAAAAGTGGTTATTACTATTAATAACGGCTAGTTTTAATAATATTTTAATAGCATATCGTTGTTTAGTGAAACTCAGTATTGCGTACTACACATGCTATCAAGGAAGGTCGCGATTGTGTGTAATGAAAGGCAAGTCAAGGATACATGTTGTGCAAGCTCTTTTTGGTGTAGCGTACAACACAAGACATTAATGAAATTAAAAATAATATTTTTCATAAAATCTCGGGGTGTTACATTCTACCCCCCTTAAAATGAATTACGCCCTCGAAATTTGTCGGGGTTATAAATGGTTTACTACTTGAAAGTTTCTTTAATATAAACTCACATCGTAAAAAGGAATACCAAAACCAATCTTTAAAAACAAAATTATGAAACTTAACGGTTACCCAAATAATCTAATCATTGGGTTTCCACATAGGTGAAAATATGGATATGGAAGAAAAATCTAACCATTATGTTCTGAGGGAGAGTGGTAGAGAACATGGCTATGGAAAAGCCAACAATCACAAATCCATAAATTTGTGATGATCTAAGGTACCATCTAATTAATCAGATATAAGAGCACTAGGACAACATTTTTGGTTTTCAAGATCGTTTCCCTAACATTGAAGAATTTGAATTAGAATAAATACTTACTTTATTTTGGTACAATATCACTGTTGTTCGTTCCTTGAACAATTTCCACTTCATATCTTAAATAAATGATGTTGAATTTGTTATTCGTGAAGTGTTAGCAGATCATGTGATAGAATGACGGGTCATTCCATCTGTCTCAAACAAAAGGTTAGGAAAAGTTATTAATTATAAGTCATTTTATAGTGAGATTAATCATATATGGTTCCTAAAATGGACATATACTTCATATATCATACTGCTTAATATAATAAAACTAGTTTCTACTAAACAGGGACTTCCTGTAGGCCAGTGGTAGGCGATAAAGGCCAGTCGCACTTCGGTTGTGGGTTCGATTCCTACAGCCTTGTCCGACGCGATGGGTTGTCGCTCGTCCAGCAAGTTGTCCTTTTTCTAAAACTATATTACTATAAAATCCCATCAATAATATCGAAAAAAATTATATCCTTATACAATACTAACTTATGTCCAACATAATCCATTCCAATATTTAGGCTTATCCATAATACTTCAGTCCACTCTCATAATATAGTGAAAACGATTACCAGAGATTTAATACCATCGTTGATCCCCATATATCATAAGATATGTCTCGTTGGTCACATTATAAACATTCAAAGGCCTTAATCATGTATTCTCTTGAATACCCATTGAACCTTATTGAAAACATGAATGCAGTTAAACATTAACACTTTCCACATACCAAAATCTTCAAAATTTTATATACTCAAACCATGATATCACTTAGTCCTTATATCAATCATGAGCTCATGAATACTGTTAAAAATTTTGTTTTCTCGTTTTCCCTTCATTATGCGCATATCATCTTATTTCCAAAAATATCTCAATCACTTTGAATACCACATTAGACCAAAAAATAAATATTACAATACTTTATGATACAACATTATTTTGGAATCCCATTACATAAACACTTAATCATTCCACCACATCGTTGTCATATTCAACATCGCCAATAGTGATCACATGTGACTTCCCTATGTCCTTTTCCTTAAGTGGTTGCTCATGTCGATCATCACTAACCCTTGGATTAGGGCATTTATTAGCATAATGCCCCATTTACTTGCACTTGAAGAATTGAAGTTTTGGTGGTGCGTTCTCTGCAGTGTTTGCTTTATTCACATCATTAGAAACCCTTTTTCTATTACTTCGACACTCAGCTACTCGATTACCTTCTTTTCCACACTTAATACATTATCTAGTCCCTTTAAGACAATATCCACCATGCTTCTTTCCACACTTTGTGCATAAGGATACATTCATCTTCTTTTCACCATTATTCTGAGATTTTTCCTTGAACTACATCTTTCGTTTCTTGTCAAAACTATGAGATGTATAAGTAACACCAACTTCCATTTCTACCTTGATAGCACAACACACAATTTCTTCATAGCTACTAAAGTCTCTTATAGCTAATTCCCTTCAAAGACATGGTTTTAAGCACCTGAAAAAACGATCAACTTTAATTTTAGGTTGGATGATAATGCCAGATGCATACCTTGAAAGCCTTGTAAAATTTGCTTCGTATATACCAACAGATTCATCATCCTTCTGCTTCAGCTCAAGAAATTCATTTTCCATCTTTGTTCAAAGAATACGAGGGAAGTACTTACTGAAAAACAAGTTCATGAACTCGTCCCATTCCATGGACTCAATTCCATCTCTTGGCCTCATATTCTTGATTAGATGCCACCATTGATCGGCTTCACCTTCCAAACAATATACTGCTAAGATGACTTTATCATGTTCAGAACATTGAAGAACTGAAAATATCTTTTCAGTGGTACTGATCCATTGTTCATCAACAAGTGGATCGGAAGTCCCACTGATAGAAGGTGGAAGTTTCCTCATGAAGGACTCAATAGAATATTGTTCCCTTCTCTGCTCATTTGGATGTCCATAATGATTCATAGCTTGTGTAAGTATAGAAATAAGATTTTGCACTCCATCTCCCATAACATTTGTTTGTTCAGGAGGGAAATCATTACATTGTCTATTTCATTGATCAACACGGTTCCTTCGGGTTCCAGCCATCGTCTAAAACCCAAAAAGAATAGTGTGAGAGGCAAAAATCATGCTAGGGAAGACAACAAAATATAGGGGGAGTACCTTCAATATCTAACATCTTTGGTTTAATTCTATGATCGTTAGTGTCATTCTAGTACTATAACCTATACGTATACTTAACCTTAGGGACATCCCTAGACATACCTTAGAAATATCTATAGGGATATCACTAACGTTTTCGCATCCTAGTTTCCAAAGGTTGACTAAACCTTTCCTCTTATACCAAGTGTAGAGACCCGAAGCCTGACGTACATAGACTTTACATTACTTTTGCGGAATACTTATTACATAACAAAAACACACACACAAGGATCGTAATAGTTTAGTGTCTTTGGAAACTCGGAATATAATCTTCTAATCCTGGTGAAAGATCTTCAACATCTCCCGTAAAGATCTTCCTTTTTCATACCTAAAACCTTTCTTTATATCCTGGGGAAAAGTAAACATAAAAGGGTGAGCTCAAATGCTCAGTAAGGGTAAACGAAATAAATATCAATCACATCATATACATAAGCACATAACTTTTGGAAATCTTAACCTGTAAAAGAGATCATAATTTCATAACCTGGGATAACTCATGGCAGTGAAATGTAATCACAATAATCATAAATTAAAACATCATACTTTGTGGCATACACACATAATCATAGAGAATCATTTGTTGTTAGTCAAGACTCATTGCCAAGACTATCTTAGTGGACAAAGTCCCTTTCTGAACCGAGTCACCCTCGTTTCAGTCCTGTTTACTAAACTGGTATAACCTACCATTCCATCCATGTCTATCTCATGAGATATAAAATCTTTACCCAATGCATTGGAGGGAGATATAGGTCCCACCCATATCATAATGATACCATTCTTATGTGTGCCACAAAATCATAAATCATACATCATTGCATTACCCATGTAAAAAAATTGAAATCTTTAAACATCGTGACATCATAAAAAATTCATATAAGATAAAAGATTTCATAAAAATATTTCCATCACAACATAATCAAATCCATGTAATAATAGGGATAAAAACAGAACCCTTTATTATCTTAGATGGAAAATAATTTTGATAAAACACTTGAACTTCATTCTTGAGGAAAATATGCTTTCTACATCAAAAACACTTTTCCTTTCTAAACATTTCATACAATTTTAAACTAAAAGAAGTTGATTAAAAATAAACTTGAAAACCTGTAAAGGAAACTTTTTGGAAATAATGTTTTAAAAATCCATTCATGCCGTATAAATTAAAAAAAACATTCTTCGTACTTTTGTCTGAAAAGTCAAAAAGTTCCTCATACGATAAACGACAAAAGATTCCTTTCATATCTTTTACTAAAAACTCACCGAAGGGTAAAATTGGATTTAAAATATTGTAAGTGGATGGAAACAATATTACATATTGAGGGATCATGGATGTGGATGATAAAATACACCCCAGTAAATACCAAAGTATAAACAATCTCGGATAAAAATGAGATTGTGATATTTTCCCTTACCTTAGGTCCGATTTGCTTCGTAAGTGTCCGAACCTCCTGTATAATGATTTAAATAATGTCATTGACTTATTACAGAATCATATTTATTGTTATTATATCATATATGGTTCACTTATGACTTTATATTACCCGTTCTTTTGTAAATTCCATGTTAAAGAAGCGTTTTGGGTAAAATCGTTTCATTTATCATAGTTGTTTGGACTTGTTGTTATTGACATTATTATTACTTATATCATTATTTACATACTTCCAGAATATAAAAAATGATTTATATATCATATATATTCAGTATATATATATATATTAGATAGATAAATGAAATGAAACACACCGTTCATGGAGACGGTAGGCCGTACGTACGCATTAACGCTGTTTTTGTTTCCTTATTGAGTTGAATGGAATTAAGTAGATGACATACATATATACATAAATCAAGTATCTTTATAATGTCATATATTTCATTATTATTTCATATATATACTTTATAATCACTCTTAAATCGTTAACATGGAGAATGAATCTCATCGCGTCGTGGAGACGGTAGTCCGTACGTACGCACGAGCGATGATATCGTTTCAATAATTATTGAATTGAATTGGATTGGATGATACAATATATCAGAATCAATATGATGTTCTAATATCTATTTTTAGTTATTATTTACACCATTATACCCATCCATGTAAGGTGGTGGTGGAAAATAGATTACACCACGGCGTGGAGACGGTATTCTGTATGTACAAACGCGCGGTGATTTCTTTTTCTGTAGGATGGATAGATGGTGAAATAGGGTTGTTTCATACTTATAATAACATATCGGTATATGAGTGATAATGATGTTATTACTTCATAATGAAACAACCAAATAAGAAGAAGTGGAAGAAGAAATAAAGATGAATGAATCGGTAACAGACATTACCTCTTCTTTGAAGTGCTTCTTTGAGACCTCCATTTAGGGCACTAAAATGGGTCTTTGAAGAAGACCAGAACCTCTAGGATGTTTCTTGGGAAGTGGAGAAGAGAATTTGGCAGGGTTTGGCCGAGCTTCAAGGATCAAAGTGGTGTGAGGAAGAGAGGGAGGAGGTTCCCTTTTATAAGGGAGGAGAGGGGCACCTTTGGAATAACTAAAAATATTATTTTATTACAAAGTCAATTTCGGTTTTAAATAGCTCCAAATTGATTTATTTCTAGGCTATGGTGGGTATGGGTAGAAATACTCTCATCCAATAGAATTTAGAGAAGTTTAGGTTCCTATTTTAACCTTATCATTTAGATTTAACATTAAGTTAAGAAATATAACTTTTACCGTGTCTTCTTGTGTTCTTACACTATAAGGTTAATAAAGATACTATAAGAAGCCAAAAGAACCCGAAGTTGTTTATTATTAATATATATAACATTATCTAAGTCATTTGGCCGATCCTTAGATTTTTAGGAATAAAATAACTATTAATAATATAATATTTGTTTTAAAAACTATTTTATGTCAATTTTGACACTATTTAGTAATTGATTTTTGTGAAAATCATAAAAGAATGATAAGTTAAAAAAAGGTTAATTTAATCAATACTAACATGTCATATTAACCTAAAAAATTAGTTTAATTCATAAAAAATCTCAATTTATATTTATTTGGGTATTTATAACATCAATTATGTCAATATTTCATTAATAAGATAATTACTGCGTCATCGTTGTGTCATAAATAAATTAAATTATATAAGGTATAAAAATTACAAATAAAATACTTTTATGTATGAAATCTTTTTAGCTTTCTAAGGAATATTTATACGTGAATTTATCTTATGTATAACCCCATATTAAAAATATTTTAGTAAACAATCATTGATTTTAACTCTTTTAACCCTTCTTTAAATAAATTAATAATAAATGTCCTAATCTAATCCAAGTGGCCCTAAATGGTAATATTTTATTCCTAAGTTTGTTTTTGGTCGAATTACACTTGTCCAATAGAATTAGGACATGTGTTAGGGTAATAATAATATCATTTCTACCCCTAAATACCCTATTTACTTTTAATTGCGGTAAAAAAAAGTAAAAAGTTACTATTCACCAAAAAATTATTTTCATCTCATTGAACCACATTTTACTTACTAACATCAACCGTGTCTCTCGGATTTTTGAAAATCCACTCACAGAAGCGGTAAAATTATGTTTTATGAACAATTCAGTTTTTTTAACTACCACTTAGTGGTTTCACTATTCATCAAAAATTGACAGTTTTCAGAAAAATACCAAAAATTAGGCCTAAGATATATTTGATATTATGAACTAAAAATTGATTTCTATTTTACCAAATTCAAAACATATCAGTTGAATTAATTAATTTAAAAATTAATTCCCGTCGTCAAAACAAATAGCGTGTCTTTAAGAGATAATAACTATAAAAAGATTGACACTTGTTTATGTCTGGTTTAAATGTGAAATTACATCCAATGACCAACATTGTATTAAATTGTAAAAATATATTCTAAATATTCTTTAAAACCACTCAAATTAATAATTTATCACTATTAATTATTTCTATTGTTAAAATTGTTTTTAATTAAAATTTAGTAATTTTCACTATTCATCAAAATATGAAAGTTATCCGAAAATTACCAAAATTTCACCCTAAGCTAATTTCGATATTCCGAATCCAAAAATGAAGTCCATTTTGAAAAAAAAATTACAAAATTTCAAAAAGATGTTATTACTATTCATAACGACTAGTTTTAATAATATTTTAATAGCATATCGTTGTTTAGTGAAACTCGGTATTGCGTACTACACACGCTATCAAGGAAGGTCATGATTGAGTTTAATGAAAGGAAAGTCAAGGATGGGTGTTGTGAAAGCTCCTTTTGGTGTAGCGTACAACACAAGACATTAATGGAATTAAAAAGAATATTTTTCATAAAATCTCGGGGTGTTACAATACGTGTTATTGATTGCAGTGATAGAGTGTTGTAGGGACCGATCGTGATGATAATTCAAGTAATGTGTAAATATTTATGTGTTATGGTGGAAATGTGGGATAGATAAGTAGATATGTTTTATTACTGTGCCGATATTTTTTCATCATAATCTTAGAGATTCAGAGGATTACGGGTTGAGGATGTGATATTATAAGGTGGGGAAATTTTTAAGATCATGACCTTTTTAAAGATTTCCCATGCTTTATTTTAGGTACTCTATTATCATTATATTTTTATATGTTATGTGGGTTTTTTTATTTCAATTTTAAATTATTTAAATTTGGATGAAAATGGGTTATTCATGGTTAGCAAATAGTTTTCCCAAATGGTGCACCCACCCCAAGAAAACGATGTAATCCCAAATAGAGGTGAATTTCATAGTTGGAACATGGGTTTTAAAACCACACGTCCACTTCGTAGAAATATTTCACCCCTAGGATGAGAAGCATGGTTATAGATAACTATTTTCATAACCATGCATCCCTACCTAGGAAACCATCTATATGGATTTTAATAACCATAATAATTATAAAAATATCATACCCCCGATATTAAACTCAAATCAACTTGGTGTGAACCTAAAAAAATTACTATAAATTTTCAAACACATTAGAGGGTAATAAGGCTCCTTTAACCTCATTCTTAATGAATTAATGATCCAATAGAAGGATCTTTTCTCCTACGGTATGTGACTTCCTCCCCATTTGGATTCTTATATCTTTTATCTCTCTTTATCGATCAAAGGGAATGATTTATACTCCACTGGAAGTGGTTTAGATTTAACTATTCATGGATCTTAATCTATATGATATTGATCATTGGTTTTTTTCATATATCTTCCCAGAAATTGTGATCTGGAATGTTTCTCTTCAATTTCGGGATTTTCGGTTCTGAGTAAAAATATAAAAAATCATGAGGTTTATGGTTTAAATAAAATTATACATAGACTTGAATGATAATTGTGGGTATGTAATATTGGAATTTCAATTGCTACATTTGGTCATTGAATTTTGAAATTGAATTAATTGATGGATTTATGGAGTTGGTGGAATAATCTGATTATTGAATTATATAAATTAGTGAATATGGAATGAGTTTTTATGGAATTGATTGGTAATTAGAATTAAAGGGTTTGTTGGATAATCCTTGAAGGGTTACAGGATATAATGATTAAATATTGAAAAATGGTTTAACAGTGGAATTTTAATATAATTATTTTTGATTTAAATAATTAACCTTTATTTATGGGATAAAAAGAAATGGTGTAACATGACTAGAATATTTGATAATATGGTTTATTATGATTAACCATGATAAATTTAATATTTAAGATATATGTGATATATTTTGATATATGTGATAATGAGAGTTTGATACAAAATGATAATCCAAATACCCATATGTGATAATGAGATTATTACAAGGATAGATGCCTCAAAACCCATATTTGATTATAAGGAGTTGTGGGATAGGGAGTGATGCTCCAAATCTCCACATGTTTCTAGACAAGATGTTCTAGGCCCAACACATTATCATTGGGGCGGTGTTCCTATTAGAAATGCTATGAAAAGTGTAATTAAATGATTAGTTAACGTGCATGATATAATTAATTTTTGTTCCCTATAATGTACAGTTAAAACTCTCTCATAGACTGTAATAGGTGTTGTTAGTTTGGGTGTTATCTTGAACATGGGTAATTTAGTGGGTAAATAACGAAAAATGATGTTCAAATTTTTTTTAGTTGACTACTTGTAGTATATTCACAACAAAACTACCTATAGAGTTATAGACTAGTTTATATTTAGACATTATTTGTGGTGACTTACTTATTTGTATCCACACCCTTCTCGGGCTACCTTTTCAGTACCAAAATTAACACCATTTTAATAGGAAATGATATGGGCAAGATAACAATGTTATATTGATGATTTTGGAAGGCACATGGATAAGGGAACCAGACATGATTTGAGGATTCTCTTGGGATTTGTTGGTTTCATTGTTATTGCTTTTTCATATAGACACATGACACATATTGAAATGACATATCTACTATTTTAGTTATGATTAGTTGTACATATTTTGGGATTATCATGTGATGTTGGTCCTTATTTGTAATGGAATTATTATAATTATTTTTTATTACAATTTTTTTTTTTAATTTATTTATGATTTTTTCATATGACAGAGAGGGTACAACCTCATCGTGGTTTATATTAGACCTCTCTAATAGTTAGAATCCTATAGAATACAAGGAGGCATGCCTAAGGTCATGTAACCAACCAGCTCGGGGAACTAGTGGGGGTACCTGTGGTCGAGAAATAAATTATTATTCAAAAATAATTTCAAAATATTCAATAATCCAATTTAAAATGTTCCTTCAAAAATAAATAACACCATGTTTTCTGATGAAAATATTTCATTAATGATTGAAGTGAATTTATTAAAAACTGAGTGATTATTTACTAATAATTTATCAATACTTTTATATTTCCTATGAATATTATATATATTTCATCAATTATTTTATCTTATTCATAACCACTATTTTAATAGATAGGTTATAATTATAATATTAAATAAAAATATTTCATGGTTCTTTAAGTCTCAGTGTTACGTATCTTGTATACTATTAAACATATGATTATATTTAATATCACAGTGTATTATATTCTATCCTAATTAATCAATTGAAACATCATAATTTTAACAAGTTCTCTCCTAATTAATAAATTTCATTCTTCCCAAATCATCTGTCATGGTATATTAATTATTAAATATATGTGTTACATATAACTCATCCACATGAAACATCTCTAAAATATCAATTATCACCATGTTAAATAAATATATTCACATTCAATATATTAAAATTCACCAAAATATCATGTATCAGATTCATATATTATCCTAAAATGTAATACATAACATTACCATAACTATACTAGAATATATCAACATATCAATGAATCACATTTCATCAATAAAGAATATTTATATTCTAAAATATATTAAAGCATAATTAACATCAAATAATAAAAAAACCCCAAAGGTTTATTTAAACATTAATAGATGTTTCTTTCAATTCACAAAAAAGATTCAAATGAATTTAAAATCATATCACTTAAATCATAAAAAATGTTTTTGGATGCATTTGGACTTTTGCATAACAAATAATCTTATAAACCCATGAAGGTATCCACAACATTTATGTTAACAAAAAATGAAAATATACATTCTTTCAAAAAATAGTGCAATCATTATTCAATAAATATGGTCACAAACTATTTCTTCTTTTACATAAATCTGAAACTTCAATATCATTAAATATGGTATAAATCAATATGGCATCACCTATTCATTATCAAATTCACCAGTAATAACATACAACTATAAATCATCTATTTATTCCAACTAAATATATGATTTCAAATTATACTTTGGATTAATCTTTATATGATTCATGATCCTTCTATCCAAAACATCGTTGATATAAAATTTCGATTACAAAATTCTTGAAGGATAATACATAAATAATTTAATCCTTTCACTTCATAGGTCATACCTTCATATATTAGTTTAAAATTGGATTAGAAAAATTGGATCGGATAATCCCAATATTCCATAAACATAATACATTGAACTATAAATGTTAACTTTGGATGATCTTCATTTACCACCATCGAACTTTTCATTTTTCCTCAGAAATTACATTCTCTACACTAATCATCTACACATAAAAATAAAATTTTTTGTTACATTGATACATTTACATGATTTCATATTCCAACACTCTATACATAAAATAAATCTAATATTATTTCTATCATAATACCCACCATGAGAGCTCTCAGTGAACTATATACTTCCTTTCATAGGGGAGTCTAACAATTGGTTATTGTGAAATATATTAATAATATATCATGAAAACTGATTAGGAATAATCCCAGGGTTTTTAAATATAGCTCCAATTTAATTCAGTTAATCCTGAGGATAATCATTCAATTTTCTGTAAGTGTTAACACGAGACCTCCAAGATGAATTCATTGACTAAAACCAGAAATCATATTATTATCAATAATAGTCATTGTGAAGAACCATGTAAAATCTTTTTTAGTTTCTATAAATCATTGAAAATCATTTTCAATCTATGAAAACTTAAATTTAACCCATTTTATACATATTCATTACCATTTTTATTTGATGATATCATAAAATTATACTCATACCAATGGTTTTTAGTAATTGTTTAAGATCCATGTTTTCAAAGTACACCTAAACCTTTCTTGGATACAATTGGAATTTATCTGAACATTTAATACATAATTATCACATCTTAATAGGTTAATATTCATTACATTACAAAATGATCCATTCCATTATTGTATAGGTCTGGTTCCATTAGAAACATAGACACACCGACAAGTTTATAATAAAGTATATACATCATATCCCACTATATTATTCATGACTATTATCTTTCATAGAAACATCATACATAAAACTGTCTTCCAAACCTTGTGAAAAGGAATAAAATAAAGGGTGATATCAGAATATTAGAAATGGAAAAAATGTACCTTTTAATGATAACATGATCTCCATATGAGAATAATGTTATGAGAACATGATTACAACATTATAAAATCAAACCCTACAGATCATAGATCATAATAGTAAGATATGGAATAAATTTTGGAATTTCGTAAGACATTATTCATAATGGAATAAATGAGCATCAACCAAGTGGGAATTCCATATTCATAAGACATAGTTGTAGGGAATACACATAATCATAGAAAATAATTTCCATAGTAGAAAATGTTCATTATGATGAATATCATTGTAGAATGTATTTTCTCCCCAAACTATCATAGAATTAATTGTTCAATCCCAATACTATAATATTTAAAAAGGTCCTCTACTAAATTGGATTCACAAAAAATTCTTGTCAGGTTTATCTCATGGGATGTCCATCATTATCCAATGGGTAACCTATCGGTTCCGAAAGCCACCCATAGGTGCCCGTACGCAATTCGTCACATGGCCTCAAGAACATTTCCTGGAATGCCAGAGGCTGCTGACTAGAAGCGAGGGCCTTGGGTTTGATATTGTGGAAACTATTCCTTCATTGTTAGAGTACAAATTAGATGTAAACAAAATACAGCAATTTAAGCTGTAATAACCCATACCGAAATAAACAACGGAAGACTGATAAAGAAAAAAACTAGAAAAGACATATATATAAATGATGCATGATATATGTATTTATATATGTCTACGAAAACAACCAAAAAAATCACAATAATCAATACAATAGTGCTAAAAAATGTGTAAAATAAAACAAATACGCTCCTCCGCATCACAAGATATAGCTCGGTCCCATGCTCTCCAACTCGACAACAATCATGAACCTGAAGTAGACGGTCGTTTTCCCTTATCAATACTTGCAACAATATAATTAGTTTGGGACCAAAAGCATGACCCAAATAGGGTGTGAGACCAATTCCCAGTGTTCTACCAACCAAATATCTGTTCCTAACATTCAGTGAATATATGGTAGGTAACAATACAGAAAACTATAAACAGAAAAGTACCTAGCAGTAAACCATCCACAATCTGGTATCAAGAAAAAAACTAATGAAAGAAGATAACAAAAATAAGTAACCCTCTAGGAAGTAATTGTGTCTTATCCCCTATTTTCTATCCTATTAGAAGCAAGAAACCCTCTGGGCAGCACACATAGTCTCACCCATCTGGTTCAGCTAAAATATAGGCTATCTGAGTAATCAGTCACTGTTAATTACCCATACAGTTTCGTATCAATACTAAAGAGGCTCTAGGGAAGCACATATATCATATCCACTCTATGGCCCATGTCGAGGAACTGTATCCTCTCTAAGGAAGAAATCAATGTCAATTTCATCTGTGGTCTCGCATCGTAAATTATAATGTCACTTTGGAGAATCTCTTATTCCCATTCACATTATGGTATACTAAACATGGTTCTCACATCCCTGTGTAAAGTCAGCAAGTATCGCATCACGTAACTTCCATAGAGAACATCAAGAACTACTTGGATATCATTCTACTGCATAACAGCATGTCAGAAAAAAAACACCATCCTACAATATTAGGCATGGAAACTGGAAGTATCCTAACAGGTAAAACAATACCGAACGGTCATAAATAAACAAAACATGGATGGTTAATACATCCAAAGCACTGAAAAATTACCTTATTAAAAAAAATCACCTATAATTAGGAATAAATGCAATGAAGCAAAACAAAAAGGGAAAAAAGTAAACACGCAAGACACCATTCAAGGGTATTGGTAGAATATGCACATAATACTCAAAGACTTTCTACAGAATAGCACAAACCACATACATTGGGGTTAGGAGATTGGAATACTTGAACCACAAGGATTGAATCTCCTTATAACATTGTATATCTATGAAATTTAATAAAACGTTCAACACACGATAGCTTGGAAAAGTGGTGAAATCATGAAATGACGTTCCAGCAGAAGAGAGATATCACCGATGATATTCCAATGCAATTGACGAAGTTCAATTCGGAGGACGGACGAAGGCTCGGTGGTCGGAAGAAGATCTGGCACCGTACGAATGCTCTCGTTCGAAGAAGCTAGAGAAGAATATAGTTATGGTGATTAGACGTGACCCCGGTTCGTTTAATGAAACAAAATACATGGCATGAACTTATTGAGTACACTGCATGTACTCGCCTTTTCCATACTCCACTTTAGGCGGGCTCCAAGCCACCCTTACATGGTCATTTTTGTGGCCATTACACAGACATGAGATAGCCTTCTTCTGAAAAGCAGTACACAGTGTATACTCATAAAGTACATGGCATGTACTTCTAAATATTCAGGAATTTCCTCTTTTTTCCAAAAATGACAAGAAAATGAAGAATATACATGGAAATAATTACTTAGTTCTTTAAAACTTCCCCCCAAAAAGAGATTAATCCCCAAATTTCTTTATAAAGTCATAGAATGAAGATACCTCGAACATCTTTGGCCACTGCGATCGTACATCGGCCTCCCTCTCCCATGTCTTGTCATATACTCGCTTGTGCTCCCATCGCACCCATACAAGATGAATAAACTGGCCACGAAGAACCGTCATAATGTGATCGCCAATGAGGATAGTATGCTCCTCAAATGATGTATCCACCTCCAACTCGACTTCCTTAGGTTGGAAAGTATGAGACATGTCTGAAAAGTAACATCGAAGCTATGAAATGTGGTAGACGTCATGCATAGCCCGTTACATATGAAGTAACTCCAATCGTTATAAAACTGACCCAACACTCTAAAACACCTCAAATGACCTGACATTACTCGTCCAAAGCATACCATGCCTCCTGATCCTCTTGTGTCCCAACCTCAGTGTGACATCTAGAAAAACCTGATCCATGACCTCGAACTCCAGAGGTCACCTCTGCTGATCAGAATAATATTTCTGAAGAGACTCTGTTGTATCCATCCTCTTCCGAATCAACATTATCTACTTTGTGGTCTCCTGAACATGATGAGTTCCAAGAAAAGATGGCTCTCCTGCCTCCATCTAACATAAGGGTGATTGGAATGACCTATCGTACAATGTATCATAAGGTGCCATATGAATAGTTGCTTGAAAATACTTGCTATAGTAAAACTCCACAAGAGGTACTTATCTCTCCCAATAACCTAAAAAATACAAAATACATGCTCGAATCATGTCCTCTAGCACATGAATCTTACACTTGGACTGTCCATCTGTTTGGGGATGGTAAGTTGTACTCAAAAGCTCCTGTGTTCCCACAACATTCTATAGCACCTTCCATAACTAAGAAGTAAAATGAGCATCTCTGTATGATACAATGGAATAAAAAACTCCATGTAGACATATAATCTAAAGGATGTACAACTGTCACACCTCATTGACACTGAATGTTTCCTTAATCGGCAAGAAGTGATCAAACTTCGTAAGTCTGTCGACAACAGCCCATACTGCATCGTTCCTTCGAGGAGACCTCAACAATACTAACACAAAATCCATCACAACATCGTTTCACTTCCACTCTGGAATGGGTAACTGATGTAAGAGACCTACTTGTTGTTGATTCTCCACCTTCACATGCTGACAGGTAGAACACCTCTTGATGAAACTATCAACATCACTCTTAATACCTGGCCACCAATACTGATGGTGTTGGTGTCGATACATATTGGTGATTCCAGGATGAACTACTCAAACTGAGGAATGAAAATGCCACATCATCACATCAAGTATATCTACTGGAACCCATATGTGTCCCTGGGAACACACAATATCATCCTCACCTATAGTCCATCGGAAAATTGGGTCCTCTCTTTACACCCATTCCCGTAGGACTAGGCCCTCAGAATCTGATAGATGTGTCATTCCAACTCGATCAAAATGCGTCGTGGTAACTACTACAGAAGAAAGAAATGTATTCCCTTGTCTGTCTTGAACCTCTAAATGAATATTAGAGAATTGATCCATGAGCTGCAACTCACTGATGGCCTCCTATACTACCTTCATATGAGTCCTCCTATTCAGTGCATCAGCCACTATATTTCACTTTCCTAGCGTGTAAGAAAGTTCAATGTCATAGCGCTAAAGGTACTCAACACACATTCTCTATCTCAAATTCAGATAATGCTGAGTGAAGATGTACTTGAAACTTTTTTGGTCGGTGAAAAACACAAAATTCTCACCCAAAAGATAATATCTCCAATAGCCTGAGGCATGAACATTAGCTGCCAACTCCAGAGAATTCATCGGTTAATTTCTCTCGTGTGGCCTCAAATACTGAAACCCATACGCAACGACTCCATCTCCCTACATAAGAATTTCTTCAAGCTCGATACCTGAAGAATCCCAGTATAAAATATAATCCTTTCCAGACTCTATCAATACTAGTATCATTGCGGAATTCAACCTCTTCTTCAACACCTGAAAGGTTGACTCACAAGAATCTGACCATACGAACTTCGCACCCTTCTAGGTCAGAACCGATAGCGGTGATGCTATGCATGAAAAGTCAGGAATGAAGCATCATTACTACCCATCCATCCCTAGAAAACTCCGCACCAAAAATAAGTTCTTCAACTTCTCCCATGAAAATATTGCTCTCACTTTCTATGGGTCTACTGACACTCCCGTCTCTAAGATAACGTGACCTAAGAAGTTAATCTAATCCATCCAAAAATGGTATTTTGAGAACTTAGCATATCACTGATGCTCAATCAATGTACATAGAACGATCTCAAGTTGTGTTACATGGTTGGTTCACGTGTGATAGTACACTAAGATATCTTCCATGAATACAACAACAAAAGAATCCAAGTTGGGATGGAACACTAAGTTCATTAGTGAAATAAAAACTATCGGCGCGTTCGTGAGGCAAAATGGCATAACCAAATACTCATATAGACCATACCTACTCTGGAAAGCTATAGGAGGTATATTAGATGGTCTAATGTGCAAGTGATAGTAACCGAACTTCATGTAAATCGTTGAGAACACCTGGGATCCTAGAAGAAGGTCAAATAGATTATTATTCCTAGGAAAGGGATATCAATTATTGACCGTCAAATGGTTCAGCATCCGATAATCAACGTAAATCCTAAGAGTACTATCTTCCGTCTTTACAAACCATACTGGAAAACTCCAAGGAGAAGTACTGGGTTGGATGAAACCCTTTTCCTGCAACTCCTCCAACTACTTCATGAGCTCCTGCAACTCAAGTGTAGCCATCCTATAAGGAGGAATGGACACCAGTGCCACTCCTGGCACAAGATCAATCGAGAAGTCATCCTCTCACTCCGGAGGAAAACATGAAAAGTACTCTGGAAAGACATCATTGAAATGATGCACCACTGATGGAAAGTCTAGCTGTTAAGTCCCCAGGTCATCCATATATATACTAGAAATCTCATTTCTAACTCCTATTAACACATGATTCTAAGGATGCATAGGGCTCACCTTGACATCCTACTCTCCCTTATGATGAAAAGATCCATCCTCTGGTGATATGAAACTCACCCTATGGCAATAAAAGTTGACGACTTCCATGAAGGGAACTATCTAGTCTATCCGAAGAACGACATCATAGCCTATCATATCTTGGAAATAGTGATCCAATAATTAGTGAAACCCACCAAACTCTCGGGGGAACTCCTTGCACTAATGTATACTAGACGTTCTAGTCCCCAGCGGAGTGTCTAGAATAATGATCTCTACAGTAGAAATGATATTGATCCCCAGGCTTCCTGAATAGCAATGGAGATAAAGTTATGGGAAGCCCTTATATCGAAAAGTGCAGATGATAAAACTGAGACAACTAGGATCATACCTAAAACTGTAGAAGGTCTGGGATCCTGCCCCATTTGGGTCTACTCACCGGCAATGGTCTGACCTGCTCCACATCCCTGTGACCCTACATGAACACTTTAAGGTGATCCACTTTGTTATCGCTAGGAGACTGGCGACTGACCACATCGACCATGACCTCCACCTCGACCTGAATGGCCAAAAGAACTCCAGTTTCCATAATTGTGAGTAACTAGCGGAGCTCCTCCTGTATGAGGAGTCATAGTTGAACCATGGTCATCAATTTCTTGTGAGAATATCTGACAGAAGCACTGACGGTGACCCATCTTAAAGCATGATCGGCACTCTACTAGGTCTCTCTGGCACTACTGACTCGTTTTCCCACACTTCCTACATTGGTAGCATACCACTTGGCTACCAGAAGATGTGTCTAGCCTCCTCGAATCACTACACGAAGACTCCATGCGGTTCTTCCTACTGTTAGTATGAGAAATTCTAACACTAGATGTCAATCCGCCATCGCTGACAACTCCAGAATACTTCATATTGCGCTCCGTGATCAGCACCTGGTAGAGGATAGAAGTGATGGAAGTCTACCTGAAGATGTTCACCTGGGATCAAATTTCGTGCGTGAGACCATCCTGAAACATCAATGACAGTAATATCCATCTCTCCATAGGAAGGGTGTAAAGCACAGAAGCTCGGTGAATCATTAGGAATACTCCATGACATAATGAGTACCATGCTCCAGACTCATGAACTCCTGGGCCTGGCCATACCTCAAGGTCTCTAGATATATGTTTTCATAGAAGATGTGCTGGAACTCCTACCAACCCATAAAATTCCATTATGAATGAAATATTTCATTAATAGAGTAATTAATACATCATCACTATGTCCAAATTAAATTAAATTATATAATGTCTAAATATTATCAATAAAATACCATTATGAAGGAAATATTTTTATATTTCTAATGAATATTTATAGTCTAATTTATCTTATACATAACCATTTATAAAAAATGGTTATGTTATTAAACATTGAATTTAACACTTTTAACTCTTCTTTAATTAAAACAAGAATAAATGTCCTAATGTAATCCAAGTGGGACACAAGAATCATATTATATTAATAAGTTTATTTTTTCTCTAAATATATTTATTCAATAAAATTAAAACATTTTTTAGGATAATTATAATATCATTTGTACATTTAATTACCATATTTACTTTTAATTAGGGTAAATATAAGTGAGAAGTTACTATTCACCAAAAATTATTTTAATCTTATCTAACAACAATTTACATTCATATATCAACCATTTTCTATAGGATTTTTTTAATTCAATTCATAGATGCGGTAAAATTAAGTTTAATGAAAATTTGTAAATGCACCTAGATGGTTGGTAAAATACGGTTAGAAGATAAATAAAACATTATATGTATATATATTCTTATAAAATGACTACAATGAATTACATTGAACATATATATGTATTATGTATCTATTTATAAATAAAATAAATTAAAATAAAATAAATAATTATTTAAATAAAAAGTTGGTTTTGAAAAATAACACAGTGTTTTTCAATATTCCTCAAAAATTGAATGTTTTCAAAAAATAATAAAAATTCACCCTAAGATAAATTTTATATTCCGAACCAAAAAATTAAGTTCATTTTGAAAAAAAAAATTTAAAAAAATTATGAAATTGGATATTACTATTCATAACGGCTAGTTTGATTTGTCACGGTGTGCTAAATCTCCATGTTGTGTATTACGCTAGCTATTTAATTATTCAAAGTGAAACGTACCATTTAAAATAGGGCGGTAACATTATTAACTCCTACAAATAATTTCATCCTTTAAATTTAATTAATATCAATGTAAAAAAGAAATTCAGGTGCTTCTTCATCATAAGTTCCTCAGGGTCCCACATTGCCTCTTCTATCTTATGGTTTCTCCATAGAACATTAACCAGAAGATTTGTCTGGATTCTAAACAATTTTTCTCTAGTGTCAATAATTCTGATAGGCTCTTCGAAATAAATATTTCGGGATCTAGTTCTATTCCTTCATTGGTTAGTACATGTGTTGGTTCAGGCATTTATTATCTCTACAGTGATACGTGGAATAGTTCATGATCGTATGAGAGACTTAGCGGCATTTCCAAACGATAACCTAGAACTCCAATTCGTTCTATAATTTCGAATGATCCGATGTACCTGGGACTCAATTTACCTTTCTTACCGAATCTTATAAAACTGTTCCATCGATATAACTTCAAGAAAACATGATCTCCTACATGAAATTCAAAATCCTTCCTTTGGTTATTAGCATATATATTTTTCCAACTTTGAGCTCCTATGATGTGGGTTTTGATAACCTTCACATTTTCTATTGATTTCTCAACAAGTTCTAGGCATACGTGTTTTTTTCACCAACATCGTCCCAACTTGTCTGTGTGCAATATTTCTTTCCATATAACGCTTTATATAAGGCCATATGAATTCTTGAATGTCATCTATTGTTATAGGAAAATTATACCAGAGGTAAATATGAATATCACATACCTTGAAAATCAAGTGAGCAAGATCATAACATATCTTCTATGGTTGTAATTGTCTGGTCAAATTGACCTTCAGTTTGAGGGTGGAAGGACGTGCTCAAATGGTGTTCAGTATCTAGGTCATTTTGAAGACTTTTCCAGAATCATGATGTAAAATGGGGATCATGATCAGAAACTATTGATAGGGGTACTCCAAGAAGTCTTACAACTTAATTAATATATGGTATTGATAAAGGTTCTAGTGGTATATATTTTCTTATAGCCAGAAAGTGTTCTTACTTGGTAAACTGATCAACAATGAAATATATTGAATCATTCCTTATATGAGTCTTTGGTAGCCCCATGGAAAAATGCATCATAATATCATCCCATATTCCCTCAGGTTTAGGAAGAGGTAGCATTCCTTTTATAGGATGTTGTCTTCCATCCTTTACCTGTTGAAAAACATTACAACATGACACATAATCTTTAGTCTCCCATTTCATGTTTTCCCACCAAAAATGTTTCTTCAAATCTCTATACACATTAGTGCTACCATGATGTATAGAGAAATTGGAGCTATGAGCATCATCTAACATTTCCCTTTTTAGATCAGGTATATCAGGAACATAGAGTATAATCCCAAATTAAAAAATTTCCATCTTCACATAAGAATTCAATCAATCTCCCATCATTCTAATATATATTTTACATTCGAAACTCGTCATCATCAGTCTGAGAACTTTTTATCCTTCTAATAAATATGTATTGGAACCCATTTGAAAAATAATTGATGTTTCACCATCCATTATTTTTACCATATCCATAGTTACTATATACATGATCATATAATCTTGTTCAACTATCATCTTATTCAAAAATCCATGATCCTTTCAGTTTAATTCATATTCCACCTTATTTACCTTCCCAGTTTGGTATTTTATATTGCAATAATAATCCTTGTGTAGTTTGAGCAATATCCTTTTCTTTATATTGAGTTCTTTTTAAGAGAAAATATGACTCAATATCTTGTGATCAGTTTATATCTCACATTTTTCAAAATAGAGATAGTGTCTCCAAATCATAAAATAAAATATTAAAGTTTCTAACTCCAGATAATGAGTGGGTTAGTTTTTAGGGAATTTTTAGCTCTCATGATGCATATGAAATAACTCTATCATTCTGGATATGGACAAAACCTAGTCATTTCATTAAAGAATCACTATAAATAACAGACCCATCATTCCCCAATGGTAGAGTCAATATAGAATAATTGAATATTATTCTCTTCAATGCTTCAATATATTCTTCACACTCTTTTGTCCAAATGTATTTAACCTCATTAAGTGTGAGATTCGTTACTTGGTAAGACAATCAGACAAAATTATGTAAAAATTAATGATAATAACCTGCTAAAAATATAATATTGTTTACCTCAGTTATACTGGATGATGCATGAGATTATTGTATTTCTATAGTCTTTTAAGGATTTAAATATATTTCATCCATAGAGACAATATGGAAATTAAGTGAAATCTCAGGAAGCCAGAATTAAGACATGCTAAACTTCTCATATAATTCATTTATTCTTAGGGTTTCTAGAATATTACACAAGTTATTTTCATGATATTCTTAGTTTTTTTGTGTGAACCAATATATCATCAATATATACCACTATAACGAAATGAAGATATCTTTTTAAAACTATATTCATTTTATCTAGGAAAACATAGGGTGCATTAGTCAGTTCAAATGGATTTACTGTAAACTTGTAATGATCATACCTAGATCGAAATGCTATTTTCATATTTTTATCCTTCTTCAATCACAACTGATGATATCCAAATCGAAGGTGAATCTTTAATAAATATTGATCTCTATGAAGTTGGTAGAATAAATCATCAATGTGAGGTAGGGGATACTTTTTCTTTATTGTTATAGCATTGATCTCTATGTAGTAAATGAACTACCTCATAGATCCATCTTTCTTCTTAACAAAAATAAGAGGGTCTCTCGATGGGGAAAAACTATGGTGAATTACTCGCTTATTATTCAATTACTATAGTTGTTTCATTAATTACACTAATTCCACAAAGGGCATTCTATATGTGGTCTTAGATACGGGCCTTGATCCAGGAATTAAATCAATGGAAAACTAAATTTCTCATTCTAGAGGATGTCTTGGTAAATACTCTAGAAACACATCAACATTTTCTTTTATAATAGGTACACCCACTATTTGAATATTATTTTCTTCACAAGTAGTTATTTCATTCTAGTCATCCATAAAAATTTAATTTAGTATATCTATTGGTGGTGGATCTAAATAATAATCTGGTAGTGGTGTTTCTGCTATAATGATAAGTTACTCCTTATCATCATAAAAAATTGTAACCTCCATCCTCTTAAAATAAATTTTTGCATCATTGTCTGAAAGATAATATATTATGAGTATTATATCTAATTAAATCATGGGAATAACAGTGAGATTAGCAGATAATGAATATTTATTTTCTCTAATGAGAACTGATTCACAAAACATTGTTGCAATGATACTTCCCTTATGAGTTTTGTCTATAAAATCCCTTGTTAAATAAAGTTGGAAATATCAATGTTTCATAGAAAACTGGGAAGATAATAAACAATGCGATGATATAGAATCAAATAAATCATAGGATAATCATGAGGAAACCATTATATTACCTTCCACTACATCATTGGTATCTTCAACCTTAGCAGTAGTGAATGCATAATCATGGCCTCACTCCCTTTTCCTTTTTGTACGTAGGATTCTACAGCAATTAGGACATTAGTTTTCATAATTCCCCATTTTATTACAATTGTAGAATTCAACATTGACAACCAATTTCTTTCTGTTGCAATCATGAGCTTGGTGGACTTACTCAACACACATGTAACAGAATCCCATTCCGTTCAGGCAAGTGAAAGAGTGTTTCTTCCCACATTTACTATCGGATGGGTATTCAGATTTTGTCATCTTCCCGTTATTTCCATTTCTATTGTGATCAACATATCACTTCATCACATTATTAGATTTATAGTATAATGACTTAGTGAATTAAATTTTCATCTTTATAACACATGAGACAATATCTTCATAAGATGAGAAGGATTGTCAGAGTAATGCTCTATGGAGAAATGTTTTTAACCCTCCAAAGAATCAATCAATCTTCCTTATTTGGATACACATATAATCTTCTTCATTCATTGATAACATTATAATGATATCCTTATATTTTCAAAATTCTCATCCTTCTTTTTCCTCAGACTCAGAAATTGTCTTTCTATATCTGCTCAACGGTCAAGAAGAAAGTATATTCTAATAAAATTACATTAAAATCCCTCCATTCCATACTTGATAAGTCTTAATCCAATATTTTTTTGAATTAAATAACACAATTGATCTAAATATCTTATGAGGAAATAAACTAACATGAATTTTTTTCCATTCAATAATCCCCAATGAATGAAATATTTTATCTAATGAACTTATCCATTTCTCATCTACAAATGGATTTTTTGTCCCATTTAATGTTAGTGGTTGTTTCTTTATGATTCTGTCTAAAATTGATCCCTCATATTGTGGATCATGGTTCTCCATATAGGTATGATTATTATTTATAAACTGATTTATTTTTCTCAGTATAGTGATAAGATGATTAGTACCGGTTGAATCACCATCTCCACTATAATTATCTTGAGTATGAGGGAAATCCATACATGGATTATGTGTGTTGATATTGTTTCCATTCCTTCCACTAGGTGCCATTTCTAAAAAATGGAATTCAGTATATTAGTATGTCAATTACAATATGTAATTCCAAACATGTAAAAAAATTAACATTAATTTAACTATTTATGGATATTATCTATATTCATAAAGACAATTTCTTTTAGGAGGTATATACTCATAAATCCTTCATAATGGTTTATAAAAAATATGTGAATTATCCAAAAAATATATCCTTGGAGTGTTGTAACCAATTGTTAATAAAGGCTCTTTGTCATGTACAAGGATACCCTAGGTTAAGCCTGAAACTTCTTGTAAGGGTTTTCACTCTTAGGTACATCTATTCTAGAGCCGCCTCTACTTGCTCATATCTGAACAATGATGAATTTCATATAAAACTCACCAAATATCTACATTACTAAAATTATTGGATGTCCATCTATACTAATACTCAATGTATATCTTATGGTAATTTTATCTAATCTATGATTTTACAAGTCTAGTTTCTATGGTTTATACTAAACTTACTCTGATAGAAACAAAAATGCACCGACAAATGTTTCTCAGAGTCGGTACATTATTACATAACAATGACATGATAATAAGGTATCATTTCCTGAAATACCAATCACTTTAGTAGCATTTTAAGTACATGATACATTCATAAATATTAAATTACATTATAAAATGAAAAAAACAAAAAAATTGACTCCATTTACCACAATCATATCTTTTATACTATCCATGAGGTTTAGTCATATAATACATATTTGCATCCTGGGATAAATAAAACTTTTAAAGGGGTTCTCCCATATGCTCACTAAGGATAAAAATATAGAATAAACATTCATCAATAAGCATAAACATTTAAGGTAATGTATAAGACTCAAACACAAGACATTTAAACTTCAACTTCATCATAATATGGAAAATATAAATGATATAATTCCATTTACTTATTCAGAGCGATATTCTACTAATCGAATAATCACATGAAATATCAATAGCCAATTTTATAATGATGGAATTCATAATTCCAGAGTTCATAAACCCATAGGTATGGACCCGTGCCAAGACTAAAAATAATATTTTTTCAAGGCCCTGTAACATGAAACTAGTTTCTCTCATGAGACACATCGATGCATCACGGAGCTATTGAGGTCTCCACCCATAATCTACTAAGTCAAATGTACTACTCATATGAAATTATTGAAACAAAACATAATCATTCATATTAAGATTATCATATGAAATTTTATTACTTAAACCAAAAACCATGAATGGTATAAAAATAATACATCAATAGTCAATCATATCACAAAACCGTTAATAAAATATGAAAGATTTTATCATAATAAATCAACATCAAACAAGTCTATAATACATCAATGGATGTTGACCTAGATGAAATTAAAACAATTTGAGAGAATATATATTTCTATTTTGAAATCATTTAAAAGTAGCATAATAAAAAAACATATATTTTTAAATTATAATAATAATCTTGTAAGAGAATCTTCTAAGGCGTGAAAGTATAGGAAAATAGGTACACCCACCATATAAGTTAAAAGAATTATTCATTCCTTTATTTGGTCAAAAAGTCCGTATAGTACCATGCTTGGAAAATGACAGAATGATTCCATTACAAACATTTTATTAAAATTATGAAATTTTTATAAATGACTTTATACCATAGTATAGGAAATAGATAAAATGTTTTGAAATGAACTTTTTAGAAACAAAAATGTGGATGATAAAGAGGTCATAATAGATACTCATGTATAAACAACCTCAGATAATGAAGAGATTGTAGAATTAAACATTACAATGTACATTTCCTTGGTAGAAAAATTGTTTTCCTTCTTTAGAATAGTTAAATAGTTTTTATTAAATATACAATAACCAAATACAAAAATATGATATCATATATGGTCTTCTAATATTTAACTGTTAATAATATTTCTATTGTATCATTGTTTTGGATGTTAACTAATTCGTTTTCCTTTGTATATTTTGTTACATAAGTAATGGTTGTTATGGATAGGATGTATTTTATTCATTTTTTGAATGATATTATATTCTAAAAAATTATTTTTAACCGTAAACTGAAAATTACTCTTCAATGGATATGATGGGGAATGAATTTAATCGCATTCATGGAGACGGTAATTCGTACGTACGCACGATCCATAATATCAAACAATTGAAGGTGAAATATTATTTAATTTTATGGTATTTCATATATAACATGTATCTGACATGTTATATTTATTATTTATATCTGTTATACCTGTTATTATACCCATCCAAGTAATTAACTATTTCAATAACAAACTACTCCACGACGTGGAGATGGTAAGTAGTACGTACACAATAATGGTGACTTTTCATTCATTGGTTGGATAAAATAATAAATATGGTTATAACATATTTATAATAACATAATAATATGTATACGGTACTGCAGTTATAATTTTGGTATGGAAACAACAATGATAGATGTAGTGGAAGAAGAAAAGAACATTGAAAGATGTGGTGAAATTATTACCTCTTCTTCGTGTGTTTTCTTTTGAGTTGATCAAAAGGGATCCATAAGTTGCCTTTATGATCAATACAAGGCCTATAAGTTAATTTTAGCGTATATGGGAGTATATGTGAGAATGGTTTGGCCGAACCAAATGGCCATGGAGGTGTAATTTTGAGAAAAGATGAAGTACTATTTTATAATGCAGGCGAGGGTCACTTTATTTAAATCCTGAAATATTATTTTATTATACAACCAAATTCAGTTTATAATGGATGAAAAATTATTTATTTCTGGGATAAGGTGGTTATAGGTCTAAACCCTCTCATATAATAGGTTTTATATAGGTTTAGGTTACCGTATTAACCTTATATTTTAGATTTAACTCTTAGTTAAATTGTTTATCTTTTAATTGGTCTTCTTGTATTATTATAAAAAATGGTTAATAAAATTACAATAACAATAAAAATGAACCAAATGAAGATTATTATTTAGATATATAACTTTATCTATTTCCTATGTCTGAACGTTATATTTTTAGTAAAATTATATCAATTAATAATATAGTATTTCTTTAAAAAACTCATTTATGTCAATTATGACCCGATTTGGTATCTGATTTTTGATAAACTCATAAAAAAATGATTACAAGGAATAAAATATATTTAATCAACCTTATCATGTCATATTAAACTAAAAAATTTATGTTATTCATCAGAAGTCTGAATTTACATTTATTTGGATATTAAAAATATCAAATATTTTAATATTTCATTATTAATGTAATTATTACATCAACACTGTGTAATAATTAAATTTGATTAATTATTATATAAAAATTATAAATAAAATACCATTATGTAGAAAATATTTTTCTCTTTTTAATAAATATTTATTTTCAAATTTATCTTATGTATATCACTATATTAAAATTAGTTTAATTATTAAACATTGAATTTAAAATTTTTAACACGTCGTTAAATAAAATATTAATAAATGTCCAAAACTAATACATGTTTTTGAAAAGGATCATATTTTATTCCTAAGGTTTATTTTGGTCAAAATAAACATATCCAGTAAAAATAGGACATGTTTTAGTGTAATTATAAAATCATTTTTTCATTGAATACCCTATTCTCTTTTAACTGTGGTATATAAAAGTAAAAAGTTACAATTCACCAAAAAATATATTAATCTTATTCAACCTAAATTTAGTTAATGATATCAATTGTGTCTCTCGTATTTTTGAACATCAATATCAAAAAGCATTAAAATTATGTTTTATTCAAATCTTTTAAAGCACCTAGAAGGTGGGTAAGCGACGGTAAAAAGTTCAATAAATTTAATATATGTAATATTACTATTAAATAACATCAATGAATTAAATTGAACGTATATTGGTTTTATGTATCTATTTTGACTTAAAATAAATTTAACTAATTAATAATATTATTTATATAAAATTTATATTTTAAAAAAGCAATGCATTATTTTTCACTATTTATAAAAAATTGAATGTTTTCAAAATAATACCAAAAATTAAACCTAAGATAATTATTATTTTCTACCCCAAAAATGAATTCCATTTTGAAATATAAAATTTATTGAAATTCAATATTTGGATTTTTCCTATTCATAACAACTACTTTGATTTTTCATGGTGTTCAAATACACCAAGTTGTGTACTGCACAATCTATTGCATTATT
Source organism: Viscum album (assembly GCA_963277665.1). NCBI lineage: Eukaryota > Viridiplantae > Streptophyta > Magnoliopsida > Santalales > Viscaceae > Viscum > Viscum album. The sequence goes on from OY728162.1 coordinate 768,191,239, forward strand.
CAAAGGGAAACGTACCGTGGAATATTAGGGTGTTAAAATAAGGAAATGGTATTTTCCCATCATCTATGTTATATTTCCACTGTGATGAATCCATACTCCAACTTGATATGTTTATCTAAATGAAATTTCTATTCCATTAACCTTCATTGAAATCAATTTATTGCTCCATGTAGGATGTTTTCCATAATTTTATGTTCAATTAATTTACACCTCATGAGCTATTGAATCATCCTCATATTTCATGTTAGTGAATTTATTAGTACTTTTTAGCATGTATAATGAAGTTTTTAGTTAATATGATCACCTTTAATAGACATCTTTTATCACATTTATTTATTCAATGGAAGTGATATTTATGGCATTGTGTTCATAACCTTCACACAAAAAACAATAGCATTTTAAAATATACCATTTATAGAAAATTATTTTCATCTATTTTTGTTACTATGGAGACTTGAAATGTATTTTGTTCATAGAAAAAAAATATTTTTTACATATTACTAATGTAATAAATCAAGATTCATGGTATATTATTTTGTCTCTTTTCCACTACTCTTATATCCATTTGAGAACTTTGTGAATCAACTAAATGAACATTCTTCTGGGTATTCAGATAATGTGATTTCACATTAGCCACCACATTTTTTTCTTATAATCAATACCCTAAATAGATTTTCATTACCTTTGATACAATTTACATATGTATAATTGTATAATTTTCCATATCATCTGTATATTTTCCTCCTTATCTTATTCAGTATCCCACATAATAAAACTATATGATGTCATTTTGGGAGATAGATCTCCCTCATGATGATCAATATTTCAACAAATCTTTAGGACTTTGACATTGATCATTTAAATTATTTTGACATGATATTTGACCAAATTTTTCATGAAATATATTATTTGGGCTTGCTCATCAATTTTGATATTGTAATAAATTTCCTTCTACTTGTTTATATTATTTTAAAACATGATTATTTAAATATAACCCATTAACTTGTTTTTTATTCTTCTTTCCCTAAAATATAATTTTTTTATCATGTACCACTACATTTAATTTTGTCACTTATCTATCAAAAAAACAATTTATTGATGTGTTGATTCTAGCACATTATTAATGTATATTCATTCCTTATCATTAGTTCATTCATCATAATTTTCCACCAATTTATTATCTATTTCATCCATGAGTACCTCCCTGTTTAGGTCCAAACATTACTCAATATATTACACTTTATTATCCTCTGATATATAATTTTCTTGTTAAATAATATTTTTATTTTTATAATATTTTTTCTATGAATAAATCAGTCCTACCTCACCCATAAATAGTTTTCTCATGGATTCATTATCCTTATTTTAATCTCATTTTTTTTTTTGAAACCCATAAACACAATTCCCAACTTTTCCAATATAAAAATAGGCATGTCAAGGGTTTACATAGAATATTTAGTTTTCCCTTTTAATGTTTGAGGAAAAGATAGTCATTACGGAATCATGTTTCATATCTATAAGAATATGATTTGTTGTTAGTTTGTTAATCTCCATGAATTCTACATCCAAATAATTATTCTTTATCAAGGTCATATTATCATTTTTATCATCTTATAGGAGATGTGAGTGTTGAAAATAATATCCAACACCATGCCTTTGGGGTCCATGTCTTCAAGGATCGTGAATGTTTCATTACAACATGATGGTAACATTATTAGGATAAATGTTATGATTTTTAAATAATCAAGTAATTAATTTTGTTTTCTCATTCCATACATAATAATTCTCACATGATCAATGAATTAATCAATGAAATCATTTGGATTAATCCATAAATACTCATAATTGTACTATAGTAACAAAAATATATCTTCAAATACCATGGTATCACCATCATAAATGTTGATAGGTTTTTTACACATGTATTCATAGTATTTAAATGACTTAATATTCATTTATATTTCATTGGGTAATGATTATCCTATTTCCTTGACTCTTTTTTCATTTCAATCCCTCATCAATATTTTCTAAAAATTCTCTACCCTTCCTTCTTGTTAAAATTCCAGGCAAGTTATCCATGTAGTCGTTTATTTCCAAAGATGAAAAATAAATTTTTATTTTATTCATCCATATTTGGAAATTACTATAATTAAATATTATAAGGGTGATTTCAATTGATGCATCTCCAAAGATAAAAAAAATTACAAATAAATATATATATTTGATAACACGTTTTTGTCCCAAGAATGTTCAATACCATGAGAGGGGGTGAATCATGGATTATCAATTTTATTGTATATCTATATCCATTGAGCTAATTTCAAAAACACTAATAAGAATCTATCCCTAAAAATTATATGAGGTGATAAAGAAAATGAAATAAGAACATAAATAATTTTACCTGGTTCATACAAATTAGGATAATCTACAGACCTAAAAATTATGATGCGATGATGAACCAAAAACATTAATAATACAACCTTTTTTACAATTTTTAGCATCCAATCTAACACATTATTTTTATAACCATCACAAAAAAATTGACAACTCACTATTTTCCATAAAAATGATCTTACAACTACTCTTATGCTATATTTGTCATTATATGTGTAGTATATAAATATTTAACCAAATATTGAATATAAATATTCTTTAGATTCATCAATTTGATGAACTCCATGATCTTTTTGTTATATATTATCATGTATATCCCATTTATTTTCTTCTCTAACATTCTAACACTAGTCTTATAATACTTATTATTATCCATTTTTCCTTCCAACACATATATTATAAATCCATTAGATATTCATTAATGTTATTTGATTATGTGATCTTGTATCTTCTCCTTATTTTCAATAAATATATATTCTTTGTTTTTGGTATACTTATACCATATAAATTTATTTATTTAGAATTTTTTACCTCATTTTTTATTTCCCTTAAATGCTTATGTACAATTATTTTGTGTTCAAATATTTATTCTTATTTTAAATTTTTTCTCATTGCTAGAATTGACCATTTCATAGTGTGACTCATTCTCTATAGTGTTATTCTAATTCAATTTTTATACCATGAATTATTACCACTTTCATTTAAGATAATACCATGTAAAACCACCTCCCCACAACAGTATCATAACTTGAATCCCAAAAATATCATCTCATATAAATCGGGCCTCTACCGCATGATCCAACTACATATAGCATACACCTTAAAATGATAGAACAAACCAAATACACCTAAATCAAGTAATTTCATGGTCACACCTCCCAAATAATAACTAATTTATTTCCATTTTTAGAAAAGTAAATAATTTTTCATATAATTCATTTTTAATCAAATGACTCTTTTTTATTATGTTAATTTTCCATATTTTCATATGTATGTCCCCTCACAACATGAAATATGCTCCCATGGTGTGACATAATTAATTGTATTAATGAAACTTAATTCCTAATTCATTTGTGGTCCTATAATTGTGTGATTATTCCCTAAGATGCTAATGTTTAGTGCTTGATATTGTACAATGGATGGTTAAAAATGATACCAAATGTTTCATGGAATGTCTCATTTTCTTCTCCATGTGACAAAGTTTAAAACTACATGCATGTTTTCAATGGGACTTTCAAATTATTTGAAAACCCTTACATAAGAAAAAAACTCTAACACTTTTCATTTTCTTACATAAATACATCATGACATGACCATATCTATCTTGGTGTGAATTTGGACATTTATAAAATAACTTATTCAATATTCTTCCAAAAAAAACTTCTATTTGACATATATTCTATGCGATATTCCAGAGATATGGATTGAAAAATTTTAACATATTATATTTCTAATATTCATTTGGTAAGAGTTATATATGAGAATTGATTAGCTAAAATGCTATGGTGCTACTTGAATGAAAAATTATTTTTTAAATGATTTGCTTCGCAAATTATACATCTTTGAGAACTTCCATGAAGTATGTAGTGATGGTCCAGTATGGGATTCCATGTAGTTATGAGATGAATTCTTTTTTTGGATGATGATTAGCTTTGTGGTTTTCATCCTTTCTGGACAACCATGTCGATAGTGGATACGAGGAGATAAGCCATTGTAAAATACTTTTCATTATACCATAATCATCATGCTCTTAATGGTTTGATAACCTCTATTTGATTCCAATAAACACAAGGCCAACTCACTCTCTATAGGTGATCGATAATTTGACAGAAGTGTTGATTTTGATCATTTGATATTATTTTTATCAATTTGGATTCCACAGAAATTTTATCTTTTAGAGAACGAAAAAATGGTATGGGAGGGCCAATACTATGAGTTTTACAATATTAATTGTATTGATTCGATATGTGGTCAATTGCTAAGCTATTTTATGTTTAGGATAAGTGAAATTGTAAATTCAAAAATAATTTAATGATTATTCAATAATTATTTTTCTAAAAATCAATAAAGACAACCAATAGTATATGAATTTTCCATTATGATATGTGGTGATCATTTCATGGTCTATGGAACAATTTAGGAAAAAATATAAAGAATATAATATGAATTGAAAAGTGATGTGTTATATAATTAAAAAACCAGTTTGATAAGAATTAATACACTCATACAACAGTATGTGAATTATCATATATTCTATGCTATGATGATTTCATGATCATATGTACTATTTTGTTAACTATTTGAAAAATTTAAAGTGAATAGAAAAGTGAAGCATAATATGATGAAAGAATCAGTATCATAAGAATAAATGAAGTGGAATGATAATATGTTAAATGTCATAGTTTCTATTGTATGATCATTTAATTATCATTAGAACAATTTAGCATATTGTTTGATCATTATAAAAAGAATAAAAAATTGGTGTGTAATATGATCAGAACATTAGGAGACTATGCGTCAATGAATTTGACCAATATTATTCTACATATCATCCACGATATGGTATGATAATTTCATGATCATTGGAACAATTAAGCATAATATATGATCGATATATAATTAATATAAAACATATTTTCAATATGATTTGATCATCAGTATAACATGAATCAAATAAGTTGACGAACAATATGCCACATATAATACATTCAATGTTATAATCATTTCAATTGTACGATGTGAATTTAGTAATATATTTTTATTTTTGAAAGTGGATATGAAAATGGGATGTCCATGAAATAAACATGATTGTATGATTTATTTTAGTATAGATTCAGAGGACATATTATTCTTAATTTTTAAAGTCTATATCTTTCATAATATAATATTGATGAAATTTTGAGCATCACATGCTCTCATTATTTGAGTTTGGGAATTCATCATAATAAGGGAGAATCATTGAACGTGTAGAAATATAACAAATATTTTATCATAACTGTAGATTATAAGATGAAGAGATTGAATCCAGAATATACATACATGAGAAAAAAGACTAGTCTGGGAATTCAATATTCTGAGAAGATCTAGATAATTCATGATCTGTTATAAATGGGTTTCTTGAAAAAAAATATTATTTCAAGAACTTTTTTAAGATCAAAAATTTCAATATATAAGTTAAATATATCCATTAATATCATGGAGGAAGATCTATTTCAATTTATTTGGGTGAATCTAGAAGAAAACTGATATATTACTATTTGTTGATCAATAAAATTTAGAAGATGTTTCTTCGAACAGAAGTGTCTAGCCAGTTACTAAATAGGCTAGAGGTTGGGGTCTCTATCATGTCTAGAATAAAGAGAACAGAATATGGTTGGGGTGTATTACTGTGATTAATTGGATCATTGTCTATTGGGGTATATATGTCACGACCCGACCTCGGGGCCCGTGCCGTGACTACCCCAAGCCCGCCTTCCATAGGCCAGGGGCTGGGGACTAGCACCAAGGCGTAAAATCCCGGTAAACAGGGAAGGCATTGCCTTTATAAGTAACAACCACCACAGAGTCAGCAAGCGGAAAGTAACTACAAAGTGCAGAAAAGTAAAGGGGGCCGGAATACAAGCTCAACTGAAAGTACAACTGAAAAGGAAAAGAACAGCAACTGAAGAAAAGACGGCGGCCTCGTGTCGTCCACTGGCAATCCCACCTGAAGGGTGGGTACAGATAGCCTCCAGGCTCCTTGGGTCCCACGTCCGCTCCGAGCACGTCCCGCCCAGTGGTCCACCTCCAGGTACCGTCCTGCTCCACGCCCCAACTGTGATCAGCGCTGTCCGTCGTCTGCATCCAACACAACAAGGTGCGGGCATAGCCCGTGCAGGGGTGAGTATAAGCTACTCAGTAAGGACCCCAGACCCCCGAAGGTCTCCCGAAATCCACAAAGGATATAGCACAAAAAGGAAGGTGCAATCACGAAGTAACATCTGACTCGACTTAGGTATATGCCCATACATATACCTAAGTCCCCACTTCTAGCTCTGCTCACGAGCTCAAGAACAACTCAATCCACACAGGAAAGCAAGACTCAAATCCACAAAGGAGAGTAAACAGTAAATCCACATAGGATAGTTCAACACATTCCACAAAGGAGAGTAACATAAGATTCAGCTCAACCAGGTATACTTTTTCAGATGACGTCAAAGATGATAACTGATCCATCTAAGTCGTCGGACCCACGAAGGATCGATAGGTACTAACCCCCGCAAAAGACCCACACAGGATCGGGCTCACACAGAACCTGTAGGCAGTGGCTCACACAGAACCGGTAGTAAGGACCCACACAGGATCGGGCCCACACAGGACTTGTAGCACTGATCCACGTAGGATCGCTGAGTGCAGTAGTCGACGCAGTCCACTGAGGATTTCTGCACAGTCGTCGCCGCAGTCCACGAAGGATCTCTGCTCTGTCGTGGTCACAGTCCACGGAGGATCTCTGCTCTGTCATCGAAGTCACAGCCAGCACTAGGGTTCCCGCACACAACGAGCTCATTTAAGAGGGTCCGCTCCACGAGCCGAGAGGCTGATACATCAACTGACACGTAGTCCGAAGTTGATGTATCCAAAAGTTCCGTATCGACAACAGGATCTCAACGCAACAGACGGCGCGTCAATCGGACGCTCGGTCTGAGAGTTATTGGCATTTTCGTCCCAGGGGCCCGGTTGGTTTTTAGGGCAAAACCAACCCGACCGTACTCCGCCTGTGTCCGATCCTCGGGCGGAGTATGCCAAAAGTTCTGTCTCACCTAGAGGAAACTACCACAGCTGACGGTACGTCGATCGGACGTCCGTAGCTCAAGTTATGAGTGTTTCCGCTCCGAGGGCCCGGTTGGTTTCGTGTACGAACCAACCCGGCCGAACCCAAAGTCTTCCGAAACCTTGAGTGTAATATACCGAAACGACCGTATCGATCCAAGGACCGCGTAGCCACTGACGGTTCGTCAAACGGAGGTCCCAGGCCCATGATATGGGCAAAAGACCGAAGAGGGCCCGAAAACGGGGGTTCTGGGCCCGGGGCGACCCGGCCCGAACCACCCCTGCTTCGGCCAAACCGGGTCGACCCGACCAGGCCTGGGCGCGGCCCGGCCGACCGGACCGGCCGGCTCGGCTTCGGCCGAGCGGCCGAAGAAAACCGCCGCGGGTTTGACCCGCGGCTTGGAGGAACGCGGCCCGCGCGGGCCGCGTGCTGTGTGGCCGGACCGCGGACACGGTCCGGCGGTTCGCCGCCGCCGCGGCCGAGCCGCGGAGGATTCCTCCGGCGGCGCACCGGGCGCCGCCGCCTCCGGTTGTCGGCGCGGCCGCCGCCTTCCGCGGGCCGCCGGAGTTGCTCCGGTGGCCCGTTTTGCCTCTCGTCTGCGCCATAGCTCCTCCCGGGGGCCGATCTTCACTACGGGATCAACGGATCGCCCCTGACGCACGGTTCGTCGTCGTCCGCCAAATCCTCACAACAAAAAGATCGGCGGAGGGTTGCCGGGTCTTGTTCGTTAGATCCGCACCCTTCGCGTTAGTCATAAAATTATCGGGAGGGATTAAGGCAGCCACAATTTTATCCAAAAATAAAATTGTTCAAGTTTGGTTCTTTAATTAAAAAGAATTAGATCATGGGAACGAATCACCAAGAAAAAAAATAAAATCCCTACCTCGATGTCGCCGTCGTACGTGAGGTCGTCGCGGAATCGCTCGTCGCGGAAGGAGGGGATCGTCGCGTCGTCGCGGAAGAGACGTTCGTCGCACCGCGGGAAAAACGTCGCGCCGACGATCTCCGGATCTAGAACAAACGGATTTAATTATTTAAATCCGTTGTCATTGAAATAAAAAGGGAGAATTAAACGATCCGTTCCTCACCTTAGTTTCCGAACGAGGATCGGCCGCGGAAGAGGAGGCGTCGCCGAAGAACGTCGCGGGTAGAGCTCGTCGATGTCGCAGATCACGGTGTGCGTCGTCGAATTCCGGTCGCCGGCGTTCTTCGCGTTCTTCGCATTCTTCGCGAGGAGAGTGGAGGCTCAGAGAATTCGCACAACGATAGCAATCCTCCAAAATAGACAAGTTTGTCTATTTTATTAATTTTCCAACGAACGCAAACGCGTAAGTAACGACCCAATAAATTCGTTGAATTAATTCAACGAATGAAACAGCCCATTTAATTCACGAAATAAATCGCCCAATTAAATGGTCTGTTAAGAATTTAAGAAAACGTGTCGGTTGACTTTTCAGTTACTTTGACGGGTTTTCGCGGGTGTGTTACTTAGCAGAAGAAACGGCGGGGCTCGTGCGGGCCCCACCGCACAAATATCCTACCAAGAGGGTAGGATATTTCCGGATAGCACCCTATCCGATTTAACTCATCTCAAGTGGCTTTCAAGGGACTTCCAAGCGGCTTAAGTGAAATAAAATAAAGTTGTCGCACAACCTTTATTTTATTTCCGACTTAAAGCCCAAAATTTTAAAAACCACGGTTGAGCAAACGCAACTCCGGAAGAGGCGTTTCTAAGCAAATATCGGCGCTGGGATTTCATCGGTGCCCTCAGAATTCGATTCCGGGCACCGGTTCAAAAGATAGAAAACTCGTTCGTCCGTTCACTGAACGTACCCGAGCCAAACTTCGGAAATTGATTCCGGGCATACCGGGCCTCAGAATCAGGTGCCGTCTGAAGCTGCGCTCTTGTAAAAATTCCAAAGAAAATTAAGAAAAAAATTTCCTTGAAATTTGTGGGTCTTTACATTACTCCCACCTCAGGGCTTTACGTCCCCGTAAAGATACATCAAAAACTAGGGGAACAAATGGGGGTACTGAGCACGCATCTGAGCCTCCCGCTCCCAAGTGCTCTCCTGGAGGTTCCCGTGCTGCCATCTGACGCGCACAAGAGGAATCGACCGCCCACGTAGGACCCGCTCCTGTCGATCCTCGATCTCCACTGGGACCTCCGCAAAAGTCGCCCCATCGTCCACGTCCACCTCCCCAAAGTCGATGATGTGCGTCGGGTCATGCACGTATCTCCTCAGCTGAGACACGTGGAAGACGTCGTGCACCCGGTGCAACTGAGGTGGTAGAGCCAGCCGATAAGCCACCTATCCTATCCTGCTGAGGACCTGGAAAGGCCCGATGAAGCGTGGAGACAACTTGCCGCCTCGGCAAAATCTCCGTAAACCACGTCGAGGTGAGACACGCAAAAAGACGTGGTCGCCATCCTCGAACACTAGTGGCCTCCGCCTCCTGTCAGCATATGACTTCTGCCGGCTCTAAGCTGTCCTCATCCTCTCCGGGATGATATGGACCTTCTCTGTCGTGGCTCGGACCATCTCTGGTCCCACGAGTGCTGACTCCCCAGGGTCTGTCCAGCACAACGGTGATCTGCAGGGTCTGTCATACAACGCCTCGTATGGTGCCATCCCGATGGTGGAGTGGTAGCTGTTGTTGTACGCGAACTCCACCAAGGGTAGGTGGTCCTCCCAGCTGCGACCAAAGTCGAGAACACATGCACGGAGCATGTCCTCGAGTGTCTGTATGGTCCTCTCAGTCTGACCATCCGTCTGAGGGTGGAAGGCTGTGCTCAGATGGAGTCGCGTCACGAACGCCTCCTGCAACCCCTTCCAAAGTCGGGAAGTGAAACGAGCATCTCGATCGGACACGATAGATGATGGCACACCGTGAATCCGTACGATCTCCTGGACGTAAAGACGTCCCAAGCTCTCCACTGAGCCCTGCTCTCTGATGGGTAAGAAGTGTGCCGACTTGGTGAGTCGGTCGACAATCACCCAAATGGAGTCGTGACCTCTGGAAGTGCGTGGAAGTCCAGTCACGAAGTCCATAGATATGCCGTCCCACATCCACTCCGGGACCTCCAAGGGCTGTACCAAGCCTGCTGGTACCTGATGCTCTGCCTTCACGTGCTGGAAGGTGAGGCATCGTGAAACGAACTCTGCCACAGCTTTCTTCATGCCCGGCCACCAGTGCTGTCGTCTGAGATCCTGGTACATCTTCGCCACTCCGGGATGCACCGCCAAGGGAGAAGTGTGAAACTCTCTCACCACCTCTTCTCGTAAAGAGACTAGTACGAAGGTACGTCCTATGAAAAGGATGTCGTTCTCTGCTCCAAGGGAGAAGCCATCAGGCGCCTGACCTGAGGATATCAGTGCACGTCGGGTCTCACAGTCAGCGTCCCCACGCTGAGCCTCTCTGACCCACTGTAGAAGTGGAGGAGAGACTGTGAGATACTGAAGAAAGACTGCTCCGTCTCTATCCACGAAGGATATCTGTAAGGAGGCTAGCTGCTCCGTCGCCTCCTCAAGTAGCTGAATCCCCGTCCTCCTACTGAGGGCATCAGCTACCACGTTCCCCTTCCCAGGAGTATAGACTATCTCAAAGTCATAGTCCTGGAGGAACTCAAGCCATATCCGTTGTCTCAGGTTTAGGTCCTTCTGAGAGAAGATATACCTGAGACTCTGGTGGTCAGAAAAGACTGTGAAGCGCTCGCCCATCAGATAGTGCCGCCAAGTCTTCAGAGCGAAGACCACTGCTGCTAACTCCAGGTCATGAGTGGCGTAGTTCTGCTCATGCGGCCTCAACTGACGTGATCTGTAGGCGATCACGGCCCGCTCCTGCATCAGGACGCACCCGAGTCCAGTCCCTGATGCATCGCAATAAACTACATATCCAACTCCCTCCTCATGCAACCTCAAGATAGGTGTGCTGGTCAATCTCTGTCTCAGCTCCTGGAAGCTCTGCTGACATCTGTCTGACCACACAAAGGGTTTCCCCTTCTTCGTCAAGGCTGAGAGTGGTTCCGCAACTCTGGAGAAGTCTGGCACAAATCTCCGATAGTATCCGGCTAGGCCCAAGAAGCTCCGCTCCTCCATCACGCTCCTGGGTGGCTCCCAAGCTAGCACTGCCTCGATCTTCGCGGGATGCACTGCAACTCCCACCTCAGAGATGACGTGCCCCAAGAAATGGACCTCACGTAACCAGAACTGGCATTTTGAGAGCTTTCCATAAAGCTGGTGCTCTTGGAGTGTGTCTAGCACAACTCGCAGGTGGTAGGCATGCTCCTCCTCAGTCGTCGAGTATACCAAAATGTCGTCAATGAAGACCACGACAAATCGGCCGAGGTATGGATGGAAGATCTTGTTCATGAGGCTCATGAACACTGCTGGAGCATTGGTTACGCCGAATGGCATAACCAAGAACTCATAATGGCCATACCGACACCTGAAGGTCGTCTTCTGCACGTCATCGTCTCGAACTCTGAGCTGATGATAGCCTGACCGGAGGTCTATCTTCGATAACCACCGCGCTCCATTGAGCTGGTCGAAGAGGTCATCAATCCGTGGCAGCGGATACTTGTTCCTCACTGTCACATGGTTCAGGCGACGATAGTCGACACACAGTCGCAAGCTCCCATCCGCCTTCTTGGCGAACAATATCGAGGAAGCCCAGGGTGAAACACTGGATCGGATAAACCCCTTGCTCTGCAAGTCCTCCAACTGTACCCGCAGCTCTCGAAGCTCATCGGGGGCCGTCCGATATGCTGGAGTAGATACCGGGGCTGTCCCGGGGTACAAGTCGATGTAAAAGTCTACCTCTCTACGAGGAGGTAGCCCTGGAACGTCGTCGGGAAAGACGTCCACGTACTGGTCCACCACTGCAGGAAAAAATGGACTCCGCATGTCCACTCCTCCTAGGATGAGGCTAGCCAACTGATGAGAGATGGGCTGCACTCTCCTCCGCGGAAGTCCATATTTTGCTGCAAAGGTTCCCTTCTCAACGGTGAAGGTAAACCTGCTCCCGTCGGTGCGATCACATCGCACCTTGCGCCTAAAACAGTCGATCTAGGCATGAACCGTGGATAGCCAATCCATGCCCAAGATGACCTCGTAAGGCCTCGACGTCGCTACAAGGAGATCCCAGCCGAAGCTCTCGCCTCCTAGAGTAAGCTCACACTGCCGGCACCAGTGCGTAATCGCCGAGTCTGCTCCCGTAGGAGTCTCTAGCCGTAAGGATCGAGCCAACGGCTCAGTCGGAATCTCTGAGCTCCGAACAAGGGCAGAGGCTATAAAAGAGTGACTCGATCCTGTGTCTATAAGTACTGCAGCAAGGGTGGAATAGACACAGATCGTACCTCGAATCATCTCTGCCATGTCGGGGTCGTAGGCCTCCACTGCCTGGTGCTGGGCCTGTCCCTGCCCACCTGCTCCCTGTGGTCGAGGTGGCCCTTCTGGTGGTGGTGGGGGTAGAGCCTGGAAGCGTCGCCCACCACCTGCTGCTCGGCCAGCTCCTCTGCCTCGTCCGCCTCCTCCCTGTGGACCGCCACGGTCGACCCTCTGCCTCTGCCTGGGTGGCCCCTCCACTGTCTGCTGCTCCTCTGATCGGCGAGTCGGGCAGTCACGAGCCATGTGACCATGCCCGCCGCAGGAGTAGCACAGCCTGCCTCTCGGAAGGCTGGCACTCCGCTGTGTGCCCCGCACTGCTGAGCCGGTGTCCTGAGGCCGTCTGCGTGGGGGTCTGGTCTGCCTGGACCCGAGAGTCATCCGTCGGCTACCTGCTGCCGAAGACTCAGCTACCTGCCGCCCTGCGCTAGGTCTCGCTGCTGAAGAAGGCTCTGCCAGGAAGCTCTCGATCAGGAGGGCTCGCTCCAGTACTCCCGCCTGGGTCGGAATGCTGAGGGAGATCAGCGACCCCCGAATCTCCTGCCGCAAGCCCTGCTCGAAGGTCCGGGCCCGGAAGAAGGGGTCTCGTACCATGTCGGTCGAGTAGCGAAATAGGTCAGTGAACCTCGCCGTGTACTGAGCGACCGTCATGCTGCCCTGGCGCAGCTGGAGAAGCTCCTGGATGCGCACCGCTCGGAGGGTGGCCGGGACGAACTCAGAGCGGAAGAGGCTCTCGAAGTCCGTCCAGAGCAAGGATGCCTCATTGTGAACCTGGAGCATCATGCTCCACCATCGTCCTGCCGCCGCCTGCAGGAGGCTCGCCGTGAGAATCACCATGAGATCCGCTGGTGTCCTCACTAGCCTAAAGATCCGTACCACCGCCTCTAGCCAGTCCTCGGCGGCCTGGGGGTCCGCCTCACCGCGAAACCTGGGCGGTCGCTGGCTCTGAAACTCAGGCAGTGCCCTGAGGCGACGTGCATCGTCAGCGTCTGGTACTGGTAGCATCGGTGGCTCGGCGGGTAAAGCTACTGCCGGTGCCACTGCTGGCAAAGGGCCCTGCACCGAGGCCTCGTCGCTCGGTGGGCTGCCGTCGCGCCCTACACTCAGAACCCTAGCTGGCTGTCGTCGCGGGGCCATCCTGAAAAGGAGAACAAGAGCACCACAGTCAGAACAGTATACCTGGTGAGCTGGCACAAGTAATCACAAGGAAAACTTGAGACTTTCATGAAGCAGATCAGTATACCCGGTGAGCTGACACAAGTAATCACAAAGAAAACTTGAAACACACACGCAATCAATGTTTTCATGCATTAAGTCGGAAATCAGGAGCCAGGGTCCTGGTGTACGGATACGTCGGCCGCCGCACCAACACTGGGCTCCCTGAACTGATAACCACACTCAATACACTAAACACTATTGCTTCATATAGAAAGAAAAGACGATCAGAGTCTGCGGTAGAACCAACCACCTCTGATACCAATTTTTCACGACCCGACCTCGGGGCCCGTGCCGTGACTACCCCAAGCCCGCCTTCCATAGGCCAGGGGCTGGCGACTAGCACCAAGGCGTAAAATCCCGGTAAACAGGGAAGGCATTACCTTTATAAGTAACAACCACCACAGAGTCAGCAAGCGGAAAGTAACTACAAAGTGCAGAAAAGTAAAGGGGGCCGGAATACAAGCCCAACTGAAAGTACAACTGAAAAGGAAAAGAACAGCAACTGAAGAAAAGACGGCGGCCTCGTGTCGTCCACTGGAAATCCCACCTGAAGGGTGGGTACAGATAGCCTCCAGGCTCCTCGGGTCCCATGTCTGCTCCGAGCACGTCCCGCCCAGTGGTCCACCTCCAGGTACCGTCCTGCTCCATGCCCCAACCTTGATCAGCGCTGTCCGTCGTCTGCATCCAACACAACAAGGTGCGGGCATAGCCCGTGCAGGGGTGAGTATAAGCTACTCAGTAAGGACCCCGAGACCCCCAAAGGTCTCCCGATATCCACAAAGGATATAGCACAAAAAAGAAGGTGCAATCACGAAGTAACATCTGACTCGACTTAGGTATATGCCCATACATATACCTAAGTCCCCACTTCTAGCTCTGCTCACGAGCTCAAGAACAACTCAATCCACAAAGGAAAGCAAGACTCAAATCCACAAAGGAGAGTAAACAGTAAATCCACATAGGATAGTTCAACACATTCCACAAAGGAGAGTAACATAAGATTCAGCTCAACCAGGTATACTTTTTCAGATGACGTCAAAGATGATCACTGATCCATCTAAGTCGTCGGACCCACGAAGGATCGATAGGTACTAACCCCCGCAAAAGACCCACACAGGATCGGGCTCACACAGAACCTGTAGGCAGTGGCTCACACAGAACCGGTAGTAAGGACCCACACAGGATCGGGCCCACACAGGACTTGTAGCACTGATCCACGTAGGATCGCTGAGTGCAGTAGTCGACGCAGTCCACTGAGGATCTCTGCACAGTCGTCGCCGCAGTCCACGAAGGATCTCTGCTCTGTCGTGGTCGCAGTCCACGGAGGATCTCTGCTCTGTCATCGAAGTCACAGCCAGCACTAGGGTTCCCGCACACAACGAGCTCATTTAAGAGGGTCCGCTCCACGAGCCGAGAGGCTGATACATCAACTGACACGTAGTCCGAAGTTGATGTATCCAAAAGTTCCGTATCGACAACAGGATCTCAACGCAACAGACGGCGCGTCAATCGGACGCCCGGTCTGAGAGTTATTGGCATTTTCGTCCCAGGGGCCCGGTTGGTTTTTAGGGCAAAACCAACCCGACCGTACTCCGCCTGTGTCCGATCCTCGGGCGGAGTATGCCAAAAGTTCTGTCTCACCTAGAGGAAACTACCACAGCTGACGGTACGTCGATCGGACGTCCGTAGCTCAAGTTATGAGTGTTTCCGCTCCGAGGGCCCGGTTGGTTTCGTGTACGAACCAACCCGGCCGAACCCAAAGTCTTCCGAAACCTTGAGTGTAATATACCGAAACGACCGTATCGATCCAAGGACCGCGTAGCCACTGACGGTTCGTCAAACGGAGGTCCCAGGCCCATGATATGGGCAAAAGACCGAAGAGGGCCCGAAAACGGGGGTTCTGGGCCCGGGGCGACCCGGCCCGAACCACCCCTGGGTCGGCCGAACCGGGTCGACCCAAACTGGGTCGACCCGACCAGGCCTGGGCGCGGCCCGGCCGACCGGACCGGCCGGCTCGGCTTCGGCCGAGCGGCCGAAGAAAACCGCCGCGGGTTTGACCCGCGGCTTGGAGGAACGCGGCCCGCGCGGGCCGCGTGCTGTGTGGCCGGACCGCGGACACGGTCCGGCGGTTCGCCGCCGCCGCGGCCGAGCCACGGAGGATTCCTCCGGCGGCGCACCGGGCGCCGCCGCCTCCGGTTGTCGGCGCGGCCGCCGCCTTCCGCGGGCCGCCGGAGTTGCTCCGGTGGCCCGTTTTGCCTCCCGTCTGCGCCATAGCTCCTCCCGGGGGCCGATCTTCACTACGGAGGGTTGCCGGGTCTTGTTCCTTAGATCCGCACCCTTCGCGTTAGTCATAAAATTATAAGGAGGGATTAAGGCAGCCACAATTTTATCCAAAAATAAAATTGTTCAAGTTTGGTTCTTTAATTAAAAAGAATTAGATCACGGGAACGAATCACCAAGAAAAAAAATAAAATCCCTACCTCGATGTCACCGTCAGACGTGAGGTCGTCGCGGAATCGCTCGACGCGGAAGGAGGCGATCGTCGCGTCGTCGCGGAAGAGACGTTCGTCGCACCGCGGGAAAAACATCGCGCCGACGATCTCCGGATCTAGAACAAACTGATTTAATCAATTAAATCCGTTGTCATTTAAATAAAAAGGGAGAATTAAACGATCCGTTCCTCACCTTAGTTCCCGAACGAGGATCGGCCGTGGAAGAAGAGGCGTCGCCGAAGAACGTCGCGGGTAGAGCTCGTCGACGTCGTAGATCACGGTGTGCGTCGTCGAATTCCGGTCGCCGGCGTTCTTCGCGTTCTTCGCGTTCTTTGCGAGGAGAGTGTAGGCTCAGAGAATTCGCACAACGATAGCAATCCTCCAAAATATACAAGTTTGTCTATTTTATTAATTTTCCAACGAACGCAAACGCGTAAGTAACGACCCAATAAATTCGTTGAATTAATTCAACGAATGAAACAGCCCATTTAATTCACGAAATAAACCGCCCAATTAAATGGTCTGTTAAGAATTTAAGAAAACGCGTCGGTTGACTTTTCAGTTACTTTGACGGGTTTTCGCAGGTGCGTTACTTAGCGGAAGAAACGGAGGGGCTCGTGTGGGCCCCACCGCACAAATATCCTACCAAGAGGGTAGGATATTTCCGGATAGCACCCTATCCGCTTTAACTCAGCTCAAGTGGCTTTCAAGTGACTTCCAAGCGGCTTAAGTGAAATAAAATAAAGTTGTTGCACAACCTTTATTTTATTTCCGACTTAAAGCCCAAAATTTTAAAAACCACGGTTGAGCAAACGCAACTCTGGAATAGGCGTTTCTAAGCAAATACCGGTGCTGCGATTTCATCGGTGCCCTCAGAATTCGATTCCGGGTACCGGTTCAAAATATTGAAAAACCCGTTCGTCCGTTCACTGAACGTACCCGAGCCACAATTCGGAAATTGATTCCGGGCACACCGGGCCTCGGAATCAGGTGCCGTCTGATGCTGCGCTCTTGTAAAAATTACAAAGAAAATTAAGAAAAAAATTTCCTTGAAATTTGCGGGTCTTTACAATATAACTAGTTGTTTCCTTATACATTCCAATCACTTTATTAAACATTGTAGAATCCATGTTGGGGGGGATTGATCAACATGAAATGGCGTATGTTTTTTAACGAAATTTGTAGATATTGTGTTGTATGTTCCCATTGATTATTTCTACATATGATGTGATATTTTTAGATATAACTGAGTGAATCAAAAACCATTATAGGTTCAAGTGGTTAAATTCAAAAAAACATCAAACAACTAAACAACGGATACAACACCCTAGTGTTCAATCTGTCCTGGGGCACTACAATTGGTATCAGATCCTATGTCCCTCTAAAGATAAAAATGTATTTTTGGATTGTTTTTAAAGGCCATTTTGATGTGTGGATTTCATGAACTATTTAACTGACATCAAATGGAGAGATAAAAATTTACTCCTTAGGATGAAAATATTTGGAGTTCTTACAAAACTCATAAGAATAAGAAGAGAATAGTGGAAATGAAGATAAAGAAGAATCCAAATGTTATTGGAGAAATATCGGTGACTAATGGTAATCATGTTTTTACAATTAGTAGTTATTATTAAGATTATTATTCTTCTAATTAAATAATTTAGGGACAAAGAGTAACATGGTGATAATAATTTTCAATTAATATAACATTTAAAAATATTTATTCAAGAAGTGGTTAAGTCTTTTTTGGCACTATCATGGGACTCTTTTTTGATAAAGCAAAACTATATGTGTAAGTTGAATAATTACAGGATGCACTAATTAAGATATTTAGAAATTTCATTACTCTCATAGAACTAGTGAATGTAAGTGAAAATCCATTTCTCATATTGATGAATAATTTCAAAGTTATAATTTTAAAAAATGATTCGAGAATGTTTTTAATGAATACATTCATGGACAAAAAAATTGAACAATTTTTATATGGATGTAATGAATTCTCAACAAGATATAAAATCGAAGAGGATCAATGAGGTCAAATTATTGTTTCAAGAGTATATTTCATTGCATCTAGTGGGTGTTTAGAAAAAGTTTAATTCGTGTGATGATAAACTAGAATTTGATAAAGATCATAATAATTTCCTCAGAATGAGATATCTTGATTTTAAAATAAAATTTTTCCAATTTTTGAATAAATTATGTTGAGACCTTACAATCAATTATGTATATATATACTTCAACACAATTATCATTAATGTATTCTACTATTATATAATCTTCTTCACATGGGAAAAATATCATTACCTCATCTAATGATCTTTCAAAAGAATAAGTAATGGAATATGTGCCATATATTTCCCAAGTAATTTTTTTTATTATTTTTATATAAAAAGTGTAGGTAACTAAACTATTTAAAAATATAGATGATGATAAATGGAGAAGAACCTAACCCCATGTAAATGGTGGATATAAGAAGATGTATAATTGCAACATCCCCTTATGAATCCGAGAATGTGGTGAAGAAGACCCAAAAACATTATGATAGAAATATTGGACCTCAATCATAAAATAAAATATGATTAAGGATTGTGGATAAATTTTGGTGATGCAATATATTTGGAAATTTGTTTTGGGGTTTTTTGTTATAATAAATTTTATTTTATGCAACAAAACGATCCTATAAAAAGGGGTATAATTCATGATATGATGCAGCAACATTTACAGATTAAGGAAAAAATTCACACCCAAACTTATTTGAAATTCTTTGTTATTTCTATTATGTTTTTAATAAAAGTGTTGAGAAATGTTATACATATACATCTGAAAATTTATTGATAATATATGGACCAGATGTGAAATAAATGAAAACCTTGGGTAGAAATCTATAAAATGATAAAAAAAAGATTAGTCCTACGAATTTTCATGAGATGAAATACATGGACTCAATACATAAGGATGATAGTGAAACATGTTCCATGAAGATGAACATGAGTTCTACATCTCAGAGTAGAGATATTAATAAATTCACCAATGGGAATACATGTGGAAACTTGAAATAAGAAATAAATATCCCTAAAAACTTACCTATTATTTTTTTGGATGATTTGGAGAACGCTATAATGTTAAAAGAAGCGCAAGAAAATTATCATGCTAAAGTTAAAATGAATAGTCCTCATGAATAAGGATAATATCATTAGAGGATTTCATTAATAGAAAAATCATGCATTGATAATGTTCTTTGTGAGATATGTAATAAATCTATACATAATGCAAGAGGATTCATAAAAATATTTATAGCACAATAAGAAGTATTGAAGATAATTAAGCATGAATTAGAAGATATATAATAAAATATGGATAAAAAAGAAGAAACATATCAAAGAATGAAATGATGGTTGTGATATGATCCATGTCACCAAAGGATAAATCAGATTTGAACATTAGATGTGGAAGCATGATTTCTGGAGAATGTGGAGAAAATTGGTTGAGAAAACTATCTCAAATATTCATTTCACCTTGGGGATAAAGTTTCCCCTTCTTATACACTAATATATTTGTGTGTTTTTGAAATATAATATTTTTAATTGATGGAGATTTTTATGGTTATGACTTATGGACATCATGATGACATTATAGATCAGGGAGTTTATTGACTTCTATGAAATGGAAGAAAATTGTGTATCCCTTGAGGGGGATCATTAATGAAATGAAATTGTAAAATATTCATTTCATAGTGAATGTTGTACATATAAAAAACTATATAAACTTTTAAGATGGGGTATTCCAGTCACACTTCGATATATTTTCCCTAATTATATTAATAATATAAATTTCTGGGGACTTCTTGATTGATGTTAAGATAAGAAAATGGGGGTCTATATAATTTTAACATGGATTTTCTAATGTGTTTGTTTAAGTATGTGAAGAATATTATATTTCATTGATGAATTAGATTATTTATAAACCCTATAATAAGTGCTGAATATTTATGAGCTTGATTTCACATGCATGATATATAGTGAGTGATTGTAAAATTATAGTTGCATCTCTCTTGTTTTCTACACTAGGTCAGCCGATGTGGACATAGATGTGATTAACTAAAGTCCATTTTATAAGAGAATAATTTGATATAATTCACCTAATTTTTTTATCACGAAATTTTCATATAATGGATATGATCATTTTTTTGAGAATGAGTTTAGATGAGAAGATCCAACACTTACACTTTGCATTTATTTTCAATAAGGGTGAGAAATATATTGAAATTTTAATGTGTAGTAGTATCGACAAAAAATTAAAATGGGGGACTGAATAAAAAATGTTCGTGATTGATGAATGAATTTTTTATTTTTGGTATATCATAATGTCATTATATGATGAAGAATTATATGAGGATTTGGGGATTCTTGAAGTGGTGATGCCTTTATAATTGTTATGGTCTCACTTGATGGAATTTAATGTCATTTTTTAGATATGATCCATATTAATTGTGATGTTTGTTTTGTTGGTATTAAAAAATTCCCTAAAAGTGTAGATGGTAGAATAACATTATATATGATAAGTGAAATACCATGAACATGTATATTTTCATGAAGTAAAGAAGAATAATTAAAGAATATGGACATAAATAATGTATATATATATAATTATTGAAGATGAATAAAGTTTGAAAATTTTTTAGCTGATCATAATGATCAAGTACATGTGTCAATAGAAAGGCACTGTTTGCAACATGGAAGATTATTGATGTATATAAAAATATTCATTTTCATTTGGATTTGATTTGAAGGAAATTTAATATCCCTATATTTTGGATGAGTTATTTTTGATGGGTTTTCATTTCAAATGATTTTTTATAACGCCAGGTTCTATGAGGGACCATCAAAAACTCATTGGAATTATTGAAATCAAATAATTACTTATTTTTTGACACTGTATGAAAATTTTGTGAAGTTGAGTTTGAAAATGAGGCTTCAATGTTATTTAGGGTTTATGTTTTTCATATAATAATACAATAGTTCACTAAACATAAATTAAATTATAACATTGAATAATATTTGACATAGATTCCATGTTATATTAAAGTGGTAATTATAAACAATTTGTTATACTATTTTAGGTACATTCAGTTGAAAATCATAGCAGGTTAATATAACATAATTTTCATTCCCATGCATAGTACTCAATTCATAAATAATGTGACGTTATATTATAGTATAATACATAATTTTTATTAAATATTCATGTGATGTTAATATAACAAATTTAATGTTATATTTGAGGTACATTGATTGGAAAATAAAATCTGGTTCATATAACACACATGAGATTCCCATACATATTTTGATAAAGATTAATAATGTGATACCATAGTACTCTATTCTACATAGATTCTATGTTATATTTATGATATGTGTATCGGAACAATTTATCATACTATATGTAAAATATATAGTTTATAAGTTTACTGTCAGGGAATTTATTCACTAAAATGCTATGGTGGTATTGAATGAAGAATTACCCACAACTGACATGTTTCATGGATAGTAAACCATTGTGATTTACAATGAATTATGTTTTGATGGTCCTTTGTGGGTTTCCATGCATTTCACAGATTATGATTTCTTCATGAATGATGATATTCTTTATGGGTGAATTACATTGTAGATAGCTATGTGGATGGAGAATATGCAAAGATGAACCTACTTTAACTTCATTTCATGATTAATAAATCATCATGTGCTAAATCGATTGATAATCACTATTTGTTGCCTATAAATAAAAGTCTATCTCTCCCCCCAAGAAAATCAATAATTTTAGAGACTACTTTATTTTGAGATGAATTTATTATTCTAAATTATTTGTTAACTATAAAGAAAATTATTCTTTTAGTATTAGATAAAATGTTATGTTTTGTGCCATTCTAAGAGAGGCACTATGATAAGTTTATTTCATATATATGTGGGTAAGTTCTATGATATTTTATATGTAGGTGATGTTCTATGAAAAATTAAAATATAATTCAAATCATATTCAAGGATCTGTTCCCTAACAATCAATAAAGTCAACCAATAGTACATAAATTTTCATATATGGTATTATATGATCATTTTATGATCATAGGTAAATTTTGAAAACTATTTGAAGATTATAATGTGAATAAAAAAGTGAAGTGATATGTGACATAAACAGTAGCTCCATATGAATTAAAAAAGTTAACCAATTGTACGAGACATATCATATATGCTATGCCGTGATCATTTAATGGGCATAAGATCAATTTTAAAAACAATTTGAAGAATTATTTGTGAATAGAAAAGTGAAGTTTTATGATATGAAATAATCCATTTGATAAGAATGAATGAAGTGGAACAGTAGTACACTAAATATAATACATGTTATGATATAACCATTTCATGATCATTGAAATCATTTATAATTTTATTGAAAAGTATAATGTGAATAGAAAAATGATGTGAAATATGATCTGGGCATTAGTACACTAAGAATAAAGGATTTGGACCAACCGTATGCGACATATCATACATGAAATCGAATGATCATTTCATGATCATTGGAAAAATTTATCATTTTTATTGATCAATATACAGTGAATAGAAAACTTATGTGCAATATGATTACAGCATCAATAAACAAACCATCAAATAAGTGGTCCAACAGTATGAAACTTATCATACATGATATATTATGATCATTTCATGTGTGTAGGATCAATTTAGAATATTTTATATTATTTAAAAATTCGATAATAAAAATGACTTTCCATGAAATACACATGGTTTAATGATGTATTTGAGTAATGTTTTATAAAAATATAATAATATTGCTTTTTATTTCTATATCATGTAGAAAATTATATTGAAGATTTTTTTCACCACATGTACAAATTATTAATGGTTGGGACTTCTTCATAAAAATGAAGAATCATTCCCAAGAAGATACCTAAAAAATTTCTAATCATCAGTAAAGATTAGAATTTTAAGCGACTGAATATAGAATATACTTGTTGTAGAAGGAATTTCGGTCTGAGTGTTCAAGAATCTATGATGATATTGATAATTCAAGATCAAGTGTGAATAGATTTCGAGACCAACATGCATATGTCGAGTAGTTTTATTAAAAATATCTAAAATTCATGAGTATAATAGATCCAAAAAACTCATGGAGGATGACCTTTTTCATGTGTTTAATAATAAAACGAGAGAAAATTGTGATCTTTCTATTAGTGGATCAAGAACACTGATATAAAGGAGCTTGGGACAGGGGTGTCTTACCTGTTAATGAAGAGGCTCGCATCTGGGATGTCTAACCTGTATAGAATAGGGATAATAGAATATGGTTTCTATGTCAAACCAATCAAGGAATTATATTTGGTTGATGGGGTGTAGAATTTAGATCAATAGGATAATTAACTACTGGGGTGTTTGGAGTAGGGAATAGTGGTAATTATGGAATAATCAACAATAATTTCAATGGTTGATCATTTTTTATAGATGTAACTTGTTGATCAGGCATTGAGGGTAATATTCTCCAAAGAAGGTCTCATACATGTTGTTCAATCTCAATTAAATGAGTTCATATTGACTGTTATTTCTGAGATAGTGAATTTGGAAATAATTACATAGAAGAACCTGAGAGAACATAGGGCATAAATTAGAGTACTATAGTCTCTTAGCCCAGTGGTTTAGCTTCCAATGGAAGAATGAAATGATTTTATGATTCTCGTGAGATGTGCACCAGCTAGACCACTATTATTGGTAGTGAAGTTGTCTTTCATCAGTGTGGTAGATGAGGAAACATGAAGAATCATTGTGATCATGACCCAGTGGAGTGTTGAACTTGTGACAAGATGGGCCATGTTAAACATTTTTATTGGACATCCTTGTAGTAGATAGTGGAAGAGGTTCAACCTAATATACTAGTTCAGGAGAAGGTTTCACAGCTATGTATCGGGTAAAGATCTACAATAGTATGGTCTCTATGGTTGATCTGGTGTTGTGTGTGTTTGAGGAAATTAGACACCAGCTATTCCTAGATAGCATAGTAGGATTTCTAGGAATAGTGATGTTAAATCACATGGTTTTGGTTTGGGATAAATATTTTTTCCACATCCTACCTGCAGGGAGTAGGGTGTTGGACTATTTAGAGTGATAGGTATGATCTTAGTCGTCTCTACTCATGTACATGTACTTTTTTATATAGGTCCATCACATAGTTTCATATTTGTACATGTGGTGGAATTTCATAAGATTTTCTTTTAGTTTTCCAATGGAATTATAATGCTTAATAATCCATTTGGGATTACAAAAGGGGATGTACATAAGTAGAGGGTGTTCCGCCTGAAGATTGGTCAGTGCGTCATCGTATGTGATCTTTTTTAAATTGATATTACAGATTTGTATGGCACACATAGATCGATTATATATTTTCATATCGATCCACTATTTATTTATATCTCCAAAGGGTTAGATTCATATCACCATAGGGTGGGGTGTTTATTCACAAGGATGAATGTGATTTCTAGTAAATCCAAGTTAGACCAAAGCATCATGGGATGGGTGGGAGGATAGGATAGATTTTAAAGCACCTATCTGGATGATAGGGATCCTATTAGGTTGAATATCCTCCATCTGTTTATCTCATTACAGATGCTTTCTCGAAATAAATTTCTAGTATACCTACTATAATAGAAGTTGAGTTTTAATTTTATCTAGTTCTAAGATCATCACTGATATGCATTCCTCCATACAATATGACAACTATATACCTAAAGGAGCTCAAGAGGTAGCTAGAGGACTTGGAGGAAAATGGGGTTTTTTTCCCATTACTTCATTTTGGGGTTCACTAGTACTATTGGAGAAAAAGACAGATAATACCCATAAACTATTCATGGATTAAAAAAAATTGTACAAACAGATGGTCAAGATTTGGTATCCCTTTCTATATATATATTACCTTTTTGATAAGCGTTTAGGAGATATGGTGTTCTAAAAATTGATTTGTGATCGGGATATCACCAGGTATGGTTTAGACCTGAAGACATACCTTATAATTTTTTTTAATGTTATGGTTAGTATGAGTATTGGGTTATTTCATTCATCCTCAGGAACTTTCTATTGACTTTTTGGGAGCTAATAATCTTAGTTTTTCAAATTTATCTACATTATTTTTTTTGTGGATGATATCTTGGTGTATTCTCACAATCGGCATGACCATGAGAAACTTATTAAGAACATTTTGGATTCAACAAAATATAATAAGTTATATTATAATCTGACAATGTGAAAATTTGGGAAGGATAATATTCACAACCTAGGTCATATTATCTCCTATACAATCTTATATAATGACCCATAAAAGGTGAGAGTTGTAGTATCATGGGAGCATCCAAATAATGCCTTTTAGACAAATAGTTTCTTTGGGATAGTGGGGTATTATAATCATTTCATATAATAATTATCATTTCAGTCATCACTTTTTATAGTAATGACCTTGAATGGTATGATGTTTTTATAGATAGATACCTATGAGATAGCCCTTCAGAAACTAACAGGGAGACAAACCTCATCACTATTCTCGATTCCTCGAGATCAGGGTAGAATATACACTATGTATTTTGATTCATCAGTTACCAGGATATAAGTAGTTCTGATGCCAGGTGATATAGTCAAGATGTACGGGTTTTTGGAAATTGAGGACACCTGATAGGAATTAAGTGTCTATATATCTATAGTTAGATGCATTTCTATATGTATTTCACTATTAGAGAAACAATATACCAGGAGATCATTTTTTGGAGAAAATACACCGAAAAACCATCAAGTACATATTTTCATAGCGTGATATGAATTTGAGGAAATGATGATTTAGGGGGAACAAATAGTAGTTTAACATTGGGCAAGAATACATATCTAAAATAGGTAATATGGAAACTGATGCATTGAGAATGTGGACTCACATATAGTTTGTATAGTAATCCAATTCCGAGTGAAAGCTTATACATTTGATATCTGAGATTCACTTGGACGTGCTAAATATTTTGGGTATAATTTTAATCTATCTGTATTTGTGACCTATAACACTAAATATAGAGTAATAATGAGATAATATTGGATTTATAAGGCCTAGTTTATAAAGACCTAGAAATTTCCTGAACATATTTTCTTAAATACATTGGAATTTTACGAGTATGCAGTTTCTGAAGGCACTAGATTTCGAGACCCGGTGTGCCCAGAATCAATTTCTGATGTTTTACTTGGGTGCATTGAGTAAATGTACATGAAAGTTTGTATATCTTTTGAACCGGTGCTCAAAATTGAAAACCAAGGACACCAATGGACACGCAGCGCCGGTATTCTCTTAAGGGGACCTTTACCGACGTTTTGTTTTATGCTGGTTGAATGCTATATTTTATGGAATTTATACAAAATTAATAAAATTTTTCATAGACAATTTAATTATTTAGTGGTGGTTATTTCCTCCCAAGAAGAGTTAGAGGGGGTCCCACATCCACATAACCCTCCATGAGAGGATTTAGTGTGGTGGGGCCCACACGAGCCCTAATAATTTCATCTCACCATTAACACCCACCCTTTAATTAAATTGACAACTCCCCCTTAATTAATGTGATATTTTCACCTCATTCTCTTCCATTAATCATTGCCAACACTTTTTAATTAATGAACTGAACCCTACCATTAATTAATTAAAGTGTTTGATTTTTTAAATTCATGTTTGAATAAAATAATATCATGTGCTATTATTATTGTTTGGAACATGTTGTGTAGAGAGAATTTTGCAAGAGATCTAGATAAATAGAGGAATAGGGTTTTTTTCAACGAATAACATTGTCCATCCAACGAAGAACTACCGAAGAATAACGATCATCTCCTTCGATCGTCGGCCAAGCCAATGGAGAAGGAGACAACCACAAGGAATGCAGACGATGCGCCATCCATGGATGCTTCTTCCCCGATGTTAACGACTTAACGCTGCCTCCCCGCGACTGTGTCTACGAATGATACTTATTATGCGCTAGGGGGTTTTCTTCAAATTTAAATTGAATAAAATTGTTCTTCATTATTCATTGAAACCTTTTTTTATCTTCGGCCATATGATACCACCGAACATGGAGGGAACGGGCCGAACGAACATGGCCTGAAGACCTTCTGTTGATCCTCGATATATTTCGATGGAGGTGGTGAAGGAAGAGGTGGTGGTGACTGGAGGAAGCGGCATCTGTATGCCATCCGCATGGAGAGGTACTGCGCCCCGAATCTGCGGGCCGCTCGGACGAAGAAGAACTGGTCGACCAAAGTCGGCTGGGTAGGAGGACCGTAGTGCCTCTAAGGCGCCACGCTCTGGAGAACCACTGCTCATGATTCACGGGCGACTTCAACGGGCGAACCATCCGGCTCGTCAGCTGACCGGGTTGATGAAAGTCGCACCACCTGCAGGGGTCGCGAAGCAGGACTGCGACTAGCCCATGTCGGCCGCTCGCGCTGGGAACACCAGTCAGCTTCAGCCGGCTAGACAAGGGGGTGGCACCACTCAGCGTCTCCGGTTTGGGGAAACCGGGTTGCCGACCCCCCCCCCCTCGGACCACTTGGCCAATCGGGATGGGATGCACCATGCTGGGCCATGTCGTGCCATGCCGCGCCATGCCATGATGGGCCGCCCCGCGCGGGGCCGCACTGTGCCGCACCGGGTTGGGCTTCACCCCGCCATATCGGGCCGCACCTCTCAAGGGTGGGTTGCGCCCCCTCGGTCGAGGCTGGGCACTTCACTAGGTCGTACCTGACGAACCAGGTTCGGCCGACCCGCTAGCCAATGGTCTTGATGGGCCGGGCCGTTTTCACTTTAACATGAATAACATCACGAATGTGCTTCTGATCAACGCGCCATCTGTGTAAATGGGACCCTCACTGTGGACCATAGGGTGAGACAGTACATGGAGCAGACTAATATACATGGAGTGCTGAGGTGTACATCTATACCTACCCATCAGGAAGGATACACGATAATATTTCCAGAAGCTTCCCTTTTTAGTTGTTGTCCATTTTTAGTTGTACTTGCTTTCCGTTGTACCTATAATTTCATGTTGGGATTGTATTAATGGACCCATTACTTCCATCACTACTTTGTGTGTATATTATTCACTTAGGGTTTACTTCCTATTGCATACTCAGTTGTGTTTGTTTACTTTCATAAAAGAAATTCCTTCCCAGCATAGGGATTTAAGACTTTTGGGCTAGTCAACAGCCCCTTGACTATTGATGGCGGGATTGGGGTAGTCACGCACTAACCTCGAGGATGGGTCGTGAAAAATTGGTTTCTAAGGAGTTGGTTCTACCGCAGAACTCTAGACATTGATTATTATTTTCTATGAGGCAATAGTGTTAAGAGTATTGAGTGTGGTTTTTATTCCAGGGAGTCTAGTGTTGGTGTGGCGGCCATCGTATCCACACACCAGGACCCTGTCATCTAATTTATGACTCAGTGAATGAAATTTCAGATTGCGCGTGTGTTTCAAAATTATTCTTTGTGATTAATTTTTGTCAACTCACCATGTATATTATTTTAACCGTGGCACCCCTTTTTTTCAGGATGGCCCCATGAAAGTAGATAGCTAGGGTTTTGAGTTACATATGATGTGGTAGCCCACCGGGCAACAATGCCTCAGTGCAGGGCCCCATCACAGTGGAGGCACTAGTGGTACCATTATCTAATGGGCCACCGATACCACTAGCCCCAGCAGTAGAGTTTGAATGCCACCTGAGTGTGCTGCATGTCTTTCAGTGACAACGACCACCTAGGTTCCGTGGAGAGACGGACCCTCGGGCAGCTAAGGATTGGATGGAGGGTATCACTAGGGTTTTCAGATTGGTAGGGACACCAGCCAACCTTATGGTGATCCTTGTCGCGAGTCTCTTGCATGAAACAGTATATAGATGGTGAGGCCTAATGCTCCAGGTTCATTACGAAGCATATTTCTATTGATATACATCGAGAGTCTCTTCCACTCAGAGTTTGTTCTAGCCACCCTTCGTGCAGTGAAGATTCAGGAGTTACATCTTCTACGGTTGGGGAACATGATAGTAGCTCAATACCCAGCAAGGTTTACTGACCTCTAATGCTATACCATAGACATGGTACGAGAACCATTATTCTGGGCCCGAAACATTGAGGAGGGACTCCGACATGAGACCAAGGCTTAGATTATCTCCCTCAGCATTCTGATAGAGGTGGGTGTGCTGGAGTGATCCCTTCTTGTGGAGAGAATTTTTGAAGAGATGACACCAGCTGCGAGACCAACCGCATGGCGACCTGTAGCAGAGTCTTCTACACCCAGCAATAGACAGTTGACACAGTTGCCCAAGCGGACCAGGCCATCAGGTGAGTAACCACATGATACAGGTTTAGTTTTGCGGGGAACACGGAACAGAGCCAGCTATACGAGGATCAGGTAGTGCTACTTATGTGGCGGGCTGGGTCACATGGGTCGAGACTGCCCGACCCACCCTGCAAATGAGCAGCAGGTAGTGGAGTGACCTTCTTGGAAGAGGTAGATGTTTGACCATGGTGGTCCGTTGGGAGCGGGAAGATGTGACAGAGGACCTAGCCAAGAAGCAGGTGGTGGATGACGTTTCGAGGCCCTACCAACACCACCACCAGCAGCAGGAGGTCCTCCCCGACAGCAGGAAATAGGTGGACATGGGAAAGCACGACTTCAGGCAGCTGAAGCATACAACCATGGAGCTCCGGAAGTAGGTGGACATGAGTGTGACTAGTTCTAGGCATAGATTCATTTTATCATGATTCATCTAGCTTCATAAATGTCATTTTTTGTGGTTTCATGGTGTCTTTTTACTTTGAGATGCAATAATAAAAGACACATGTCCTTTTGATGTTTGATTTCATGCCTTTTTGTGTTGTTAATACTAAGAGGATCTGGTTAAAACTATTGACTTGACCCTCACATTCAGGATTCCTACTGGAGGAGACCATTTGACCACACATTGATACGGATAGTGTGACTAAACCCTTTGGATGAGAGTAACGGTTGGATCTCTATGTAGTAGCATCGAGGCCTTATGACATCATTCAAGGAATAAATTAGTACCATTCATGTCATTATTGACTATATTAGGTAATGGAAGAGGTTCATATAGGGGATGAGACTGGATTTTTCTTTTTGGGAAAGGAGAAATCTATGCATCTTTTGCAGAATGTTGAAAAAAAAGCGAAACTCGTCGTGTGGTCAAAGAGATGCCAACAGAGCATTCCAGAGCTGAGACAGAGGTTTACTAGTGCACTCATCTTGAGACTACTGGAGGAGGGCATTGGGTATGTAGTTTACTACGCCGCATCAAGGACCATACTTGGGTGTGTCCTGATGTAGGAGCGGGCACTGATCGCATATGGGTCACGGTAGTTGAGACATCACGACCATAACAATGCTACAAATGACATAGAGTTAGTAGGAGTGATCTTCTCCTTGATTATGTGGCAGAAATATCTGATGGGAGAGCACTTTAAATTCTACTCTGACCACTACAGTCTCAGTTACATCTTCTTCTAGAAGGACCTGAACTTGAGACAATGGTGATGGCTCGAGTTCCTCCCGGATTATGACATTGAGATATTCTATAATACTATGAAGGGGGATGTGGTAGCTGATGCGCTCAGTAGGAGATCAGGAATTAATCTAATAAGAGAGGCGACGAAGCATCTAGCTACATTGCATATATCCTTTGTGGATAGAGATGGAGCAACCTTCCTTCAATCTCTCACAGTCACTCCCCCACTTCATCAGGGAGTCAAAGAGGCGTAGCATGGGGACGCTGACTGCGAGACATGATGTGCCCAGATATCCTTGGGGCTGGCACCTGAATAAATTTATGAAGGAGGGGATCACGTCATCCTCTTCAGAGGATGTACCATAGTACCAATTTCATTACAAGAGGAGGTTTTGAGGGAGTTTCACACTTCCCGTCTAGCAGTACATCAAGGAGTGGCGATGATGTATCAAGACCCCAGATGACAGCACTGGCGGCCGTGTATGAGGAAAGTTGTAATAGAGTTCGTTTCACAGTGCCTCACTTGTCATCAAGTGAAGGTAGATCACCGGGTACCAGCAGGCTTGGTTCAGCCCCTAGAGGTCCTGGATTGTATGTGGGATGAGATATCCAGGGATTTCATGACAGGGCATCCACGTACATCCAAAGGACACAAATTTATCTGGGTGATCGTAGACCGACTCACCAATTTCGCCCACATACTACTAATTAGAGAGAATTTCTCAGTAGAGAGCATGGGATGCCTCTACATTCAGGAGATCATTCATCTTCATGGTGTGCCATCAACTATCATTTCTGATCGAGATGGTGGTTTCACTTCCCGGCTCTGGCGGTGTTGCATGAGTCTTTTGGGACATAGCCTCGTCTGAGCACAACCTTCCATCCTCAGACAGACACCCAAACAGAGAGACCATTTAGACACTCGAGGACATGTTTTGTGCATGTGTCCTTGACTTTGTTCACAGCAGTGAGGATCATTTACCCTTGATGGAGTTTGCGTATAAGAAAAATTAACACTCCACCATCGGTATGGCCCCTTACGAGGCATTGTATGACCGACCATGTAGATCACCACTGTGCTAGACCGTCCATGGGGATTCAGCACTTGTAGGACCAGAGATGGTTCAGGCTACAATCGAGATGGTGCAGATCATCTAGGAGCGGATGAAGACTGCACAGAGCAGACAGAAGTCCTATGCTGATAGGAGACAGTGACCACTGGAGTTCGAGGATGGAAACCATGTTTTCCTATGGGTCTCAACACGATGAGGTCTACAAATATTTGGTCAGGGCGGTTTTTTATCTCCGTGTTTCATCGAACCTTACCATGTCCACAATAGAGTAGGGGATGTGGTTTACCGCCTGGCCCTTCCATCTCAGTTGCATCGGGTTCATGACATCTTCCACACATCTCAGCTAAGTAGATACGTGCACGATCCATCCCACAACATCGACCATGGGGAACTGGACATCATGTAAGGGACTGCATTCATGGAGGTCCCAGTGGAGATCGAGGATCGATTAGAGCAGGTCCTATGTGGATGGTCGATTCCTCTGGTGTGCATTTGCTGGTAGCATTGGAACCTACAGTAGAGCACTGGGGAGCAGGAGGGTCAGATGCATGTTCAGTACCCCCATATGATTCCCTAGTGTGTTTTGTAGCTTTATGGGGATGTAAATATATGAGGTGGGAGTAATGTAATGACACACAAATTTCAAGGAATTTTTTTTCTAAAATACATTAGTATTTTACGTGTCTGCGATTTCTGATGGCACATGATTTTGAGGCCCAGTGTGACAAGATTTAATTTCTGATGTTCTGTTTGGGTACGTTCAGTAAATTTATGTGCGGGTTTTTCTATCTTTTGAACCAGTGTTCAGAATTGAAAACTGAGGACACCGATGAACTCAAATCGTCGATATTCACATAAGGGGACCTTTACCAATGTTTCATTTTATGCAGGATGAAATTTATATTTTGAGTAATTCATACTAAAATAATAAAATTTTTAGTACATAATTTTATTATTTATTGGAGGTTATTTCCTCCCAAGAAGAGTTAGAGGTGAGACCCACACCCAGAAAACCTCCAATTAGAGGACTTTGTGTGGTGGGGACCACATGAGCCCTAATCCTTTCATCTCCCCATTAACACCCCCATTTTATTAATTTGATAACTCCCCCCTTAATTAATGTTATCTCGTCACCTCCCTCTCTCCCATTGATCATTGCCTACACATTTTAATTAATTAATTGAAACCTAAAATTGTTTAATTAATGTGATTGAATTATGAAAATCCTGTGTGAAAAAAATTATAGCCTTAGCTATTATTTTTGTTTGGCACTCGTTGTGTGGATAGAATTTTGGGAGAGCTCTAGAGAAATAGATGAATAGATTTATTCTTTCGACAAAGAACTTCATCCATCCAATGAAGAACCACCAAAAAATGATGATCATCTCCTTCGATCATTGTCCATGCCAATGGAGAAGGAGCCACCCACAAGGAACGCTGATTACGCGCCATCCTCAGATTCTTTTTCCCCGACGTCAACGGGTTGGCACCGCCTCCCAGCGAATCCATCTACAGACGAACCTTATTACCAGATAGGGGGATTGATTCATTTTTAAATTGAATAGAATTGTTCTTCAATCATCTTTGAAACCATGTTTTATCTTAAGCCAAATGTTACTGCCTAACGTGGAGGGTGCAGGCTGAAAGAACATGCCAGGACGACCCTCTGTTGATCCTCATTTTATTTCAAGGGATGCAGTGACAAAAGAGGCAGCAGTGACTGAAGGAAGCGGCGACCGTATGCCAACTGCGTGGAGCAGAACCACATCTTGCATCTGTGGTTCGTTCAACCCAAGAAGAACCAGTCGTCCGTAGCCGGCTGGGAATGAGGACCGCAACACCTCTAAGGTGTCGTTCTGTGGAGAACCGCGGCCTGTGTTCTGTGGGACGCTTCGGCCGGAGAACCGGTCATCTCGTCAACTGGTAAGGTTGATGGAGGTCGCGGCACCCGCTGGTGCCACGCAGCTGGACCGCAGCCCGCCCATGCTGGTGGATCATGTCGGGAAGTACGGCTGGCTACGGCAGGCCGAACTGGAGGGAGGCGCTGCTCGGCGCCACCAGTTTGGGAGAACAGGGGGGCCTCCCTACCGTGGACCGCTAGGCCCGCCGAGTCGAGCCGCAACCCGCAATGGGCGGCTTCGTCCTGCCCCGGGAAAGGCCGCTCCCCGTCGGGTCGTGCCGGGCTGGGCTACGTCTCATCAGGCCAGGTCTGACCCACCAAACAAGGTCAGGCCAACCCGCCAAGCACTTGGCTTGATAGGATGGTCATGTTTTCACTTAATCGTGGATAACATCATGACTTTGGAAAATGGATAAGTTTGGAATGAGGATAATGCCAATTGGGCCACTGAATCAGAAACACCTATAACATAAGGACTAGACGTTTGATTGACGTGCCGTCAACGACGTTAGTTTTAATTTTGATGAGATGGTTCTTTTGAATACTCCTATAGAGGTTTGAACACAGTTACAGTACAATAGGGTTGGTTTGATATTAAAAACCATCCAGGATATTGGGACGAAAAAGCCAATAACTCTCAGACATGGCGTCTAATTGATGCGTCGTCTGTCGCACTGGGTTTATTTTGACGAGACGGATCTTTGGGATACATAAAATCTACACTTTGTGATATTTTATGTATCGACCTTTGACATGTGGATCAGATCCTCCCCGAATTGAGCATGCAATGTGTAGGAACCCTAGAGCTGGCTGCGACTACGACGACAACCGTATTAGAATCTTCAGTGGGTTCGAAGATAATGACAACTATACTGGAATAATCCGGGGGTTTGAAAGCGATGACTACTTTTATTTTATACTACGTTGGTCCAACAGTTTGACTTCTGTACACGTCTCCTGAGTGGGTCTGATAGTGTATCTAGTCTAGAATCATACGTGGGTCCGACAGCTTAGCTGGTCTTGCACACTAATGGGTCCGACAACTTAGATGAATCAGTGACTACATCTGATCATCCCTGTCGCTATACGAAGGATGTATACCTGTGTGAGCTGAGTCTAGTCATTCAGTCATTATCTTCGATGTGAATGACTTCTTTCCTCTATTGACTGAGTTGTTCTTGGGCTCGAGAGTTGGTGCCAAACTATTAATGATTACTTAGGTATATATATGAGAATATACCTAAGTAGAGTTGTTTGATACTTATTTATTGAATCTTTCATTTTTGGTTTATATTTTCTGGATTCTGGGAGAGCATTGATGGTCTTGGGGTCCCTACTGAGTATCGTTATACTCACCCCTACATAGGCTATGCGTGCACCCTACTGTGTTGGATGTAGATGTTGGATTGCGTTGACAGAGGTAGAGAGCCAGCTAGGACCGGACGATACTCTGAGGTGGACCACACAGAGATATGGTACATGGAGCATACCAACAGACGTGGAGTGCTGTGGTAGACATTTGTACCTACCCATCTAGTAGGATACACGGTAGACATTCCAGGAGATACCCCTTTTAGTTGTTGTCCCTTTTTAGTTGTACATTCTTTCTGTTGTACTTATACTTTACTATTGGGATTGTATTTATGGCCCCTTCACATTCATCACTATTTTTTTCCTACAGTATTCACTGAGTGTTTACTTCCTGTTGCGTACTCTGTTGTCTTTGTTTGCTTTCATAAAGGAAATGCCTTCCCAATATAGGGATTTATGCCATTAGTGCTAGTCACCAGCCCCTGGCCTATGGAAGGCGGGCTTGGGGTAGTCACGACACAGGCCCTGAGGATGGGTCGTGACATAGTTCTACGGGCGAGTGTTGTAGGTGAAGACCTGGATCCTTGTTGGACTTTTATTTATAATGATAACCTGCATATACATGGACACAAGTGGATTCAATTTGACATATGTGAGGTTCTTATGTATGATTTCAATGCCTCAGTTTGGTATGTTCATCCAGGGGATACCAAACTGAGGCATGAATATCCTATATAAGATCCTCACTTATATAAGATTTCACCACAGTATTTTGAGCCATTAAATATTGATGATAGATTAAAGATGGTAGCATGTCAGTTTTAGTTACCATAGGGTTTTAAGAACATGCACAACGGCTTCCCAGTATCTCAGCTATAACATTATCACTCCGACTCATCTCATGTTTTGTAGACTAAGTATGTGGAGTTATAGAAATATTTATCCTTTGAGGATCAACTAATTCATATCATTGATATGGACATGAAGGTTCTCTTATAATGGTTATATCCTCCAGTATGGGTGCTATGGATGTATAACCGTTTACAAGAGTATACATGGGAGATGGATGATAACGTACGTTCTCAGTGGCCGGAGTTATTCTCCGAATATTCATGACCACTCATGAAAGGGAAATCTGAGGACAAATTTCATTAAGGGTGATAATTATAAGATCTCATGTTCTTATATGAAGTATAAATATATTTCTTCTGTTTAAATTATTCATTACATCCTAATGTTAATACACATTGGTGTCATTGGTTTATCAGAGGTGTCCATGGCTTGTTGAGAGCTCGAATCCCAACTATTGGATACAAATATGTGTGCTATATGAATAGGAGTAATAGTGTGACCTAATCTAAAATGTTTTCTAAAACCTTGCAGTATTGAGAAAAGAAATTTCTGATCCTATATGGATGGAGTGAACCATGAATATGAAGTAAATCTCCATTGCGATGACATATGAAATTTATAAAGAGGGCTGACAGAGAGTTTGTGCATGGTTGGAAAAACATTGTTCCCTAATCAAGCGAGGATCCCCTCTATATAGTGAACGGAGAACAGTTTGTTCATAGTTTGGAAAACCATGTATCCAAAACATGCATCCCAGAGTTTTGATATAAAATTAACATTATATATTTCAAAGATATCAAAACCTAAAACCTAATTTCTATCTTTCCATAATATGGGAAAAAATCATTTTATATCTCACCCTTGATCAAATTTTGTATCTTTTATTCTCCTTCTTGCATCCGAACTCGGAATATACTGTCATTAGTTTTGCAGGATTCACACCAATGAGTAATCATTTCCTTTTTCCCTTTCAACAATTGTATTTTTAATAGTTGTGCTACAAAGTGTAAGGTAATATGTCCTATTTTTATCATTTACATTGGTTCTTTATTTTACATCTAATCTGAGCTGAATCAAATGATTATACTATATGAGAACTCTATTACAGACCTACGTCAGTTGATCTATACATTTCCCATGTGTTTTTCTTCTTTATATTCCTATTTAATTGTTATTTTACATTCTATACCTTTTGTTTTCTCCCAAATAATTAATTGAATTATTAAATTTAACATGTTGGAACACTTTAGGGATCCAATTTAGTTCCTTGAGCATAGTTGGTGGTTATGTCCCCAACCTAGTCTTCAAATGGGGTGTGACATGTGATTTATATTGCCTTTTTCTATTGTTAAAAAACATAAGGGGTGTGTGGATGAGAGTTCCTAAATCCATGTTATATGTGAACTGAATCAAAATAATTATTTAGGAAATGGTCTTCCACATTCACCATGTTATACATAATGTGAATTGTTTAACTATTTAAATATGAATTGTTATATGAGTGAGTGTACAAATTGAATGTATTTGAATGGGTATTATTATATGAGTTGTAATGACATGAATATTTTCTTAGGACATCATAATGAAATTGAATGATGGAAATTCAAATAGGATTCCATGGGTGTGTTACACCATGTGTCATGATATTGGAAGTAGATTCTTCGAATGAGATTGATACTTGTGTCTTGATTTTATGACATTTCATGGTCCATTGAACCCCTTGGATTTGGATTTAATGGGCTTATAGTGGACATGGTATGTTGAAATTTTCCTTTGAACGAACTCCAAGCCTAATAGTGTTTCAATTGAGAAGATCGGCAGACCTAAAAAGGACTCCATGGTCTACTATAACTTAGATCCGTCCCATGGGGTCTGACACTTATGTTATATATCTCGGTTTTGGTACTTATTGTATTCATTATTATACGGAATGGTCATCTTTGATATAATATAAATGTTATATGGTATGGTTATGATTGTTATGAGATAATTGAAATATGTCTTGGTCATGGTGTTTATTTCTATTGTGCCTTATAGTTTCCTTGTTCGAGGATATTGACCCTTCTTTTATATGAATACATTCTAGTCTTGATAGTATCACTTTACAGTTATTGATTTTCTCATTGAAATTTTAATTGTATTACTATCATATTCGATCTATACCTTTCAAACTTCATATATATTATTATTGATCCTGTATTGTTATACACATTATTTGCGGTGGCCTACTGGTATTTTATGTCACACCCTATCTCCGTCCACCATTCAGTACCCGTATAGACTATACTAATGCATGTTGGGATTGTTTAAAACACATGAAGCATTATTCTTTAATTTTTCCATGTTTATGAGTTGGGGAGAACACAACAAAACTTTTTATTAGGATGTTATCAGGAGATAGTTATTTTTTTATTTTTTCTCTATTGATACATATATTATATTTATTTTTATATAACTATTTTATATTATTTGTAGGAACATGAATTGATATATCTTTTTGGTGTATGATTTTCCTTTTTTAATTTTTGTACATATCTGTCTATGGATGTTTTCTCCTATTCAGTTATTAATGTGCTTCTTATAAGGTGGGTTTATATTATAGTGGTCTTAGTGTCTATTTATGCTTATTATTAATTTTTATATTACTCTCATTATTGATAAGTTTGATAACTATCAGAATGTTGTAATATAGTAAGGGGATTATATCCCCACTGAGACACCATTAACCCTCACTTATAGTTATCATCCTTTGGTGTTCAGGAAGATGCGCTTGAGGTAATGTGGTTATCCAGTCTCATAGCACCATTCAGTGCCATCGCGGTCCAGGATGTAACACTCCAATAAATTAAAACTGACCAAACTCACTATGCTAAATGGAATGAACATTCCCAAGAATTTTAAATAATTAGAACAATCACTTTATTGTTTAAATTTTAACTATAATCTTGAAATGATTAGAATAAAATTCATTCATGAAGGAAAAATATCTTCTTCATTTAACAAAGTAAATCTATAGGAAAATAAATGAAATATAATGTGAAATTAATGGACTCATATGGTTTTCCCCATTCATATCTACTACCATAGGCTCTTGAATGTTTATCATAGTATTTCTAGATCAACTCACATACTATTCCTCCTCCCTATTTTATAGTGACTCTATGATAATCCTCTATCTAGTAAAAATTGATAATTAACAACACCATCACCTCTAAAATTTTGATATCAATTTTTTCTATTTATATTTTCTGATTATATTTATGAAGAAATAATCGGAAAATTATTTTAAATGATTTCATTACTCAATCAATCATATTTAACCTCTAGGATAGTAAAAAAAGATTCATGATTTCTTTATGATTTTAGTAGTATAAATTTCATTCATAACATTTATAATAAATTAATCCCATGCACAGAAATATTTTATTTCCCATCTGAATCATCCAATGATCATAAAATAATCATCTCCTCTTAAAATGAATCCATGTAGATTGGAATAAATTGTGATGTTCAGATATTAAATAGTGACATAATCATTTATTCATACACTTATGGAGTGAATGATCCACATGTCTATCCTAATCTCCAATGATTTAAACACAGTTCTCATTTTGAGTTCAATTTCTATTAATGATTCAAAATGTATTGAATTTTATGTCTTCATATAAATAATATAATTTCCATTTCACGTGTCTTTATAATTCCTATGAATAAAAACATCATATTATTATGAAAATGTTCATATAGGACTCAAAAATATCATGGAGGATCTAAAAATGTCACATGGGATAATATTTATTTTGTAATGTAAAATATACTATAAGATCTATAAAATACCAAATAATACATAATTCTCCCATGCAGCCACCAGAAGTCATTATTTATGTGAAAAAAATATTATAGGGGTCTAAAATTTAGCAAAAGTAATTATCATATTGGTGCTTAAAAATTATCCTATGGAGGCCTCAAAATTAATATGTGATCATAATTATCTTCCAAAACCATATTTTAAAATATTAAATTATCAAACATGGGGTAAATTATATGATGAGGGGTAAATTTACCTATTTAGAATATTGAAATTTTTATTAATGTAGGACATCTAAAAGTAAAACATCATATGAAGTATTATTTTATGAAATGGAGAAAATTAACCTACATGATAAACATTCTTTTTGGATAGATTATCTTATGTGCCAAACATAAGAGAAATTTTCTCATTTTGTGTTCAATAATAGGACCTAAAAATGAGTTTTCTACATTAACACTAAAATTATTGATTTTTCAAATAATATAAAAATTTAATATAACACATAAAAACTTTTAATAAATACATTTTCATAATATTTCATAAAATATACTAATAATCAAAAAATTATGTGATATTAATTAATAATATGGTGGATTAAATAATTTAAATACAAAGGATAGATTATTAATATATCATATATATAAGTAAGATTAACATATTTTGGTTGACTGGAATAAATATTCTTATAATCAATGTTTTATTCTTTATAAAGTGGAATGTGAAATTAGGAAATCACCAACATCAATACTTGATAAGGAAAAAATCCTCAATAAAAAATCATTCGATGAGTGGCATAGAAACATAA
The DNA here is from genome assembly GCA_963277665.1 of Viscum album. Taxonomy (NCBI): domain Eukaryota; kingdom Viridiplantae; phylum Streptophyta; class Magnoliopsida; order Santalales; family Viscaceae; genus Viscum; species Viscum album. Next base: position 768,231,892 of record OY728162.1, read on the forward strand.
TAATAGTACTAACATCTGAGAGTAAATATAATAGGATGGATTCCCCACTACCAAATGATCCACATTAGGAAGATGGTGAGTGTCAAAATTATTATAATTATACATACAAGGATGATACATTCAATTTTTACATAATTTTTTATCATCAAAGATACACCAATAATTATTTTTCCATTTATAAGATAGAACAAATTATTTTTTTACATACATTATTATTAGGAAAAATGTTTAATACACCTTTTATTCTTAAAGGTTATAGTGCCAAAATGATTCCAAAAATAGATCATAAAGATAAAACTAAACTATTTCATGTAGAAAATAGTGGAATAATTTCATTGTTTATGACATTTTGATGATTTAAATAGTATAAATAGAAATATATAATTGATAATTCATACATGATATTCCATTAAAATGTTTATGTATAATAGAAGTTATATAAATCTTGATCTTGGTAGGACGATGAATAAGTATTCAATCAGGGTGAGTATGAGAGTATAATAACGGTGAATTCATCATTAATTACGTTTATATTATATATTTTTCATAAAATCACATTTTCCTATAAACATATGATTTATCGTGTTATTAAAAGGATATATTACACCCTTTTTTCATGGTGAGATTGATTGTGGGTCTTGAAATTATTTTATTATCCTTTGACGATATTATATAAAAATAATAGCATTAAAACCTGCAAATATTACAAATTAAATGATTGATTGGATCTCATATGAGTCATAATATTAAATAAAGACATCATGTCATAAGTTTTTGTGTTACTATGTGAATAATTTGTCAAGGATAATTCTATAAAATCATTCATCATGAATACAAAGTGTGTTATTGTAATTATCAGAATATTACTAATGATATTTTATAAATCCCTATGATGGAAACTAAAAATTAAAATGATATATATTATTTATATGAGAATGGGAAGATGAATAAATTTGATAGTGAGGGAAATATATAATATGATAAATTCATGTATTACGATGTATAAAATTTTGAAATAAAAATAAGTTCCATAATAGTTCATAGAAAATAATGTTCTTGAGACACATTATTTATAGGAAAGTTAGAACCAAAGATAAATGGTTTTTAATCACTATGTTATGTGATATTGTATTTATTATAGAAAATTAATAATTATGCTTCTAGGAAGTAGTGGATAGAAAGTAGTCTTTTAAATTGAATGTAGACATGAATTCATAAATTGATTCCTTTTATAAAAATAAAGTTAGTATTTCTATAGAATATATTACTATTGTGAATCCCACTGGTTCTAAATGTCTTTTCAAAAATGTTCTGAACAAATATGGTAAATAAGTACCTATAAATAAACATTTCTTGTTAACTATTTTTAGATAAATCATGATTTTGGATCTAATGAAACATTTTTATCAATAAATATATTTTAAATTATTTATATTATAAAATTTATAGAAGTGTACCATGATAATTTGTGACATTATTTACATCAGAGGTAAGATATACATTTAACATATTTTTATCTCTATTTTGGTTATAATGTTTTCCATGAGCTAAGGGTTGATAATTTGGATTATATGAGAAAAAATATAGCTGCATGATTTGTACATGTTTAATATTAACTGGGTGGTAACTATGTGGTATGGATTATTTGTTTCCTGTGTATTTTTTCACTGTTTGAGAATGGTTTGTCGAATTGTGAATATTTATTTGAGAACCATGTGATAGGTTAGGTTTGGTTCTAGAGGTGCTTTCATGGCATTATCATGACTTTTCAAACTATTTCATTATTTATTGGTTACAATGCAATTAACTTTTCAAGGGATAGTAGTGACCACATGGTTAGCACACCATTTTTCTTACCATGCATACCAACCATTTAATCTATATCAGTTTATTAAAAATGGAAAATTACCCGAACAAAAAAGGTTGTTTTGACGCAAATTTTACCTTAATATCTCATTAGTATGACACAAAATTTCCTTAACACTCTAGGAGGTTCTTCCTTATGTCACATTGTTATTTTCTATCGATTTTTGTTTGTCTATTTGAAGAATGTGTTAATATCATCTTCGTTCCTAATCAATTCTATAGATTCACTATCAATCTCTTGTCCCGGAGATTCATTGGATCCCAAATGGGTTATAATGGAAAAATATAAGGTTTGATATGTGGAATCAATTATTTTTATTATTGATCAATAATTGTTAAGACTATATATCTTTATTTATTATTTATATATTCAATGGGAAAAAGTTTTCCTCTATTTGAGTTGTAGGTGTCTCTATATAGTAGTTATTTTCCATCTAAAAATTTATCAATCACTTTTCCATTAATTCAAATAAATTAATAGGATTATTTAATATCTAATAGGGATTATTTATGAAATTTAATTTTATTCAAGGAATTTTTTTTAAAAGTGGGTATTCATTAAAAATAGTTTTATACATATCGTGTATTTGATAAAATTTCTCATTGATTGTTTGGAGTATGAAATGGGTATTTCATCATGGGAGTGGAAATAATTTTCTTATTGAAATATTTTACTAAATTATGGGAATGATATACTATATTGACTTATGAAAACATATCATATGGGAACCTTAAGTACATCAGGATATGTGCATATGACAACCATAGTGAGTGTAGAACCACTATAATTTAAAGTTGTGATACTAATAAAATTTGTAAGGATTTGATATCATTTAGATTCAAATTATATTGGATTAGTGTTTCTTATGTTTCTTAGATATGTATTCACATATGTTAGATATGAGTTTTGGATGGTTATATTTTTAATAGTTATGTTTCGAGCTCTAAATCAACAAATGTATACATTTTGAGTCATGGAAAGTCTTCATTACAATCCTTCATGCCACAATTCATATTTATTTCCATATTCTTATTAATTTTAACATGGATTGTTTTAAAGGAAAATCAATTTATTATTTATTAAAATTGTTTTCAAATGAAAGTATCTAGAAATTTGTTTCTAAAACAAGAAATAATGGTAACATAGCGTATGAATTCATGGTTGTATAATATTAGTAATTTACCTCACACCTTGTATATTCCATTAGTAAAATATATACATCGATTTATAGGATCCAAGTGAAGGTACGGTTGTCGTGTTTCTAGTTGAATTATGTTGGTTAATGATTCTTCATGGGGATTTTGTAAAGTCATGAGGGATTGTCACATGGTTTCTTGGTCTTGGTCTTGGACTTAAGTATTTTCTTGGATTAACCTACATATATTTTTGTTCCATCTCTTGGTTTTGTACCTCTTCATTAATTATATTCAATGGTTCTATATCATCATCTTATTTTATATGATACATGATTAATTGTTATTTCATGTTTAAACCAATCAAATTATCGTATAAATGGATACCTAGGTTCTTATCACTTGTCCATGGTGATCAAAAACACTCTTCTAATGTGGTTTTTTTCTGAGGTGACATGTAATGTTGGCCGATGATGTTTTGTTATGAAATTTACAAAAAATTTTGTTTCATTGGTGGTTTATATATACTAGAGTTATTACCATCTATAATAAGATTGTAATTTTGTAAGGGTTCTTGGTCAACTCAATTTCATATCTAATCATCGATTACCATGAGTGGTCACAGATTTTCTCATCATGAAGCAATGCTTGGTTTGGATTTCTTTAAGTCAACCATGTCAATTATATCTATAAGTTATTACTATTTTATCCAATCATTGTTTTTTAACGTTTGTCATATGTATTATTTATGTTTATATTTTATTTAGGTGATATATTCAAATTCTAATAATTTGTTGCCTTTTGTGTTTAATAGATACTGTATCGAGAAGTATATCTTTTATTCAAAGGGACGTAACTATTGGAAAAATCCCATACAATACCCCTTAATTCAATCCATCTATATTGGAAATAATAATCTAGGATATTCATTCAGAACAAAATTATGGCTGTGGAAACTAAGAATGGATGGTGAATTATCCTTTGAATTTTCCACGTAAATTACACCAATATTCTTTACTGGAAACGGAACCAAAGAACCATAGGAATAGATTGAGAGAATAGAACACATTTTCATCTTTTTAGGGGTTTAGTGTAATATAAAATGGGAATGTTCACTTATATTATAGATGTTCCATGAATTAAATGGTTGTATTCCATATTCTAGCTAAATTACATAAGGATCTCACAATGATGACTTTCATGAAGTCCTTAGAAAATAAGTTCTGTCCTATGAACATACATATGGAAAAGGGTTGGGAGTTTTCCTCTTTGGATCAAGGAGACCATTTAGTGATGTAGTATTTTACAAATTTCAACGTGTTATTTAATATATCTCTAGAACACAGCACTAACGGAAACCTAAAGGCTATATGGTTTCAGATCTGTTTGATTCTATAGATTTTATTGATTCTTATGATCATGTTTTGTGATGGCATTTACCGGTGTAGTTTATCATGTAGTAATAACTGATGCATACATAGTTAGGAAAATATTTCTTATTGAGCATCTGTTATTATAAGAGGTATTTAGGGTGAGTCACCTATCCTAACAAGGAAGAATAGAAATGGATATTTATTTTCATTCGGATATACTAAAAATGGTTATTTAGTAAAATAATAGTTATTTTTTTTCATTGTGAAATAAATAGCCATTACTAATCCTAATTTTATAGTGACACCCAATATCTTCCATCATTACGGAGAATCCGGTCACCTTAAATGTTTTTTATAAGATTTTTATATAGAAGTATAGTTGGATACACCATACCAAAAGATACCATTATTAGGTAAAGGATATGAGAAGGTAGTGTATCTCGTTATAATGTTATGGGAGATAATTAGGCAACGATGAAATATCATATAGGTGTTCAGTTTGGATAAATTTATATATCAGTGTATGCACGAGATGAATCTTAAGTGGGTCCAACTACTATGATAAAAACATTGTTTAATTCATCCAATATATCCTTAGATCTATTTTATACCAGTAGAGCCAATTATTTTATATAATAAAAATTTTTCAATGTGTTGGGATTATTCCCGGCACTTATGTCATTATTTATGGATCATTCTACTCACTTACAAATGTGTTAAGAGTTGGATTTTAAATATTCCATGTTATAGGGATTCATATCCAACCATGAGGTCATATGTAATTTCATAGTTCTTTATATTAACATATTTTAACATATAATTGAAATGGATTAAATGGCTCATTTTAATCCCTAGGTAGATTGATATCATTTTCATCTTTAGTTTCTATCTCACAATGGGGTTACTTGTTTTATTCTAGGTGACTGGGATCCTATATTTGGGGGAGTTGAGAATATATTTCATGAGGTCAGAATTTTATCATTTCAATTTTTAAAGACAATTATTGATTCCATTTATCAATAGTATTGTGTTATTCTTCCTACTGTAATAACTGTGTAACATAAAGAATTCCTTGCAACATTTTCAAGGTCAATTACTTAATGTGATTTTGAGTTTTTATTGACATACATCTAGGTATGATCCTCATATCCTCACTATTTTATAATATGACATTGACTACGTAAAATGAAATTAATGTTCATATTGAGGATCTTGAGTCCAAAATATTTTTTTATATTAGTGTGTAAACTTTTACTTCATTGATTCTCTTTATAAATGATTATATTGAGGCCTTCAGTTTTGTGATGACTACAAAAAGTTTGATAAAATGTCTATTCAAAAAGTGTACCATTTTCCAAGTATTGATGATGTATTTGATCCACATATGGGATCCTAATAATTTTATAATACTTAGTTTTATAGGGGTACTATCAATTAAGAGTCTGAGAGGAGGATATTCTGAAGACTACATTCCAGAAAATGTATGGAAATTATGAGTATTTGGATATTCCATTTGGTCATGAGAAAAATCATGTGATGTTTACATTATTGATGAATTATATCATTTATTATTTATTTTACCCCTTAATGGTTGTTATTCTTGATGATATTTTAGTGATTTTATTTACTATATAAGAACTCATTGATCATATTGATATTATTTTTAGAACTATGAGTCAACATAATATATATTGAAAGTTAACTAAATTCCAGTTTTTGATTTCAAAAGTGAGGTTTCTAGGTGATTTTATATCTAAGTGACATATATCATAGAATGGTAAATAGGCTCATATAACTTCGTACATAGATCAACCCTGAATTCGTTTGAGATTTAGATCATCTTAGTTTTGTATGGTTATTATACAAATGTCATTCCAAATTTCTCTAACATTATGTATCATATGATATATTCAAACTATAAGGGTATTTTGTATGAATGGAATTATAATTTTCTATTATAATATAAATAAATTAATTTCAGGATGTATTTATTTCTAGTTTTTATTATTTTTCAATCTCGTTTTTGTTACCATATATTTCTTGATGCGTCAACTATAGGATGAAGATGTGTTCTGATGTAGGGGTAAAAGTTAGTGGCATATGAATATTACTAATTAATCCCTCATGATAATAATTTTCCAAATTATGATCATGAATTTCCTACCATGATTCATTCTATAAATACTTGGAACCAATATCTCTTCATAGATAGTTTTACTATATATTTGGATTCTTTATCCCTAATGTATATTTCTTACTGGAGAATTATGAACCTATAAAAGAGATGCTTGGTTAGGTAACATCTCACTTTTGATATTTATATTTAATACACACATTGAAAATATAATGTGGTCACTAACTCGTTATGAAATATTTAATCAAATCAAACCAAGAAGGAATATATAGATGAATGATCGTTGATGATTTTATTAAGTGGGATGTGATTTAACATAGAAAAAGTTGATGGGATGGAGTGCTTATCATGTGGGAAATATGATCCTTAATTTTATGTTTATATTAAACCTATACAAGAAATAGACACTTATTTTCATCATTTTGGTTAAATACTATATGATAATGAGACCGTGGGCGATCAGACTCTTTCTACTAATGTTGTTTTTCATTTTTGAAGTAGAATGGTCATTCAAATAAAATTGCAGCAAAAATTTATGGATATTGGAAATCATTTCAATTTTTCGATACACACTGGGACTACCATCATGAATCATGATTTTAGTTTTTTGTATTAGTTGTTCGGTATGATGTAGTCAATTGGGGGGTTTTTTAACATGATTCCTTATTTAAACAAGATTATGTTAGATCACCAAATACCATGACCAATTATAGTATGTAAGTGGGATGAGATATTACTACACTATATGATTAACATGGAGTGCTATTGGGAAAATATTATTTGGGTGAACATTTATTTAATTTCAAAATAATATCATTTATATTAAATTAAGAAGACAACAGTCGTATAATATCTTGGGACCAAATATATCTGAATAATCCCAAATCTATATGATTTACCTTTTTTTATTATTTATAATAGATATATTTGATTTCAATAACTGATTTTTAAAGGTTTCTAAGATGTGATAAGTATAAAATTGATGTTAACTATAGTATATCATGCTTAGATTGATGGACAGACTGAGCAATCCATTCGAATTATTTATGACATGCTTTAGGAAAGCATTTATTATTTTCATGGCTCATAGGAAATTTATTAGTCCTTTTATGAGTTTATTTATAAAATAGTTATTTTTATTTGATTAAAATATAACTCAATCAATAATTTTATGGGAATATTTGATAATATACTTAATATTGGTAATATTTTGGAAAATATTCATTGGTTTGACCAAATATTATTCAATATATTAATAAGATTTTTTATTTTATATTAAATATGTTAACGATATCATAGATTCAACAAAAATCCTATGTGCACTATTTTAATTTCCCAATTGAGTTTTCAATATGTGATCTGGTTTTTCTTAAGGATTGACCTCATTTGGGAACTATTAATTTGGAATGATATGGAATGTTGGTAACAAGGTTTTTTGTAACATCTAATATTTATAATCATATTGGTATGGTTGGATATTATTTGGACTTAAAATCTCACTTGACATCAATATGATATGCATTTTATGATTTCCATCTAAGGACTTATGAACCAGACCCTTATTAATTTTTAGAAATGGATGATATTGATCATAATCCCAACACTGTAGTGGATGAGATCCCAATTTAGATTCTGGATCACCTGAATAAGTTTTTGTATAGAAAAATTATTCCCTTGATCTATGTAATGTTGGAGTGTGAATGGGATAGACACATTTTTTGGGAACATTAAGTGTTAATGAATCAACAATTGCCTTTTTCATTTGTCAGTTTATAATCATATGATCATTCCAGTGAAAGAAATTGGCATGGTGGGGAGAATTTTACACTCTCTGGGTCACATGTATGTTATGTATTGGGCCTCCTTTTTCACTATCATGGTTCTAAATGTTTTTAGAACTTATGAATAAATATATTCTATTTTTGGGAAAAAAATGCTAGGCATATGGATTTTGAAAAATTAATAGTAAATATGAATTAATCATGCAATATGTATTTGTTTGATCCAAAAAAAAATTGAATACTTTTGTCTATGTTTTTCAAACTGATAGAGAATTTTAGGAAAACCAAGTGAGATGATTGGTTTGGATATAGAGGCAACTTCATGACATTACCAGAATTGTTATTACTATGTGACTATTCCTAGGTAACCACAAACTTTAGTTTTTAGGGGACAGTTGTTTCCACATGGCTAGTTCATGGATTGTTTTATTACGAATCCTAACTGTGTGACTCATTCTTTTTTCTATAAAATTAAATAAATACCCATAAACCCATAAAACAATTTCCCCAAATTTCACACTATTCCCCCATTATATTAACTCATACGTTCCTTCAAACTCATTAATGTTCTCCCCTTTTTTCTATGTGATTATATATATACTTATGTGGATCTCTTCAAGTTATGGGAGAATATCCACTTGATTCCACACCTTTTCTATATATCTACCTTCATTCTCTCTTCCCATTAAATAATATGTATCCTCATATGGGATGATAATAATATCTGAGGTGTAGGGTGAGGAATTAATTAATTTTCTTATATACATAGTCTCTTGAGGACTAGATCTCTTCATTTCAAATCAATTTTTTTATGTGGACAATGTTTCATCCACTGGAGAGATAGGTGTCTCTAGATAATTGATATTTCTCATTGCACAACATATAAATTTTATGTTTTCATTTGATATAGACTATGAAAATTTGTAGATTGATATAATTAAAGAATAATTTCTACATTTTCATCTTTGAGGGAATGTAAAATCGTTTAAAAGGGGTTAGATTTAAAAATAGTTTAACACACTTCATGAGTTTGATGAAATCCCTCAAATACTGTATTAACACTAAAATGACTATTCAAGAATGGTAGAGGTAATTTATTACTTTTAAATAATTTTTATATAATTATGGGAATGATTTACATGAACATGGTGAGAAACATGGGGCATGGGGACCTTTTGTGAATCAGGTTATAGACATATGAAAACATTAGTAAGTGTGTCACCACTAGGGGTGATGTTTATAATATTGATATATTGTGGAAGGAATTATTATAAATATAATTCACATTATGTCTTGTTACTGTTACTTGTGTGTCTTAGTTACATATTCTCATAGGCTAGAGCTCAATTATTCTTGGTTTTATTCATGATAGTGATGTTTTATGATTAAATTCTTACATGATTCAATTTTTAGATATGAAGGATCTTGATCAATTTGATCTATGTTATCGTTCATATTTATTTCTATATTCTTATGAAATTGTATATGGTTTGTTTTATAGGAAGCCCAAAGGTTGTTTTATGAGAAATATATCCAATTTAAATTATTTATAAAACATATTCTGTGTTGAATCTATAACTAATTATTTCATTTTGATAGTATCTGTATATATTCACGATGATATCCTACAAGGTGTTTTCCCCACACCCTCAATATTTTTTTAGATGTACGCATATATAGTTATATATGATCTAGATAAAGGGATAATTATTATGTATTCATATAAATTATCTTATACAGTTTCCCTCCATGGTGGTTTCAGATAGTTGTGGAGGATAGTCACATAGATACATAGTTTGATATTTTATTAATGTTGTTTCTAGGATTATCCTTTTGGATTGATATGTTATGTATCATGTTCTCATATAGATTTCTCAACGACATTATCTAGTTTTAAACTATATGTTTTTATATATGAGGCATGTTGTGTTGCTTTTTATGGTGAAATCATTCCATTTTTTATGTGTTCATACTCAGGTGTGTGTTTCCATCCAATGGTGATCTGGAACGGTCTTTAGGACTTTTGGTAGGCCATCTTGTTTGACATGTTAGGTCTAATTTTTTATGATAGCTGTTTTGGGTAGATGGAATATACCTTCAATGTTTTATATATATTCTAACTTTTTCTCATCGTTTTATACATTTGTATATGTAATATTTTTTTATAATGTGTCTCAATTCTTAAGTTTATGTGATAAAATTCACATTAACAACACAATATTAAATCCGTAAAATTTTTGTAATTATATATTAAGTAATCTGAAATCAATGTATATAATGTGTCTATAACATGAGGTAGTTTTACAATTTGGAATTTATGTGTGTTATCAGTGTGAATATTAATTTGGAATATTTTTATGTATCTTTCATGAAAAATATATTAGTTCATCATGATTAATGTATTTTCATAAACTTATTAATAACAAAATTTACTGCATAATTGATTCTATTTATTTTTAGTTGTAAATTAATGGGTTAGACATATCGATTCTTAATGACATTTTTTATTCCACGTGACTAGATTTTTTATTCATTCCATTTATATTCACATCAATTTATTGACATTGATTTCGTTTGATTTCCAAGATGTTGGGTGAGTTGGAAAATATTGGCACAATCATGAAAATAATACTACAAGATGAAAAACCATTTTGGTGTTTCTCACATTCAATACAATGTATATTGCAAATGGTTAGGGAGTAGAAATTATAAAGGTAAAAATAAAACATACAGACTTTGGGGTGAATCCAACATTCCTTCTTCTTCACATGGTATGGTTTACTATTTGTTGGAATGATCCATTATGAAATTTATTATACCATGATATTCCTCCTATGACATTATTCATATTTTATAATAAAGGTTTTCTATAAATCATTTTTAATCCTCATGGTATACATATTCAACCCTATGATTTCATCACTTCAAATATTTGAATAATTGTATTCACTCAATTCTTCATTGATGTATTTAAAATATCCTTATTGAATGTTCAATATAAAATTTTATTCCTAAATAATTTTATTAAATATTTTATGCTATGTTTATGGTGTCCCCAAAAATTTCTCATCCTCTATTCCATTGTTCTGTAACATTTATTTGTGGTTTAAATAAGTTAAATATTAATATTTAATAATAATTTCTCAAAATAATTATTTATTATTGAAAATAACCATTGATAAATAGAGCAGTGCGAACGCACAGGCGAGTACTAGTTAATTTTAAACCCTATTTTGTGTTGAATCTATAACTAATGGTTTCATTTTGATAGTATTTGAATATTTTCGTGGTGGTATCCTACATGGTTTTCCCCCACACCCTTCATATTCTTTTTGGTGTACACATATATAGTTATATATTATCTCGATAAAGGGACAGTTATCATGTATTCTTATAAATTATCTTATACATTTTCACTCCATGGTGATTTCAGATTGCTATGGAGGATAGTCTAATAGATACTTAGTTTTGATCTTGGATTAATCTTGTTTCTGGGATTATCCTTTTGGATTGATATATTATGTATCATGTTTTCATATAGATTATTCAATGACATAATATGGTCTTTAACTTTATATTTTTATATATGAGACATGTTGTGTTTGTTTTTAGGGTGAAATAATTCCATTTTTTATGTGTTCATACCCTGGTGTGTGCTTCCATCCAATGGTGATCTGGAACGGTCTTTAGGCCTTTTGGTAGGCCATCTTGGTAGATGAGTTAGGTCTACCTGGGTTGAGTCATTACATTAATATGTTTTTATAATTAACTGTAAATAGAATATTTTAAATGTAATCCTTTAAAATATATTATAATATATAACTATAAGGGTTTCTGGCCTAAAAATATTCAATATATTAAAAAAGACACTTAGATACATTAAATGTTAAAAGAAAACATTCAATCATGGAATGTTAATTTTTTCATGTGTCTAAAATAGTTTAGTGGGAGTGTCATATTATTCCATGATATATATATTGATAACATATGAAAAATAGTTGTCTTATAGTTCATTAAGGTGTGGATGAAAATATTTCCTCCTGAATGACTTAAAGTAACAACTCATGTTTAGGGAACAAGATTTACTGAGATTTAGATATGGATTTAGTGGAATAATTCATCATTCATAAATTGTATATGTATTGAAAAATATAATTTTAAGCAATTGGGGGATACTTGTAGAAAATTTTATACGTTATAAGTCATTTCCATGTGACATGTCAAATGAAATATGAGGACATTAGGATGATAAATAAAACAATATATTTTTTAGTGATGTAATTGTCACATATTACATATTATATAACAGACTGTATATTTCCTATGTATAAATCATTGAAAAAAAATTAAAAAAATTATAGGATAATTCCATTAATCAGAAATTATTACATTCCAATATTACATAAGAAGTACAAGGTACATGTTTATAGTATATATAGATGTAAATGATCATTTTATCAGGGTATATAATAACTACCCTCCAATTATATTTATATGATCTAGTATTAGATGTATGAAAAGTAAATTAGAAACATTAAATCATTATAGATACTAGTCATCAATTTTATAGAATATGAGTACATTACATTTTATAATTTAGTTAAATATGTAGTATAAATATGTATCAATAATTTACTCATGGTATTATACCAAAGAATTATATTTTTCATCATGATTATTATAAAATTATTATTGTATTGATTCTAGATAAGAATTCTAGGTTAATATAATGGACATTAGAAATATAAATTTGAGATATCATCTCTTAAGGAATTGTACAATAGAAGTTGATGTTATAGTTAGTGAACTATACATATTAAAACATGTATACAACATTACTATCATTAAATATTAGTTGAAACAATATTTTTTCATGGGAGATTTAATATGGTGTGTATACTTAATATTTAGATTTAGTGAATGTGGGGGTTTTATTAATTTTTTCCCTTTTCCTAACCAAAAAATGAATATTTTTGTTACATTGTAATGAATGGAGTTTGATATATACATAATTTATATGTACCATTATAATAACACAACTTTTTTATGTAATAGATATGGTATTTCACATATATTACGTGTTGTATAAAATATTTATAGAAAAGAATATCTATATTTAGAAACCCCTGAAAACATGTGAATAATATTAAATATATTACATGTTATCTAGATTAAAAAATATGATGGGACTATGAAGATAAATGACTTTAAATTCTTAGGGGATCATAACAGTACATGAGAAATGGATTCTAGATGTAGCTTAAAACACCAATTATTGGTTCTCTTAATTTTATCAAAATAATATGGTGTACTTAGCCAAATATTAATTGAAATAATGATTTACTAATTGTGGCCTTGGAGAACATTTATGAATCTATATATCATCGCTATAATGAATGTAGACATTTAAATTATTGTATTTTTATTAAATTTAGTATTAGTTATAACTATTGTGGAAATATTTCCACGGGGTTATCTAAATTATATATATTTTAATATATTAGTGGCCCATATAACCACAATGAAAATATATCCAGATGGTTTAATAGTGCATACCATAAATTGGTGATGGTTTGGCAGTATGTAGTGGTGGTTAAAACAAATGATAAATAAATAGGATTTTTTTTATTTCATTGAGGTTTAATCCATTTTTATAGACTATAAAAATTTAATAGGTAATACGAGAGATCTATATAAACTACTATCATAAATTTTGAAGAGGAGATATATCTATAACAAATAATTTTTTTTACATTCAAAAGTTTAATAAAATAAAAAGGATTTTCTAATTATAAAAATTATATAATAAAAAAATTTAAAAACATTAATATATTTTTATCAGGGAAATACTACATAGGATGCGTATATATGTTTTATAAGAAAATATAATACCCATGAATATAGGGTTCCTATATCAACTCTATCACCAAAAGATAGGCAGGATTCCCCCATATGATCTACACTACTCATGTTCGGGTCGACTAATATCCCTTGACACATCTGATTCTTATGTTAATTGGAATTTGAAATATAAATTAATTTTTATTATATATTGTGAAAAAAAATTAGAAATAAATATCATATTAATATAATCATATTAATATAAATGTAATATATTTACTACCACCCATATCGAGGATAAAATTTTAAGAGATGTTCTGTTTTTCCTATATTGAAATAGATAAGTAAAATAATTAGACATACATTTAATAGAAATAAAAAATATAATACACTATACATCATTATTTTGAGTTACATTTAATTGTTTATAAATATATATTATTCTTCAAAGTGATTATAATGTTACTCCGATCATGATATATAATGGAAACGGACATCATGTAAAAATATAATTTCCCATATATTTACTAGTACTATCCGCTATCTTCAGCTGTAATAACCCCATATATTTCCAACCGAAACATTATTATACCTAGGTAAAAATATATTCATTCACGTAAAATATTTTATATCAATCATGGAAATGCTCTAATACACTCAATATGGTAAGTATAGAACCATATTATAAGTCAATGACCACTCAAAATAAACTATATCTAATCCCCAATATATTGTTGAATCAATATACATCAAAATAGTGTAATTTTTTAAAAAATGCATTAGGATTGGATTTTAGGGAGAAAATGTTTATAATAATAAATTAAAATTCACTATTGCTAGATATAAAACTCTTTTGTGAAAAATTATAATACTTATATCTATAGAGGGAAACTATATTGAAATTTTCATTTTATTAGAATTTGATACAAATATAAAAAATTTATCATTTCATTTTGAATTAAGATATTCTATGGAATATTATATTATGTTTTGTATTTTAAATTTAAATATTTTCTATAATTTGGAGTGTTTTTTCTTAATAGGGTAATTAGAGTGGGAACTAATATATAGTTGATGATAATGAGGATATATAATGTGGTATGTTAAACTTTATAGTGTAGAGATACATAAAGTATAATGAATTATGAAAATTAATTATTATTGTGTTATGAGAGTTATTTTTCTGAGGAGTGTTGTGTATTGATGTTATTTGTAAATTTATTGGAGTCATGTAATGAAAATAGATCATCGATATAATGAAAATAGGGAGAATACTTGATGAAGCTGGGAGAATATAATATGGGTTTGATGATATATGATATTTTAATTATATCATGTTATCATAAAATTTTATGGTTTTTAGCATATATGTATCCATAAATAATATATAATAAGTTAGAACAAGATATATGATATAAAAAAGGAATATATTTTTAAAATTATTTATAATGATTATATTACTTGACATAATCTATAGAAAAAAAGACTATATAAGTTAAATGAGTACTAATAATACACAAAATTGAATCACTAATGAACATATTATTATTATCCCCTATCATTAACATGATTTCATAATATTAACCTTCCATTAGAAGACCAAATATGACAAATATCATCAAAGTCAAATAGATCAATCTATTTTTTCTGTTAGAGTTCATTGTTATAAAAAATATTCAACTATATCACCCTTATCATACATTTGTATTAGCTTGACAAGAACTCCATCACTCACCCCTTCTTCACTCAATTATCCACATATTAAAAAAAATTATCATGTGAAGACAAAATATATGGATCATGTTATATATGGTTACCTATATTTACCAGTAGATGTTTGTTAACATAATTTAATTGTATAGAATAATTATTTATTCTCAAATAAATGATGACTCACTTTAATTTTAATAACATTATGAAACATTCCCATGATAATTTAATTTAATAATGAAAACCAACATTCTATATTATTCCATCCTTGAATATTATATTAGAATTATACTACATTATTTTAAACCCTACATCATTCCAAAATATATAAAACATGGATCAATTATAATTATAGTAAAAAAATATCTTACACAACTTAAAAAGGTCCTCAATCTAAATATTTGTAAACATCAAGAACTATAGATCGATTACCAACAATCATCATCAATATTTATAAATATAAACTATTTTTAGATACATATGATAATTTTAATTAAATATTATGAATATTTAATTGATAATGATATTTGAATATGTAAAAAACAATCAATAATGTATTTTATAAAATGTTTTATTAACTCTTTATACATATATGTTCAACATAATCTTCATATACTTGTTTTCATAATAAATTCTTCAAAAAAATGATTTAAAATATCCCTATTGAGTATCACATATAAATGTGCATATATGGTCTCTATTTTTGTGAATTAAAATAATGGAATTCTCCGAACAAGATGACATAAAATTGTATTTTGTGTTGACATTTAGTATGAATAACATTTATTTTTATTATTCGGAACATCTCTAACACAACTAAATCAGGTTTCAATATTATACAAACACATTGAAAAAAAGGAAAGACTCCCATAAACTATATAACCTTCGGAAATTGTGCCATATTGTTGTCATTTATTTCTTATAAAATACATCAAATGACCTAAACACCTATTAAAAATTTTAACATAGCATAACCAACCAAATATTTAATGAGTATGAGAATTATAATATTTTAATGACTAATAAGTATGATGATCATATCCCCCTATAGTATACATCCATAGATAAAGAATGATCCATCTAACATTAATTTCATCAATGAAATGCATAGTTATATGAACCATCAAAGTGAAAAATGATAATGGGAATAAAATATCAAAATTAAAAAAAATCATTAAAAAAATTCCTGATGTTTTTCTTTCCCAATGGGTTTTAATTTTTTCATAATAATCTATTTTGAGAATTTGAAAAACTCAATTACAACTGGTATTAATTTTTTATGTAACAGTTTATACAATACCAAATTTAATAATTTGTTTATAAAATTATGTGACTCATCAATTTTAATTCCAAGTAATATATAATGTTTTTGATTAAATTCATTTTGATATGTTACTGGAATATCAATGAGGTACTTTTTCATTTTTCATTCATTAATAGAAATCAATCTTTTAATAATATTTCGAGGAAAAAAATACTTCCATAGACTGTATATTATAATTTTTAAAAATATCAGGTTTTAATTTCACTTCTTATAAGACTTTATAATAATGATGATTATAATTTTATTTTACGAAATCAATAAATATCCTAAAACAAAATTTACACATACATAAATTTCAATGTTCATAAAATTAATATTATGAGGTAGAAAATAAAATTACAAAAAAATGTGGTTTGAAAAATATATATTATTTTTCATCCATTTTTCTACAAACTATATATGATGAGATGTGAATCATTTCCTAGAAATGGTAAACATATACAATTTACTAAATTGTTCATCCAAATTTAATAATTGTGACTCAAAATTTGAACGTAAGAATAATTTTGGTTGAGGCCATAAATAATTTAATTCATTGATTCATGACTTATTAAACTGATATATATGAGATATATCTATGAATTTATGATGAAACAAAAAGAAAAAATTTCATATATATGGTACTATTCTAGTGTTGAATTCAAATATATAAACTAGATATATCAGGCCAGTGTGAGTGTTCAAACATGACAATTTCTTAATCCCAAAAATCAATACTCATCCATATTAAAAAGAGATATTTTGAAGAAAAAAAATTGGATGTATCATATGTATCTAAACCATTGTCCCATAACTCTTGAAATTGTTTTAATAGAGGTTTAATCTATGAATTGATGTAATTTTAATGGATTATTGTTTGGGAATGATAAAAAAAATTAATCATTTTTTTGCATACGCATACTCTTAAGAAAATTTTTAGAGATCAAAATAACTAACCATATATTATAGGTTTTACATAGAGTCTTTAATATACAAAACCATCAGTATAAAATAAAAAACAAACATTACTACGACAAAAAGAAAAATTTGGATAATAAAAATAAAATGATTTCCTAGCTTTAGATTCTCTTGGATAATGTTTAAACTTATAATTATTGTTGAAATGGCATTAAATTTAATGTTATTTATAGTTATAAAAGACATACACAATACTTGAATTATGGGTTCTAATGGAATGTAATGTATAACCTTTATAGTAGTTTTATTTATATTATTATTTTAATTATATTAATTCAAATATTCATCATTATTCATCAACATCCATATATTAGTAAGACATATTTTACAATCATCACTATCCAAATCATCCCTCTGATAGAACAACTAGTCATTGGGAAAAGAATGTATCCTTATGTAATTGAGAAATATGTTGTTAATTACATTCTTTTTCTTATAAAATAAATCATGAATCAAATATTAAAATAATGATTCATGTAGGAACACCAATATCCTTCAAAAAAATTTATTTTTAATTCCCCATAAGTTCATGATAATGTAAAACATTAGTTTAAGGGACAGTTCTTTACATTTTCTATATATTTAATATAAATTCCCACATCTATCATCAAAAAATTAAAAAAATTCATTTTATTAGTCAATCAATTATATATATTGTATTAATCTATATAAAATTAAAAATATTCACCATTAATATGATACAATATTTATCTTGTTATTGTTAGTGTCAAAGCATCATTAATCTTGTTATACATTTAATTCTCTACACTTAGGCCAATAGTTTGATTATTATATTAATGGAATCATGTCAATATTTATATTATAATCAATCCCCATGAAAAATATATCTATCATATCCAATTCTTCTTTCTACAAATGTATTTACAATTCCAAATTAAAAAAACACATCCAATCCTTTAATATAATGAGTTGCATTCTGGGTAAATTAATCCTAATTTAATCCATTTGTACCCTAGTAATAAATATCCATATAAAAAATATAACACACACTAATTAAATAATCTCATGTTATAAAAGAGACAATATCCTGGAATAATATATGAGAATTTATAAATTTTAATTAATAAAAAGTCATCATATACAATATAATTACAATCAATTAATTTTTTATTTTCATATACTATGATATAAATATATCCAATAACATTTAGAAAAATATATGTAAAATGATATAATAATGAATAATCTAAAATTTATTAAAAAATAAACTACAAAAAATCAAACATAATTTATAAATTCATCAAAATAAATTTAAAAAGTAAACTAAAACAAATAAATTACCCTAATAATAACCTAAAAATTATCTATATTATATATTATCAATAAAAAGTATATATTTTTAAAAAGTTATATAAATTAGAACATCATAAATCATGAAATACCCAATTAATTATAATTATAAACTTTTATATCCCACCATTTCAATTCCAGAATTGTAAATACCTCTATAAATCCTATGAAGTTAGTTGAAATAAAATAATAATAAAGAAAAGATAATAGTAGTTCTTCCTGAAACATACCTTGTACCAAGAATTAATGTATAGATAATGGTAGTATGTTCACGTGATATATGATATAGAAGGATAAACCACATTGAATAAAGAGCTTGTAGGGAAAATAATGTGAGGATGAGATTGAGAAATATAATAGGGGTTTATAAAATGATGGAAAAGGGGATAGGAGGTTCATCGGATTGAATGAGTATGATATTGGATGATGCGATGGGGATGATTTTCCAAGGGAAGGAAGACAATAGGGATTCATGTGATAGAAAAATGAGAAGGATAAATTGTGTGACTGTAATAAAAGTGATCAAATAATTTTTTATAAATAATTATTGATAAAAAAATATTATTTTTGGGTTTTAAAAAAATTAGCAGTAATATTTCAATACATATTTACTGTATTTAACTACCACTAAAAAATTTGGATGAAATGGTAAGAGCCTCAGGTGTTTAATTAGTAGTGTTTTTTTGAAACATCTGTTTATGAGCCACCACAAAGGATATTTTTCTTGTAGTTCAGTCATTGATAATTCTACTCATGAATTTTATAGTTTTAGAACATGAGTATTATAAATCATGAGGACAATCCATCCAATTGGAACCACACATTTTTCGGGTGTCGCTAGATATTCCTATATATGAGCATGCATATTTATCTATAAATGTGAGATAATTATAATTATAAATTTTTGATTATATAAATTGATATATCATGAAAACTGCAACATTTTATGATGTTGGGTAGGTATTTTTCATTCTATGTATTATTAAAATTATAAAATCGATTGAATGGTAAAGAAGGGATTTATCCAACATTTTTATAGTAATATGATATCTGTAGGACTTAAATGAGGAATTTAGTGCCTTGAATAAATTCATTTCCATCATAAATGAAGGAAAGTGAATTAATTATGGGCAAATAATGATAAATTAATAACGATACAAATGTTAAACAAATCTTTCACCCACCTTTATTAGATATTATAAGATGAAGACATTATAACTGAAGGTAAAAGGTAACAATATGTTTTTTAGATATGAAAAAATATATATCTCTTAAGGGGACATGATTTTTTAGAAACACCACTTAGTCATTGAGAAACACAAAACAGTATCTATATAAGATACAAGAGTTTCACAGACAAAGTGAATCGATATGTTTCAAGAATTTTTTGTGAATTTGAGTTTAGTATAAAGTGGGTCTCATGTCTGTTAGTCAGTTAATGGATATGTTTTAATGATCATAATTAAATTAATAAATAAATTCAATTATATTTTATTTAAGGTTAGAATAATTATAATTGAATATATTTATAAATTTAGTCATAAGTTATTCAATATTAAATTAGTGGATCAAGGAATATAGTTTTCTGAATTAATATTAATTAAAGATGTTTTATTATGTATATTTTAGTGTATCAAGATAAGTTATTGGTACGTATTTCTTCAATTTATTTGTTAAATTTTTACTTCTGACTACTGAAATAATGTTTACATTTACGATTGGATAATAACGTAATAAATTACATTTTTGGTTAATCTTAAGGATTATTATTCCTAAAAGATCTTAAGCCACCAATAGAAAACATAATCTCCTTTACATAAATTTATTTATGACTCATGATCAGGTTACCTACTCCAATTTTAAAAGTTTGTATTATTATGATTATTGTATGAGAAACAGAAAACACATAATGTTTTATGAAAAAAACTAGGTGATAGATAAAAAAATATGATTTTATGGTGCATGTGTGGACAATTTATATGGTTAATCATTTTGTTCTTTCAATATAGAATAATTTGAAACTGAGAAGAGTATGTAGGGATTACATGAATAAATGAGGTATTCTTCATTATATGTTTATCATAAATAATTGTTTCATATGTGATCCATTGATGTCTATTATAATTATATTTTTGATTCATATTTTCCAAATATATTAGTTCAAAAAAATATAACATCGATATGAAACCCTTCCATTTTATCAAAAATTTATCTTGATTACAAATTTCTTCCATACATGTAGAGGGATATCATTATATCATTATCTTCCTCTCATATGCTTATTAAGAATAAAGTAATAATTTTGAAATCAAGCCTATATATTATTCAAAATATCAAGTACATCTACATGTAATTTAGTGTTTGTATTACTAAATTTCAATCTATTAGAGTTTTATATATCGTTGATTATGACATGATTAATATTTGGGTTTCATATCCAGGGTAACCTCACCTATAGACATTCTATATGTATGTTACATTATATTACATAGATATGATGTTCTGATAATACCTAAAATATATTTATTTTTTAGATATTTAGTGTAATTCACCGATATAATATATAGGTGGATGATTTTATCCTAACGACAACTGTTTTTATCATTAATTCATTTTTGATGCGATTTCCCGGTGGTTAACAAAGAGGTGAAAATATCTAATGGATATACATGTTGTATAATTAATATTAGTATTACAATTATAGGGATACTGGATGAGGTTTTTTGGGATAGTTCTTGTTTAGGCATGAAGTATTTTTTTATAATGGATTGTGTTATTTTTTTTAAAGGCATTTTGAAGTCTTGTGATATTGAAAACATTATAGAGTATATAAATATGAAATTGAATTATGATTATCATGCTTATTATGTATAATTTTAATGATCTTTGGGATGAAATAATTTATAGTTGAATGTGTTTATGATATATGATATTGATGTCTCTTTTGTTTTATTATGTTTCATTCATGGACCAGGAATAATTTGATCATTGTCAGTTACATGTATTCAAAACCATATAATTTTCATATGAAGGTATCGGTTGATAATATGTTGTAAAAAATTATGAAAGATAGTAGTGGGTGGTATTAGTATTACTAACATGTAAAGATCTACTTTATTTTGGATTCTAATGTTGTCAAATAATGTCTTTATTAATTCATTTTTTGGGGTGAAAAAATCGTGCATAACTAGATAAATTAATGTTCAAATTCATAGAGGTTGATTATGAATGAAATTGATTTGGAACCGTAATTCGTAAATTATTATGTGATGATATAGATTAAATGTTGATGTGGGGGGGGGGGGGGGGTTAATTCACTTCAGTTAATTTTATATGAATTAGGTAAGAACATCTAGATTAGAATATAAATTATTATTATATTATTGGAAGAGTAACTCTAAAATATGATTAGAATATGCTTATGATCTTGGATTATTATCAGATAATGATTATTATAATTATGAAATATATACAAACCGTGGTGTTATATAGTTATACAATGATTTTTAGGATGTATTCACGTATATGATATGGTTAAATATATTTTAACTATAATATGGAGAAAATATTCATGAAATATGTAGTTCATTACAATGATGTAATACGTAGTGATAAAATAGTTTAAATGAAACAATGATATTTTAATTGATCATATCCATATAGAATTTAGATATTATAAAAAATATATTTACATTTATGTTTGTTATATGAAGTGAATTCTTTATTTATCTATCAATATTTTATAAGTTCTTTTACAATTATGGTATATGTTATCTCTTCTTCATTCAATAAACATTTCTTTCAAATTGGAACTACAAGTGATATTGATGTTTTCATGTGATTAATTAATTAAATAGATTTTATATTAATACATTGGGTGATCCTAATAAATTCATATTAGTTTTTAGTTTAGTCAATGGAAATATTGATTTTTTGTATTATTTTGTTAGGGTTTGACCTAGAGAGATGTTCTTGTGTTCTAGATGGAGAGGCTACGAAATGTAAGACAATACCTATTTTTTTATTATTATGTTGTGTTCAGATATATTATAAATTCTCATATTATTATATTTGAATAGAAAAAATATTCTCATGTGAAATTCCATGAAATATTTCTTTAATTTGGGAATCATGAATCACTTTTCCTCATATAAATAGAGATAAAATGTGAATAAAGTCTCTCACATTCAGACAGAGGAATTATGAAAATTATGAAAATGTAATTTGGTATGAATTTTTATGATATTTTATCATGATATGTATTACTGTATTAATACCATGTTTCCATGTCTATGAGAGAAAATTAAGCTATGAATTATTTTAGGATTATGGACCCCTCATTTTCCATTCTATATTTAAAACGTAATTGTTGTCATAATACATGTTTTTCACACTAAAACCTTGGGTTTCTTATATTATTTTAAAACCAAAACATCCATAATAAAACATATCACAAATCCTTCAATTCTATATGTAATATTTTATCATAATAAATCAACCATAAACAAGTGTAAAATCTATTATATGATGTTGACATAGATGAAAACAGACTATTGGAGAGAAATATAACTTTCTATTTTAAAATAATTTAAAATTATTTTCAATATAAAATAGAAATTTATTTTTAAAATATTCTTATAATCATGTAAAGGAATCCTCGAAGGTTTTATAATGGATGAAAATTGTTTCACCTATCGTATAAGTCAAAAACCCATTTTTCCTTAATTTTACCGAAAAGGTCGTAAAGAACCTTTTTTTGTAAAATGACAGAAAGATTATATTATAAAAATCTTATAAAAAGTAAAAAAAATTATATAAATGATTTTCAATTATAGTCTATGAAATAAAAACAATGTATTGAAATACATTTTAATGAAACATGGATGTGGTTGATATAGAGGTCCCAATAGATACTCACGTATAAACGACCTCAGATAATGAAGAGATTGAATAATTTACCTTTTCCTTCTACTTTTCATTGATCTAGGATACATTGAAATCTTGTAAAATAGTTAAATCATTTTTATTAAAATATTAAAAACAACATACATAAATATTATATTATATATGATCTTCTAATATTTCATTGTTAATAACATTCAATAGTATCATTGTTTTGGGTGTTGACCGAATCATTTTCCTTTATATGATTGGTTACATAAGCCTTATTGTTATGGATATTATGTATTTAGTTCATATAAATATTGATAATAAGTTCTAAAATATTTTTTTAATCATAAAATGAAAATTATTCTTGAATGGTTATGATGGGGAATGAATTTCATCACGTTCATAGAAATGGTAATCCATCGGTACACATGAGCGAAAATATCATTCTATTGATGGAGAATTCATATGTAATTGGATGGTATATCATATATAAAGAATCATTAAAAAGTTATATTTATTATTAAATCAGTTATACTCATTATTATACCCATCCAAATAATGAAGTTTTTGAATAACAAACTACACCATGATGTGGAGATAGTAAGCCATACGTACCCATGTATGGTGACATGTCAACCATTGGATAGATTGAATAATGAATATGGTTTTACAATATTAATAACAACATAAAAATATGTATAAGTTACTGGATATATTATTTTGGTATTAAAACATCAATGAAAGTGAAAGTAGAATAAGAAAATAACATTGAAAGAGGTGGTGAAATTATTACTTCTTCTTCAGGTGTTTCCATTTGAGTAGATCAAAAGGGCTCCTTAGGTGGTCTTTCGGATCAAAGTAAGGAATATAGTTCTAACTAAGGGTATTTGGGAAGATATTTGATCTGTGGTTGGCCGAGCCGAATGGTTTTTGGTGTTTTATTGATGGATGTTAAAGTACCCATTTATAACAGAGGTTAGGGTCACTTTAGGAAAATCATGAAATACTATTTTATTATGAATTCGTATTCGGTTTTTAAAGGATCCAAAATGATTTATTTAGATATCATGTTGGGGATGTGTTGAAAAAAACTCAAAAAATATTATGTAGATATATTTAGCTAACCATATTAAAATTTACTTTTAGATTTTACTTTTAGTTAAATAGTTTAACTTTTACCATATATTTTTGTATTATTATAATAAATGGTTATTAAACATACTATAAAAATACAATATAATCCCAAGTGTTTAATTATTAATATATATAACCTTATATATGTCCATTCACAAAAACATTGATTTGTAGGAATATTATATCAATTATTAATATACCGTTTGTTTTAAAAACTCATTTATTTCAATTTTGACACTATTTTGTATTTTGTTTTTGGGAAATTCATAACAACATTATCACTTAGAAAAAAATTATTTAATAAACACTATCATGTCATATTATCCTATAATTTTTTTTATTCCTCATAAGTCTCAATATACATTTATTTGGATATTTGTAATATCAATTATTTTAATATACCCTTAATGAGATAATTACTACATCATCATTGTGTCATAAATAAATTTAATTATTTAAGGTCTAAAGTTTTTAAATAAAATACCATTATGTAGTAAATCATTTTATATTTCAAATTAATAGTTATAGTTTAATTAAAATTATATATAACAGAATATTATAAATGGTTTGGTTATAAAAAAATTGAATTTAACACATTTTTCTCTTCATTAAATAAAATAATAATAAATGTCCTAATCTAATCTTAGTGAACCCAAATGATCATATTTTATTTATATTATTGGTTTTTGTGAAAATACCCTAGTCTAATCTAATTTGGACAAGTGTTAGGGTAACAATAAAACAATTTTTTACCTTTAATTACCCTATTTATTTTTAACCATAGTAAATCCAAGACCAAAGTAGTAATAAAAAAATTATTTTTATCTTATTGACCTGAATTTTAAGTACGAATGTCAACTGTGGCTCTATTTTTTTTAATTAAACTCATAGAAGGGGTAAAATTATGTTCTATTCAAATTTTCAAATACTCATCTATGGTGGGTAAAAATTAGTAAAAAGTTCAATATAATTTTATATATATAATATTATTATAAAAATAATCCAACTAAATAAATTTTATATAAATATGTATTATTTATATATTTTTAAATAATATAAATTAAAATAATATAACTAATATATTATCTTTCTATATGTTCAAGTGGTAAATCTTCTATTATAGAAAGACAATCTGTTGACTTTGTAAGATGATCAACAATGACCGATATTTCATCAACACTTCTAGAAGTCTGTAGTAGCCCAATGATAATATCCATCGTAATATCATCCCATTTCTACTCATGAATAAGAAGAGGATTCATGAATCTTATATAATTTTGACTTACTCCTTTCACTTTTTGAAAAATTGTACATCTTGAAAAATAATCAAAAAATATCTCTCTTCATGTTGTCCCACAAAAAACATTCCTTCAAATCTCTATGCATCTTAATGCTACCGGGCTGTATAGAGAAATTTGAGATATGTATATCATCCAAAAATTCCCTTTTTAGATCATGTATGTTAGGAAGACAATGTATTTTCCCAAATTTCAAAATACCATCTTCATATATAACGTGTATCAATCCCCCATCGTTATCCGCATTAATTTTTTTTGAAACTCATCATCATCAGTTTGAGAACTTTTTATCATTTATAATAAATATGGATTAGAAAAAAGTATAAAAGTATTGATTTTTCACCTTCAATGATTATTCCCATATACATCATTACTTGATCTATTAAAATATGATCCATTTCAACTCTCATCTTGTTTGAAACTCCTTGATCCTTTATGCTCAAATATTCTTCCACCAAATTTTTCGGAGCATCAACCTCAGCATTAGTGATCTCATAAACATGGGATTGCTCCATATGCCTTTTCTAAGATAATATTCATTATCTCTTATGATATTAATATCAATAATTCTCTATTTCTCTAAAATTTTATCCTTCAACATTGGCATCCTATTTATTTCCCTTGAAATCATTAGAGTGGTGCACTTTTTTACCACACATGTAATAGAATCGCATTACTATCAAGCATGTATCGGGGCATGTCTTCCCACATTTACTATAGGATAGAAATTCAACATTTCCCCTCTTCCCCTTATTTCAATTTCCATAGTGTTCAAAATATCTCTTTTTCTCTTGTATTGCATTAAATTTATAACACTTATATAATTCATTTTCTCTCGTGATAGCAAATGAGAAAAAATATTTGTACGATGGGAATGATTCTGGGACTAATTCTCGATGAAAAAATGGTTTTAATCATTAAATTAACAGACCAATGTTACTCCTTCAGTTATGGATATAATCTGATACATGCCTTTCTATCCTTGTAAAGTGACCCTCATAATTTTTAACATTCACATCATTATTTTGCCTCAGACTTAGAAACTGACTTTCTATATCCGCTCGATGGTCCCGAGGAATGTATTTTACTAACAAAATTTATTTATACTAATTCTATTCCATATTGGATAATTATTTATCCTCGTTTGTGTCTTGAATTAATGAAAACCATTGATCAGCATCTCATGTAAGGTGATAAACTGTCATGACAACATTTTTATCTTTCGCTACTCCAAAAGAATGACATATTTTCTCTAGGAAACTTATCAATTACTTTGATAAAAATGGATTTGTTGTCTCATTTAACATTGGTGCTTGTTTCACCATGAATTGTTCTAACATTTATCCTCCGCATTGTGTATCATGGAGCTCTATAAAGGTAAGTTTTTTATTCATAACCTGAGTAAGTTGTCTTAGTATGTTGATAATCTGATCAACACCAATTGCATCACTAACTCCATTATAAATATCTTCATTAGGGGGGAAAATCCCAAAATGGATTACGTGATTTGACACGATTTTGATTCCTTCCACTATGTGCCATTTCTAAACAGGGGAAAACACTAGATTAGTTTATGAATCTCAATACATAATTCCAACTATATAAAACACATAACATAAATTGAAAAGTTTATGGATATAATACATTATCATAAAAATGTTTTCATTGAGGAGGTATGTACTTATAAATCCTTCTTAATGGTTTTTAATGTAAATGTTAATTTTCCTAAGAATATCCCATAGAATGGTCATAACTAAGAGTGCAAAAAGGACCATTTTTGTGTACTAGGATACCCTGGGTCAAGCCTGAAACTCATTGTAAGATTTTTTTACTCCTTGGTACATCTGTGCGAAAGCTACCTCAACCTGCTCGTATCCAGCCGGAGATTAATTTTTTGGAAAACTCACAGAATCTCTACATTACCAAATTTCTAGTATGTTCTTCTATACTAATCCGTAAATTATATCTTAGGTTAATGTTCTCTAATATGTGTTTTTATAAATCTATAATTAAACGATTGTACTAAACATTCTCTGATACCAACTGAAACACCCCGACCATAGTCACCCAGTGTCAGTGAATTATTATATAACAATGGAATGATCAAAAGAGATCAAGACACTAAAAACAGATTAGTTTAGTATATGTGGATGTACTAGATACATAAATATGTGTCAAATTATATAATATAATAAAAACATATGAAAATTTGTCCCCTTTGAGAACACATATATCTTTATCCTATCCTTTTAGGTTAGTCATAAAATACTTTTTCTCATCATATGAAAAATAAAACATAGAAAGGGTTGAGATCAAATGCTCAGTAAGGATAACAATATAGTAGAAACATTCATAAATAATAATAAACATTTATGGAAATGTATAAGACTAAACCAAAAGGCTTTTATAAATAAACATCAGTATAATATGGAAAATATAGATCAAATAATTCAATTCACATATTCACAATGATATTCTATAAGTCAAATAATCACATGTAATATCGCTATACAATTTTATAATGATGGAATGAAAAATTCCATACATAATAACCACACAGTGAATGAATCATTTAAAAAATTCAAATATGATTTTCTCAAAGCCTTTTTCCAAGACACTAGTTTGTCACATAAGACCTACTGATGCATCGAAGTGCTATAACAGGCTCCACCAGTCACTAACTATGTCCAATGCATTTCTCCTATGAAAAGTTTGAAACATAACATAATCATTCATATTAAAACTAGCATATGTTATGTTAATACTTTATGAATAAACCCTAAATTGTATAAAAATAGCACATACACAATCAAAAATATCAAAAACCCGTCAATAAAATATAGAAGATTATATCATAATAAATCAACTTCCAAAAACTGTAAAATCCATCAATAGATGTTGACATAGATGAAATCAGAACTATCTGAGGGAAATATATATTTCAATTTTGAAATCATTTAATATTACTGAAATTATAAAAGAAAACATTAATTTTGAAAATATAGGTGTAATATTTTAGGGGAATCTTTGAAGGTGTTATAACAATGGAAAATAACCTCACCGACTGTATAATATAGAAACATTCTTTCGTTAATCGTGACGAAAGGGTCGTAAAGAACATTTTTTGGAAAATGATAAAAATATCCCTTTAAAAAAATCATATAAAAAGTCAAGAAATGATAAGAATTACATTATCCCATATTCGAGAAAATAGTAAAAAAATTGAAATACATTTTTAAAAAACATTGATGTGGATGATAAAGATCTCCCAGTAGATACTCACATATAAACAACATTAGATAATGAATATATTTTAGAATTAACTCATACCATGTACATTACCTTGATTAAGGATATGATAAAATACTGTATAATGTTATTATATTTTTTATTAAATTATTGATGAACCAAATACATAAATATGATATCATATATGGTTTTATTATATATCTTTGTTAATAATATTTCAGTAGTATCATTGTTTATGGTGTTAAATGATTCATTTTCCTTTATATACATTGTTATGTAAGACATGTTTGTTATGTATAGGATGAATTGGATTAATATCTAGAATGATATAATGTTCATGAAAATTAATTTTAATAATAAAATTATAAGTATTAATGAATGGTTATGATGGAGAATGCATTACATCACGTTCGGGGAGACAATAATCCATACGTACCCACGAGTGACAATATAATTCTATTGATAGTGAGATCGTATATAAATGAATTTTATATATAATATATAAAATCATTAAAATTTTATAATTATTATCTTCATCAGTTATAATAATTATTATACCCAATCAAATAATGATCAGTTTGAATAACAATCTACACAACGATGTGGAGACAGTAAGCCATACGTATGCACTTATGGTGACATGTTATTCATAGGATTAATAGAATTATGAATATTTTTGTACCATATTTATAATAACAACACTATATATATAAGTTATTGATGTTATTATTTTTGAATGGAAACAATGATGAAATAGAATGTGTTAGAAGAAAAGAACATTGAATGAGGGGGTGAAATTTGTAACGCCCCGGTTCCGGGTGACACTAAACGGGTGCCCCAAACCCTGTTCGCCACGTGACCTCAAGAACATTTCCCCAAAGGCCAGAGGTTGCTGACTAGAAGTGAGGGGACATTTCTGATGGTGGGGAAACTATGTCGTCATTTGTCAAAGTGTAGAGTAACAGAATATAATAAATAACATACAACAACAGCGAAATCAATTAACCATACACAATTAAAATAAACAGCTGATGTATTATATAACCAACAGTTATATAGATGATGATGTAACATGTCTCATGTTCTATGAAAATATCCAGAACATGTTACACAAAAATATAGTTCAGTACAACACAGAGTACAACAAAACCAAAACATAACAGCTTGAAGCATTGTGAGCCCAAGCACTGTCCCATGCACCCCTACTCCTCAGCAGCAATCAAGTACCTGTATATGGACCCTTAACCTTAATCACTCCTACAAAAATGTAATTTTTTTGGGCTGAAGACATGACCCAAATAGGGTGTGAGAAATAAATCCCAGTAGGCACCCACCCAAGGCCCATGCCCAACTGTGTGAAAATATGCAACAACAGGGGCAGTAGTAAAATGAAATAAACTAATCAGTACTCAAAAGTAACTAACTTTTACACATTATATTTCCATATTTTTTTCATTTAATAATTCATTATAAGGAAACCACCACAGTGAATTTCTATATAAATAGTTACTATCCTCAGACATGAAAACCCTTACCCTTAGGTAATCAGATACTTAACCCGCAGGTAATTTCCCACAAGTATAACAAATATTTCCCTCATGCGTACAATGTTTTTCCCTTAGGCATAGAGTCTATTGCCCACAGGCACGGAAGAAGTTTCCCTCAGGCTAAACGATACACTTCTCGTAGGCTAAATAAAACAACCCCCTCGGGATAAACAAGTAATCGGGCCATTCCCAACATGTAAACAAGAAATACACATACATTTCCTCTCAAGTAAATTCTATAATAATTATTATATGTTATTCCCTTAGGTATCCTGGGCAAATGGCCAAATAGAGGAACTCGCACCTGGGTGGTCCTGGATCCATGAATCGATCCCAAAGAGCAGTTTATTATCGCCTTTAATTACCAATACAATTATAGGTATTAAAACATACAAGGTCTCATCTACACAATACCCCAAAATGGGTTTGTGGAACAACAAGACACAATAACACATAACAATTGGAAATTAAACACTGAGACACCTACCTTAAATGTCCATGAATGATATACATGAATTATGATCCTAGAATTGTCCAAGAACAACCTATATATGAAGTGAATGAAAACCTCGTTCAAACATAAATAACTTTCCTTAGTGGATGAATTTTAAAGAACGACTTATGTAAGTGGACGACATAACGTGTGTTTCTAGCAAGATCAACGATGTAGGAAACGGATTCCCGGTACTCGATCTAGAGCTCTTGGAAGATCCAGCCATCCCTCGTGAGCCTCCCTCCGGTTCTAATCCAATACTGTGAAAAGGGTTGGCTACTACCCATTTAAATTGAAAAAAACATACTATACGGCATGTACTACTCATGTACACGACGTGTACTTTCCATTCTTTTGACTGTTCCTTTGGTGGCATCTCGCCAGCAAGGCACTGTTCATATGACGACATGAGTATAGGGTGTGTGACACCTGAGTAC
Source organism: Viscum album (assembly GCA_963277665.1). NCBI lineage: Eukaryota > Viridiplantae > Streptophyta > Magnoliopsida > Santalales > Viscaceae > Viscum > Viscum album. Next base: position 768,264,371 of record OY728162.1, read on the forward strand.
GTGGCGTGTACTACTGCTCAGCTGGCGGCTTCTTCCACCGCCTTACTATTTTCCTGTCGACTGACTACATGGCCCATACATACCCAATACATGGCGTGTAGTCGGTTTTTACACCCTTCGTCACCGACAAGGCTACACACCATGTGTACTCATCCCACACGGCCACAGTACACGACTTGTGCAATAGAAAACAATGTGTAGTCCTACAATTTAGGATTTTTCCCAATTTTTCTTATTTTCTAAAAAACACATAAGTAAAAGAAAAAGGAGAAACTCATACCTCAAAAATAAGAAATTGGTTCTTACAAAAATCCCCTTTAAAGAAATTCATCCCCAAATTTCCCTTCCAAAGGTGGAAAAGATAAAGCTCAGAACAACTCTAGCCACTGAGCACGTACATCGGTCTCCCACACATAAGTTTCGTCCTTCACTCGACCATGCTGCCATAACACCCATACGAGAGGATCTGACCAGCCTCGGAGAACCTTCCTGCTCTTATAAACCATATGAATCGGATGCTCCTTAAAGGATACATCTTCCTCAAGCTCAACCTCCTCGGGCTGAAAGAAGTGAGATGGGTCTGAATGATAGTGGCACAACTGAGATAAATGGAAGCGGTCGTGCATGGCTCGATACTTCTGTGGTAACTAAAACCAATAAGAAACCAGCCTGACTCGCTCCAGAATCTCAAATGGACCCACAATCCTCGGTGAAAATTTACCCTATCTCCTAATCCACCTATGTCCCAGCCTCGGCGAAACACACAAGGAAACTTAATCCCCTACCACGAACTCCAAGGGTCGTCTACGGTGATCAACATAAGATTTCTGATGAGACAGTGTGTTTTCCATCCACTTCTGAATCAACTAGACCGGATCAGAAGTAACCTACATGAGCTGTGGTCCAAGTAAAGCTCCCTCACCTGCCACTATCCAGCACAAAGGTTATTTGAAAGTCCTACTGTATAAAGCCTTGTATGGTACCATCTCAATTGTTTCCTGAAAACTATTATTATAGGAAAACACATCTAAGTGTATATGCTTCTCCCAAGGGCCCCCAAATTCTAGGACGCATGCACGCAACATGTCCTCTAGCACCTGTATCACTCGCTCTGATAGGCCATCGGTCTTAGGTTGTTATGATGTGCTTAGAAGCACCTGTGTACCCAGTGCCCTCTAAAAACTCTTCCAGAAGCGAGATGTAAAATGGGCATCCCTATCTTAAATGATAGAATGAGGTATCCCATGAAGACGTATGATATATCGGATATACTACCATTCACGATCGACAACACTGAAGGTCTCCTTGATCGGCAAAAAGGGAGCTATCATCGGGACTCTATCCACAACAACCCACTAGGGATCATTTCATAGAGTTAACCTCAGAAACCAAGTCATGAAGTCCATCACGACATCATCCCATTTCCACTATGAGATGTGTTACTGTTGTAACAGTCCGGCTAGCCTCTAATGCCTTTCCTTCACCTGCTGACAGGTGGAACATCTCGTAACAAAACCAGCTACTTCACTCTTCATGCCTAGCCACCAGTATTGACGTCTCAAGTCACAGTAAATCATGGTAACTCCTGGATGAACTGCCCAAACTAAAGCCTGAAACTCCCACATCAGCTCCTCACGTATATCCACTAGAACCCATACTCGTCTATGGAAACATAGTATCTCATCATCGCCTATCGTCCACCCCATAGGTGGTTCCTCACTAGCCACCGACTCTTGTATGACTAGACCTTCTGAAACAGATAGTTTTCTCATCCTCACTATATCTAAGAGGGTAGAAGTGACAGCTAAAGATGAAAGATATGTCTGCCCCTGACTGTCGTGCACCTAAAAATGTATCATAGATAACAAAGCCATCAGTTTTAATTCACCATTGGCCTCATAAACTGCATGTATTTGAGTCTTCTTTCTCAGTGCATCAGCTACTGCATTCCCATTACCACGTGTATAGGCAAGCTCAACACCGATGGACTGAAGATATTAGACCCACTTTCATTGCATCAGATTCACCGCACGCTGAGTAAAAATATACTTGAGACTTTTGAGGTCTGTAAAAACCAAAAAATTCTCTCCCAAGAGATAATGTCTCCAATAGCCTAATGCATGAACAACTGTAGCCAACTCGAGGTCATGCGTCAGGTAATTCCTCTCATGTGGCCTCAATTGCCGAGACTTGTACGCAACAACTCTATCACCCTGCATAAACACATCTCCCAACCCAAACATTGATGCATCACAGTAAACTGTATAGCTCTTCCCCAGCTTGGGGAGTATCAGGATTGGTGTTGATGTCAACCTTTCTTTCAAGTCCTGAACGACTGTCTTGCAAGCTTCCAACCAAACATACTCCAAACCCTTCTTATTCAGACCCGTCAACGGCGCTGATAAGCGGGAGAAGTCCTGTATGAAGAGTATGTAGTATCCATACAGCCCTAAGAAACGTCATATCTCAAACACGTTCTTTCACTTCTCCCAGGAGACTACTACTCTTACCTTCTCTAAGTCATCTGCGACTCCTACCTCTAAGATGATATGACCAAAGAAGTGAAATTTTTCAATACAAAAGTGGCACTTTGAGATCTTAGCATATAGATTATGTTATGTGGGTGTACTCAATACATTCTCATTATGGGTGGAATGGTCGTGTTGAGTTTGAGAGTTAACAAAGATATCATCCACATATACTACCACAAAACAATCTAGATATGGATGGAACACATGATTCATCAGATCCATAAAAATTTCTAGAGTGTTCGTGAGTCTGAACGTCATAACCAAGTAATCGAACAGAACATATATTCTTCGAAAATATGTAAGTTGTATATCGAATGGTCTCACACGCAGCTGATGATATATAGATATCATGTCAATCTTATAGAACACTCTTTCTCCATGATGTTGATCAAAAAATCATCGATCCTCAGCAAGGGATATCGGTTCTTAACAGTCAACTGGTTCAGCTTCTGATAATCCACACAGAGTCTGAGGGTATCATCCCCCTTCTTCATAAAAATTACCGGAGTACCCTAAGGAGAAGTACTAGGTCAGATGAAACCCTTTGACTGTAACTCCTCTAACTACCACTTGAGCTCCTGTAACTCGGGTGTGGTCATCCTATAGTGATGTATGGACACCCACATTTCTCTTGTCACAATCTCAATAGATAAATCCACCACACACTACAGAGGTAGACTTGAAAAGTCATCTGGGATGACATCCCTGAAACGATCAACCACTGGAGGGAAATCCTGCAGACAAGTCCCTTGATCATCTAGATATAAAATTGCAATCTGGGCTATGAATCCCCTTCTCCTATGGTGCTCTGGTCTAGCATGACCCACCTGAACATCCCATTGCCCATGTATAGAAACTCTCCGCCCACTGGTGACATGAAACTCACACTGCGACGATAGAAATCTACAAAGGATTAAATGGGAACCAACCAGTCTATCCCGAGAATGATATCATATCTCATCATCTATATGACATAGAGGTCTCAATGAATGTGAAACCCACCAACCTCAAGTGGGTCTCCTTGCAATGATGCACACATGCTGTTCTCATCCCCAACGGAGTGTCTAGCGCCATAACAGCAGAAGAAGAAGAAACACAGAGCCCATGTCTCTTCACAACGGGTACAGATATGAAACTATGTGTAGCACCCATACCGAAAATTACTGTTGATAATACAGAAGATACTAGAATAGTACCTCTGACAGTAAAAGGTTTTTGATCCTGCTCTTGCTGGGTTTGTTGCACTTTATATGCATGCCTAGTGTCACGGACCCGCAAAACAGCCTGGCTACCCGGAGCTGTCCCACCCTGCTGCCCTTGAGATCCTAGTGTCTGAATTCCACGACCACGACCAACATCCCTGCCTACATGACCTGATGTATTCCAGTTTCCCTCCTTGTGAGAAGCTTCCGGTCCTACTCCCTTACACTGAGTATGGAAAGAACCCATCCCACTAGCCTCTGGTGGAAACTCCCATCAAAAGCGCTGCATTGTACCTATCAATCCACAAACTCAGCACTCTACTGGGTTTCGTGGACACTGAGGTTTGGTGTGCACCTCCTTACCACACTAGTAGCACATATCATGGCCACCTAAAACATTATTATGGCTAGTACTGCCACCCTGAGAGAAGTCCATCGGTCTCATCCGATTTCTAGTAGAAATAGTTCCAAAAACAGGTGTTGAACCACCATGGCCCACACCACAATGTTCTTGAAGGTTCATATCTGTAATCAGAACCTGGTTCACAATTTCATGTAGTTATCGAATGCTGATAACATTTACCATTGATCAAATGTCTTATCGAAGACCATTTTCAAAGTGTTTGGATATCAATGTCTCTTCAACCACCAGAATAGGTGAAAAACACTGAATCTCCATGAAATAGGGAGAATAATTCATCACTAACTTAGTTCCCTGCTGCATGTTCATGAACACTCGAGCTCGATATTCCCTGAGCATCTCTTGAAAAAAGATGTCATAGAGGACTTCCTGAAAATCTTCCCATTCCATGTCTCTGTGATGCTCTAACTGGGTGGTAACATCCCACAACCTCTTTCCAGAATCACATAGCATATAAGTCGCGAGCTTGACCCTCGTCCATGGATGCATCTCAATATGCTCAAAAATAGTTAGCATAGAACCCAGCCAAGACTCTTTAGCATGTGGTCCACCATACCCAGAGAACGTCAGCGGATGCTGCTGCTGGAATATACGAGTCAGTTCGTCCATAGATGTGGCAGTCGGCGGTGCTCCCTGAATGTTCTTCATGAACCGCATAAATACTTCATGGAACTGCGCCTTTGTGCTTGTGTCCGGTATAATGGCTGGTGCCACATCTAGCTCTATTGGAGGATCCACTAGTAACCCATGGCCCACCATCTCTGGAGTAAAATTGTTTCTGCTCTCTTGGCATACCAGACGTGGTCGTCTCGGCGGCATGACTCTACAAGGTCAAACGCACACCTTAGAGATAGATTATCAAGACTGAAAATGAAGGGACCAAAAAGGGAACAAGATGAATAAGGAATTCGTTATTTGAAAAACAAGACTACACGGCGTGTATACTGACTACACAGTGTGTACCTAACTTCACTTCCACTTCTTGGGTCCTCCTATACGGCAAAGCCACACGATTCCATTGAATAAAAAATACACGGCATGTATATAATATACATAGCGTGTATGGTTTAATTTTCCAACTGCTTATGTCGTTGGTTACACGACAGACTACTCGGCTTGATACTACACAATGTGTTACACTCGCACACATTGTGTACACTACCATGTTTCCCCACCACACAGCTAAGTCCACACGGTATGTCCTCAGACAAGACTACATGACACGTCCCACATGTACACGACGTGTTCTAGAAGAGCTTTTCCGAACTGTGATGTTAGTTACATCTCCGAATACACTGGTCAAACTACACGGCATGTTCTATATACACATGAAATGTACACGAAAGGATTACATTGAACCTTTTTGTTATTTATATGATCGGGTCCCCAGGTCAGACTACACGGCGTGTTCCATATTGGACACGGCCTGTATCATTTAAGATATCCTCTGTCCGTGTTGTTAGTTACTTGGGCGGACTCTGGGTCAATACTACAAGACATGTTCACCCCATGCATTTCCATGCCCCCTGTCCTTGCCCACACGGTCTATGAAAATGGAAGATACTACACGGCATGTACTTATGATACACGGTGTGTACTTAAAAAGTTAACTTTTCTCCCTGAACGGAAGAACACACAACTTGTGTCTCAGGAACTACACGATGTTTATCCTAGGTTTTCAAGACAGTAATCCTTAGATACTACTCCAAAACCCATAAAAACTACTGAAAAAACTCCTAAGTGTCAAATTCCAACCCGCGAGGGACCATACTCCTTGTGAATCAAATATTAATATCTTATATGAGTTATAAATACAATAAACGGCCAATGACCCACCAAATTCTGGACAATGAGGGCCCATACTCCCAAATAAACAATGTTTTTCATCCATTATATCAATGAGTACACACAAATACCCTATCACATAGTAGGTAATTATCAAATCATATATCATAATATCATGATTTTCTATCACAAAAACTATCACAACAACATAGAATTTCTAATGCACCGCCATGGCATGGAAACCATGCATGGTATGTAATTTCAATCATGTGCCTAAATGATACTTGAGATGGTATACCCTCATCTCATTGGGTAGAAAATAAATAGATCCCATGGATAAAATATAAACAGAACAATCACAAGTTCATCACCCAACGGTGAAATCAAATCAACGGTAAAACATGCAAAATCAGAGGAATTGCAATAATATGTGGTGGACTGGCTTTTTCCTTTACATGGGTTAGATACTCCCAGGCACAACTTATTATCATCTATCATATCCATCCCATCCCTGAATATGACTCCAAATAGTATGTCAATGAAAAGAACTCCTCTGATACCACTTTGTAATGTCCCGGTTTCGAGCGCCACTCAACGGGTGCCCCAAACCTGGTTCGCCAGGTGACCTGAAGAGAATTTCCTAACATTCTAGGGGCTACCGACTAGCCATGAGGGCCTAGGCCTGATGCTGGGGAAAGTATGCCCTCATTTGTAAACGTGTAGTGCAACAGAATATAATAAATAACATACAACAACAATGGAAGCAATAAACCATACACATTTAAAATAAACAATTGCAGTAAAAGATATCCAATAGTTATATAGATGATGATGCAACATGTATCATGTTCTAAGAAAACATATAGAACATGTTACAAAACAATACTGTAATTTACAACACATAGTACAACAAAACCAAAACAAAATAGCTGGTAGCATCATGAACATAATCCTGATCCCATGCTACCCTACTCCTTAGTAGCAATCAAGTATCTTTATAAGTACCCATTTCATTATTCACACCTGTAAAAATGTAATCTGTTTGTGATGAAGTCATAACCCAAAATTGGTGTGAGAAATAAATCGTAGTAGGCACCCACCAAAGGAATGTGCACAACTGTTTGAAAATATGAAACAATAGTGTGCAGTAGTAAAATGCAATAAACTAAGCACTACTCAAAAGTAACTAACTTTTACTAGTTATATTTCCATTTTATTATTCATTTAATTGTTCGTTATAAGGAAACCACCACATTGAATTTCTATGTAAACAGGAAGTGTCCTCAGCCACACAAACCCTTACCCTCATGTAATAAGACACGCAACCTGCTTGTAATTGCCCACAAGAATAACAAATATTTCCATTAGGCGTACAATGGGTCACCCTCTGGCATAGAGTCTATTGCCCACAAGCATGGAAGAAGCTCCCCTCAGGCTAAAAGATACACTTCCCTCAGGCTATGTAAAACAACGCCCTTTGGCTAAACAAGTAACCGGGCCTTGCCCAACATGTAAACAAGAAATACCCATATAATTCCTCTCAAATGAATTATAAATTCATTAATATAAAGGCATACCCTAGTCTATCCTTGCAAAATGGATAAACAGAGGAACACACCCTCTGATGGTCCTAGATACAAGCACTGATTCAAAACAGCAGTTTATTATCACGTTTAATTATCTATACAATTCTAGGTATTTAAAACAGCCATGTCCACAGCCACACGACACCCCAACATTGGTTAGTGGCTCAACAAGTCACAAAAACTCACAACTGTTGGAAATTAAAAACCAAGCCACCTAACATAAGTGCCCCAGAATGGTATACGCGAATGACGATCCTCGAATCGTCCAAGAACAATATAGATCTAAGCTGAAAGAAATCCCCGTTCAAAACTAAATAACTTTCCTTAGAAGAAGAATTGGAAATAATAGCTTTAGGAGAGTGGAGGGATTACCCATGAGGTTCCATTGAGATTGAATGTGCATAAAATGGATTCATGGTAATTGATCTGGAACTCCTCGAAGATATGGTCGTCCCTCCAGAGCCTCCCTCCAGTTCTAAGAAAATATTTTGAATATGGTTGTCTACTTCCCATTTTATGAAAAAAAACACAAACTACATGACATGTACTTCTCACATACATGGTGTGTAGTTTTCATTTTTTAACTCTTCCTTCGGCAGCAACTTGCCAGCCTGGAACTGTTCATCTGTCAACATGAATACACAACATGTGACAGCTGGGTTCACGGTATGTATTTCTGCTCAGCTGGCGGCTACATCCACCGCATTACTATTTGCCTATCGAAGGACTACATGGCATGTACATACCCAATACATGACGTGTAGTCAGTTTTTACACCCTTCGTCACCGACGTGGCTACACTCCCTGTGTACTCATCCCACACTGCCACAGTACATGTCGTGTGGAATAGTACATGGCATGTAGTCCCAAAATTTAGGATTTTTTCCAATTTTCCTTGTTTTCTCAAAAACACTTTAGGAAAAGGGAAATGAAGAAACTCGTACCTCAAAAATAAGAACCGGGGTCTTTGTAAATTATTTCCACTTTGTCGGGTGTTTCCATTTGAGTTGATCAAAATGGCTCCTTAGGATGGATTTATGGTCAAATTAAGGCCTATAGAAAGAATTTAGAGAATTTGGGAGGATTGTTAATCAGGGTTTGGTAGAGCCAAATTTCATGGCGGTGTGATTTTTAGAGAATGGGAAGTACCGTTTTATAAGTGAGGTGAGGGTTACATTTGGAAAAGGTTGAAATACTAGTTTATTATTGAATCATATTCGGTTAATAATGTCTTTAGAATGATATATTTCGAGGATAAGGTGGGTATGGGTTGAAAACCTCTAAAAATAATAGGTTTTAGATATAATTAATGGATCATATTAACCTTATCTTTTAGATTTAACACTTAGTTAAATATTTTAACATTTATAATATATTTTTGTATTATTATAATAAATTTTTAATAAACATTCTATAAAATTCAATAAAATCACCATGTGGTTCATTATTTATATATATAACCTTATCTATGTTGTTTTTCTGAACATTTTATTTTTAATAATATTATATCAGTTAATAAATTTTTATTTGTTTTAATAAATCATTTATGTCAATTTTCACACTATTTTGTACATTGTTTTTGTAAAAGTCATAACAACTTCATCCCTTCGAATTTTTTTTAATAAACACTAATATTCCATATTAACATATTTAATTAGTGGAATTAATCAAAATTCTCAATTTACATTTATTTGGATAATTATTGAATTAATTATTTTACTATTTCATTAATAAGTTAAATACTACATCATCATTGTGTCACAAATAAATTTACTTATTTAATGCCTAATTTTTTTAAATAAAATACCATTATGTATAATTCATTTTATATTTATAATGAATATTAATAGTTAAATTTATAATATTTATAACACTATATTAAAAATGGTTTAGTTATTAAACTTTGAATTTAACACTTTTAACCCTTTTAAATAAAATAATAATAAATGTCCTAATCTAATACATGTGGACCCAAAGGATCATATTTTATTCCAAAGGCTGTTTTTTGGTCGAAATAACTTTAAAAAATAGAATTTGGACATCTTTTACGGTAATTAAAATATCAATTTTTTATATTAATTATCATATTTACTTTTAACCGTGGTAAATAAAATTCCAATGTTACTATTCAAAAAAAATTATTTTTATATTATTGAACAACATTTTAGGTACTATGTAAACTATGTCTCTTAGTTTTTTTTTAAATTCAACTCACATTAGTTGTAATTTTTTTTTATTAAATTGTCCAATGCTCCTAGATGTTGTGTAAAATAAGGTTAAAAATTTAATAAAATTTTATATATCTATGATTATTATAGGATTACTACAAAGAATTACATTTAACATAAAATGGTATTACGTATATATTTTTACCTAAAATAAATTTATATAATATAAATAATATATATTCTTTATAGATGTTCAAGGGGTAAATCTTCACTTATTGAAAATAAAATGATATGACATGGTAAGACGATGAAAAAGGACCCTTATTTGATCATTCCTTCTAGGAGTCTATGGTAGCCCCATGAAAAAGACCATTGTAATATCATCCAATTTACACTCATGAATAGGAATAGGTTTCATGACTCATCAATAATGTTGTCATATTGCTTTAAATTTTTGAAAAACCATACATCTTGACACATAATCAGAAATCTCTCTATTCATGATGTCCAAAAAAAGCTCTCCCTCAAATCGCTATACTTGTTACTGCTACCAGGTTGTATAGAAAAATTGTAACTATGAGAATCATCCAAAAATTCACATTTTAGAACAGGTATTCTTGGAAATCAAAGTATTTTCCCAAAAATAAAAATCCCATCTTTATATATGAATTTGATCAATCATCTATTGTTCACAGCTTTAATTTTATTTTGAACCTCATCATTATCAGTCTGAGAACTTTTTATCCTTTCTAGTAAAGATGGTTTATAAAAAATTTGAAAAATTATTGATGTTTCACCTTCTATGATTATTCCCATATCAATATTTAGTAGATACATGAACATAGTATCCAATTCAACTATCATCTTGGTCAAAAATCTCTGATCCTTTCTACTCAAAGCATCTTCCAAGAGGTCTTTCAGAACTTCAACCTCAATTGTTATGATAGAACAAGAATGACCATTCTCTCTATGCCTTTTATAAGGTATGTTTCCATGGATCTTAAGAAATTCATTTCAATAATTCCTTATTTCTCTACAATTGTAGCATTGAACATTGTCAACCTATTCCTTTCCCTTGAAATCACGAGATTGGTGTCCTTTTTCATAACACACGTGACAGACTGTGATTCCCTTCAGAAATGTACCAGGGTGTGTATTCTAACATTTACTAGAGGATAGAAGATCAAATTTACCCCTCTTCCCATTATTTCCATTTCCAGATTTTTCAACAGATCTCTTCTATATTACATTTCTTTAAATTCACAAGACATAGAGAATTCCTTTTCAATCATGGTATCACATGAGACGAAATCGTTGTACGATGAGAAGGAATATGGGAGTAATGATCAATGGAGAAATGGTTTTAAACAATAAAATAACTGAACAATATTACTCCTTCAGTAATTTATATAATATGTTTCATGCCTTTCTATGCTTGTAATGTTATCCTCATACTTCACGACATTATCATCATCTTTTTCCCTCAGACTCAGAAATTGCATTTCCATATCCGCTAGATGGTCATACAGAATGAATTTTCATAAGAAAATATATTTAAACTCCATCCATTACATATTTTATAATTAATCTTATTCCTTTTTGTTTCGAATTAATGACCACCATTGATGTGCATCTCTTGTGAGGAGATAAACTGCCATGAAAATGTGTTTCTCTTTCACTACTCCCAAATCATGAAATATTATCTCTATGTAACTTATAAATTACTCAGATAAAAATGGATTTGTAGTCCCATTAAATTGTGGTGATTTTTTCTCATGAATTGGTCAAACATTTATCCTCCGCTTTGTGGATCATGGTGCTCCATACATGTAAGGTTATTATTCATAACCTAGGTGATTTTTCCCAGTATGGTGATAATCTTATCAGCACCAATTGCATCACCAACTCTTTTATAATTATCTTGAGTAAGAGGGAAATCCCAAAATGGATTACCTTCATTGATACTATTGTAATCCCTTTTACTAGGTTACATTTCTAAACAAGGGAATACACTAGATTAGTTTGTGATTCAAAAAACATAATTTCAAACTTGTAAAACACATAACATAAATTAAACAGTTTATCGATATAATCCATATTCATAAAAATGTTTTCATGGAAGAGGTATATATTCATAAATACTTCCTAATTTTTTGTAATGAAAATATTAATAATCCAATGAATATCCCATATAAGTGCCATAACAAGTGTGCTGCAAGGGCCATTGTTGTGTTCAAGGATACAACGGGTCAAGCCTGAAAGTGAATGTCAAAATTTCCACTGCTAGGTACATCTATGCCAGAGCCGCACATACCTACTCGTATCCATATATGGATTCATTTATTTGAAAACTCATAAAATATATACATTACGCAAATTTTAGAATATTCTTCTATACTAATCCCCAATGAATATCTTAGGGTAATGATCTCTAATAACGGTTTTTCTAAATCAGGCTTCCATGGTTTGTACTAAACATCATATGATACCATATGTAACTCACTGACCCTAGATACCCAAAATAGGATCATTGTTATGTTACATTGTCATGATCACAAGAGATAAAGTCTATAAATATCGATTAGTTTTGTATCCTTTGATGTACAAGATAGATACATAAGTTTTACATTACAAAATGAAATAAAAACATAAAAAACGTTTTCCCCTTTGAACACACTTATATCCATAGTCTATCTCTATAGGTCACCCATAAAATACTTTTTAATATCATTGAGAAAATAAACCACAGATATGGTTGAGGTCAAATGCTTATTAAGGATAACAATATCGCAGAAACATTCAATAATAAGATTAAACATTTTTAGAAATGTAAAAGAGTAAAACAAAATACTTTTTAACATAAACATTAATATAATATGGATTAGATAAATCAAATAATTCCATTTACATATTCACATGTATATTATAATAGTATAAAAATCCAATGTAATATCAATAACCAATTTCATAATGATGGAATACATAATTCCAGACTTCATAACCACACAGTCAAGGAATCATTCGAAATCTACAAATATATTTTTTTTGAAGGCCTTGTGCCAAGAAAATATTTTTTCTCATTAGACATACTGATGCATCGAGGAGCTATATCTAGCTCCACCGGTAACTTACTATGTCAAATGCATTCCTCCTATGAATCGGTTGAAACATAACATTAACCTTTATATTAAAACTAGCATATGAAATGTTAATACTGTAACAAAAAACTGTGAATGGTATAAAAATAACTCATACATAGACAAAAATATCACAGAACCTTCAATAAAATATGTATGACTGTATCATAATAAATTAACTTCATACACATGTAATATCAATAGATGGATGTTGACTAGATGAAATCAAAACTGTTTTAGAGAAATATATATTTCTATTTTGAAATCATTTAATAGTATTGTAAAAAAATGAAAACATTTATTTTTTAATTATACTTATACTCTTGTAGGGTAATCATATATGGAGTTATAATGGTGTAAAATAGTCGCACCCACCGTATATGTTAAAAACACAATATTTCCTTAATTTTTCCAAAAAGATCTTAAAGGACCATGTTTGGAAAAGGAGGGATATATTCCATTATAAAAATATTATAAATAGTAAAAAAAACAGAATAAATTATTTTAACCCATATTCTAGGAAATAGTAAAAATGTTTTGAAATATATTTTTAAGAAACATGGATGTAGATGATAAAGAGGTCCCAGTTGATACTCATGTATAAACAACCCAGGATAATGATGAGATTGTAGAATTAACCCATACCATGTACATTTACTTTATTGTGGGTATGTTAACATCCTATATAATATTTAGATAATTTTTCTTAAATTATAAATATTCACATAAATAAATATGATATCATATATGGTCTTCTAATATAAATTTGTTAATAATATTTTAGTAGTGTCATTATTTCGGGTGTAAAATGATTTGTTTTCCTTTATATGCATGGTCATATAAGACATGTTTATATTGGCTAAGATGTATTTTATTCATATCTTCAATGATATTATGTTCAAAGAAATTATTTTTACTTATAAAATTAAAATTATTATTGAATGGTTATGAAGCGGTATGAATTTAATCGCGTTCATGGAGACGGTAATCCGTACGTACGCACGAGTGAAAATATCATTATATGATAGTGAAATCGTATGTAAATGGATGTTATATCTAATATATAGAATCCATAACATTTTAAATTTATTATTTACATCATTTATACTCAATATTATACCCATCCATATAATAAATTATTTCAATAAGAAACTACACCATGGCCTGTAGACAGTAAGTCGTACACACACACATATGGTGACATATCATTCATAGTATGGATAGAATAATGAATATGGTTGTAACAAATTTATAATAACATCAATGCATGTATAATGAACTATAGTTTTTTTTTGTATGGAAATAATGATAAAAGAGGATGTGGAAGAAGAAAAGAACAATGAAAGAGGTGGTGAAATTATTACATCTTCTTTGGGTGTTTCCTTTTGTGTTTATCAAAAATGATCCATAGGATGGATCTATGATCATATTAAGGCCTCTATATCAAATTGATTCTAGTTGGGAGTATAGTTTAGCAGGTGTTGGCTGATCCAAATATATGAACCCGGATCTTTTTCCAGGTATGTTTTTCCTTTTCTGGCCGTTTTTTTAAAAATGAAGAATTCTTGGAAATTTTAGAAGTACATGCTGTGTACATTATGAGTACATGTCGTGTAATGATTTGTTGCAGAAAGCTGTGTGCTGGTCGTGTAATGTCCACACACACGAGTGTATAAGGATGACTTGGTGGCCGCCTAAAGCGTAGTATGAAAAAGGCCAGTACATGCCGTGAATTTTCATTTTTTCATTAAATGCACGGGGGTCATGCCTAATAGCAAAAAACACTTATTTATAGGTCTCATTCTTTTGAGAGCATTTGTATGGCTTTTATCTTCCTCTGATCCCCCGAGCCTCCATCCTTTCTTTGAATCTACTATCGTCGATTGCATTGTAACCGCATCGGTAGGATCTTCCTTCTCCTAGAACCACATTTCATGAAATATACTCTTTTCCATGCTAGTGTGTGTTAAAGTTTTTATGTGTTTTCATATATCAAAGTTTTTCTATGGATATTAATGCCTTGTGGTTCAAGTATATCAATTCTGTAACCCCAATGTATGTGGTTTGTGAAATTCTATAGAATGTCTTTGAGAATTTTTTGAAAATTGCACTAATACCCTTGAACGTGGTTTTGCATGTTTACGGTTTTCCCTTGGTGTTTTCCTTCTTTTCTTGTATGCCTATGTAGAGGATATTTCTTCCGAGTAGGGTAATTTTCAGTGTTTTGGATGTGTTTTCATGCATGTTTTGTCTGTTTGTGACTATTTCGTCTAGTTTTTCTTCTTAGGCTATTTCCAGTTCCCATGCATATTATTGCAAGATGGTGTTATTTTCTGACATGTTGTTATGCTATTCAATAATAGCCAAGTCTTTCTTGTGGTTCACATTGGACGTTACGCGATGCGATACTTGCTGACTTTACATAGGGCTGTGAGAACCTAGTGTAGTAGACCATAGAGAGAATGGATGTACGGGTTCTCCAGAGTGTATTTATAATTTACGATGTGAGACCAAAGGGGGAATTGATGTTGAGTACTTCCTCGTTGAGTTTGTAGTTTCTTGACGTGGTTCATATAGGTAATGTGACGTAAGTTCTTTCCTAGAGCACCATTTGTAACAATACGAGACTATAGGGGGAATTAACAGTGAGTGCTTCCTTAGGGAGTCCATATTTTTTCTTAACCATAGGGGTGAGATAGTGTGTAATTCTTAGAGGGTTTATTGCTTCTGGTTGGTAGGACCATAGGGGATCGGCTATGAGTACTTCCCAGAGGGTTACCTATTTGTGTTATCTGCTTTGATTACATGTTTCCCGGATATTTGGATTGTGGACTGTTTACTACTATGTACTTTCCTATTTACTGTATTCTATACTTTTACCTGCCATATATTCACTGACTGTTAGGAACAAATCTTTGTGTGGTGGACTACTAGTATTTCATCTCACATTCTATTTGGGTCATGATTTTGGGCCCAAACATATTATATTGTTGTAGGTATAGACATGGGAAAGGGCCCTTCTACTTCAGGTTCTTGATATGTTGTGGAGCTGGAGAGCATGGGACCAAGCTAAGGCTTGCGATGCTGAGGAGCTGTTTATTCGTTTTTTTGGTAATATGGATTTGTACTATTGAATTCCAACATTGTGGTCTATTTGGATACTTTCTTAGAAATATTTGTATCATGCATCATTTATATATGTGTGTGCTTGAGTTTTCTTCTTTTACACTTACGTTGATTATTTCTGTATGGATTGTTACTGCATCGTCATTTTTATGTTGTTTAATTCGACTGTGTACTCTTCCAATGAGGGCATAGTTTCTCCAATATCACAACCAAGGCCCCTACTACTTCTCGGAAACCTCTGTTTTTCAGGGAAATGTGGTTGATTCCATGTGACCAACCAGGTACGGGGCACTCTGGGTGTATTCCGGAACCGGAACATTACAAAGTGGTACAAAAGGATTTATTTTTTGTTGACTTAGTCTTTGGATACTTTAGCTTAGGATAGGGAGAAATAGGTACTTGGTAATAAGATGTTCCTGAGAGTAGATAACCTATGTACAGGGAATATCCAATATAACTCGTTTATTTCAATTTTTCTGGTTAGAAATTTGACAGTTGATTTTATTTCATTGTTGGGTGATGCACATGCGTTGTGTTCTTACTGTTGATGTTATTGAGGATATATTTATGTTGCAACCCGATGAGATGAGGGTATTCCATCTCATGCATCATATAGTAACCTACTAGAAATGGAATCCCATGCATTCCTTCCATGTCATCTAGGATGCATTAGTGATTGAATTTTGTTGTTATAGATGTTGTATAGAATATGCATGTTGTTGTGATATATTACTGGATAACAATATCTTCTTCTTGTTAGAGCATTGATTGAATAAGGTTTTTTATGAATGAATGCAAAAAATTGGTTCTTGATGTGTTATGGGCCCTCATGGACCGGAATTTGGTGGAACATTGACTCATTTACCTTGTTGTAATTTTTTAAATATTCCCAACATTGATTCGCGGAGTGTATGGGCCCTCAAGAATCAGAATTGGGCACATTTACTATTCATTTATGTGTTTTTTGGGATCTGGAGTAGCTTCTGAGGAATATTGTCTAGCATAACCCAGAATACACGCCGTGTATTTTTGACAACACGCCATGTGTTCATCTATTCGGGAAGAAAAAAATTTTCTTATGTACACACCGTGTACTTTTTTTACATGTCGTGTAGTCTCTAACCAGGTCATAGGACATGTGGGTAGAGACATTGGATAAGGAAAATATAGTGGGAACACACTATGTATCGGTTGTGCATGATTTGTAGTGTAATCCTAGATACTTGGCCATGTAGCTAAATGTAGAGACCCAAAGCTTAACGTACAGAGACATTACATTAATTTTGCAGAATACGTAATACATAACAATAACAGACACACAAGAACCGTAATTGTTTAGTATCTTTGGAAACTCGGAATATAATCTTCTAATCGTGGTGAAAGATCTTCAACATCTCCCATAAAGATCTTTTTTTTTAAAACCTAAATCCTTTCTTTATATCCCGGGGAAAAGAAAACATAAAAGGGTGAGCTCAAATGCTCTGTAAGGGTAAACACAAGAAATATCAATCATATCATATTGATAAGAACATATATTATGGAAATCTTAACCCGCAAAAGAGATCATAATTTCATAACATGGGATAAATCATAGTAGTGAAATATAACATAAAACATGAAACATTGTGGTATACATACATAATCATAGAGAATCATTTCTTATTAGTAAACACTCATTTCCAAGACTATCTTAGTGGACAAAGTCCCTTTCTGAACCGAGTTCACTCCTCGTTTCAGTCCTGTTTCACTGAATCGGTATAACCTACCGTTCCAGCCATGTCCATATCATGAGATATAAAATCTTTACCCAATGCATTGGAGGGTGAAATAGGTCCAACCCATCTCATAATGATACCATTCTTATGTGTGCCACAAAATCATAAACCATACATCATAGAATAACCCATTTAATAAAAATGGGACTCTTAAACATCCTGACATCATAAAAAAATTCATATAAGATAAAGGAATTCATAAAAATAATTCCATCACAACATAATCAAATCAATGTAAAAATAGGGATAAAAACAGAACCCTTTTATTATCTTAGATGGAAAATAATTTTGATCAAACACTTGAACTCCATTCTTGAGGAAAATATCCTTTATACATCAAAAATGCTATTCCTTTCTTAACATGTCATAAAATTTTAAAATAAGTTGATTAAAAATAAACTTGAAAACTTGTAAAGGAAGCTTCTTGGAAATATTGTTTTAAAAATCCATTCATTCCATATAACATACAAAAAATTATTCTCGTACTTTTGTCGGAAAAGTCAAAAAGTACCTCGTACGAAAAACGACAAAAGATTCCTTTCATATCTTTTACTAAAAACTAAAAAAAGGGTAAAATTGGATTTATACAATTGTAGGTGGATGTAAATAACATTACATATTGAGGAAACTTGGATTTGGATGATAAATACACCCCAATAAATACCAAAGTATAAACAATCTCGGATAAAAATGAGATTGTGATATTTCCCTTACCATAGGTCTGATTTTCTTCGTAAGTGTCCAAACCTCCTGTATAATGATTTAAATAATGTTATTTACTTATTCCAGAATCATACTTATTGTTATGATATCATATATGGTCATATAATTAGCTTATTATTAGTAATATTTCATTGCTACTTATTATTCGGGTGTTTATTACTTTTTGTTCTTTTGCGTGTTTTGTCGAATAAATTCTTATTCTTATTTTTAGGTTATAGATACCTCATTTCCAGAATGGTATTATATATCATATTCATTCATTCAATTCATTTATATAATCATTATGCAATTAAGATCATGTATAACGAGTCGCATCACATCGTGGAGATGGTATTCCGTATGTACGCACGAGCGATGATATCGTTCCCATGATCATGGAATTGTATTGGAGTGTATGTATACTATTTTAGAATAAATATCACTTTACAAGAATCATATATAGTCATTATTTACACCATTATACCCATCCAAGTAAGGTGGTGGTGGAAAATAGATTACACCATGGCGTGGAGACGGTATTTCGTACGTACGCACGCGCGATGATTTCGTTTTCTGTAGGATGGATTGATGGAGAAATAGGTATGTTTCATACATATAATAACATATCAGTATATTAGTGATACTGATGTTATTACTTCATAATGAAACAACAAAAGAAGAAGAAGTGGATGAAGAAATAAATATGAATGAATCGGTAACAGACATTACCTCTTCTTTGAAGCGCTTCTTTGAGACCTCCTTTAGGGTACTAAATTAGGTCTTTGAAGAAGACCAGAACATCTAGTATGTTTCTAGGGAAGTGTAGAGGAGAACTTGGCAGGGTTTTTCCGAGATTGAAGGCTCAAAGTGGTGTGAGGAAGTGGGAGGAGGAGGTGCCCTTTTATAAGGGAGGAGAGGGGTGCCTTTGGAATAACTAAAACTATTATTTTATTATAAAGTCAAATTCGGTTTTAAATAGCTTCAAATTGATTTATTTATAAGCTAAGGTTAGGATGGGTCGAAATCCTCTCATACAATAGAATTTAGACAATTTTAGGTTCCTATTTTAACATTATCATTTAGATTTAACATTATGTTAAATAATTTTACTTTTACCGTGTCTTCTTGTGTTCTTATACTATAATGTTAATAATCATACTATAAGTAGCCAAAGGAACCCCAAGATGTTTATTATTAATATATATAACCTTATCTATGTCATTTTTCCAAACCTTAGATTTTTAGGAATAAAATAACAATTAATAATATAATATTTGTTTTAAAAACTATTTTATGTCAATTTTGACAATATTTAGTAATTGATTTTTGTGAAAATTATAACAGAATTATTAGTTCGAAAAAAGTTAATTAAATCAATAATAACATGTCATATTGACCTATAAAATTATTTTAATTCATAAAAAGTTTTAAATTACATTTATTTGGGTATTTATAACATCAATTATGTCAATATTTCATTAATAAGACAATCACTGCATCATCTTTTTGTCATAATAAATGATAATTATTTAATTCATAAAATTCTAAATAAATTTCTATGATGTCGATAATTGTATTAGCTTCCTGGAGACTATTCATGTTCGAATTTTCATGACGTTTATCACTAAATTAAAATTATTATACATATAAGATTTAAGAAAGTGACATGTTGTCACATTCTTTGGTTTTAATAATAATAAAATTATTTTCATGGAAAAAGTCCATTAAATGAATCTAATCCGACCCTTATGTGATACGGGTCAACTTTTAGTCATTCAATAGGATTTTTTCAAGTGTTAGGGTAATTTAATAATCTTATATTTACCCTTAATTACCCGATTTACCTTTAACTATGGTAATTAAAATTTACCGTAGTTACTATTCACAATGCCCAAAAATAAAAAGTATCTTATTAACATAATTTGGACCCACTGATTCCAAATATGGAATCCATTTTTCCAAATTCAATACACAAAAGTTGCAGAAATTAAATTAAAATTAATCCCGTTGTCGAAATAAAACATGTTTTTCTTTAAAACATTGCAAAATATCGAATTGATTTATCCTACGAATTCAAGGCAGAATCAATGATAATGACATAAATTATATTAAATGGTAGAAATATATTCTATTTGTACTTTAGAACCATTCAATATTATAATTTAACGATATAAATTATTGCGATGAAAAAAGTTGATTTTAAATAAAATATAGTGTGTTTTTATTATTCATCAAAATATGAAAGTTACCAGAATAATATGAAAAATTTATCCAAAGTAATTTTTTATTTCATGATTCTAAATTAGAATTTTATTTTGTCAAATTGAACTTATAAAATTGTCATAAACTATATTTAAAGTGGGTGTGCCATCAAAAAACGAAAAAACTGCTTTTTTTGAAAAATACTTATTTTACCAGAAAAATTTATTTTGTTCTTATAAATTGTTTTAGAAAATGTGTAAGACGAATAATGATGTTATAAGATTAAAAATTTAGTTAATACTATTCATAACATCTAGTTCATAATAATATTATAATAACATATCGTTGTTTAGTAAAACCCGGTATTGCGTACTACACACGCTATCGAGGAAGGTCGCGATTGCGTGTAATGCAAGCCAAGTCAGGGTTGCGTGATGTGAAAGAATCCTTCGTTGTTTCGTATAACATAATCCAACCATATTTCATTTATACATTGAATATATATATATATACACTCAATGTTGCGTATAATAACTATTATCAAAATTTTGTTTAACACGATACAAGAATAGTGTTGCCTATACTGCAAGCTAATACGGTGGTGCGTATAGCGCAAGGTAATATTGGTGTAGCATACAACACAAGACATTAATGAAATTAAAATAATATTTTTCATAAAATCTCGGGGTGTTAGATTCTACCCCACTTTAAATGAATTTCGCCCTCGAAATTAATCGGGGTTATAAATGGTTTACTATTCGAAAGTTTCTTTAATAGAAACCCACATCGTAAAAAGGAATACCAAAACCAATCTTTAAAAACAAAAGTATGAAACGTAACGGTTACCCAAATAAACTAATTACTAGGTTTCCACATAGTGGAAAATATGGATATGAAAGAGAAATCTGACCATCATGTTCTGATGGAGAGCGGTATAGAACATGGCTATGGAAAAGCCAGCAATCACAAAGGCATAAATTTCTGACGATCTAAGGTACCATCTGATTCATCAGATATAAGACCACTAGGACAACATTTTTGGTTTTCTAGATCATTTCCCTAAAGTTGATGAAATTGGAATTAGAAGAAATACTTTCATGATTTTGGTATAGTCTCATCGTTTGTCGTTCTTTGGACAATTTCCACTTCATCTCATAAAGAAATGAAGTTGAATTTTTCATTCGTGATATGTTAGCAGATCATGTGATAGAATGATGGGTCATTCCATCTGTCTCAAACAAAAGGTTATAAAAGTTATCAAAAAATACATAAGTCCATCTATAGTGAGATTAATCATATATGGTTCCTAAAATTGACTTATACTTAATATATCATACTGCTTAACATAATAAAACTAGTTTCTACTAAATAGGGACTTCCTGTAGGCCAGTGATAGGCGATAAAGGCCAGTCGCATTTCGGTTGTGGGTTCAATTCCCACAGCCTTGTCTGACGCGATGGGTTGTCGCCCGTCCTACAGGTTGTCCTTTTTCTAAAACAATATTACTATAACATCACATAAATAATATCGGAAAAACTTATATCATTTAACAATACTAACTTATGTCCAACATAATCCATTACAATCTTTAGGCTTATACAAAATAATACTGTCTAATCTCATATTATAGTGAAAACTATTACCAAAGAGTTCATACAACTAGCATGTTAATACCATTGTTGATCCCTATATATCATGAGATATGTCTTGTTGGTCACATTCCAAACATTCGAAGACCTTAATCATGTATTCTCTTAAAAAAATGAATACCCATTAAACCTTAATGAAAACATGTGTGTTGTTAAAAGTTAACTCTTTCCACATACAAAAATCCTCAAAATTCTATATACTCTAACCATGATATCACTTAGTCCTTATATCAGTCATGAGCTCATGAATACTGTCAAACATTTCATTTTCTCATTTTCCCTTCATTATGCGCATATCATCTTTTTTTCCCAAAATATCTCAATTACATTCCATGGTTACTGGTACCATTGAAAACCACAATAGGCCAATACATAAATATTCCAATATTCCATGATATTATATACAACATTATTCTGGAATCCCATTACATAAACACTTAATAATTCCACCACATCGTTGTCATATTAAACATCGCCATTGGTGATTGCATGTGACTTCCCTTTGTCCTTTGCCTTAATTGGTTGCTCATTTCGATCATCACTATCCCTTGGATTAGGGAATTTATTAACATAATGCCCCATTTCCTTGCACTTGATGCATTGAAGTGTAGTAGGTTCATTATGTGTATCCCCTTCCTTTGTTTGAATCATTAGATATCTTCTTCCCATCATTACGGCATTCAAATGCCCGATGACCTTCCTATGCACATTTGAAACATTTACTTGTCCCTTTAAGACAATCTCCACCATGCTACATTCCACACTTTGAGCATAAGGAAACATTCATATTTTTTCACCATTATTCTGAGATATCTCCTTGAACTCCATCTTTCGTTTCTTGTCAAAACTATGAGATGGATAAGTAACACCAACTTCCATTTCTACCTTGATAGCATAACACACAATTTCTTCATAGCTACTGATGTCTCTTATATCTAATGCCCTTCTAAGACTTGGTATTATGCCACTAAAGAATCGATCAACTTTACTTTCAGGTTGGATGATAATGCCAGATGCATACCTTGCAAGCCTTGTAAAATTAGCTTCGTATATTCCAACAGATTCATCATCCTTTTGCTTTAGTTCAAGAAACTCATTCTCCATCTTTGTTTGAAGAATACGAGGGAAGTACTTATTGAAAAATAAGTTCTTGAACTCGTCCCATTCCATGGACTCAATTTCACCTCTTTGCCTCTTATTCATGATAAGATTCCACCATTGATCAGCTTCACCTTCCAAACGATATACTACTAAGATGACTTTATCATGTTCAGAACATTGAAGAACTAAAAATATCTTTTCAGTGGTACTGATCCATTGTCCAGCAACAAGTGGATCAGAAGACCCACTGAAAGAAGGTGGACATTACCTCATGAAGGACTCAATAGACTATTGTTCCCTTCTCTGCTCATTTGGAAGTCCAGAATGATTCATAGCTTGTGTAAGTATAGAAATAATATTTTTCACTCCACCTCCCATAACATTTGTTTGTACAGAAGGAAAATCATTGCCTTGTCCATTGCATTGATCAACACGGTTCCTTCGGGTTCCAGGAATCGTCTAAAACCCAAAAAGAATAGTGTGAGAGGCAAAAATCATTCTAGGGAAAACAACATAATAAAAGGGGGAGTATCCTCAATATCTAACATCTTAGGTTAAATTATATGACTGTTACCGTAGTTCTAGGACTGTATCCTATACGTATAGTTATACTTAGGGACATCCCTAGACATACCTTAGAAATATCTCTAGGGATCTCACTAATGTTTTTTCATCCTAGTTTCCAATGGTTGATTAAACCTTTCCTCTGATACCTACTGTAGATACCCAAAGCTTAACATACATAGACATTACATTAATTTTTCGGAATACTTAATACATAACAATAACAGACACACATGGACCGTAACAGTTTAGTGTCTTTGGAAACTCGGAATATAATCTTCTAATTGTGGTGAAAGATCTTCTACATCTCCCATAAATATCTTATTTTTTAAAAACTTAAATCCTTTCTTTATATCCTAGGGAAAAGAAAACATAAAATGTTGATATCAAATTCTCATTAAGGGTAAACAAAAGAAATATCAATCACATCATATTCATAAGAACATATATTTTTTAAATCTTAACCTGCTAAAGAGATCATAATTTAATAACATGGGAAAAATCATAGTAGTGAAATATATCTTAAAACGTGAAACATTGTGGAATACACACATAATCATAGTGAATCATTTCTTATTAGTCAAGACTCATTGCCATGACTATCTTAGTGGACAAAGACCCTTTTTGGACCGAGTTCACTCCTCGTTTCAGTCCTGTTTCACTGAACTGGTATAACCTACCGTTCCAGCCATGTCTATCTCATTAGATATAAAATCTTTACCCAATGCATTGGAGGGAGATATAGGTCCCACCCATATCATAATGATACCATTCTTATGTGTTCCACAAAATCATAAACCATACATCATAGAATAACCCATGTAATAAAAATGGGATTCTTAAACATCGTGACATCATAAAACAAATTATATAATATAAAGGAATTCAGAAAAATAATTCCATCACAACATAATCAAATCAATGTAATAATAGGGATAAAAATAGAACCCTTTAATTATCTTAGATGGAAAATAATTTTGACAAAACACTTGAACTCCATTCTTGAGGAAAATATCCTTTCTACTTCAAAAAAACATTTCCTTTCATAACTTTTCATACAATTTTAAAAGAAATCGATTAAAAATAAACATGAAAACTTGTAAAGGAAGATTCTTGGAAATAATGTTTTAAAAATCCATTCATTCCGTATAAGTTAAAAAAACATTCTTCTCGTACTTTTGTCGGAAAAATCAAAAAGTACCTCGTACGAAAAACGGAAAAAGATTCATTTCATGTATTTTACTAAAAACTCAACAAAGGGTAAAATTGGATTTAAACAATTTTAGGTGGATTGAAATGACATTAAATATTGAGGAAACATGGATGTGGATGATAAAATAAACCCCAGTAAATACCAAAGTATAAACAATCTCAGATAAAAATGAGATTGTGATATTTCCCTTACCTTAGGTCCGATTTGCTTCGTAAGTGTCCAAACCTCATGTATAATTATTTAAATAATGTTATTGACTTATTCCAGAATCATACTTATTGTTATGATATCATATATGGTCATATTCATAGCTTATTATTAGTAATATTTCATTGCTACTTATTATTCGGGTGTTTATTACTTTTTGTTATTATGCGTGTTTTGTAGAATAGATTCTTATTCTTATTTTTAGGTTATAGATACCTCATTTCCAGAATGGTATTATATATCATATTCATTCATTCAATTCATTTATATAATCATTATGCAATGAAGATCACGTATAACGAGTCGCATCACATCGTGGAGACGGTATTCCGTACGCACGCACGAGCGATGATATCATTCCCATGATCACGAAATTGTATTGGAGTGTATGTATACTATTTTAGAATAATTATCACTTTACAATAATCATATATAGTCATTATTTACACCATTATAACCATCCAATTAAGGTGGTGGTGGAAAACAGATTACACCACGGCGTGGAGACGGTATTCCGTACGTACTCACGCGCGGTGATATCGTATTCCGTAGGATGGATTGATGGGGAAATAGGGTTGTTTAATACTTATAATAACATATCAGTATATGAGTGATACTGATTTTATTACTTCATAATAAAACAACTAAAGATGAAGAAGTGGATGAAGAAATAAATATGAAAGAATCGGTAACGGACATTACCTCTTCTTTGAAGCGCTTCTTTGAGACCTTCTTTTTAGGTTACTTAAATAGGTATTTGAAGAAGACCATAACCTCTAGGATGTTTCTAGGGAATTATAGAGAAGAAATTGGCAGGGTTTGGTCGAGATTGAAGGCTCAAAGTGGTGTGAGGATGTGGGAGGAGGAGGTGCCCTTTTATAATGAAGGAGAGGGGTACCTTTGGAATAACTAAAACTATTATTTTATAATAAAGTCAAATTCGGTTTTAAATAGATAAAAATTGATTTATTTCTAAGATAAGGTGTGGATGGGTCGAAATCCTCTCATCCAATAGAATTTAGACATGTTTAGGTTCTTATATTAACCTTATCATTTAGATTTAACATTAAGTTAAATAATTTTACTTTTACCGTGTCTTCTTGTGTTCTTATAATATAAGGTTAATAAACATACTATAAGAAGCCAAACAAACCCTAAGTTGTTTATTATTAATATATATAAACATATCTAAGTCATTTGGCCGAACCTTAGATTTTTAGGAATAAAATAACAATTAATAATATAATATTTGTTTTAAAAACTATTTTATTTCAATTTTGACAATAGTTAGTAATTGATTTTTGTGAAACTTATAACAGAATTATTAGTTCGAAAAAAGTTAATTAAATCAATAATAACATGTCATATTAACCTATATAATTAGTTTAATTCATAAAAAGTCTTAAATTAAATTTATTTGGGTATTTATAACATCTATTATTTCAATATTTTATTAATAAGACAATTACTGCATCATATTTGTGTCATAATAAATGATAATTATTTAATCCTTAAATTCTAAATAAATTCCTATGATGTAGATAATTGTATTAGATTTCGGGATACTATCCATGTTAGAAGTTTCATGAATTTTATCACTAAATTAAAATTATTATACTTATAAGATTTAAGAAAGTGACATGTTCTCACATTCTTTGGTTTTAATAATAATTAAATTATTTTCATGGAAAAAGTCCATTAAATGAATCTAATCCGACCCATAGGTGATATGGGTCGACTCTTAGTCATCCAATAGGATTTTTCCAAGTGTTAGGGTAATTTTATAATGTTATATTTACCCTTAATTACCCGATTTACCTTTAACTATGGTAAATAAAATTTACCGTAGTTACTATTCACAATGCCCAAAAATAAAAAGTATCTTATTAACAAAATTTGGACCCACTGATTCCAAATATGGAATCCATTTTTCCAAATTCAATACACAAATGTTGCAGAAATTATATTTAAATTAATCCCGTTGTCGAAAGAAAACGAGTTTTTTTATTAAAACATTGCAAAAGATTGAATTGATTTATCCTACGAATTCAAGGTAGAATTAATGCTAATGACATAAATTATATTAAATGGTAAAAATATATTATTTTTTTCTTTAAAACCATTCAATATTATAATTTAACCATATAAATTATTGCAATGAAAAAATTTGTTTTTAAATAAAATATAGATTGTTTTTACAATTCATCAAAATATTAAAGTTACCAGAATAATATGAAAAAAATTTCGAAAGGAAATTTTTTTTTTCATGATTATAAAGAAGAATTTTATTTTGTAAAATTTAACTTATAAACATGTCAAAAACTAGATTTAATGTGGGTGCGCCATCAAAAGGCGGCAAAACTACATTTTTTTAAAAATACTTATTTTACAAGAAAATTTTATTTTGTTATTATAACATGTTTTAGAAAATGTGTAAGATAAATAATAATGTTATAAGATTCAAAATTTAGTTAATAATATTCATAACGGCTAGTTCATAATAATATTATAATAACATATTGTTGTTTAGTAAAACCAGGTATTGCGTACTACACACGCTATCGAGGAAGGTCGTGATTGCATGTAATGCAAGCCAAGTCAGGGTTGCGTGGTGTGCAAGAATCCTTCGTTGTTTCATATAACATAATCCAACCATATTTCATTTATACATTTAATATATATATATATGTATATATACTCGATGTTTCATAGAATAACTATTATCAAAATTGTGTGTAACACGATCCAAGAATAGTGTTACGTATACTGCAAGCTAATACAGTGTTGCGTATAGCGCAAGGTAATCTTGGTGTAGCATACAACACAAGACATTAATGAAATTAAAAGAATATTTTTCATAAAATCTCGAGGTGTTACACTAACAACATGGGTCGGTGGAGTCTCTTATTATAGGTACCATGTCAGGTTTGATCACGTCGTGTAGTATGACCCAGGTACCTGGCTGTGTCACTAACAACACGGGTCGGTGTTATCTTTTCTGTTACACACCATGTATGCCAGGAAAATGCTGTGTAGTGTCAGCTGTTTATCGGTCCGTGTAGCTGACCACATGATTTGGACGAGTCTTCTTCATAGACATTATGTCCGTTTGGAACACACAGTGTAGTGTGACCTGTGTACATAGGCTCTGTCACTAACAACACGACATGTTGAAGTTGGTTGTGTACACACTGTGTCAACCTTGAACACATTGTGTAGTTTTGTTTTAGTATAGCTGTGTGTTTGGGGTGATACATGACCAGTTAGGAAGAACTACATGCCCATTTAAATGACTTAAGGGAACACGACGTGTAGTCTTTATACACTCTGTGTAGTCATGTTTTGAAAAAACATGAATTCCTTCTTTCTCTAGTTCCCTTAAAATGCTCCTAGGATTCATTCCTTCATAATGTGGATCTATGATTGCATTTTACCATATAGAGTCATGGAACCGAGACATCCTCCAGTTGTATCATATTTTCCAGGTTGTGATCAGATGTCAGATATGGTTGATTAGGGAATTCCAATAGATCCTCCTATCGTTCCAGTCTAGTCACCAACCATTTTACCTGAACCTCGAGCTGATGCTCAGTTCAGGAAAGGCTTCATGAAGATGATGTAGACCTTATAGAGAGCTCTACCTCCTGCCACGTCTATGGAAGACATGAAGTGAGTTTTCTAATAGGAGTATCCTTCCACCATCTCAGTGGAAGGAGGACCTCAGGCTATAGATTCATGGCTAGAAGCCATGCTGACAATATTTGAGCATCTGGAGACGCCTCCAGAAAGTACAGTGATTCATGCCACATATAAGCTACGGTACTCCCCCTAAAGGTGGTGGGATGTGATCTCACATGCGGTTCCTCAGTAGTTTATGGCTTGGGAGGTGATCCAGTGCATCTTCTATGACTACTTCTACCCATATACCATGAGGGTCGATCGTGGCTCGGAGTTCACGAGACTAGAGAAGGGAACTCTTTCATTCATGGAGTATTTTTCTTGCTGAACCATGCTTCAGTGCTTTACACCCTTCCTAGGGTAAGATGGTTTTTTCATGGAAAGGAAGTTCAAGGATGGTCCCAGGCTCGACATTCGTTCCCAGGTGAGCATTTTTTTTGTTGACATCCATTAATTCTATCATCAAGCAGGCACTAATCATAGAGTGTAATATGAGGGCTTTAGGAGTTTTAAGCTAGGGGGATTAGCATCTAGAGTTAGCATCCCTCCTACTGATAGTTGGAAGCAGCACTGGGAGTCTTCGAACGGTGATTCGAGGAAGCCAGACACATCTTCTGGTAATAAGGTGGTAATCTACCAGTGCATGGAGAGTTGGAATATGTGGACATAGTGCCAGAGAGACCCTGTGGAGTGACGGTCATGCGGCAAGATGGGTCACCTTCAACTCTTCTATCAGATATTCTCACCATCATCCAGTGACTCAGGTTCATATATGGCTCCTTGTACCGGAGCAACGCCACCATATTCCCACTACTCTGGGAACTCGAGTTCTTCCAGCAATTCAGGCCGAGATGGAGGTCACATCCTTGGTGGTCAGTTATCTGGCTATCAACGACAGCATGGTGGATAAGCTTAGAAAAGTCAGCCTGGGTCATAATGTCGTGGAGCAGGCCATACATTTGTAGCATAGTAGATCAGGCTGAGGTAGGATCCCCGAACTTCTAAAGTTCGAGGTACGATACTAGTTTCCTCCGTTTTATCTTCAACTCTTTTCTATATAGGGTCATCCCATAACATTAGATTTGTTTTTCTTGTAGAGATCCTTGGGATATGTATATTTTTTTCTTCCGACATCTTGACGCATGACACTCTATTTGGGACTAGAACGTTTTGTGTACGTCAGTGCAAGGAGGTCCCTCTAGAGGTTGGTGGGTGTCACTTCTTATGGAATCTCTATGTCCTTGAGATAACTGGTTATGATTTCATTATTTGGAATGGACTAGATAGTTCCCCTCTAGGTAGTCATCAACTTTTATCGCCGCATGGTGAGTTTCATATCACAAGAGGGTTGATCTATATTTCATAAGGGCTATTGGGATTTCCAGGCGACCAGAGAAATACCAAAGCATTATGGGATAAGAGGATATTCATCCCATATTGTTAGTTTGTATATGGATGACCAGGGGACTTCACAGTTAGACTTTCCTCTGCTGGTGGATTGTTTTAGAGATGTCTTTACAATGGAATTTTCAGGTTTTACGTAGGATAGAGAGGTAGTCTTTTCCATTGAGCTTGTTCTAGGAGCGTAACCGATGACCATTCCTCCTTATAGGATGGATACACCCGAGTTACATGACCTCAAGATGGAGTTGAAGGAGTTGCAGGAAAAGGGTTTCATCCGACCCAGAACTTCTCTTTGGGGTTTTCCTGTCCTTTTTGAGAAGAAGGAAGATGGTACTCTTATACGTTGCGTGGATTATCAGATGTTGACCTAGTTGACGGTCAAAAACCAATATTCCTTGCCCAGGATTGATGATATCTTTGATCGACTTCGAGGCGCCAGGGTGTTCTTGAAGATTTACATGAGGTCCTGTTACCATCAGTTGCATGTTAGACCATCTGATATATGTCTCACAACCTTCTAGAGTAGGTATGGTCTATACGAGTACATGGTAATAGTGTTTTGCCTCACAAACATGCTTGTAGTTTTCATTGCACTGATGAACAGAGTGTTCCATCCATACTTGGATTCCTTCATGGTTGTTTTCATGGACAATATCCTGGTGTACTCACACACTCAAAACGACCATGCCACACATCTTGAGATCATTATGTGTACACTGAGAGAGAATCACTTATTTGATAAGCTCTAAAAATGCCCCTTTTGGATGGATCAAATTCACTTCATGGGTCAAGTTATCTCAGAGACTAGAGTATCAGTAGACCCAGATAAATTGAGAGTAGTGGTTTCCTGGGAGCATCCGAAGAACATCATTGAGGTGCGAAGTTTTCTAGGGCTGGTTGGATACATCTTATGCTTCATTCAGAAATTTTCATGCTTAGCAGCACCAATGACAGGTCTGACTAAGAAGGGTGAAAAGTTCTTATTGTCAACATTTTTATGACTCAGCCCTTCAAGAGATGAATGGGAGGTTGAATTTAGCACTGATACTAGTGTTTCTAGAGTCGTGCAAGAGTTATACTGTCTACTGTGATGGTTAAACTGTTAGGCTGGGAGTTGTGCTTATGCTGTGAGATGGAGTCATTGTGTACGGATCTCGGTAGTTGAGGCCATATGAGAGGAATTACCCGTTGCACGATCTCGAGATTGCATCTGTTGTTCAGGCCTTACACTTTTGGAGACATTATCTTTTGGTCATTCATTTTGTGGTTTTCACCAACCAGAAAAGTCTCAAGTACATCTTCACACAGCTTGATCTGAGTTTGAAATAGAGAAGGTGGGATTAGTATCTTCAATCCATTGACTTAGAGAATTCCTATATCCATGGGAAGGGCAATACAGTGGTTGATGCACTGAGCTTGAGGACTCAGATACATGCAGTTCAGGAGGCCAGCAGTGGGTGCCAGTTTATGGTTCTTTTCTCGGTGATGCATCTGGAGGTGCACAAAAGACAGGAGAAAACATTTCTCTATTCTTTAGTTGTTACCTCTACCCTTCTTGACCAGGTTTAAATGAGGGAACTATATGATTTTAAGGGCATAGTCTAATGGTAAAGTGTGTCAGGAGAGGACCCTAATCACGTATAGACTATAGGCGAGGATTAGATATTGCATTTCCAGGGGCACATATGGGTTCCTACAGATATCCACGTGTTGCTGATATGGTACATTCATTACTATATTTGGGATTTTCATCATGGTGTCACCAAGATATGTCAGGATCTATACCATCTGCATTGGTGGCCAGGTATGAAGAGAGATGTTACAGGATCTTTTATAATGTGTTCCACCTCTCAGCAGGTGAATTTGGAGCATCAGTGAGATGTAGGGCTTCTATAGTAGTTAACCATTCCCGAGTGTAAATGGAAGGAAGTCGTGATGGATTACATGACCGGATTGTCATGGTATCTTTTAGAGAATGATGCAGTATGGGTTTTCATTGACAGACTGATGAAGGTTGCTCACTTATTGTCGATCGAGGAGACCTTCAGTGTTGATATGTTGGGACAATTGTACATATGGGAGATTTTTCATCAACATGGAGTCCCGCAATCCATTGTTTCATGAAGGTATGCACGTTTTAATTCATGGGTCTCATAGGGGATAAATAATGATTTGGGTACATATGTATTTTTGAGTAGAGCATAACATCCCCAAACTGATGTACAGTCTGAGCAAGTGATTCACGTTCTTGAGGACATGCTCCGAGCATGGATTCAGGATTTTGGAGGTTCTTGGGAGAATCATATACCTCTTATAGAGTTTTCCTACAAAAATAGTTTTCAAAAAATACTAAGATGGAACCTTATGAGGATTTTTTCTATAGGCCATGTCGATCACCATTGTGTTGTCTAGATGTAGGAGATGCAACATTAATGGGACATCGTCTATTTAAGGAGACCAAATAGCTAATATAGTTTATTCGAAAGAGGATGGTTACTGCATAGTGTCATTTGAAATTTTATGCCGATCAGTGGAGGTGACCTCTGGAGTTCGATGTCTGTGATAATGTTTTCCTACATGTCACAATGAGGTAGGGACATAGGAGGATTAGGAGGCATTATAAGATTTCACAGAGGTACGTCAGGTTATTTGAGGTGTTGGAGAGAGTTGGTCAAGTTTCCTATCTGTTGTAGTTACTTCAGAGGCACTGAGATCTGCAGGAAGCCTTCCTTGTTTCTCATTTCCGAAGTGACTTTTCATACCCGTGTCATGCTTTCCATCCTGAGGAAATCGAGTTGGAGGTGGATGCATCATTCGAGGAGCATACTATCTGGATTGATGATCATAGTATAAAGGTTCTCTGTGACCAGTTTTTTCCACTGGTATGGGTGTTATGGAAGCACCAGAGAGTGAAGGACGAGACTTAGGAGAGGGATGTGGATGTATGATTGTAGTGGCTAGAGTTGTTTGACATTTATTCTTCTATGCCTTGTTAGGTAAATTCAGGGAATAATTTATTTAAGGGTGTATGTTTTTAAGAACTCATATATTCATTCCAGGCATGATTTTCCTTTTCTGGTCATTTTTTCAAAAAAGTGGATTTCTTGGAAATTTTATAAGAACACGCCATATACATTATAAGTACACATTGTGATATTCTTTTTTGAAGAAGGCCATGTGATGGCAGTGTAACGGACAGACACATGACCATGTAAGGGTGAGTTGGATGATGCCTAATGTAGTGTTCTGAAAAGGAATGTAAACGCAGTGTATTCTTTTTTTTAGACACACTACGTTCGCGTCTAATGGATGAAAACACCTCCTTCTAGGTCTTCTTCAGCCAAGAGCGGCCATATGGCCACGGTATTCCTCTGAGCCCCCAAGTCTCTGTCTGTTCTACGAATTGACCGTCGTTGATTGTATTGGAACTGTAGTAGAAAGATCTTCCTCCTTCTATAACTTCATTTCATGATTTCACCACATTTATTGGATATCTTGGGTTGAACGTTTTATGCGTTTTCTGAAGTTTACAAAATTATAAGGTGATTAAAGCCTTGTGGTGCAAGTATATCGATCCCATAACCCCAAAGTAGGTGGTTTGTTCCTTTCTGTAGAATGTATTTGAGTATTATATGAAAATTCCACAAATATTCTTTAACTAGGTATTATGGGTTTACTTTTTTGCCCATTTTTCTTGTGTCCTTTTCTTTTATGCCTATGTAGAGGTTATTTCTTCTGAATAAGATAATTTGCAGTGGTTTGGATGTTTTTCCTTGCATGTTTTGTCTATTTATGACTGTTTGGTCTAGTTTTTCATGTTAGGCTATTGTCATTTTCTCTGCCTAGTATTGATGGATGGTGTTCTTTTCTGACTTGATGTTATGTTATAGAATGCTAGCCATGTAGTTCTTGATGTTAACTTTGGGAGTTACACTATGTGATACATTATGACATTACACAGGGTTGTGAGAACCTAATGTAGTATACCATAGGGAGAATAGATGTAAGGGATTCTCTATAGTTTCTTTATAATTTATGATGTGAGACCACAAAGGGAAATGATGTTGAGTGCTTCCTCATAGTTATTAGTCCCTCAACGCGGACCACAGAGGGAATATGAAGTAAGTGATTCCCTAGAGCACCTTTAGTATTGATACAAGACTATAGGCAGAATTGACGGTGATTGCTTCCTCAATGAGTCTATATTTTATCTGAACCAGAGGGGTGAGACTGTATGTGCTTCATAGAGGGTTGTTTTCTTCTCCTAGGTAGGAACATAGGGGTTAGGCTGTGAGTACTTCTCATTGGTTTACATGGTTGTGTTATCTGATTTGATTAGTTGTTTTCTTGATATTTGGATTGTGGATGGTTTACTGCTGAGTACTTTCTAGTTTACTGTTTTTAGTACTTTTACCTTCCATATATTTAATCAGTATTTGACATAGATCATTGGGTGGTTGCCTGCTAGGATTTAGTCTCACACCATGTCTGGGTCATGCTTTTGGACCCAAAAATATTATATTGTTTCATGTATAGGCAAGGGAAAGGGCCCTTCTACTTCATGTTCTTGATATGATGTAGACCTGGAGTGCATGTGACCAAGCTAAGGATTGTGATGCTAAGGACCTGTTTATTTGTTTTCATTTGTACTTTGGATTTTTATTTTTGTATTCTAGAATTGTTTTTTGTTTGGATTCATTCCTTGATATATATGTATCCTGAATCATTATTAAATATGTTTGCTCCAATTTTCTTCTTTTTTAATTCATCTATTTATTTATTTATGGATTATTACTACTTACACTATTGTATGTTGTTTAATTCCACTGTGTAATCTTCCAATGAGGACTTAGTTTCCCCACTATCACATCCAAGGCCCTCGTTTCTAGTTGGTAGCCTCTAGTGTTCGGGGAAATTCACTTGAGGCCATTTGACCAACCAGGTATGGGGCACTCTGGGTGGATTTTAGAACTAGGATGTTACACAAATGGATTTGGAGGTGTTATTTTGAGAGAATGGGAAGTACCCTCTTATAAGAGAGGTGATGGTCACATTAAGTAAATTTTGAAATATTATTTTAATATTCTATAATATTTTTTTTATAATGGCTCCAAAATAATTTATTTAGAGGAAAAGGTGGGAATGGGACAAAAACCTCTTAACGAATATGTTTTAGACAACTTCAGGGGACCATATTAACCTTATCATTTATATTTTACGTTTAGTTAAATACTTTAACTTTTACCATGTATTCTTGTATTATTATATCAAATGGTTCATAAAGTTACTATAAAAAGTAATGCAAATCCCAAGTGGTTAATTATTTATATATATATATAACCTTATCTAGGTCTATGGTCCAAACATTTTATTTTTAGGAATATAATATCTGTTAATAATTTAGAATTTGTTTTAAAAATCATTTAGGTCAATTTTGACACTATTTGGTACTTTGTTTTTGTAGAATTCATAACTACATTATCCATTTGAAGAAAATTTATTTGTGAAACCATAATATATCATATTAACCTATAAAATTAGTGTAATTCATCAAAAGTATCAATTTATATTTATTTGGATATTTATAATAAACATTACTTTATTCCTTCTTTAAAAAGGTAATTATTGCATCATCATTATGTCATACATTAATTTAATTAAATAATTTCTAAATTTTTAAAATAAAATAATATTTGCAGTAGATATTTTTATCTTGCTAATGAATATTTAAGGTCCAATTTTTAATATGTATAACACGATATTAAAAATGGTTTAGTTAATAAACATTGAATTTAATACTATTAACACAACCTTAAATAAAATACTAATAAATTTCCTAATCAAATCCAGGTTGTCCTAAAGGATAATATTTTATTCCTAAGGTTTGTTTCGGTCAAAATACCCTTAATAAATAGAATTAGAACATGTGTTAGGGTAATTTTAATGTCATTTTCAACTTTAATTACCCTATTTACTTTTAACTATGGTAAATAAAAGTCACAAGTTACTAATCAACAATAGTTATTTTCATATTATTATACCACATTTTACATAGTAATGTCATCCTTGTCTCATAGATTTTTTAAATTCAACACATAGACGTGGTAAAATTAGGTTTCATGCAACATTGAAAATGCTCTATAAAGGTGTGTAAAAGATGGTGAAAAGATTAAATTTTTTTTATATCTAATATTATTATAAAATTACTTTATGTAATTACATTAATCATAAATAGGTATTGTGTATCTATTTTTACCAACTAAAAATTTATATATGATAACTAATTGTTTAAATTAAAACTCTATTTTAAACAATAGTTCATTGATTTTTAGTATTCATAATAGATTGTATGATTTCATAAAAATACCAAAAATTAACCCTAAGATAATTTTTATATTCCAAATTCAAAAATGAAGTTTGTTTTGAAAAATAAAATTTATAAAAATCTAAAAGGTGGGTATTAATATTCATAACAGCTATATTGAATGGTTGTGGTGTGTTAAAACTCGATGTTGCGTACAACACAAGATATTGTATTATTCAAAGGAAACATACATTAAAATCTTGCGGTGTTACACCATCAAAATATATTGGTAAAATAGTATGATCAATCTAATTTAATTAAGTTTAATATTTAAATTAAACAATAAATACAATATATTATTAAATGTTTAATTTTATCAACTACTTTTCTTCCACTCTTAATAAGACCTTTTTAAAACACTGACTAACAAATATGATTGGAATTAAGAAATTAAATTTGTTCATAATTGAAATGAATAATTAGGAATAAAATTGATAGATAATTTAAACACCCTTACATCTACTCTTATTCCCTTACCTCCTTAGTGAATTTCCACACATGGTTGAGGGGAGATCAATAATATTTTACATGAATATATATTAATGTTAATGAGAATAGTAAATTAATGCTGATTGATAAGGATATATTAGCATGTATTCCCTTCAATAATAATTATCCTTAAGGGTTGAACTCTCTGTAATATAATTGAGTTAGATATGGTGTGTCGCTGCAAGCTATGAAGTAATAAAATAATATTTTTTCTGATTTTCTGTAAATCAAATAATGAAATTTATATTTGAAATATCATCAAAAATTTGTATTTTAAATTTAATTTAAAAACAATCATGATTTAAGTTTTAACTTTTCTTCTTTTCATGTTTATATTAATTTAATGAAATTAAATATATTTCATGCATTTATTTCATTTCAAGATTTTACAAAAGAAGGTGATTTGTTTCAGAACTATTTATGTGTAAGAGGAATTTTATATTTTTTGTGTGAAAATAAAATATTATCGAATGATTGAAGTTTGATTCTCATATTAGATTATATGTCAATTTTTTAGTGGTTTACTAACATTTATTTTTTATCTATATAAGTAATTTTAAATTATAAATTTATAATAGAAAGGGGAAATTTGGTTAAATATTTAAAACTATTTTTAGATTTAATATTTTATTATTCTTAATCAGTTTTACACCATTGTTAATGGTATATCAATTGAATTTTTATAATGGTAACGGGGTCATTTTAAGTTTATAATATTTTTCTTCTACAATGATTTATGATATTTGTTTTATTGAAATTATATTGTTTTTAAAATAACCTTAACTGATCTCTGATATATATATATGGCATGCTATTCAATTTTCAAAATTATTATTTAATAATAATATTGAAAATTTATGTATATATATATATATATATATATTGTAATGTTAAAAATCATGTCTACCCAAAATTTTATCGTTATAAAATTATTTTCATTATAAGGCCACATTACGTAGAACCGCCGTTATCAACGTTATAAAATTTTATGTTTAATTTATTTTTTTTTCAAATTAACATATGTATATATATACATATATATATATATATCATTTCTTATGAAACATTTTTTAAAACACTTGTATACATCTTTCTCTAAATATGTATTATTTTAGGGTGAACCAGAATTTTAATATAAGATCAATAGACACATATATATTTAAAAATATTAATATATGTATCAATTTTTGTAAAACAATTTATTTCATATTTTAATGTAAATAAATGAATTTATATATATTATAAATATATATTCTTCATTTTCTTACCTATACATATTTGTTTGAAAATCCAATAATGATTTATTCTAATATAATTTTAAAAAATGTATCTATATGTGTATATTTTTATGTAAAACTATTATGTATATATAAATATATTTGATTATATATTTACAAATTCCATTTCATGAAATAATACCTTTTTCATGGAACATGTATAACAAAGTAATTTACCTAGTTAGGAATTAGATATCAAAGCTCATGATTTGTTAAGAAACATCTTGGCCTTTTGGATATTAAATACAGGTTGTAATGTTTTTAATTACACATAATCACAATTCGATTGCATAGAATGGGGAGTTAACCCAAACACTTTTAGGAACTCTATCCAATCATATAATGGGTGTTCACTGAATTATATAACACTCCAATTCATTTAGTAATGTTGAAATCTCATGAGATGACATGTATGGTGTGCAAGAAGTGTATCCCAAGAACATTATGGAATTAGTGAGTGAACCTAATACATCATGAGTCTGTGTCCATAATGTTAAGTATTCTATGTAGTAAAATGTGACATCATGTTATAATCCATATTGATTTTGAGAACTATTTATTAATGTCTATGAGTTGTGAAGAGAAATATTTATTATTTTATAAATAAATGGAATGTAGTTTACCAAAGGTTACATGTGATGAAAAATATTTAGAATTAAATATAAATTTTTTCAAATCAAATCTTGAAATTATAAATTTGGAATTCTCATGATTTATCATATGTTTTCCATTTTATTTTGAAGTGAAAATAATCCTCATATGTTTCCACATGTTTTGAAAACCTTTAATGAGCTTTTTTTTCTCACCATATGCTTTTCGAAAACAATTTTCATATAGAATAAGGGCATGTAGAAGCTACTGACTGGCCAAGTCACCTTAAAGTGTTTAACCATTATTATTTATAATAATTATTTTATTTTCCTTTATTTTTTTTGGATTTGTAATTAGAATTATCCATTTTATCCAAACTGTCGAAAAAGTCTAAACCATTGAGGTCTTGGATTGTTAAATAATAAATGAATTATAATAATATTGAACAGGTATTCAGTCAAAATAGTTGGTATCAGAGATACTATTTATAAAAATTTTGAGATGAAGAAATGGAGAAACCTATTTAACATTTAGAGTCCTTTTGTAAATTTTATAGGATTTTAATTTATGGAAAAAATTCGCGCTCCATGTTTTCTTAATTCTAAAATAGTATAATACATAATTTATATAGGTACAACTGTGTAATGTCAAGGATGAAAATATTTTAATGTGGAATAATGTCACATCACTAATATTAGTAAGTTCTTTCTTTTAATAAAACAAATTAAATTTTTGTCATATGTTAAGATTAAATATCAAAAATTAAATAATAATACATGGAAATATTATTTATTATTATTTAAAAATAATAATTATAAAAATTTCTTTATGATAAGTGATAATTTATTAATTTTATTTATAAATTATACTATTATTTATAATATTATATAATTTATAAAATATATTAATGTAATATTTGATTTTAAATTATAAATAAATCATGTTCTATATTTAAGAAGAATATTTTAACATAAATATTTTTAATTAACTACTTTTGTAAAAACATATGTTTTGAATTACAAAATAAAAACATTATTTTAAAGGTCAAATAATTTTGAAATTATTATCAATAATCATGTTGAATTACATGTAAATTTGATAACTAAAATACATTTTAATAGTCATTTTTAAAACACAATTATTTTCCAATAATCAATATTGGATAACATGTAATTTTATAAAAATATGTTTTTTATATTTTTTATTTATGTAATAATATGTGGATTTAATATATAAATTATAATAATTAAAATTTAACAAAAACAAATGGTGGTACTTAAATTCAATAATTAATTTTCTAAATAAATTATAGAAATATTTGTTTTTAACTTTTATAAACTTATATGTTTTTATGAATTATGAGTATAAATATATTTATTTAAAATTATGAATTAAATTTAGTATGATAAATATATGAACAATTATTAAAATTATTATGTTATCATATGATATAATGTTAATAATAATAACAATAATAATAAAAAAGTGATAATTATTTTAAAAAAAACATTGTATGATTTGTTAAGAAATAATAAATCAAAATTATAAAAATAGATAGATAACATGATAAATTTGGTGGGGGAGGCGTTGATTGTGACAAAAAATTGGTTAAGGGAAAAAAGGGTTCGGTTTTCAAATGTGTCTGAGGAGAGAGATTGATCGGAGCATGATGGAGGTTGAGTAACCGAGTGGGGTTTTGACCTATAGGGGAAAATGACTATGAGGTGTCCAAGAGATCTTCGAACACCAATGAGGGCTCCTAATGGGCCATCGTTGTCATAAGGGATTCAACCATGAGTTAAGGTTTCATTTCTGTGTGATATCTAATTGGATGATGTTTCGATCTACATCAACCTAACCATGGTATTTTTTTGGGATATTTAATAGAGGTTGAATATTTATGTAGACCCTTCTTCATTAATCCTTTTGGAATAGGATGACTTATGTGTCATTTATTCCTCAATAATATTCAACTATTCCATTTCTATAATTTTATTTATCTCTTCTATTAGTATGCAAATTTAAAAAATGATTAAGATTAAATTTATATTTTATCTGGATGATAAACCTGATTTTTTTTCTGTAATCCACATTTCAATCAACCTTCAATTTCCTTTTTCTACTATTTTGGAATGATGGTTTTGAAAGAATGTCATATAGATATATAAAATACTATTGTTTATTTTTATTCAATTGATTTAACACCTCCAATATGATTATGTAGTAATCCACTATAATATAATAATTGAAATATATGTTTTATGTATTTAAATTATGTATCAACATGATAAATAAGAACCTGTGAGATTTTCTGAGAGTCATCACCATGTATTGCACCTGATGTAATAGAAGAAAGTTACATATAGTGAGTTGTTTGAAGCTAAAATGTAGTAGAATACATTTTTCTTATTTTATGTAAATCATTTCTGGGAAATTA
Source organism: Viscum album (assembly GCA_963277665.1). Lineage (NCBI taxonomy): Eukaryota > Viridiplantae > Streptophyta > Magnoliopsida > Santalales > Viscaceae > Viscum > Viscum album. Next base: position 768,305,980 of record OY728162.1, read on the forward strand.
TTTTTACAATATATTTAAATTTTTTTTTAATTTCAAAATCAAACATGTTTCCAGTTTTAAATTTTTTCATTTCACGTTTATATTTTCGTAATTAAACTACATATTTTTCATGAATTTTTTTCATTTCATAATTTTTCATATGATGGTTATTTTATTCTATCTATCTAAACAATTTATAATTATATTTTTATAATAAAAAGGGGAAATTTTGTTAAATATTTTAAACTATTTCTGAATTTAATATTACTATATGAAAACTTTTCTTCAATCCATCAGTATTCTCTAATGGTATTTTTTTATAATGTTAATGGGGATCATTTTGAGTTTATAAAACTATTTTTCAAAAAATATTCATGAGATATATTTTCTTAAAATAATTTTTAATCCTCAATTATTCACTCATGTATATAGATTGCATGTTATTTTATATTTCAAATATATTTTTTTATAATAATGCTAAAAATGTATGTATATATATACATTAATACATGTTAAATATAATGTTCCCCCATGGTTTTCTCTTCATAAAATTGTTTTCATGATTTTTCCATTTAAGATTAGGTATGTTAATCAATTTTTCAAAATTTATGCTTATGTGAAAATTTATTTATTTTCATACAATTAAATGTATATATATATATATATATATTACTAAATAGATAATTTAATAAGGAACATTTTTAAAAAAATGTATATATATGTATATGCTTATGTATAATTTTAGGGTGAATCAAAATTTCAATCTAACATCAATATATATATATATGTATCAATTTTTGTGAAACTATTTATTTATTATATGTTTGTAAATAAATGCATTTATCTATGTTTTTTCATTATTCATAGTTATACATTTGTGTATGGATAAGCAATCATGTTTTATTTCAATATATATATAAACATATTTATATATATATGAATATTTTTATTTAAAACTGTTATATACATATATATGTATATTAATGAATTTTTACACATCTCCTTTCAAAGAAAGATACTTTTATCATGAATCATGTTTAACCATGTAATGTACGTTTTCATGAAATGGATATCAAAGATCATGATCATTAATTAAACATTTTTTTCCTTACTAAATGAAATACAAGGTGTTATGTTTTTAATTCTAATGAATCAAACTTGGCTATTATGTTATTGAAGGTATTGGATGGGGAGTGAACCCAAACCCATATGTTAATTTTTACTAATCATGTGATCAGTACACCCAGAAATATATAGAACTCCAATGCATTGGGTAATGTTGAAATCTCATGTGATGCCATGTATGGTGTGAAAAAGGTGTATCCCAAGAATACTATGGGATTGACTGTCACGACCCATCCTCGGGGCCCGTTCCGTGACTACCCCATGCCCGCCATCCATAGGCCAGGGGCTGGCGACTAGCACCAAGGCGTAAATCCCAGTAAAATGGGATGGCATTGCCTTTGTAAAGTAAACAAGCACCTCAGAGTAAGCAAGCGAAAAAGTAAACACTAAATAAAAACCGGTACACCAGTGTGTGCAGAAAAGTAAGTGGACCAGTATACAAACCCAAACTGAAAGTAATGTACCAATCGAAAGGGAAAACAACAACTGAAAAGTAAAGGCCGCTACGCTGATCTGTCCACTAGAAATCCCACCTGAAGGGTGGGTACAGATAGCTCCACTGCTCCTCATGTCCCGCCGTCCGCTCCGAGTGCATCCCGCCCAGTGGTCCAACTCCAGGTACTGTCCTTCTCTACAAGCCTCAACAACGATCAACGATGTCTGTCGTCTGCAACCAACACAATGTAGTGCGGGCATAGCCCGTGCAGGGGTGAGTATAAGCTACTCAATAGGGACCCTGAGACCCCCAAAGGTCTTCCAAAATCCACAAATGATAAACCACAAAGGAAAGATACAATCACGAAGTAACAATCGACACTGCTTAGGTATATGCCCATACATATACCTAAGTCATAAATTCCAGTATGCTCCAACCTCTGAGCCCAAGTACAACCCAGTCCACACAGGAAAGTATACGTATTTCACACAAGAAAGAAAAACGTAATCCACACAGGATAGCACAACACAATCCACACAGGAAAGCAAATAGGATTCAGCTCATACAGGTATACTTTTTCGAAGATGATAGAGATGATCACTGATCCATCTAAGTCGTCAGACCCACAAAAGATCGATACGTACTAACCCCCGCAAAGACCCACACAGGATCTTTAGGCGCTGGCTCACACAGAACTGCTGAGCGCTGACCCACATAGGATCGGACCCACACATGATCGGTAGCACTGATCCACATAGGATCGTTGAGTGTTATAGTCGTCGTCGTCGAATCCACTGAGGATCTCTGCACAGTCGTCGTCGCAGTCACAGTAGCAGTCGCAGCCAGCTATAGGGTTCCCACACACAGCAAGCTCGTTCGAGAGGGTCCGCTCGACAAGGCGAGAGGCTGATACATCAACTGACACTTAGTCCAGAGATGAGGTATCCAAATGTTCCGTATCGTCAACAAGAAGTCAACGCAAAAGACGGCGCGTCAATCGGACGCCCGGTCTGAGAGTTATTGGCTTTTTCGTTCCAGGGGCCCGGTTGGTTTTTAAGGAAAAACCAACCCGAATATACTCCACCAGCGTCCAAAACTCGGATGGAGTAAGCCAAAAGATCCGTCTCACTAAGAGGAACTCAACGAAGTCGACGGAGCGTCAATCGGACGTCCGTAGCTGAAGATATGAGTGTTTCCGCTCCGAGGGCCCAGTTGGTTTCTTGTACGAACCAACCCGGCCGAACACAAAGTATTCCGAAACCTTTAATATGATATACCGAAACGACTGTATTGATCCAAGGATCGCATCGCCGCTGACGGAGCGTCGTTTGGAGTTCCGTAACCCGAGTTATGGGCATTTGAACTTAAACAGTCTGATAATGGGGGTTTCGGGCCCGGACCGACCCGGCCCGAGACCCCCCGGTCGGCCCGGACCGGGTCGAACCGTCTTGGCCCGGGTCGGCCCGGCCCACCGCGGCCCGGCCCGTCTCGGCCTGGGTGCGGATGGGCACAGCGTGCCCAGCGCGCTGCAGGCTCGGCCAGTGGCCGGGCAGTTTCGGCAAAGGGGGGGCGCCTTCTCCCCTCTTTAACTGCCCCCCCCCCCCCCCGCAAATAAGGTGGGCCGTTTTGGCTAGCCTTCCAGGGGTTTGAACCCCCGGTTGCACACCGGTCCGAACGGCCCGCCCTGGCGACGGTTCCGGCCTCCACGGGACCCGCGACGGCCGGACCCCTTCTTCGCCGACACCGTCGGCCCGGTCCGGCCGCCGGTCACCTTGCACCGCCATGGCCTGGAACCGGTCGCGGCCCTTGTCGTCCAGCGCGGTGTGACAGCACAACGCCCCTCCGCCGCGGCCCCGCATCGGCAGCGGCGTCTTTGGTTTTCTTCGACGCGGCGCGACGGCGTCGCATCCTTGAACTTATTTCCACGGCGCGGCGCGACGGCGCCGCACGTTTCCTTTCGCACGATTCCATGTGGTGCGACGACACCACGCCTTCCCGAACCAATCCACAATGGAATCAATCAAAAAATAAGGAGGAGGGTCGGCTGTGTTTGTGCGGACCGACCCCCTCGCGTTATTTGATAAAAATTGGTTTTAAACCACAAAGATCACCAAGTTGATATTCACAACAAAATAACTAAACAAACCCCTACCTCAGTTTCAAGAATGGTGCACGTCAATGAGCCGCGGAAGACGAATGTCGCGGAGGTCGGGCGTCGCGGAAAAGGAACTTCGACGTCGCGAAGCGAGGATTCGAAGTCATTGACAGAGATTTCGTCACGAAAAACCGTCGCAGAAGAGATGATGCAGAAGAAGAACGTCGCGACACGGATACTGTGTCGCGGAAGACGAACGTCAATTCTGTTGCCGTCGAGGCGCGTCCAAAGAGGAAACGTCGTAGGAAGAAGACATCGCGTTCTTCGGTGGAGATGTTCTTTGTTGAAGAACGGTGTTCTTCGCGTTCTTCGTCGAGGTTGAAGAAGAAGAAGACCGCTTCCCCAATCCTCTCAAGGTTTGAAAAACTCTAACAATAATAAAATAAGACTAAGTCTTATTTTATTTACACAACCTAAACATTTGAATTTCAAGAGTTTGAAAATAAGTAACTCACTTAATTAATTATAACAAGTTGTAAAAAATTAATGAATGTGAGTTAATGGGGAGTTAGGAATGTGAGGGGTTAAGAGGGGTTAAGGGATTTGAAAAGGTGGGGAGGTTCGTGTGGGCCCCAGCCTTTCAATTATCCACACATGGGATGTTGGGTGGATGTGGGCCCCACCACCATGTTCCTGTGGGAGAAAAAAAACCACTTTGATAAGAAATAAAATAGATTTAACAATTTTATTTTATTTTTATTTAAACCCTGTAAATTGACTTCTTCACCCGCACAAACGCAACTACGGTAAAGGTTACCTTAAGAGATTAATGGTGTTTTGTGTTCATCGGTGCCCTCGGAATTCGATTCCGAGCACCGGTTCAAAAGATAGAAAAACGCGCTCGTTCGTTCACTGAACGTACCCGAGCCAAACATTGGAAATTTATTCTGGGCACACCGGACCTCAGAATCAGGTGCCGTCAGAAACCGCGTTCTTGTAAAATTCCAAAGAAAATTAAGAAAAAATTTCCCTTGAATTTTATGGGTCTTTACATTACTCCCATCTCAGGGCTTTACATCCCCGTAAAGATACATCCAAACTAGGGAAACAAATGAAGATACTGAGCACGCTTCTGAGCCTCCCACTCCCAAGTGCTCTCCTGGAGGTTCCCGTGCTGCCACCTGATGCGCACTAGAGGAATCGACCGTCCACGTAGGACCCTCTCCTGTTGATCCTCGATCTCCACTGGGACCTCCTCAAAAGTCGCCCCATCGTCAACGTCAAACTCCCCATGGTCAATGATGTGCGTCGGGTCGTGCACGTATATCCTCAGCTGAGATACGTGGAAGATGTTGTGCACCCGGTGCAACTGAGGTGGTAGAGCCAGACGATAAGCCACCTCGCCAATCCAGCTGAGGACCTAGAAGGGTCCGATGAAGAACGGAGATAACTTGCCGCCTCAGCCAAATCTCCGTAAACCACGTCGTGGTGAGACACGCAAGAAGACATGGTCGCCATCCTCGAAATCTAGTGGCCTCTGCCTCCTGTCAGCGTATGACTTCTTCCGGCTCTGAGCTGTCCTCATCCGCTCCTGGATGACCTGGACCTTCTCTGTCATGGCCTGGACCATCTCCGGTCCCACAAGTGTGGGCTCCCCAGGGTCTGTCCATCACACAGGAGATCTGCAAGGTCGGCCATAAAACGCATCGTACGGTGCCATCCCGATGGTGGAGTGGAAGCAGTTGTTGTACGCAAACTCCCCCAAGGGTAGGTGGTCCTCCCAGCTGTGACCAAAGTCGAGGACACATGCGCAGAACATGTCCTCAAGAGACTGAATGGTCCTCTCTGTCTGACCATCCGTCTGAGGGTGAAAGGCTGTTCTCAGACGTAGATGCGTCCCGAATGCCTCCAGCAATCCCTTCCATAGCCGAGAAGTAAAACGAGCATCTCGATCGGAGACGATATATGATGGCACACCGTGAAGCCGAACAATCTCCTGAACGTAAAGTCACCCCAAGCTCTCCACTGAGACCTGCTCTCTGATGGGTAAGAAGTGAGCCGACTTGGTGAGTCGGTTGACAATCACCTAGATGGACTCGTGACCTCTGGAAGTGCGTGGAAGTCCAGTCACGAAGTCCATTGATATCCCGTCCCACTTCCACTCCGAGACTTCCAAGGGTTGTACCATTCCTGCTGTTACCTGATGCTCTACCTTCACCTGCTGGCAGGTGAGGCATCGAGAAACGAACTCTACCACAACTTTCTTCCTGCCCGGCCACCAGTGCTGTCGTCTGAGATCCTGGTACATCTTCGCCACTCCAGGATGTACCGCCAAAGCAGAAGTTTGAAACTCTCTCAGCACCTCCTCTCGTAAAGCGACTGGTACCATGGTACGTCCTCTGAAAAGTGTGTCGTGCTCTGCCCCAAAGGAGAAACCATCAGGTGCCTGTCCTGAGGATATCTGTGCATGTCGCGTCTCACAGTCAGCGTCCTCACGCTGTGCCTCTCTGACCTGCTGTAGTAGTGGAGGAGTGACTGTGAGAGACTGAAGGAAGGCTGCTCCATCTCTATCCACAATGGATATCTACAAAGCGGCTAGCTGCTCTGTCGCCTCCTCAAGTAGCTGAATTCCCATCCTCCTACTGAGGGCATCGGCTACCACGTTCCCCATCACAGGATTATATACTATCTCAAAGTCATAGTCCTGGAGGAACTCAAGCCATCGACGCTATCTCAGGTTCAGGTCCTTTTGAGAGAAGATGTACCTGAGACTCTTATGGTCAGAAATGACCGTAAAGCATTATCCCATCAGGTAGTGTCGCCATGTCTTCAGAGCGAAGACCACTGCTGCTAACTCCAGGTCATGGGTAGCGTAGTTCTGCTCATGCGGCCTCAACTGACGTGATCCATAGGCAATCACTTCCCTCTCCTGCATCAGGACACAACCGAGTCTGGTCCCTGATGCATCGCAGTAGACTACATACCCTACTCCCTCCTCCAGCAACCTCAAGATAGGTGCGCTGGTCAATCACTATCTCAGCTCCTGGAAGTTCTTCTGACCTCTGTCTGACCACACGAAGGGTTTCCCCTTCTTCTTCAAAGCTGAGAGTGGTGCTACAACTCTGGAGAAGTCTGGCACAAATCTCTGGTAGTATCCAGCTAGTCCCAAGAAACTCTGCACCTCTGTCATGCTCCTGGATGGCTCCCAATGTAACACCCCTAGATTTTATGAGAAATATTCTTTTAATTTCATTAATGTCTTGTGTTGTATTCTACACCAAGATTACCTTGCACTATACGCAACACCGTATTAGCTTGCAGTATATGCAACACTATTCTTGGATCGTGTTACACACAATTTTGATAATAGTTATTCTACGCAACATTGAGTATATATATATATATACATTCATTGTATAAATAAAATATGGTTGGATTCTGTTATACGAAACAATGAAGGATTCTTTCACAACACGCAACCCTGACTTGGCTTGCATTACACGCAATCGCGACCTTCCTCGATAGCGTGTGTTGTACGCAATACCAGGTTTTAATAAACAATGTTATATTATTATAATATTGTCATGAACTAGCCATTATGAATAGTTTTAACTAAATTTTTAATTTTATAACATTATTATTCATCTTACACATTTCTAGAACATGGTATAAGAACAAAATAAATTTTTCGGGTAAAATAAGTATTTTTCAAAAAATGCTGTTTTGCCACCTTTTGATGGCGCACCCACTTTAAATCTAGTCTTTGACATGTTTATAAGTTCAATTTGACAAAATAAAATTATTCTTTGGAATCATGAAATAAAAATTTACTTTGGATAAAATTTTCATATTATTCTGGTAACTTTCACATTTTAATGAATAGTAAAAACACGCTATATTTTAATTAAAAACAACTTTTTTCATCGTAATATCTTATGTGGTTAAATTATAATATTTAATGGTTTTAAAGTATAAATAGAATATATTTTTACCATTTAATATAATGTATGTCATTACCATTGATTTTTCCTTGAATTCGTAGGTTAAATCAATTCAATCTTTTGCAATGTTTTAAACAAAAACCCGTTTTTATTCGACAACGAGATTAATTTTAATTTAATTTCTGCAACTTCTGTGTATTTAATTTTAAAAATTTGATTCCATATTTAGAATCAGTGGGTCCAAATTATGTTAATAGGATACTTTTTATTTTTGGGAATTATGAATGGTAACTACGGTAAATTTTATTTACCATAGTTAAAGGTAAATCGGGTAATTAAGGGTAAATATAATATTTTAAAATTACCCTAAAAATGTAAAAATCCTATTGGATGACTAAAAATAGACCCATATCACCTAAGGTTCGGATTAGATTCATTTAATTACATATTTTCAATGAAAATAATTTAATTATTATTAAAACCCAAGAATGTGACAACATGTAACTTTCTTAAATCTTATAAGTATAATAATTTTAATCTAGTGATAAACTTCATTAAACATCAAACATGAATGGTCTCCAGAAAGATAATACAATTATCTACATCATATGAATTTATTTAGAATTTTTAGGGATTAAATAATTATCATTTATTATGACACAAAGATGATGGAGTAATTGTCTTATTAATGAAATATTGACATAATTGATGTTATAAATGCCCAAATAAATGTAATTTGAGACTTTTTATGACTTAAACTAATTTTATAGGTTAATATGACATGTTATTGTTGATTTAAGTAACTTGGTTCGAACTTATCATTCTGTTATGAATTTCATAAAAATCGTGTACCAAATAGTGTCAAAATTGCCATAAAATAGTTTTTAAAACAAATATTATATTATTAAATTATATTTTATTCCTAAAAATCTATTGTTCTGCCAAATGACTTAGAAAAGATTATATATATTGATAATAAACAACTTGGGGTTATTTTGGCTTGATATAGAAAGTTTATTAACCATATAGTGTAAGAAAACAAAAAGACACGGTAAAAGTTAAATTATTTAACTTAGAGTTAAATCTAATTGATAAGGTTAAAATAATAACCTATACTTTTCTAAATACAATTGTATGAGAGGATTTCGACCCATACCTACCTTAGCCTCGAAATAAATCAATTTGGATCTATTTAAAACCAAACGTGACTTTATAATAAAATAATATTTTTAGTTATTCCAAAGGTGCCCCTCTCCTCCCTTATAAAAGGGAACCTCCTCCCTCTCTTCCTCAAAAAACATTGAGCCTTAAGGCTCGGCCATCCCCTTCAGAATTATCTTCCACACTTCCCTAGAAACATCCTAGAGGTTCTGGTCTTCCTCAAAGACCAATTTTAGTGCCCTAAGAGGAGGTCTCAAAGAGGCGCTTCAAAGAAGAGGTAATTTCTGTTACCGATTCTTTCACCTTTATTTCTTCTTCCAATTATTCTTCTTAGTTTGTTTCATTATGAAGTAATAAAATACATATCACTCATATACTGATATGTTATTATAAGTATTAAACAATCCTATTTCACCATCTATCCATCCTACGGAAAACGAAATCACCGCGCGTGCGTACGTACGGAATACCGTCTCCACGTCGTGGTGAAATCTATTTTCCACCACCACCATACTTGGATGGGTATGATGGTGTAAATAATAACTATATAATATTATTTTAAAGTGATATTGATTCTGAAATAGTATACATACACTCCAATACAGTCCCACGATCATGAGAACGATATCATCGCTCGTGCGTACGTACGGACTACCGTATCCACGACGCGATGAGATTCATTCTCCACTTTAACCATTCATGAATGATTATAAAGTATATATAATAATTAATCATGAAATATATGACATTATAAAGCTATTGGATTTATGTGTGTATATATGTATGTCATCTACTTAATTCCATTCAACTCAATAAGGAAACGAAAACAGCGTTCATGCGTACGTACGGCCTACCGTATCCATGAACGGTGTATTTAATTCCATTTACTAATTTATTATATATATGTATATTCTGAATATATATATAAATCAAGTTTTATATTCTGTAATTATGTAATTATGATCTAAGAAATCATATGAATAATTACAAGTCAAAACACGGACGACAAATGAAACAATTTTACCCAAAATGCTCTTTAACAAAGAATTTACAAAAGAAAGGGTAATATAAAGTCATTAATGAACCATATATGATATCATAATAATGATTATGATTCTGGAATAAGTCAATGACATTATTTAAATCATTATACAGGATGTTTGGAAACCTACGAAGAAAATTGGACCTAAGGTAAGGGAAATATCACAATCTCATTTTTATGCGAGATTGTTTATACTTTGGTATTTACTGGGGTGTATTTTATCATCCACATCCATTTTTCCTTAACATGTAATATTTATATCCTTATACAATATTTTATATCCAATTTTACCCTTCGGTGAGTTTTTAGTAAAAGATATGAAAGGAATCTTTTGTCATTTTTGGTATGAGGTACTTTTTTGACTTTTCCGACAAATGTACGAGAAAAATGTTTTTTTAACTTATACGACATGAATGGATTATTAAAACATTATTTCCAAGAATATTCCTTTAAAAGTTTTCATGTTTATTTATAATAAACTTATTTTAGTTTAAAATTGTATGACATGTTAAGAAAGGAAAATATTGTTGAAGTAGAAAGGATATTTTCCTCAAGAATGGATTTCAATTGTTTAATCAAAATTATTTTCCATATAAGATAATAATGGGTTCTGTTTTTATCCCTATTATTACATTGATTTGATTATGTGGTGATGTAATTACTTTTATGAATTCCTTTATCTTATATGAATTGTTTTATGATGTAACGATGTTTAATATTCCCATTTTTATTATATGGGTTATGCTATAATGCATGGTTTATGATTTTGTGGCACACATAAGAATGGTATCATTATGATATGGGTGGGACCTATATCTCCCTCCAATACATTGGGTAAATATTTTATATCTCATTAGATAGACATGGCTGGAATGGTAGGTTATACCGGTTCAGTGAAACAGGACTGAAACGAGGGTGACTCGGTTCAGAAAGGGACTTTGTCCACTAAGATAGTCTTGAAAATGAGTCTTGACTAATAAGATATGATTCTCTATGATTATGTATGTATGCCACAAATTTTAATGTTTTATGTTTTGATTATTGTGATTAAATTTCACTGCCATGAGTTATTCCAGGTTATGAAATTATGATCTGTTTTACAGGTTACGATTTCCAAAAGTTATGTGCTTATGTATATGATGTGATTGATATTTCACTTGTTTACCCTTACTGAGCATTTGAGCTCACGCTTTCATGTTTTCATTTCCCCAGGATATAAGGAATGGTTTTAGGTATTAAAAAAAGGAAGATCTTTATGGGAGATGTTGAAGATCTTTCACCAGGATTAGAAGATTATATTCTGAGTTTCCAAAGACACTAAACTATTACGATCCTTGAGTGTGTGCTTTTGTTATGTACTAAGTATTCCGCATATGTAATGTAATGTCAATGTACATTAAGATTCGGGTCGTTATAGTTGGTATCAGAGGAAAGGTTTAGTCAACCTTTGGAAACTAGGATGCGAAAACATTAGTGTGATCCCTAGAGATATTTCTAAGGTATATCTAGGGATGTCCCTAAGGATAAGTATACATATTGGATATAGTCCTAGAACTATGGTAACTATATTAGATTAAACCAAAGATGTTAGATATTTAAGTTACTCCCCCTTTATAATGTTGTTTTCCCTAGCATGATTTTTGCCTCTCACACTATTCTTTTTGGGTTTTAGACCATCGCTGGAACCCGAAGGAACCGTGTTGATCAATGCAATGGACAATGCAATGATTTCCCTCCTGAACAAACAAATGTTATAGGAAATGGAGTGCAAAATCTTATTTCTATACTTACACAAGATATGAATCATTCTGGACTTCCAAATGAGCAGAGAAGGGAACAATATTCTATTGAGTCCTTCATGAGGCAACGTCCACCTTCTTTTAGTGGGTCTTCCGATCCACTTGTTGCTGAACAATGGATCAGTACCACTGAAAAGGTATTTTCAGTTCTTCAATGTTCTGAACATGATAAAGTCATCTTAGCAGTATATATTTTGGAAGGTGAAGGTGATCAATGGTGGAATCATATCAAGAATACGAGGCCAATAGATGAAATTGAGTTCATGGAATGGGACGAGTTCAAGAACTTGTTTTTCAGTAAGTACTTCCCTCGTATTCTTCGAACAAAGATGGAAAAGGAGTTTCTTGAGCTGAAGCAGAAGGATGATGAATCTGTTGGTATATACGAAGCGAATTTTACAAGACTTGCAAGGTATGCATCTGGAATTATCATCCAACCTGAAAGTAAAGTTGATCGATTTTTCAGTGGCTTAAAACCAAGTCTTCGAAGGGAATTAGCTATAAGAGACTTCAGTAGCTATGAAGAAATTGTGTGTTGTGCTATCAAGGTAGAAATGGAAGTTGGTGTTACATATCCATCTCATGGTTTTGAAAAGAAACGAAAGATGGAGTTCAAGGAGAAATCTCAGAATAATGGTGAAAAAAGATGAATGTTTCCTTATGCACAAAGTGTGGAAATAAGCATGGTGGAGATTGTCTTAAAGGGACTAGAAAATGTTTTAAGTGTGGAAAAGAAGGTCATCGAGCAGCTGAGTGTCGAAGTAATGGAAAATGGGTTTCTAATGATGTGAATAAAGCAAACAATACAGATAACACACCACCAACACTTCAATGCATCAAGTGCAAGGAAATGGGGCATTATGCTAATAAAAGCCCTAATCCAAGGGTTAGTGATGATCTACATGAGAAACCACTTAAGGCAAAGGACAAAGGGAAGTCACATGCGATCACTATTGGCAATGTTGAATATGAAAACAATGTGGTGGAATGATTAAGTGTTTATGTAATGGGATTCCAAAATAATGTTGTATCATAAAGTATTGGAATATTTATGTATTGGTCTAATGTGGTATTCAAAGTGATTGAGATATTTTTGGAAATAAGATGATATGCACATAATGCAGGTAAAATGAGAAAACGAAATGTTTAACAGTATTCATGAGATCATGATTGATATAAGGACTAAGTGATATCATGGTTTGAGTATATAGAATTTTGAGGATTTTGGTATGTGGAAAGTGTTAACTTTTAACTGCATTCATGTTTTCACTAAGGTTCAATGGGTATTCATTCTTCAGGAGAATACATGATTAAGGTATTCACATGTTTGTAATTTGACCAGAAAGATATATCTTATGAGATATGGGGGATAAATGAGGGCATTTACGTGATTGTTCTGTGACATTTCAAGTAATCATTTTCTTTATACTATGAGCCTGGACCGAAGTATTTTAGATAATCCTAAAGATCATAATGGATTATGTGGGAAATTAGTTAGGATAAAACGTTTTTCGATATTATTGATGGGATGTTATAGTAATATAGCTTTAGATAAAGGACAACCTGCAGGACGGACGACAACCCATCGCGTCAGACAAGGCTGTGGGAATCGAACCCACAACCGAAGTGAAACTGGCCTTTATCGCCTACCACTGGCCTACAGGAAGTCCCTGGTTAGTAGAAACTGGTTTTATTTTATTAAGAGTTATGATATATGAAGTATAAGTTCATTTTTGGAACCATATACGATTAACCATAAGATGAACTTATAACTTTTGCTAACCTTTTGTTTGAAAGAGATGGAATGACCCATCATTCTATCACATGATCTGCTAACAAATCACGAATGACAAATTCAACTTCATTTATTTAAGAGATGAAGTGGAAATTGTCCAAAGATCGACAAACGGTGAGACTATACCAAAATCACAAAAGTATTTCTTCTAATTCCAATTTCATTAACTTTGGGGAAATGATCTTGAAAACCAAAAATGTTTTCCTAGTGCTCTTATATCTGATTAATCAGATGGTACCTTAGATCATCACAAATTTATGGATTTGTGATTGTTGGCTTTTCCATAGCCATGTTCTCTACCACTCTACATCAGAACATGATTGTAAGATTTTTCTTCCATATCCATATTTTCACCTATGTGGAAACCCAGTGATTAGTTTATTTGGGTAACCGTTACGTTTCATACTTTTGTTTTTAAAGATTGGTTTTGGTATTCCTTTTTACGATATGGGTTTATATTAAAGAAACGTTCGAGTAGTAAACCATTTATAACCCCCGAAGAATTTCGAGGGTGAAATTCATTTTAAGGGGGGTTGAATGTAACACCCCTAGATTTTATGAAAAATATTATTTTAATTTCATTAATGTATTGTGATGTATTCTACACCAAGATTACCTTGCGCTATACGCAACACCGTATTAGCTTGCAGTATACGCAACACTATTCTTGGATCGTGTTACACACAATTTTGATAATAGTTATTATACGCAACATTGAGTATATATATATATACATATATATTCAATGTATAAATGAAATATGGTTGGATTCTGTTATACGAAACAATGAAGGATTCTTTCACAACACGCAACCCTGAATTGGCTTGCATTACACGCAATCACAACCGTCCTCGATAGCGTGTGTTGTACGCAATACCAGGTTTTAATAAACAATGTTATATTATTATCATATTGTCATGAACTTGCCGTTATGAATAGTATTAACTAAATTTTGAATTTTAGAACATTATTATTCATCTTACACATTTCTATAACATGGTATAAGAACAAAATAATTTTTTCGGGTAAAATAAGTATTTTTAAAAAAATGCAGTTTTGCCGCCTTTTGATGGCGCACCCACTTTAAATCTAGTCTTTGACTTGTTTATAAGTTCAATTTGACAAAATAAAATTATTCTTTCGAATAAAGAAATAAAAATTTACTTTGGATAAATTTTTCATATTATTCTGGTAACTTTCACATTTTAATGAATAGTAAAAACACGCTATATTTTAATTAAAAACAACTTTTTTCATCATAATATCTTATGTGGTTAAATTATAATATTTAATTGTTTTAAAGTATAAATAGAATATATTTTTACCATTTAATATAATGTATGTCATTAGCATTGATTTTACCTTGAATTCGTAGGTTAAATCAATTCAATCTTTTGCAATGTTTTAAACAAAAACTCGTTTTTATTCGACAACGAGATTAATTTTAATTTAATTTCTGCAACTTCTGTGTATTGAATTTTAAAAAATGGATTCCATATTTCGAATCAGTGGGTCCAAATTATGTTAATAGGATAGTTTTTATTTTTGGGAATTGTGAATAGTAACTACGGTAAATTTTATTTACCATAGTTAAAGGTAAATCGGGTAATTAAGGGTAAATATAATATTTTAAAATTACCCTAAAAATGTCAAAATCGTATTGGATGACTATAAATAGACCCATATCACCTAAGGGTCGGATTATATTCATTTAATTAAATATTTTCAATGAAAATAATTTATTTATTATTAAAACCAAAGAATGTGACAACATGTCACTTTCTTAAATCTTATAAGTATAATAATTTTAATCTAGTGATAAACTTCATTAAACATCAAACATGAATAGTCTCCAGAAATATAATACAATTATCTACATCATAGGAATTTATTTAGAATTTTTAGGGATTAAATAATTATCATTTATTATGACACAAAGATGATGCAGTAATTGTCTTTTTAATGAAATATTGACATAATTGATGTTAGAAATGCCCAAATAAATGTAATTTGCGACTTTTTATGACTTACAATAATTTTATAGGTTAATATGACATGTTATTGTTGATTTATGTAACGTTTTTAGAACTTATCATTCTGTTATGAATTTCATAAAAATCTTGTACCAAATAGTGTCAAAATTGAAATAAAATAGTTTTTAAAACAAATATTATATTATTAATTGATATTTTATTCCAAAAAATCTATGGTTCGGCCAAATGACTTAGAAAAGATTATATATATTGATAATAAACAACTTGGGGTTCTTTTGGCTTGATATAGTAAGTTTATTAACCATATAGTGTAAGAAAACAAAAAGACATGGTAAAAGTTAAATTATTTAACTTAGAGTTAAATCTAATTGATAAGGTTAAAATAATAACCTATACTTGTCTAAATACTATTGTATGAGAGGATTTCGACCCATAACTACCTTAGCCTAGAAATAAATCAATTTGGATCTATTTGAAACCAATAATGACTTTATAATAAAATAATATTTTTAGTTATTCCAAAGGTGCCCCTCTCCTCCATTATAAAAGGGCACCTCCTCCCTCTCTTCCTCAAACAACATTGAGCCTTAAGGCTCGGCCATCCCCTTCCTAATTCTCTTCCACACTTCAATAGAAACATCCTAGAGGTTCTGGTCTTCCTCAAAGACCAATTTTAGTGCCCTAAGAGGTGGTCTCAAAGAGGCGCTTCAAAGAAGAGGTAATTTCCGTTACCGATTCTTTCACCTTTATTTCTTCTTCCAATTCTTCTTCTTAGGTTGTTTCATTATGAAGTAATAAAATACATATCAATCATATACTGATATGTTATTATAAGTATAAAACAATCCTATTTCACCATCTATCCATCCTACAGAAAACGAAATCACCGCGCGTGCGTACGTACGGAATACCGTCCCCACACCGTGGTGAAATCAATTTTCCACCACCACCTTACTTGGATGGGTATAATGGTGTAAATAATAACTATATATTATTATTTTAATGTTATATTGATTCTGAAATAGTATACATACACTTCAATACAGTCACACGATCATATCATCGCTCGTGCGTACGTACGGACTACCGTCTCCACAACGCGATGAGATTCATTCTCCACTTTAACCATTCATGAATGATTATAAAGTATATATAATAAGTAATCATGAAATATATGACATTATAAATCTACTGGATTTATGTGTGTATATATGTATGTAATCTACTTAATTCCATTCAACTCAATAAGGAAACGAAAACAGCGTTCATGCGTACGTACGGCCTACCGTCTCCATGAACGGTGTATTTATTTCCATTTAATAATTTATTATATATATGTATATTATGAATATATATATAAATCATGTTTTATATTCTGGAATTATGTAATTATGATCTAATAAATCATATGAATAATTACAAGTCAAAACACGGACGACAAATGAAACAATTTTACCCAAAATGCTCTTTAACAAATAATTTACAAAAGAAAGGGTAATATAAAGTCATAAGTAAACCATATATGATATCATAACAATTATTATGATTCTGGAATAAGTCAATGACATTATTTAAATCATTATACAGGAGGTTTGGACAGCTACGAAGAAAATCGGACCTAAGGTAAGGGAAATATCACAATCTCATTTTTATCTGAGATTGTTTATACTTTGGTATTTACTGGGGTGTATTTTATCATCCACATCCATTTTTTCTTAAAATGTAATATTTATATCCTTATACAATAGTTTATATCCGATTTTACCCTTCGGTGAGTTTTTAGTATAAGATATGAAAGGAATCTTTTGTCATTTTTGGTACGAGGTACTTTTTTGACTTTTCCGACAAATGTACGAGAAAAATGTTTTTTTAACGTATACGACATGAATGGATTTTTAAAACATTATTTCCAAGAATATTCCTTTAAAATTTTTCATGTTTATTTATAATAAACTTCTTTTAGTTTAAAATTGTATGACATGTTAAGAAAGGAAAATATTTTTGAAGTAGAAAGAATATTTTCTTCAAGAATGGAGTTCAATTGTTTAATCAAAATTATTTTCCATATAAGATAATAAAGGGTTCTGTTTTTATCCCTATTATTACATTGATTTGATTATGTGGTGATGTAATTACTTTTATGAATTCCTTTATCTTTATGAATTGTTTTATGATGTAACGATGTTTAATATTCCCATTTTTATTACATGGGTTATGCTATAATGCATGGTTTATGATTTTGTGGCACACATAAGAATGGTATCATTATGAGATGGGTGGGACCTATATCTCCCTCCAATGCATTGGGTAAAGATTTTATATCTCATGAGATAGACATGGCTGGAATGGTAGGTTATACCGGTTCAGTGAAACAAGACTGAAACGAGGGTGACTCGGTTCAGAAAGGGACTTTGTCCACTAAGATAGTCTTGAAAATGAGTCTTCACTAATAAGATATGATTCTCTATGATTATGTGTGTATGCCACAAAGTTTAATGTTTTATGTTATGATTATTGTGATTAAATTTCACTGCCATGAGTTATTTTAGGTTATGAAATTATGATCTCTTTTACAGGTTAAGATTTCCAAAATTTATGTGCTTATGTATATGATGTGATTGATATTTCATTTTTTACCCTTACTGAGCATTTGAGCTCACCCTTTCATGTTTTCTTTTCCCTAGAATATAAGGAATGGTTTTAGGTATTAAAAAAAGGAAGATCTTTATGGGAGATGTTGAAGATCTTTCACCAGGATTAGAAGATTATATTCCGAGTTTCCAAAGACACTAAACTATTACGATCCTTGTGTGTGTGTTTTTGTTATGTACTAAGTATTCCGCATATGTAATGTAATGTCAATGTACATTAAGATTCGGGTCGTTATAGTTGGTATCAGAGGAAAGGTTTAGTCATCCATTGGAAACTAGGATGCGAAAACATTAGTGTGATCCCTAGAGATATTTCTAAGGTATGTCTAGGGATGTCCCTAAGGATAAGTATACATATAGGATATAGTCCTAGAACTATGGTAACGATATTATATTAAACCAAAGATGTTATATATTGAATTCACTCCCCCTTTATAATGTTGTTTTCCCTAGCATGATTTTTGCCTCTCATAGTATTCATTTTGGGTTTTAGACCATGGCTGGAACCCGAAGGAACCGTGTTGATCAATGCAATTGTCACGACCCGTCCTCGGGGCCAGTGCCGTGACTACCCCAAGCTCGCCTTCCATAGGCCAGGGGCTGGCGACTAGCACCAAGGCGTAAAATCCCAGTAAATAGGGAAGGCATTGCCTTTATAAGTAACAACCACACAGAGTCAGCAAGCGGAAAGTAAAGTGCAGAAAAGTAAAGGGGGCCAGAATACAAGCCCAACTGTAAAGTACAACTGAAAAGGTAAAGTACAGCAACTGAAGAAAAGACGACATCCTCGTGTCGTCCACTGGCAATCCCACCTGAAGGGTGGGTACAGATAGCCTCCAGGCTCCTCGGGTCCCACGTCCACTCCGAGCACGTCCCGCCCAGTGGTCCACCTCCAGGTACCGTCCTGCTCCACGCGCCTCCTCCACGATCAGCGCTGTCCGTCGTCTGCAACCAACACCACGAAGTGCGGGCATAGCCCGTGCAGTGGTGAGTATAAGCTACTCAGTAAGGACCCCGAGACCCCCGAAGGTCTCCCGAAATCCACAAAGGATATAGCACAAAAGAAAGATGCAATCACGAAGTAACATCTGACTCGACTTAGGTATATGCCCATACATATACCTAAGTCCCCACTTCTAACTCTGCTCACGAGCTCAAGAACAACTCAATCTACAAAGGAAAGCAAGTCTCAAATCCACAAGGAGAGTAAACAGTAAATCCACATAGGATAGTTCAACACAATCCACAAAGGAGAGTAACATAAGATTCAGCTCAACCAGGTATACTTTTTCAGATGACGTCAAAGATGATCACTGATCCATCTAAGTCGTCGGACCCACGAAGGATCGATAGGTACTAACCCCCGCAAAAGACCCACGTAGGATCGGGCTCACACAGAACCTGTAGGCAGTGGCTCACACAGAACCGGTAGTAAGGAACCACATAGGATCGGGCTCACACAGAACCTGTAGCACTGATCCACGTAGGATCGCTGAGTGCAGTAGTCGACGCAGTCCACTGAGGATCTCTGCACAGTCGTCGCCGCAGTCCACGAAGGATCTCTGCTCTGCCGTCGCCGCAGTCCACGGAGGATCTCTGCTCTGCCGTCGTCGCAGTCCACGGAGGATCTCTGCTCTGTCGTCGTCGCAGTCCACGTAGGATCTCTGCTCTGTCGTCGAAGTCACAGCCAGCGCTAGGGTTCCCGCACATAGCGAGCTCGTTTAGGAGGGTCCGCTCCACGAGCCGAGAGGCTGATACATCAACTGACACGTAGTCCGAAGTTGATGTATCCAAAAGTTCCGTATCGACAACAGGATCTCAACGCAACAGACGGCGCGTCAATCGGACGCCCGGTCTGAGAGTTATTGGCATTTTCGTCCCAGGGGCCCGGTTGGTTTTTAGAGAAAAACCAACCCGACCATACTCCGCCTGTATCCGATCCTCGGGCGGAGTATGCCAAAAGTTCCGTCTCACTTAGAGAAAACTACCACAGCTGACGGTACGTCGATCGGACGTCCGTAGCTCAAGTTATGAGCGTTTCCGCTCCGAGGGCCCGGTTGGTTTCGTGTACGAACCAACCCGGCCGAACCGAAAGTCTTCTGAAACCTTGAGTATAATATACCGAAACGACCGTCTCGATCCAAGGATCGCGTAGCCGCTGACGGTTCGTCAATCGGAGGTCCCAGGCCCATGATATGGGCGAAAGACCAAAGAGGGCCAGAAACGGGGGTTCTGGGCCCGGGGCGACCCGGTCCGAACCCCCCCTTGGGTCGGCCGAACCGGGCCGACCGGACCGGCCGGCTCGGCTTCGGCCGAGCGGCCGAGTGAGCCGCCGCGGGTTTGACCCGCGGCTTTGGAGAAACGCGGCCCGCGCGGGCCGCGTGCTGGGTGGCCGGTCCGCGGACGCGGTCCGGTGGTTCGCCGCCGCCGCGGCTCGGCCGCGGCGGACTCCTCCGGCGGCGCGCCGGGCGCCGCCGCCTCCGGTCGCCGGCGACCCGCGCCGCCACCACCTTCCGCGGGCCGCTGGAGTTGCTCCGGTGGCCCGTTTTGCCTCCCGTCTGCGCCGATGCTCCTCCCGGGGGCCGACCTTCACTGCGGGATCAACAGATCGCCCCTGCCGCGCGGTTCGTCGTCGTCCGCCAAATCCGCACAAAAGGGAAGATCAGCGGAGGGTTGCCGGGTCTTGTTCGTTAGACCCGCACCCTCCGCGTTAGTCATAAACAACGGGAGGAAAAAGATAATAATCAACAACAATTTTAAATAAATTAAAATTGTCGGTGATCATGTTCTTTACTTTAAAAGAATAAACACGGGGAATAAAAGAATTCCAACAACCCTTACCTTGTCGTCGTCGTCGGACGAGAGGTCGTCGCGGAATCGCTCGTCGCGGAAGAAGGAGATCGTCGCGTCGTCGCGGTATCCGGTGTCGCGTTGCCAATCTCCGGATCAAGATCAAACAGATTTAATTAATTTAAATCCGTTGATATCGAAATTAAAAAGGGAGAATTCAAACGATTCGTTTCTCACCTTAGTTGCCGAACGAGGATCGGCTGCGGAAGAAGAGGCGTCACCAAAGTACGTCGCGGGTAAAGCTCGTCGACGTCGCAGATCTCGGTGTGCGTCGTCGAATTCCGGTCGCCGGCGTTCTTCGCGTTCTTCGCGTTCTTCGCGTTCTTCGCGTTCTTCGCGGGGAGATGAAGAAACAAATATCCTATCAAATCATTTCAAAGGATTTTTATGTTGGTCTTATTTTACAAACATGCCAACAAACGCAAAAGCGTAAGTAACGACCCATCAGTTCGTTGAATTAATTCAACGAGCGAAACAACCCATTTAATTCACGAAATAAACCGCCCAATTAAATGGTCTGTTAAGAATTAAAGAAAACGCGTCGGTTGACTTTTCAGTTACTTTGACGGGTTTTTGCGGGTGCGTTACTTAGCGAAAGAAACGGCGGGGCTCGTGCGGGCCCCACCGCACAAATATCCTAACAAGGGGTAGGATATTTCCGGATAGCACCCTATCCGCTTTAACTCAGTTCAAGTGGCTTCCAAGTGACTTCCAAGCAGCTTAAGTGAAATAAAATAAAGTTGTCGCACAAACTATATTTTATTTCTGACTTAAAGCCGCAAAATTTAAAAACCACGTCTGAGCAAACGCAACTCCGGAAGAGGTGTTTCTAAGCAAATACCGGCGCTGCGATTTCATCGGTGCCCTCAGAATTCGATTCCGGGCATCGGTTCAAAAGATAGAAAAACCCGCTCGCCCGTTCACTGAACGTACCCGAGCCAAACTTCGGAAATTGATTCCGGGCACACCGGGCCTCGGAATCAGGTGTCGTCTGAAGCTGCGCTCTTGTAAAATTCCAAAGAAAATTAAGAAAAAAAATTTCCTTGAAATTTGCGGGTCTTTACATTACTCCCACCTCAGGGCTTTACGTCCCCGTAAAGATACATCAAAAACTAGGGGAACAAATGAGGGTACTGAGCACGCATCTGAGCCTCCCGCTCCCAAGTGCTCTCCTGGAGGTTCCCGTGCTACCATCTGACGCGCACAAGAGGAATCGACCGCCCACGTAGGACCCGCTCCTGTCGATCCTCGATCTCCACTGGGACCTCCGCAAAAGTCGCCCCATCGTCCACGTCCAGCTCCCCAAAGTCGATGATGTGCGTCGTGTTGTGCACGTATCTCCTCAGCTGAGACACGTGAAAGACGTCGTGCACCCGGTGCAACTGAGGTGGTAGAGCCATGCGATAAGCCACCTCTCCTATCCTGCTGAGGACCTGGAAAGGCCCGATGAAGCGTGGAGACAACTTTCCGCCTCGGCCAAATCTCCATAAACCACGTCGAGGTGAGACACGCAAAAAGACGTGGTCGCCATCCTCGAACTCTAGTGGCCTCCGCCTCCTATCAGCATATGAATTCTGCCGGCTCTGAGCTGTCCTCATCCTCCCCTGGATGATCTGGACCTTCTTTGTCGTGGCTCGGACCATCTCTGGTCCCACGAGTGCTGACTCCCCAGGGTCTGTCCAGCACAACGGTGATCTGCAGGGTCTGTCGTACAACGCCTCGTATGGTGCCATCCCGATGGTGGAGTGGTAGCTGTTGTTGTATGCGAACTCCACCAAGGGTAGGTGGTCCTCCCAGCTGCGACCAAAGTCGAGAACACATGCACGGAGCATGTCCTCGAGTGTCTGTATGGTCCTCTCCGTCTGACCATCTGTCTGAGGGTGGAAGGCTGTGCTCAGATGGAGCCGCGTCCCAAACGCCTCCTGCAACCCCCTCCAAAGCCGGGAAGTGAAACGAGCATCTCGATCGGAGACGATAGACGATGGCACACCGTGAAGCCGTACGATCTCCTGGACGTAAAGACGACCCAAGCTCTCCACTGAGCCCTGCTCTCTGATGGGTAAGAAGTGTGCCGACTTAGTGAGTCGGTCGACAATCACCCAAATGGAGTCGTGACCTCTGGAAGTATGTGGAAGTCCAGTCACGAAGTCCATAGATATGCCATCCCACTTCCACTCCGGGACCTCCAAGGGCTGTACCAAGCCTGCTGGTACCTGATGCTCTGCCTTCACCTGCTGGCAGGTGAGGCATCGTGAAACGAACTCTGCCACAGCTTTCTTCATGCCCGGCCACCAGTGCTGTCGCCTGAGATCCTGGTACATCTTCGCCACTCCGGGATGTACCGCCAAAGGAGAAGTGTGAAACTCTCTCAGCACCTCCTCTCGTAAAGCGACTGGTACGAAGGTACGTCCTCTGAAAAGGATGTCGTGCTCTACTCCAAGGGAGAAACCATCAGGCGCCTGACCTGAGGATATCAGTGCACGCCGGGTCTCACAGTCAGCGTCCCCACGCTGAGCCTCTCTGACCCGCTGTAGAAGTGGAGGAGAGACCATGAGAGACTGAAGAATGGCTGCTCCGTCTCTATCCACGAAGGATATCTGCAAGGAGGCTAGCTGCTCCATCGCCTCCTCAAGTAGCTGAATGCTCGTCCTCCTGCTGAGGGCATCGGCTACCACGTTCCCCTTCCCAGGAGTATAGACTATCTCAAAGTCATAGTCCTTGAGGAACTCAAGCCATCTCCATTGTCTCAGGTTCAGGTCCTTCTGAGAGAAGATATACCTGAGACTCTGGTGGTCAGAAAAGACTGTGAAGCGCTCGCCCATCAGATAGTGCCGCCAAGTCTTCAGAGCGAAGACCACTGCTGCTAACTCCAGGTCATGAGTGGCGTAGTTCTGCTCATGCGGCCTCAACTGACGTGATCCGTAGGCGATCACGGCCCGCTCCTGCATCAGGACGCATCCGAGTCCAGTCCCTGATGCGTCGCAGTAAACTACGTATCCAACTCCCTCCTCAGGCAACCTCAAGATAGGTGCGCTGGTCAACCTCTGCCTCAGCTCCTGGAAGCTCTGCTGACATCTGTCTGACCACACGAAGGGTTTCCCCTTCTTCGTCAACGCTGAGAGTGGTGCCGCAACTCTGGAGAAGTCTGGCACGAATCTCCGATAGTATCCCGCTAGGCCCAAGAAGCTCCGCACCTCTGTCACGCTCCTGGGTGGCTCCCAAGCTAGCACTGCCTCGATCTTCGCGGGATCCACTGCAACTCCCGCCTCCGAAATGACGTGCCCCATGAAATGGACCTCACGTAACCAGAACTGGCATTTTGAGAGCTTGCCATAAAGCTGGTGCTCTCGGAGTGTGTCTAGCACAACTCGTAGGTGGTAGGCATGCTCCTCCTCAGCCGTCGAGTATACCAAAATGTCGTCAATGAAGACCACGACAAATCGGTCGAGGTATGGCTGGAAGATCATGTTCATGAGGCTCATGAACACTGCTGGAGCATTGGTTACGCCGAATGGCATAACCAAGAACTCATAATGGCCATACCGACACCTGAAGGCCGTCTTCTGCACGTCCTCGTCTCGAACTCTGAGCTGATGATAGCCTGACCGGAGGTCTATCTTCGAGAACCACCGCGCTCCCTTGAGCTGATCGAAGAGGTCATCAATCGGTGGCAGTGGAAACTTGTTCCTCACTGTCACCTGGTTCAGGCGACGATAGTCGACACACAGTCGCAAGCTCCCGTCCGCCTTCTTGGCGAACAATATCGGGGAAGCCCAGGGTGAAACACTGGGTCGGATAAACCCCTTGCTCTGTAAGTCCTCCAACTGTACCCGTAGCTCCCGATGCTCGGCGGGGGCCATCCGATATGCTGGAGTATATATCGGGGCTGTCCCGGGGTACAAGTCGATGTAAAAGTCTACCTCTCTACGAGGAGGTAGCCCTGGAACGTCGTCGGGAAAGACGTCCACGTATTGGTCCACCACTGCAGGAAAAGCCGGACTCCACACGTCCACTGCTCCTAGGATGAGGCTAGCCAACTGATGAGAGATAGGTTGCACTCTCCTCCGCGGAAGTCCATCCTGTGCTGCAAAGGTTCCCTTCTCGCCGGTGAAGGTAAACCTGCTCCCGTCGGTGCGAACACATCGCACCTTGCGCCTAAAACAGTCGATCTGGGCATGAACTGTGGATAGCCAATCCATGCCCAAGATGACGTCGTAAGGCCTCGACGCCGCTACAAGGAGATCACAGCCGAAGCTCTCGCCTCCTAGAGTAAGCTCACACTGCCGGCACCAGTGCGTAATCGTCGAGTCTGCTCCCGTAGGAGTCTCTAGCCGTAAGGATCGAGCCAACGGCTCAGTTGGAATCTCCGAGCTCTGAACAAGGGCAGAGGCTATGAAAGAGTGACTCGCTCCTGTGTCTATAAGTACTGCAGCAAGGGTGGAATAGACACAGATCGTACCTCGAATCATCTCTGGCATGTCGGGGTCGTAGGCCTCCACTGCCTGGAGCTGGGCCTTTTCCTGCCCGCCAGCTCCCTGTGGTCGAGGTGGCCCTCCTGGTGGTGGTGGGGGTAGAGCCTGGAAGCGTCGCCCACCACCCGCTGCTCGGCCAGCTCCTCTGCCTCGTCCGCCTCCTCCCTGCGGACCGCCACGGTCGACCCTCTGCCTCTGCCGGGGTGGCCCCTCCACCGTCTGCTGCTCCTCGGATCGGCGGGTCGGGCAGTCACGAGCCATGTGACCCTGCCCGCCGCAGGAGTAGCACAGCCTGCCTCTCGGAAGGCTGGCACTCCGCTTTGTGCCCCGTACTGCTGAGCCGGTGTCCTGAGGCCGTCTGCGTGGGGGTCTGGTCTGCCTGGACCCGAGAGTCATCCGTCGGCTACCTGCTGCTGAAGACTCAGCTACCTGCCGCCCTGCGCTAGGTCTCGCCGCTGAAGAAGGCTCTGCCAGGAAGCTCTCGATCAGGAGGGCTCGCTCCAGCACTCCCGCCTGGGTCGGAATGCTGAGGGAGATCAGCGACGCCCGAATCTCCTGTCGCAAGCACTGCTCGAAGGTCCGGGCCCGGAAGAAGGGGTCTCGTACCATGTCGGTCGAGTAGCGAGATAGGTCAGTGAACCTCGCCGCGTACTGAGCGACCGTCATGCTGCCCTGGCGCAGCTGGAGAAGCTCCTGGATGCGCACCGCTCGGAGGGTGGCCGGGACGAACTCAGAGCGGAAGAGGCTCTCGAAGTCCGTCCAGAGCAAGGATGCCTCATCGTGAACCTGGAGCATCAAGCTCCACCATCGTCCTGCCGCCGCCTGCAGGAGGCTCGCCGCGAGAATCACCATGAGATCTGCTGGTGTCCTCACTAGCCTAAAGATTCGTACCACCGCCTCTAGCCAGTCCTCGGCGGCCTGGGGGTCCGCCTCACCGCGAAACCTGGGCGGTCGCTGGCTCGAAAACTCATGCAGTGCCCTGAGGCGACGTGCATCGTCAGCGTCTGGTACTGGAAGCATCGGTGGCTCGGCGGGTAAAGCTACCGCCGGTGCCACTGCTGGCAAAGGGCCCTGTACCGAGTCCTCGTCGCTCGGTGGGCTGCCGTCGCGCCCTACACTCGGAACCCTAGGTGGCTGTCGTCGCGGGGCCATCCTGAAAAGGAGAACAAGAGCACCACAGTCAGAACAGTATACCTGGTGAGCTGGCACAAGTAATCACAAGGAAAACTTGAGACTTTCATAAAGCAGATCAGTATACCCGGTGAGCTGACACAAGTAATCACAAAGAAACTTGAAACACACACGCAATCAATGTTTTCATGCATTAAGTCGGAAATCAGGAGTCAGGGTCCTGGTGTACGGATACGTCGGCCGCCGCACCAACACTGGGCTCCCTGAACTGATAACCACACTCAATACACTAAACACTATTGCTTCATATGGAAAGAAAAGACGATTAGAGTTTGCGGTAGAACCGACCACCTTTGATACCAATTTGTCACGACCCGTCCTCGGGGCCCGTGCCATGACTACCCCAAGCCCGCCTTCCATAGGCCAGGGGCTGGCGACTAGCACCAAGGCGTAAAATCCCAGTAAACAGGGAAGGCATTGCCTTTATAAGTAACAACCACACATAGTCAGCAAGCGGAAAGTAAAGTGCAGAAAAGTAAAGGGGGCCGGAATACAAGCCCAACTGTAAAGTACAACTGAAAAGGTAAAGTACAGCAACTGAAGAAAAGACGGCAGCCTCGTGTCGTCCACTAGCAATCCCACCTGAAGGGTGGGTACAGATAGCCTCCAGGCTCCTCGGGTCCCACGTCCGCTCCGAGCACGTCCCGCCCAGTGGTCCACCTCCAGGTACTGTCCTGCTCCACGCGCCTCCTCCACGATCAGCGCTGTCCTTCGTCTGCAACCAACACCACGAAGTGCGGGCATAGCCCGTGCAGGGGTGAGTATAAGCTACTCAGTAAGGACCCCGAGACCCCCGAAGGTCTCCCGAAATCCACAAAGGATATAGCACAAAAGAAAGATGCAATCACGAAGTAACATCTGACTCGACTTAGGTATATGCCTATACATATACCTAAGTCCCCACTTCTAGCTTTGCTCACGAGCTCAAGAACAACTCAATCCACAAAGGAATGCAAGACTCAAATCCACAAGGAGAGTAAACAGTAAATCCGCATAGGATAGTTCAACACAATCCACAAAGGAGAGTAACATAAGATTCAGCTCAACCAGGTATACTTTTTCAGATGACGTCAAAGATGATCACTGATCCATCTAAGTCGTCGGACCCACGAAGGATCGATAGGTACTAACCCCCGCAAAAGACCGACGTAGGATCGGGCTCACACAGAACCTGTAGGCAGTGGCTCACACAGAACCGGTAGTAAGGACCCACATAGGATCGGGCTCACACAGAACCTGTAGCACTTATCCACGTAGGATCGCTGAGTGCAGTAGTCGACGCAGTCCACTGAGGATCTCTGCACAGTCGTCGCCGCAGTCCACGAAGGATCTCTGCTCTGCCGTCGCCGCAGTCCACGGAGGATGTCTGCTCTGTCGTCGTCGCAGTCCACGGAGGATCTCTGCTCTGTCGTCGTCGTAGTCCACGGAGGATCTCTGCTCTGTCGTCGAAGTCACAGCCAGCGCTAGGGTTCCCGCACATAGCGAGCTCGTTTAGGAGGGTCCGCTCCACGAGCCGAGAGGCTGATACATCAACTGACACGTAGTCCAAAGTTGATGTATCCAAAAGTTCCGTATCGACAACAAGATCTCAACGCAACAGACGACGCGTCAATCAGACGCCCGGTCTGAGAGTTATTGGCATTTTCGTCCCAGGGGCCCGGTTGGTTTTTAGAGAAAAACCAACCCGACCGTACTCCGCCTGTATCCGATCCTCGGGCGGAGTATGCCAAAAGTTCCGTCTCATTTAGAGGAAACTACCACAGCTGACGGTACGTCGATCGGACGTCCGTAGCTCAAGTTATGAGCGTTTCCCCTCCGAGGGCCCGGTTGGTTTCGTGTACGAACCAACCCGGCCGAACCCAAAGTCTTCCGAAACCTTGAGTATAATATTCCGAAACGACCGTCTCGATCCAAGGATCGCGTAGCCGCTGACGTTTCGTCAATCGGAGGTCCCAGGCCCAAGATATGGGCGAAAGACCGAAGAGGGCCCGAAACGGGGGTTCTGGGCCCGGGGCGACCCGGTCCGAACCCCCCCTTGGGTCGGCCGAACCGGGTCTGCCCGAACCGGGTCGACCCGACCAGGCCCGACCCGGCTAGGCCGGGTCCGGTCCGGCCTGGGCGCAGCCCGGCCGACCGGACCGGCCGGCTCGGCTTCGGCCAAGCGGCCGAGTGAGCCGCCACGGGTTTGACCTGCGGCTTTGGAGAAACGCGGCCCGCGCGGGCCGCGTGCTGGGTGGCCGGACCGCGGACGCGGTCCGGTGGTTCTCCGCCGCCGCGGCTCGGCCGCGGCGGACTCCTCCGGCGGCGCGCCGGGCGCCGCCGCCTCCGGTCGCCGGCGCCGCCGCGCCGGCGACCCACGCCGCCACCGCCTTCCGCGGGCCGCCGGAGTTGCTCCGGTGGCCCGTTTTGCCTCCCGTCTGCGCCGATGCTCCTCCCGGGGGCCGATCTTCACTGCGGGATCAACAGATCGCCCCTGCCGCGCGGTTCGTCGTCGTCCTCCAAATCCGCACAAAAGGGAAGATCAGCGGAGGGTTGCCGGGTCTTGTTCGTTAGACCCGCACCCTCCGCGTTAGTCATAAACAACGGGAGGAAAAAGATAATAATCAACAACAATTTTAAATAAATTAAAATTGTCGGTGATCATGTTCTTTACTTTAAAAGAATAAACATGGGGAATAAAAGAATTCCAACAACCCTTACCTTGTCGTCGTCGTCGGACGAGAGGTCGTCGCGGAATCGCTCGTCGCGGAAGAAGGAGATCGTCGCGTCGTCGCGGTATCCGGCGTCGCGTTGCCAATCTACGGATCAAGATCAAACGGATTTAATTAATTTAAATCCGTTGATATCGAAATTAAAATGGGAGAATTCAAACGATTCGTTTCTCACCTTAGTTGCCGAACGAGGATCGGCTGCGGAAGAAGAGGCGTCGCCGAAGTACGTCGCGGGTAAAGCTCGTCGACCTCGCAGATCTCGGTGTGCGTCGTCGAATTCCGGTCGCCGGCGTTCTTCACGTTCTTCGCGTTCTTCACGTTCTTCGCGTTCTTCGCGGGGAGATGAAGAAACAAAGATCCTCTCAAATCCTTTCAAAGGATTTTTAGGTTGGTCTTAATTTATAAACATGCCAACAAACGCAAAAGCGTAAGTAACGACCCATCAGTTCGTTGAATTAATTCAACGAGTGAAACAGCCCATTTAATTCACGAAATAAATCGCCCAATTAAATGGTCTGTTATGAATTAAAGAAAACGCGTCGGTTGACTTTTCAGTTACTTTGACGGGTTTTTGCGGGTGCGTTACTTAGTGAAAGAAACGGCGGGGCTCGTGCGGGCCCCACCACACAAATATACTAACAAGGGGTAGGATATTTCCGGATAGCACCCTATCCGCTTTAACTCAGTTCAAGTGGCTTCCAAGTGACTTCCAAGCAGCTTAAGTGAAATAAAATAAAGTTGTCGCACAAACTTTATTTTATTTCTGACTTAAAGCCGCAAAATTTAAAAACCACGTCTGAGCAAACGCAACTCCGGAAGAGGCGTTTCTAAGCAAATACCGGCGCTGCGATTTCATCGGTGCCCTCAGAATTCGATTCCGGGCATCGGTTCAAAAGATAGAAAAACCCGCTCGCCCGTTCACTGAACGTACCCGAGCCAAACTTCGGAAATTGATTCCGGGCACACCGGGCCTCGGAATCAGGTGCCGTCTGAAGCTGCGCACTTGTAAAATTCCAAAGAAAATTAAGAAAAAAAATTTCCTTGAAATTTGCGGGTCTTTACAGCAATGGACAATGCAATGATTTCCCTCCTAAACAAACAAATGTTATAGGAAATGGAGTGAAAAATCTTATTTCTATACTTAAACAAGATATGAATCATTCTGGACTTCCAAATGAGCAGAGAAGGGAACAATATTCTATTGAGTCCTTCATGAGGCAACGTCCACCTTCTTTCAGTGGGTATTCCGATCCCCTTGTTGATGAACAATGGATCAGTACCACTGAAAAGATATTTTCAGTTCTTAAATGTTCTGAACATGATAAAGTCATCTTAGCAGTATATCGTTTGGAAGGTGAAGCTGATCAATGGTGGAATCATATCAAGAATACGAGGCCAAGAGATGAAATTGAGTCCATGGAATGGGACGAGTTCAAGAACTTGTTTTGCAATAAGTACTTCCCTCGTATTCTTCGAACAATGACGGAAAAGGAGTTTCTTGAGCTGAAGCAGAAGGATGATGAATCTGTTGGTATATACGAAGCGAATTTTACAAGACATTCAAGGTATGCATCTGGCATTATCATCTAACCTGAATGTAAAGTTGATCGATTTTTCAGTGGCTTAAAACCAAGTCGTCAAAGGGAATTAGCTATAAGAGACTTCAGTTGCTATGAAGAAATTGTGCGTTGTGCTATCAAGGTAGAAATGGAAGTTGGTGTTACATATCCATCTCATTGTTTTGACAAGAAACGAAAGATGGAGTTCAAGGAGAAATCTCAGAATAATGGTGAAAAAAAGATGAATGTTTCCTTATGCACAAAGTGTGGAAAGAAGCATGGTGGAGATTGTCTTAAAGGGACTAGAAAATGTTTTAAGTGTGGAAAAGAGGGTCATCGAGCAGCTGAGTGTCGAAGTAATGGAAAAAGGATTTCTAATGATGTGAATAAAGTAAACAATGCAGATAACGCACCACCAACACTTCAATGCTTCAAGTGATGATCGACATGAGCAACCACTTAAGTCAAAGGACAAAGGGAAGTCACATACGATCACTATTGGCGATGTTGAATATGAAAACAATGTGGTGGAATGATTAAGTGTTTATGTAATGGGATTCCAAAATAATGTTGTATCATAAAGTATTGGAATATTTATGTATTGGTCTAATGTGGTATTCAAAGTGATTGAGATATTTTTGGAAATAAGATGATATGCACATAATGAAGGGAAAATGAGAAAACGAAATGTTTAACAGTATTCATGAGCTCATGATTGATATAAGGACTAAGTGATATCATGGTTTGAGTATATAGAATTTTGAGGATTTTGGTATGTGGAAAGTGTTAACTTTTAACTGCATTCATGTTTTCACTAAGGTTCAATGGGTATTCATTCTTCAAGAGAATACATGATTAAGGTATTCACATGTTTGTAATTTGACCAGCAAGATATATCTTATGATATATGGGGGATAAATGATGGCATTCACGTGATTGTTCTGTGACATTTCAAGTAATCCTTTTCGTTATACTATGAGCTTGGACCGAAGTATTTTAGATAAGCCTAAAGATTAGAATGGATTATGTGGGACATAAGTTAGGATAAAATGTTTTTCGATATTATTGATGGGATGTTATAGTAATATAGCTTTAGAAAAAGGACAACCTGCAGGACGGGCGACAACCCATCGCATCAGACAAGGCTGTGGGAATAGAACCCACAACCGAAGTGCAACTGGCCTTTATCGCCTACCACTGGCCTACAGGAAGTCCCTGGTTAGTAGAAACTAGTTTTATTTTATTAAGAGGTATGATATATGATGTATATGATCATTTTTGGAACCATATACGATTAACCATAAGATGGACTTATAAATTTTGCTAACCTTTTGTTTGAAAGAGATGGAATGACCCATTATTCTATCACATGATCTGCTAACACATCACGAATGACAAATTCAACTTCATTTATTTAAGAGATGAAGTTGAAATTCTCCAAAGAACGACAAACGCTGAGACTATACCAAAATCACGAAATTATTTCTTCTAATTCCAATTTCATTAACTTTAGGGAAACGATCTTGAAAACCAAAAATGTTTTCCTATTGCTCTTATATCTGATTAATCAGATGGTACCTTAGATCATCACAAATTTATGGATTTGTGATTGTTGGCTTTTCCATAGCCATGTTCTCTACCACTCTCCATCAGAACATGATGGTAAGATTTTTCTTCCATATCCATATTTTCACCTATGTGGAAACCTAGTGATTAGTTTATTTGGGTAACCGTTACGTTTCATACTTTTATTTTTAAAGATTGGTTTTGGTATTCCTTTTTACGATGTGGGTTTCTATTAAAGAAACTTTCGAGTAGTAAACCATTTATAACCCCGACGAATTTCGAGGGCGAAATTCATTTTAAGGGGGGTTGAATGTAACACCCCTAGATTTTATGAAAAATATTATTTTAATTTCTTTAATGTATTTTGTTGTATTCTACACCAAGATTACCTTGCGCTATACGCAACACCGTATTAGCTTGCAGTATACGCAACACTATTCTTGGATCGTGTTACACACAATTTTGATAATAGTTATTCTACGCAACATTGAGTATATATATATATACATATATATTCAATGTATAAATGAAATATGGTTGGATTCTGTTATACGAAAAAACGAAGGATTCTTTCACAACACGCAACCCTGAATTGGCTTGCATTACACGCAATCACGACCGTCCTCGATAGCGTGTGTTGTACGCAATACCAGGTTTTAATAAACAATGTTATATTATTATCATATTGTCATGAACTTTCCGTTATGAATAGTATTAACTACATTTTTAATTTTATAACATTATTATTCATCTTACACATTTCTAGAACATGGTATAAGAACAAAATAATTTTTTCGGGTGAAATAAGTATTTTTCAAAAAATGCAGTTTTGCCGCCTTTTGATGGCGCACCCACTTTAAATCTCGTTTTTGACATGTTTTTAAGTTCAATTTGACAAAATAAAAATCTTCTTTGTAATAATGAAATATAAATTTACTTTGGATAAATTTTTCATATTATTCTGGTAACATTCACATTTTAATGAATAGTAAAAACACGCTATATTTTAATTAAAAACAACTTTTTTCATCGTATTATCTTATGTGGTTAAATTATAATATTGAATGGTTTTAAAGTACAAATAGAATATATTATTACCATTTAATATAATGTATGTCTTTATAATTGATTTTACCTTGAATTCGTAGGTTAAATCAATTCAATCTTTTGCAATGTTTTAAACAAAAACACGTTTTTATTCGACAACGGATTTAATTTTAATTTAATTTCATTAACTTCTGTGTATTGAATTTTAAAAAATGGATTCCATATTTCGAATCAGTGGGTCCAAATTATGTTAATAGGATATTTTTTATTTTTTGAAATTGTGAATAGTAACTACGGTAAATTTTATTTACCATAATTAAAGGTAAATCAGGTAATTAAGGGTAAATATAATATTTTAAAATTACCCTAAAAAATGTCAAAATCCTATTGGATGACTAAAAATAGACCCATATCACCTAAGGGTCGGATTAGATTCATTTAATTAAATATTTTCATTGAAAATAATTTAATTATTATTAAAACCAAAGAATGTGACAACATGTCACTTTCTTAAATCTTATAAGTATAGTATTTTTAATCTAGTGATAAACTTCATGAAACACCGAAAATGAATAGTTTCCAGAAATCTAATACATTTATCTACATCATAGGAATTTATTTAGAATTTTTAGGGATTAAATAATTATCATTTATTATGACACAAAGATGATGCAGTAATTGTCTTATTAATGAAATATTGACATAATTGATGTTATAAATGCCCAAATAAATGTAATTTGAAACTTTTTATGATGTACACAAATTTTATAGGTTAATATGACATTTTATTTTTGATTTAAGTAACTTGTTTCGAACTTATCATTCTGTTATGAATTTCATTAAAATCATGTACCAAATAGTGTCAAAATTGACATAAAATAGTTTTTAAAACAAATAATATATTATTAATTGCTATTTTATTCCTAAAAATCTAAAGTTCTGCCAAATGACGTAGATAAGATTATAGATATTAATAATAAACAACTTGGGGTTCTTTTGGCTTGATATAGTATGTTTATTAACCATATAGTGTAACAAAACAAAAAGACACGGTAAAAGTTAAATTATTTTACTTAGAGTTAAATCTAATTGATAAGGTTAAAATAATAACCTAAACTTGACTAAATCCTATTTGATGAGAGGATTTCGACCCATCCCTACCTTAGCCTCAAAATAAATCAATTTGGATCTATTTAAAACCGAACATGACTTTATAATAAAATAATATTTTTAGTTATTCCAAAGGTGCCCCTCTCCTCCCTTATAAAAGGGCACCTCCTCCCTCTCTTCCTCACACAACTTTGAGCCTTCAAGCTCGGCCAAACCCTGCCAAATTATCTTCAAAACTTCCCTAGAAACATCCTAGAGGTTATGGTCTTCCTAAAAGACCAATTTTAGTGCCCTAAGAGGAGTTCTCAAAGAGGCGCTTCAAAGAAGAGGTAATTTCTGTTACCGATTCTTTCACCTTAATTTCTTCTTCCACTTCTTCTTATTAGGTTGTTTAATTATGAAGTAATAAAATAATTATCACACATATACTGATATGTTATTATAAGTATGAAACAATCCTATTTCACCATCTATCCATCCTACGGAAAACGAAATCACCGCGCGTGCGTACGTACGGAATACCGTCTCCACGCCGTTGTGTAATCTATTTTCCACCACCACCTTACTTGGATGGGTATAATGGTGTAAATAATAACTATATATTATTATTTTAAAGTTATATTGATTCTGAAATAGTATACATACACTCCAATACAGTCACACGATCATGAGAACTATATCATCGCTCGTGCGTACGTACGGACTACCGTCTCCACGACGCGATGAGATTCATTCTCCACTTTAACCATTCATGAATGATTATAAAGTATATATAATAAGTAATCATGAAATATATGACATTATCAATCTACTGGATTTATGTGTGTATATATGTATGTCATCTACTTAATTCCATTCAACTCAATAAGGAAACGAAAACAGCGTTCATGCGTACGTACGGCCTACCGTCTCCATGAACGGTGTATTTCTTTCCATTTACTAATTTATTATATATATGTATATTCTGAATATATATATATAAATCATGTATTATATTCTGGAATTAAGTAATTATGATGTAATCAATCATATGAATAATTACAAGTCAAAACACAGACGACAAATGAAACAATTTTACCCAAAATGCTCTTTAACATAGAATTTACAAAAGAAAGGGTAATATAAAGTCATAAGTGAACCATATATCATATCATAACAATGAGTATGATTCTGGAATAAGTCAATGACATTATTTAAATCATTATACAGGAGGTTCGGACACCTACGAAGAAAATCGGACCTAAGGTAAGGGAAATATCACAATCTCATTTTTATCTGAGATTGTTTATACTTTGGTATTTACTGGGGTGTATTTTATCATCCACATCCATGTTTCCTTAACATGTAATATTTATATCCTTCTACAATAGTTTATATCCAATTTTACCCTTCGGTGAGTTTTTAGTAAAATATATGAAAGGAATCTTTTGTCATTTTTGGTACGAGGTACTTTTTTGACTTTTCCGACAAATGTACGAGAAAAATGTTTTTTCTAACTTATACGACATGCATGGATTTTTAAAACATTATTTCCAAGAATCTTCCTTTACAAGTTTTCATGTTTAATTATAATAAACTTCATTTAGTTTAAAATTGTATGACATGTTAAGAAAGGAAAATATTTTTGAAGTAGAAAGGATATTTTCCTCAAGAATGGAGTTCAATTGTTTAATCAAAATTATTTTACATCTAAGATAATAAAGGGTTCTGTTTTTATGCATATTATTACATTTATTTGATTATGTTGTGATGGAATTACTTTTATGAATTCCTTTATCTTATATGAATTGTTTTATGATGTCACGATGTTTAATATTCCCATTTTTATTACATGGGTTATGCTATAATGCATGGTTTATGATTTTGTGGAACACATAAGAATGGTATCATTATGAGATGGGTGGGACCTATATCTCCCTCCAATGCATTGGGTAAAGATTTTATATCTCATGAGATAGACATGGCTGGAATGGTAGGTTATACCGTTTCAGTGAAACAGGACTGAAACGAGGGTGACTCGGTTCAGAAAGGGACTCTGTCCACTAAGATAGTCTTGACAATGAGTCTTGACTAATAAGATATGATTCTCTATGATTATGTGTGTATGCCAAAAAGTTTAATGTTTTATGTTATGATTATTGTGATTAAATTTCACTGCCATGAGTTATTCCAGGTTATGAAATTATGATCTCTTTTACAGGTTAAGATTTCCAAAAGTTATGTGCTTATGTATATGATGTGATGGAGATTTCATTGGTTTACCCTTACTGAGCATTTGAGCTCACCCTTTCATGTTTTCTTTTCCCCAGGATATAAGGAAAGGTTTTAGGTATTAAAAAAAGGAAGATCTTTATGGGAGATGTTGAAGATCTTTCACCAGGATTAGAAGATTATATTCCGAGTTTCCAAAGACACTAAACTATTACGATCCTTGTGTGTGTTTTTTATGTACTAATTATTCCGCATATGTAATGTAATGTAAATGTACATTAAGCTTCGGGTCGTTATAGTTGGTATCAGAGGAATGGTTTAGTCAACCTTTGGAAACTAGGATGCGAAAACATTAGTGTGATCCCTAGAGATATTTCTAAGGTATGTCTAGGGTTGTCCCTATGGATAAGTATACATATAGGATATAGTCCTAGAACTATGGTAACAATATTAGATTAAACCAAAGATGTTATATATTGAATTTACTCCCCCTTTATAATGTTGTTTTCCCTAGCATGATTTTTGCTTCTCACACTATTCTTTTTGGGTTTTAGACCATGGCTAGAACCCGAAGGAACCGTGTTGATCAATGCAATGGACAATGAAATGATTGCCCTCCTGAACAAACAAATGTTATAGGAAATGGAGTGAAAAATCTTATTTCTATACTTACACAAGATATGAATCATTCTGGACTTCCAAATGCGCAGAGATGGGAACAATATTCTATTGAGTCCTTCATGAGGCAACATCCACCTTCTTTCAGTGGGTCTTCTGATCCACTTGTTGCTGAACAATGGATCAGTACCACTGAAAATATATTTTCAGTTCTTCAATGTTCTGAACATGATAAAGTCATCTTAGCAGTATATCGTTTGGAAGGTGAAGCTGATCAATGGTGGAATCAAATCAAGAATACGAGGACAAGAGATGAAATTGAGTCCATGGAATGGGACGAGTTAAAGAACTTGTTTTTCAGTAAGTACTTCCCTCGTATTCTTCGAACAAAGATGGAAAAGGAGTTTCTTGAGTTGAAGTAGAAGGATGATGAATCTGTTGGTATATACGAAGCGAATTTTACAATACTTGCAAAGTATGCATCTGGCATTATCATCCAACTTGAAAGTAAAGTTGATCGATTTTTCAGTGGCTTAAAACCAAGTCTTCGAAGGGAATTAGCTATAAGAGACTTCAGTAGCTATGAAGAAATTGTGCGTTGTGCTATCAAGGTAGAAATGGAAGTTGGTGTTACATATCCATCTCATGGTTTTGACAAGAAATGAAAGATGGAGTTCAAGGAGAAATCTCAGAATAATGGTGAAAAAAAGATGAATGTTTCCTTATGCACAAAGTGTGGAAAGAAGCATGGTGGAGATTGTCTTAAAGGGACTAGAAAATGTTTTATGTGTGGAAAATAAGGTCATCGAGCATCTGAGTGTCGAAGTAATGGAAAAAGGGTTTCTAATGATGTGAATAAAGCAAACAATGCAGATAACGCACCACCAACACTTCAATGCTTCAAGTGCAAGGAAATGGGGCATTATGCTAATAAATGCCCTAATCCAAGGGTTAGTGATGATCGACATGAGAAACCACTTAATGAAAAGGACAAAGGGAAGTTACATGCGATCACTATTGGCGATTATGAATATGAAAACTATGTGGTGGAATGATTAAGTGTTTATGTAATGGGATTCCAAAATAATGTTGTATCATAAAGTATTGGAATATTTATGTATTGGTCTAATGTGGTATTCAAAGTGATTGAGATATTTTTGGAAATAAGATGATATGCACATAATGAAGGGAAAACGAGAAAACGAAATGATTAACAGCATTCATGAGCTCATGATTGATATAAGGACTAAGTGATATCATGGTTTGAGTATATAGAATTTTGAGGATTTTGGTATGTGTAAAGTGTTAACTTTTAACTGCATTCATGTTTTCACTAAGGTTCAATGGGTATTCATTCTTCAAGAGAATACATGATTAAGGTATTCAAATGTTTGTAATTTGACCAGCAAGATATATCTTATGATATATGGGGGATAAATGATGGAATTCACGTGATTGTTCTGTGACATTTCAAGTAATCATTTTCTTTATACTATGAGCTTGGACCGAAGTATTTTAGATAAGCCTAAAGATTAGAATGGATTATGTGGGACATAATTTAGGATAAAACGTTTTTCGATATTATTGATGGGATGTTATAATAATATAGCTTTAGAAAAAGGACAACCTGCAGGACGGGCGACAACCCATCGCGTCAGACAAGGCTGTGGGAATCGAACCCACAACCGAAGTGCAACTGGCCTTTATCGCCTACCACTGGCCTATAGGAAGTCCTTGGTTAGTAGAAACTAGTTTTATTTTATTAAGAGGTATGATATATGAAGTATATGTTCATTTTTGGAACCATATACGATTAACCATAAGATGGACTTATAACTTTTGCTAACCTTTTGTTTGAAAGAGATGGAATGACCCATCATTCTATCACATGATCTGCTAACACATCACGAATGACAAATTCAACTTCATTTATTTAAGAGATGAAGTGGAAATTGTCCAAAGAACGACAAATGGTGAGACTATACCAAAATCAAGAAAGTATTTCTTCTAATTCCAATTTCATTAACTTTAGGGAAACGATCTTGAAAAAAAAAAATGTTTTCCTAGTGCTCTTATATCTGATTAATCAGATGGTACCGTAGATCATCACAAATTTATGGATTTGTGATTGTTGGCTTTTCCATAGCCATGTTCTCTACCACTCTCCATCAGGACATGATGGTAAGATTTTTCTTCCATATCCATATTTTCACCTATGTGGAAACCAAGTGATTAGTTTATTTGGGTAACCGTTACGTTTCATACTTTTGTTTTTAATGATTGGTTTTGGTATTCCTTTTTACGATGTGGGTTTCTATTAAAGAAACTTTCGAGTAGTAAACCATTTATAACCCCGACGAATTTCGAGGGCGAAATTCATTTTAAGGGGGGTTGAATGTAACACCCCTAGATTTTATGAAAAATATTATTTTAATTTCATTAATGTATTTTGTTGTATTCTAAACCAATATTACCTTGCGCTATACGCAACACCGTATTAGCTTGCAGTATACGCAACACTATTCTTGGATCGTGTTACACACAATTTTGATAATAGTTATTCTACGCAACATTGAGTATATATATATATATATACATATATATTCAATGTATAAATGAAATATGGTTGGATTCTGTTATACGAAACAACGAAGGATTCTTTCACAACACGCAACCCTGAATTGGATTGCATTACACGCAATCACGACCGTCCTCGATAGCGTGTGTTGTACGCAATACCAGGTTTTAATAAACAATGTTATATTATTATCATATTGTCATGAACTTGCCATTATGAATATTATTAACTAAATTTTTAATTTTATAACATTATTATTCATCTTACACATTTCTAGAACATGGTATAAGAACAAAATAATTTTTTCGGGTAAAATAAGTATTTTTCAAAAAATGCAGTTTTGCCGCCTTTTGATGACCCACCCACTTTAAATCTAGTTTTTGACATGTTTATAAGTTAAATTTGACAAAATAAAATTCTTCTTTGGAATCAAGAAATAAAAATTTACATTGGATAAATTTTTCATATTATTCTGGTAACTTTCACATTTTAATGAATAGTAAAAACACGCTATATTTTAATTAAAAACAACTTTTTTCATCGTATTATCTTATGTGGTTAAATTATAATATTGAATGGTTTTAAAGTACAAATAGAATATATTTTTACCGTTTAATATAATGTATGTCATTAGCATTGATTTTACCTTGAATTCGTAGGTTAAATCAATTCAATCTTTTGCAATGTTTTAAACAAAAACCCGTTTTTATTCGACAACGGATTTAATATTAATTTAATTTCATTAACTTCTGTGTATTGAATTTTAAAAAATGGATTCCATATTTGGAATCAGTGGGTCCAAATTATGTTAATAGGATACTTTTTATTTTTGAGAATTGTGAATAGTAACTACGGTAAATTTTATTTACCATAGTTAAAGGTAAATCGGGTAATTAAGGGTAAATATAATATTTTAAAATTATCCTAAAAAATGTCAAAATCCTATTGGATGAATAAAAATAGACCCATATCACCTAAGGGTCGGATTAGATTCATTTAATTAAATATTTTCAATGAAAATAATTTAATTATTATTAAAACCAATGAATGTGACAACATGTCACTTTCTTAAATCTTATAAGTATAATAATTTTAATCTAGTGATAAACTTCATGAAACACCGAAAATGAATAGTTTCCAGAAATCTAATACATTTATCTACATCATAGGAATTTATTTAGAATTTTTAGGGATTAATTAATTATCATTTATTATGACACAAAGATGATGCAGTAATTGTCTTATTAATGAAATATTGACATAATTGATATTATAAATTCCCAAATAAATCTAATTTGAAACTTTTTATGACTTACACAAATTTTATAGGTTAATATGACATGTTATTGTTGATTTATGTAACTTGGTTCGAACTTATCATTCTGTTATGAATTTCATTAAAATCATGTACCAAATAGTGTCAAAATTGACATAAAATAGTTTTTAAAACAAATAATATATTATTAATTGCTATTTTTTTCCTAAAAATCTAACGTTCGGCCAAATGACTTATATAAGATTATAGATATTAATAATAAACAACTTGGGGTTCTTTTGGATTTATATAGTATGTTTATTAACCATATAGTGTAACAAAACAAAAAGACACGGTAAAAGTTAAATTATTTTACTTAGAGTTAAATCTAATTGATAATGTTAAAATAATAACCTAAACTTGCCTAAATCCTATTTGATGAGAGGATTTCGACCCATCCCTACCTTAGCCTCGAAATATATCAATTTGGATCTATTTAAAACCGAACGTGACGTTATAATAAAATAATATTTTTAGTTATTCCAAAGGTGCCCCTCTCCTCCCTTATAAAAGGGCACCTCCTCCCTCTCTTCCTCACACAATTTTGAGCCTTCATGCTCGGCCAAACCCTGCCAAATTATCTTCCACACTTCCCTAGAAATATCTTAGAGGTTATGGTCTTCCTCAAAGACCAATTTTAGTGCCCTAAGATGAGTTCTCAAAGAGGCGCTTCAAAGAAGAGGTAATTTCTGTTACCGATTCTTTCACCTTTATTTCTTCTTCCACTTCTTCTTATTAGGTTGTTTAATTATGAAGTAATAACATAAGTATCACTCATATACTGATATGTTATTATAAGTATGAAACAATCCTATTTCACCATCTATCCATCCTACGGAAAACGAAATCACCGCGCGTGCGTACGTACGGAATATTGTCTCCACGCTGTGGTGTAATCTATTTTCCACCACCACCATACATGGATGGGTATAATGGTGTAAATAATAACTATATATTATTATTTTAAAGTTGTATTGATTATGAAATAGTATACATACACTCCAATACAGTCACACGATCATGAGAACGATATCATCGCTCGTGCGTACGTACGGACTACCGTCTCCACGACGCGATGAGATTCATTCTCCACTTTAACCATTCATGAATGATTATAAAATATATATAATAAGTAATCATGAAATATATGACATTATAAAGCTACTGGATTTATGTGTGTATATATGCATGTCATCTACTTAATTCCATTCAACTCAATAAGGAAACGAAAACAGCGTTCATGCGTACGTACGGCCTACCGTCTCCATGAACAGTGTATTTCTTTCCATTTACTAATTTATTATATATATGTATATTCTGAATATATATATATAAATCATGTTTTATATTCTGGAATTAATTAATTATGATCTAATCAATCATATGAATAATTACAAGTCAAAACACGGACGACAAATGAAACAATTTTACCCAAAATGCTCTTTAACATAGAATTTACAAAAGAAAGGGTAATATAAAGTCATAAGTGAACAATATATCATATCATAACAATGAGTATGATTCTGGAATAAGTCAATGACATTATTTAAATCATTATACAGGAGTTTCGGACACCTACGAAGAAAATCGGACCTAAGGTAAGGGAAATATCACAATCTCATTTTTATCCGAGATTGTTTATACTTTGGTATTTACTGGGGTGTATTTTATCATCCACATCCATGTTTCCTTAACATGTAATATTTATATCCTTCTAAAATAGTTTATATCCAATTTTACCCTTCGGTGAATTTTTAGTAAAATATATGAAAGGAATCTTTTGTCATTTTTGGTACGAGGTACTTTTTTGACTTTTCCGACAAATGTACGAGAAAAATGTTTTTTTAACTTATACGACATGAATGGATTTTTAAAACATTATTTCCAAGAATCTTCCTTTACAAGTTTTCATGTTTAATTATAATAAACTTCATTTAGTTTAAAATTGTATGACATGTTAAGAAAGGAAAATATTTTTGAAGTAGAAAGGATATTTTCCTCAAGAATGGAGTTCAATTGTTTAATCAAAATTATTTTCCATCTAAGATAATAAAGGGTTCTGTTTTTATGCCTATTATTACATTTATTTTATTATTTTGTGATGGAATTACTTTTATGAATTCCTTTATCTTATATGAATTGTTTTATGATGTCACGATGTTTAATATTACCATTTTTATTACATGGGTTATGCTATAATGCATGGTTTATGATTTTGTGGAACACATAAGAATGGTATCATTATGAGATGGGTGGGACCTATATCTCCCTCCAATGCATTGGGTAAAGATTTTATATCTCATGAGATAGACATGGCTGGAATGGTAGGTTATACCGTTTCAGTGAAACAGGACTGAAACGAGGGTGACTCGGTTCAGAAAGGGACTCTGTCCACTAAGATAGTCTTGACAATGAGTCTTGACTAATAAGATATGATTCTCTATGATTATGTGTGTATGCCAAAAAGTTTAATGTTTTATGTTATGATTATTGTGATTAAATTTCACTGCCATGAGTTATTCCAGGTTATGAAATTATGATCTCTTTTACAGGTTAAGATTTCCAAAAGTTATGTGCTTATGTATATGATGTGATGGAGATTTCATTGGTTTACCCTTACTGAGCATTTGAGCTCACCCTTTCATGTTTTCTTTTCCCCAGGATATAAGGAAAGGTTTTAGGTATTAAAAAAAGGAAGATCTTTATGGGAGATGTTGAAGATCTTTCACCAGGATTAGAAGATTATATTCCGAGTTTCCAAAGACACTAAACTATTACGATCCTTGTGTGTGTTTTTTATGTACTAATTATTCCGCATATGTAATGTAATGTAAATGTACATTAAGCTTCGGGTCGTTATAGTTGGTATCAGAGGAATGGTTTAGTCAACCTTTGGAAACTAGGATGCGAAAACATTAGTGTGATCCCTAGAGATATTTCTAAGGTATGTCTAGGGTTGTCCCTATGGATAAGTATACATATAGGATATAGTCCTAGAACTATGGTAACAATATTAGATTAAACCAAAGATGTTATATATTGAATTTACTCCCCCTTTATAATGTTGTTTTCCCTAGCATGATTTTTGCTTCTCACACTATTCTTT
Organism: Viscum album; assembly: GCA_963277665.1. NCBI lineage: Eukaryota > Viridiplantae > Streptophyta > Magnoliopsida > Santalales > Viscaceae > Viscum > Viscum album. Next base: position 768,350,332 of record OY728162.1, read on the forward strand.
TTGGGTTTTAGACCATGGCTAGAACCCGAAGGAACCGTGTTGATCAATGCAATGGACAATGAAATGATTGCCCTCCTGAACAAACAAATGTTATAGGAAATGGAGTGAAAAATCTTATTTCTATACTTACACAAGATATGAATCATTCTGGACTTCCAAATGCGCAGAGATGGGAACAATATTCTATTGAGTCCTTCATGAGGCAACATCCACCTTCTTTCAGTGGGTCTTCTGATCCACTTGTTGCTGAACAATGGATCAGTACCACTGAAAATATATTTTCAGTTCTTCAATGTTCTGAACATGATAAAGTCATCTTAGCAGTATATCGTTTGGAAGGTGAAGCTGATCAATGGTGGAATCAAATCAAGAATACGAGGACAAGAGATGAAATTGAGTCCATGGAATGGGACGAGTTAAAGAACTTGTTTTTCAGTAAGTACTTCCCTCGTATTCTTCGAACAAAGATGGAAAAGGAGTTTCTTGAGTTGAAGTAGAAGGATGATGAATCTGTTGGTATATACGAAGCGAATTTTACAATACTTGCAAAGTATGCATCTGGCATTATCATCCAACTTGAAAGTAAAGTTGATCGATTTTTCAGTGGCTTAAAACCAAGTCTTCGAAGGGAATTAGCTATAAGAGACTTCAGTAGCTATGAAGAAATTGTGCGTTGTGCTATCAAGGTAGAAATGGAAGTTGGTGTTACATATCCATCTCATGGTTTTGACAAGAAATGAAAGATGGAGTTCAAGGAGAAATCTCAGAATAATGGTGAAAAAAAGATGAATGTTTCCTTATGCACAAAGTGTGGAAAGAAGCATGGTGGAGATTGTCTTAAAGGGACTAGAAAATGTTTTATGTGTGGAAAATAAGGTCATCGAGCATCTGAGTGTCGAAGTAATGGAAAAAGGGTTTCTAATGATGTGAATAAAGCAAACAATGCAGATAACGCACCACCAACACTTCAATGCTTCAAGTGCAAGGAAATGGGGCATTATGCTAATAAATGCCCTAATCCAAGGGTTAGTGATGATCGACATGAGAAACCACTTAATGAAAAGGACAAAGGGAAGTTACATGCGATCACTATTGGCGATTATGAATATGAAAACTATGTGGTGGAATGATTAAGTGTTTATGTAATGGGATTCCAAAATAATGTTGTATCATAAAGTATTGGAATATTTATGTATTGGTCTAATGTGGTATTCAAAGTGATTGAGATATTTTTGGAAATAAGATGATATGCACATAATGAAGGGAAAACGAGAAAACGAAATGATTAACAGCATTCATGAGCTCATGATTGATATAAGGACTAAGTGATATCATGGTTTGAGTATATAGAATTTTGAGGATTTTGGTATGTGTAAAGTGTTAACTTTTAACTGCATTCATGTTTTCACTAAGGTTCAATGGGTATTCATTCTTCAAGAGAATACATGATTAAGGTATTCAAATGTTTGTAATTTGACCAGCAAGATATATCTTATGATATATGGGGGATAAATGATGGAATTCACGTGATTGTTCTGTGACATTTCAAGTAATCATTTTCTTTATACTATGAGCTTGGACCGAAGTATTTTAGATAAGCCTAAAGATTAGAATGGATTATGTGGGACATAATTTAGGATAAAACGTTTTTCGATATTATTGATGGGATGTTATAATAATATAGCTTTAGAAAAAGGACAACCTGCAGGACGGGCGACAACCCATCGCGTCAGACAAGGCTGTGGGAATCGAACCCACAACCGAAGTGCAACTGGCCTTTATCGCCTACCACTGGCCTATAGGAAGTCCTTGGTTAGTAGAAACTAGTTTTATTTTATTAAGAGGTATGATATATGAAGTATATGTTCATTTTTGGAACCATATACGATTAACCATAAGATGGACTTATAACTTTTGCTAACCTTTTGTTTGAAAGAGATGGAATGACCCATCATTCTATCACATGATCTGCTAACACATCACGAATGACAAATTCAACTTCATTTATTTAAGAGATGAAGTGGAAATTGTCCAAAGAACGACAAATGGTGAGACTATACCAAAATCAAGAAAGTATTTCTTCTAATTCCAATTTCATTAACTTTAGGGAAACGATCTTGAAAAAAAAAAAATGTTTTCCTAGTGCTCTTATATCTGATTAATCAGATGGTACCGTAGATCATCACAAATTTATGGATTTGTGATTGTTGGCTTTTCCATAGCCATGTTCTCTACCACTCTCCATCAGGACATGATGGTAAGATTTTTCTTCCATATCCATATTTTCACCTATGTGGAAACCAAGTGATTAGTTTATTTGGGTAACCGTTACGTTTCATACTTTTGTTTTTAATGATTGGTTTTGGTATTCCTTTTTACGATGTGGGTTTCTATTAAAGAAACTTTCGAGTAGTAAACCATTTATAACCCCGACGAATTTCGAGGGCGAAATTCATTTTAAGGGGGGTTGAATGTAACACCCCTAGATTTTATGAAAAATATTATTTTAATTTCATTAATGTATTTTGTTGTATTCTAAACCAATATTACCTTGCGCTATACGCAACACCGTATTAGCTTGCAGTATACGCAACACTATTCTTGGATCGTGTTACACACAATTTTGATAATAGTTATTCTACGCAACATTGAGTATATATATATATATATACATATATATTCAATGTATAAATGAAATATGGTTGGATTCTGTTATACGAAACAACGAAGGATTCTTTCACAACACGCAACCCTGAATTGGATTGCATTACACGCAATCACGACCGTCCTCGATAGCGTGTGTTGTACGCAATACCAGGTTTTAATAAACAATGTTATATTATTATCATATTGTCATGAACTTGCCATTATGAATATTATTAACTAAATTTTTAATTTTATAACATTATTATTCATCTTACACATTTCTAGAACATGGTATAAGAACAAAATAATTTTTTCGGGTAAAATAAGTATTTTTCAAAAAATGCAGTTTTGCCGCCTTTTGATGACCCACCCACTTTAAATCTAGTTTTTGACATGTTTATAAGTTAAATTTGACAAAATAAAATTCTTCTTTGGAATCAAGAAATAAAAATTTACATTGGATAAATTTTTCATATTATTCTGGTAACTTTCACATTTTAATGAATAGTAAAAACACGCTATATTTTAATTAAAAACAACTTTTTTCATCGTATTATCTTATGTGGTTAAATTATAATATTGAATGGTTTTAAAGTACAAATAGAATATATTTTTACCGTTTAATATAATGTATGTCATTAGCATTGATTTTACCTTGAATTCGTAGGTTAAATCAATTCAATCTTTTGCAATGTTTTAAACAAAAACCCGTTTTTATTCGACAACGGATTTAATATTAATTTAATTTCATTAACTTCTGTGTATTGAATTTTAAAAAATGGATTCCATATTTGGAATCAGTGGGTCCAAATTATGTTAATAGGATACTTTTTATTTTTGAGAATTGTGAATAGTAACTACGGTAAATTTTATTTACCATAGTTAAAGGTAAATCGGGTAATTAAGGGTAAATATAATATTTTAAAATTATCCTAAAAAATGTCAAAATCCTATTGGATGAATAAAAATAGACCCATATCACCTAAGGGTCGGATTAGATTCATTTAATTAAATATTTTCAATGAAAATAATTTAATTATTATTAAAACCAATGAATGTGACAACATGTCACTTTCTTAAATCTTATAAGTATAATAATTTTAATCTAGTGATAAACTTCATGAAACACCGAAAATGAATAGTTTCCAGAAATCTAATACATTTATCTACATCATAGGAATTTATTTAGAATTTTTAGGGATTAATTAATTATCATTTATTATGACACAAAGATGATGCAGTAATTGTCTTATTAATGAAATATTGACATAATTGATATTATAAATTCCCAAATAAATCTAATTTGAAACTTTTTATGACTTACACAAATTTTATAGGTTAATATGACATGTTATTGTTGATTTATGTAACTTGGTTCGAACTTATCATTCTGTTATGAATTTCATTAAAATCATGTACCAAATAGTGTCAAAATTGACATAAAATAGTTTTTAAAACAAATAATATATTATTAATTGCTATTTTTTTCCTAAAAATCTAACGTTCGGCCAAATGACTTATATAAGATTATAGATATTAATAATAAACAACTTGGGGTTCTTTTGGATTTATATAGTATGTTTATTAACCATATAGTGTAACAAAACAAAAAGACACGGTAAAAGTTAAATTATTTTACTTAGAGTTAAATCTAATTGATAATGTTAAAATAATAACCTAAACTTGCCTAAATCCTATTTGATGAGAGGATTTCGACCCATCCCTACCTTAGCCTCGAAATATATCAATTTGGATCTATTTAAAACCGAACGTGACGTTATAATAAAATAATATTTTTAGTTATTCCAAAGGTGCCCCTCTCCTCCCTTATAAAAGGGCACCTCCTCCCTCTCTTCCTCACACAATTTTGAGCCTTCATGCTCGGCCAAACCCTGCCAAATTATCTTCCACACTTCCCTAGAAATATCTTAGAGGTTATGGTCTTCCTCAAAGACCAATTTTAGTGCCCTAAGATGAGTTCTCAAAGAGGCGCTTCAAAGAAGAGGTAATTTCTGTTACCGATTCTTTCACCTTTATTTCTTCTTCCACTTCTTCTTATTAGGTTGTTTAATTATGAAGTAATAACATAAGTATCACTCATATACTGATATGTTATTATAAGTATGAAACAATCCTATTTCACCATCTATCCATCCTACGGAAAACGAAATCACCGCGCGTGCGTACGTACGGAATATTGTCTCCACGCTGTGGTGTAATCTATTTTCCACCACCACCATACATGGATGGGTATAATGGTGTAAATAATAACTATATATTATTATTTTAAAGTTGTATTGATTATGAAATAGTATACATACACTCCAATACAGTCACACGATCATGAGAACGATATCATCGCTCGTGCGTACGTACGGACTACCGTCTCCACGACGCGATGAGATTCATTCTCCACTTTAACCATTCATGAATGATTATAAAATATATATAATAAGTAATCATGAAATATATGACATTATAAAGCTACTGGATTTATGTGTGTATATATGCATGTCATCTACTTAATTCCATTCAACTCAATAAGGAAACGAAAACAGCGTTCATGCGTACGTACGGCCTACCGTCTCCATGAACAGTGTATTTCTTTCCATTTACTAATTTATTATATATATGTATATTCTGAATATATATATATAAATCATGTTTTATATTCTGGAATTAATTAATTATGATCTAATCAATCATATGAATAATTACAAGTCAAAACACGGACGACAAATGAAACAATTTTACCCAAAATGCTCTTTAACATAGAATTTACAAAAGAAAGGGTAATATAAAGTCATAAGTGAACAATATATCATATCATAACAATGAGTATGATTCTGGAATAAGTCAATGACATTATTTAAATCATTATACAGGAGTTTCGGACACCTACGAAGAAAATCGGACCTAAGGTAAGGGAAATATCACAATCTCATTTTTATCCGAGATTGTTTATACTTTGGTATTTACTGGGGTGTATTTTATCATCCACATCCATGTTTCCTTAACATGTAATATTTATATCCTTCTAAAATAGTTTATATCCAATTTTACCCTTCGGTGAATTTTTAGTAAAATATATGAAAGGAATCTTTTGTCATTTTTGGTACGAGGTACTTTTTTGACTTTTCCGACAAATGTACGAGAAAAATGTTTTTTTAACTTATACGACATGAATGGATTTTTAAAACATTATTTCCAAGAATCTTCCTTTACAAGTTTTCATGTTTAATTATAATAAACTTCATTTAGTTTAAAATTGTATGACATGTTAAGAAAGGAAAATATTTTTGAAGTAGAAAGGATATTTTCCTCAAGAATGGAGTTCAATTGTTTAATCAAAATTATTTTCCATCTAAGATAATAAAGGGTTCTGTTTTTATGCCTATTATTACATTTATTTTATTATTTTGTGATGGAATTACTTTTATGAATTCCTTTATCTTATATGAATTGTTTTATGATGTCACGATGTTTAATATTACCATTTTTATTACATGGGTTATGCTATAATGCATGGTTTATGATTTTGTGGAACACATAAGAATGGTATCATTATGAGATGGGTGGGACCTATATCTCCCTCCAATGCATTGGGTAAAGATTTTATATCTCATGAGATAGACATGGCTGGAATGGTAGGTTATACCGTTTCAGTGAAACAGGACTGAAACGAGGGTGACTCGGTTCAGAAAGGGACTTTGTCCACTAAGATAGTCTTGACAATGAGTCTTGACTAATAAGATATGATTCTCTATGATTATGTGTGTATTCCAAAAAGTTTAATGTTTTATGTTATGATTATTGTGATTAAATTTCACTGCCATGAGTTATTCCAGGTTATGAAATTATGATCTCTTTTACAGGTTAAGATTTCCAAAAGTTATGTGCTTATGTATATGATGTGATTGATATTTCATTTGTTTACCCTTACTGAGCATTTGAGCTCACCCTTTCATGTTTTCTTTTCCCCAGGATATAAGGAAAGGTTTTAGGTATTAAAAAAAGGAAGATCTTTATGGGAGATGTTGAAGATCTTTCACCAGGATTAGAAGATTATATTCCGAGTTTCCAAAGACACTAAACTATTACGATCCTTGTGTGTATGTTTTTGTTATGTACTAATTATTACGCATATGTAATGTAATGTCAATGTACATTATGCTTCGGGTCGTTATAGTTGGTATCAGATGAAAGGTTTAGTCAACCTTTGGAAACAAGGATGCGAAAACATTAGTGTGATCCCTGGAGATATTTCTAAGGTATGTCTAAGGATGTCCCTAAGGATAAGTATACATTTAGGATATAGTCCTTGAACTATGGTAACGATATTAGATTAAACCAAAGATGTTATATATTGAATTTACTCCCCCTTTATAATGTTGTTTTCCCTAGCATGATTTTTGCCTCTCACACTATTCTTTTTGGGTTTTAGACCATGGCTGGAACCCGAAGGAACCGTGTTGATCAATGCAATGGACAATGCAATGATTGCCCTCCTGAACAAACAAATGTTATAGGAAATGGAATGCAAAATCTTATTTCTATACTTACACAAGATATGAATCATTCTGGACTTCCAAATGAGCAGAGAAGGGAACAATATTCTATTGAGTCCTTCATGAGGCAACGTCCTCCTTCTTTCAGTGGGTCTTCTGATCCACTTGTTGCTGAACAATGGATCAGTACCACTGAAAAGATATTTTCTTTTCTTCAATGTTCTGAACATGATAAAGTCATCTTAGCAGTATATCGTTTGGAAGGTGAAACTGATCAACGGTGGAATCAAATCAAGAATACGAGTCCAAGATATGAAATTGAGTCCATGGAATGGGACGAGTTCAAGAACTTGTTTTTCAGTAAGTACTTCCCTAGTATTCTTCGAACAAAGATGGAAAAGGAGTTTCTTGAGCTGAAGCAGAAGGATGATGAATCTGTTGGTATATATGAAGCGAATTTTACAATACTTGCAAGGTATGCATCTGGCATTATCATCCAACCTGAAAGTAAAGTTGATCGATTTTTCAGGGGCTTAAAACCAAGTCTTCGAAGGGAATTAGCTATAAGAGACTTCAGTAGCTATGAAGAAATTGTGCGTTGTGCTATCAAGGTAGAAATGGAAGTTGGTGTTACATATCCATCTCATGGTTTTTACAAGAAACGAAAGATGGAGTTCAAGGAGAAATCTCAGAAGAATGGTGAAAAAAAGATGAATGTTTCCTTATGCACAAATTCTGGAAAGAATCATGGTGAAGATTGTCTTAAAGGGACTAGAAAATGTTTTATGTGTGGAAAATAAGGTCATCGAGCAGCTGAGTGTCGAAGTAATGAAAAAAGGGTTTCTAATGATGTGAATAAAGCAAACAATGCAGATAACGCACCACCAACACTTCAATGCTTCAAGTGAAAGGAAATGGGGCATTATGATAATAAATGCCCTAATCCAAGGGTTAGTGATGATCGACATGAGCAACCACTTAAGGAAAAGGACAAAGGGAAGTCACATGCGATCACTATTGGCGATGTTGAATATGAAAACAATGTTGTGGAATGATTAAGTGTTTATGTAATGGGATTCCAAAATAATGTTGTATCATAATGTATTGGAATATTTATGTATTGGTCTAATGTGGTATTCAAAGTGATTGAGATATTTTTGGAAATAAGATGATATGCACATAATGAAGGGAAAATGAGAAAACGAAATGTTTAACAGTATTCATGAGCTCATGATTGATATAAGGACTAAGTGATATCATGGTTTGAGTATATAGAATTTTGAGGATTTTGGTATGTGTAAAGTGTTAACTTTTAACTGCATTCATGTTTTCACTAAGGTTCAATGGGTATTCATTCTTCAAGAGAATACATGATTAAGGTATTCACATGTTTGTAATTTTACCAGCAAGATATATCTTATGATATATGAGGGATAAATGATGGCATTCACGTGATTTTTCTGTGACATTTCAAGCAATCATTTTCTTTATACTATGAGCTTGGACCGAAGTATTTTAGATAAGCCTAAAGATTAGAATGGATTATGTGGGACATAAGTTAGGATAAAACGTTTTTCGATATTATTGATGGGATGTTATAGTAATATAGATTTAGAAAAAGGAAAACCTGCAGGACGGGCGACAACCCATCGCGTCAGACAAGGCTGTGGGAATCGAACACACAACCGAAGTGCAACTGGCCTTTATCGCCTACCACTGGCCCACAGGAAGTCCCTGGTTAGTAGAAACTAGTTTTATTTTATTAAGAGGTATGATATATGAAGTATATATTCATTTTTGGAACCATATACGATTAACCATAAGATGGACTTATAACTTTTGCTAACCTTTTGTTTGAAAGAGATAGAATGACCCATCATTCTATCACATGATCTTCTAACACATCATGAATGACAAATTCAACTTCATTTAATTAAGAGATGAAGTGGAAATTGTCCAAAGAATGACAAACGGTGAGACTATACCAAAATCACGAAATTATTTCTTCTAATTCCAATTTCATTAACTTTAGGGAAACGATCTTAAAAACCAAAAATGTTTTCCTAGTGCTCTTATATCTGATTAATCAGATGGTACCTTAGATCATCACAAATTTATGGATTTGTGATTGTTGGCTTTTCCATAGCCATGTTCTCTACCACTCTCCATCAGAACATGATGGTAATATTTTTCTTCCATGTCCATATTTTCACCTATGTGGAAACCCAGTGATTAGTTTATTTGGGTAACCGTTACGTTTCATACTTTTGTTTTTAAAGATTGGTTTTGGTATTCCTTTTTACGATGTGGGTTTCTATTAAAGAAACTTTCAAGTAGTAAACCATTTATAACCCCGACGAATTTCGAGGGCGAAATTCATTTTAAGGGGGGTTGAATGTTACACTCCTAGATTTTATGAAAAATATTATTTTAATTTCATTAATGTATTGTGTTTTATTCTACACCAAGATTACCTTGCGCTATACGCAACACCGTATTAGCTTGCAGTATACGCAACACTATTCTTGGATCGTGTTACACACAATTTTGATAATAGTTATTCTATGCAACATTGAGAATATATATATACATATATATTCAATGTATAAATGAAATATGGTTGGATTCTGTTATATGAAACAACGAAGTATTCTTTCACAACACGCAACCCTGAATTGGCTTGCATTACACGCAATCACGACCGTCCTCGATAGCGTGTGTTGTACGCAATACCAGGTTTTAATAAACAATGTTATATTATTATCATATTGTCATGAACTTGCCATCATGAATAGTATTAACTAAATTTTGAATTTTATAACATTATTATTCATCTTACACATTTCTAGAACATGGTATAAGAACAAAATAATTTTTTCGGGTAAAATAAGTATTTTTAAAAAAATGCAGTTTTGCCGCCTTTTGATGGCGCACCCACTTTAAATCTAGTTTTTGACATGTGTATAAGTTCAATTTGACAAAATAAAATTCTTCTTTGGAATCATGAAATAAAAATTTACTTTGGATAAATTTTTCATATTATTCTGGTAACTTTCACATTTTAATGAATAGTAAAAACACGCTAAATTTAAATTAAAAACAACTTTTTTCATCGTATTATCTTATGTGGTTAAATTATAATATTGAATGGTTTTAAAGTACAAATAGATATATTTTTACCATTTTATATATTTTATGTCATTATCATTGATTTTACCTTGAATTCGTAGGTTAAATCAATTCAATCTTTTGCAATGTTTTAAACAAAAACCCGTTTTTATTCGACAACGAATTTAATTTTAATTTAATTTCTTGAACTTCTGTGTATTGAATTTTAAAAAATGGATTCCATATTTGGAATCAGTGGGTCCAAATTATGTTAATAGGATACTTTTTATTTTTGGGAATTGTGAATAGTAACAACGGTAAATTTTATTTACCATAGTTAAAGGTAAATCGGGTAATTAAGGGTAAATATAAAATTTTAAAATTAGCCTAAAAAATGAAAAAATCCTATTGGATGACTAAAAATAGACCCATATCACCTAAGGGTCTGATTAGATTCATTTAATTAAATATTTTCAATGAAAATAATTTAATTATTATTAAAACCAAAGAATGTGACAACATGTCACTTTCTTAAATCTTATAAGTATAATAATTTTAATCTAGTGATAAAATTCATGAAACACCGAAAATGAATAGTTTCCAGAAATCTAATACATTTTTCTACATCATAGGAATTTATTTAGAATTTTTAGGGATTAAATAATTATCATTTTTTATGACACAAAGATGATGCAGTAATTGTCTTATTAATGAAATATTGACATAATTGATGTTATAAATGCCCAAATAAATGTAATTTGAAACTTTTTATGACTTACACAAATTTTATAGGTTAATATGACATGTTATTGTTGATTTAAGTAACTTGGTTCGAACTTATCATTCTGTTATAAATTTCATTAAAATCATGTACCAAATAGTGTCAAACTTGACATAAAATAGTTTTTTAAAAAATAATATATTATTAATTGATATTTTATTCCTAAAAATCTAAAGTTCGGCCAAATGACTTAGATAAGATTATAGATATTAATCATAAACAACTTGGGGTTCTTTTGTCTTGATATAGTAAGTTTATTAACCATATAGTGTAACAAAACAAAAAGACACAGTAAAAGTTAAATTATTTTACTTAGAGTTAAATCTAATTGATAAGGTTAAAATAATAACCTAAACTTGCCTAAATACTATTTTATGAGAGGATTTCGACCCATCCCTACCTTAGCATCGAAATAAATCAATTTGGATCTATTTAAAACCGAACTTGACTTTATAATAAAATAATATTTTTAGTTATTCCAAAGGTGCCCCTCCCCTCCCTTATAAAAGGGCACCTCCTCCCTCCCTTCCTCACACAACTTTGAGCATTCAAGCTCGGCCAACCCCTGCCAAATTATCTTCTACCCTTCCCTAGAAACATCCTAGAGGTTATGGTCTTCCTAAAAGACCAATTTTAGTGCCCTAAGATGAGGTCTCAAAGAGGCGCTTCAAAGTAGAGGTAATTTCTATTACCGATTATTTCACCTTTATTTCTTCTTCCACTTCTTCTTCTTAAGTTTTTTAATTATGAAGTAATAACATAAGTATCACTCATATACTGATATTTAATTATAAGTATGAAACAATCCTATTTCACCATCTATCCATCCTACGGAAAATGAAATCACCGCGCGTGCGTACGTACGGAATACCGTCTCCACGCCGTGGTGTAATCTATTTTCCACCACCACCTTACTTGGATGGGTATAATGGTGTAAATAATTACTATATATTATTATTTTAAAGTTATATTGATTCTGAAATAGTATACATGCACTCCAATACAGTCACACGATCATGAGAACGATATCATCGCTCGTGCGTACGTACGGACTACCGTCTCCACGACGCGATGAGATTCATTCTCCACTTTAACCATTCATGAATGATTATAAAGTATATATAATAAGTAATCATGAAATATATGACATTATAAAGCTACTGGATTTATGTTTTTATATATGTATGTCATCTACTTAATTCCATTCAACTCAATAAGGAAACGAAAACAGCGTTCATGCGTACGTACGGCCTACCGTCTCCATGAACGGTGTATTTCTTTCCATTTAATAATTTATTATATATATGTATATTCTGAATATATATATATAAATCATGTTTTATATTCTGGAATTACGTAATTATGATCTAAGAAATCATATGAATAATTACAAGTCAAAACACGGACGACAAATGAAACAATTTTACCCAAAATGCTCTTTATCATAGAATTTACAAAAGAAAGGGTAATATAAAGTCATAAGTGAACCATATATCATATCATAACAACGAGTATGATTCTGGAATAAGTCAATGACATTATTTAAATCATTATACAGGAGGTTCAGACACCTACGAAGAAAATCGGACCTAAGGTAAGGGAAATATCACAATCTCATTTTTATCCGAGATTGTTTATACTTTGGTATTTACTGGGGTGTATTTTATCATCCAAATCCATGTTTCCTTAACATGTAATATTTATATCCTTCTACAATATTTTATATCCAATTTTACCCTTCAGTGAGTTTTTAGTAAATGATATGAAAGGAATCTTTTGTCATTTTTCGTACGAGGTACTTTTTTGACTTTTCCGACAAAAGTACGAGAAGAATGTATTTTTATATTATACGACAAGAATGGATTTTTAAAACATTATTTCCAAGAATCATCCTTTACATGTTTTCAAGTTTATTTTTAATAAACTTCTTTTAGTTTAAAATTGTATGACCTGTTAAGAAAGGAAAATGTTTTTGAAGTAGAATGGATATTTTCCTCAAGAATGGAGTTCAAGTGTTTAATCAAAATTATTTTCCATCTAAGATAATAAAGGGTTCCGTTTTTATGCCTATTATTAAATTTATTTGATTATATTGTGATGGAATTACTTTTATGAATTCCTTTATCTTATATGAATTGTTTTATGATGTCACGATGTTTAAAATTCCCTTTTTTATTACATGGGTTATGCTATGATGCATGGTTTATGATTTTGTGGCACATATAATAATGGTATCATTATGAGATGGGTGGGACCTATATCTCCCTCCAATGCATTGGGTAAAGATTTTATATCTCATGAGATAGACATGGCTGGAATGGTAGGTTATATCGTTTCAGTGAAACAGGACTGAAACGAGGGTGACTTGGTTCAGAAAGGGACTTTGTCCACTAAGATAGTCTTGGCAATGAGTCTTGACTAATAAGATATGATTCTCTATGATTATGTGTGTATGCCACAAATTTTAATGTTTTATGTTATGATTATTGTGATTACATTTTACTGCCATGCGTTATTCCATGTTATGAAATTATGATCTCTTTTATAGGTTAAGATTTCCAAAAGTTATGTGCTTATGTATATGATGTGATTGATATTTCTTTTGTTTACCCTTACTGAGCATTTGAACTCACCCTTTCATGTTTTCTTTTCCCCAGGATACAAGGAAAGGTTTTATTTATAAAAAAAGGAAGATCTTTATGGGAGATGTTGAAGATCATTCACAAGGATTAGAAGATTATATTCCGGGTTTCCAAAGACACTAAAATATTACGATCCTTGTGTGTGTGTTTTTGTTATGTACTAAGCATTCCACATATGTAATGTAATGTCAATGTACGTTAAGCTTCGGGTCGTTATACCCAACCTAAAACTGCCTCGATCTTCGCAGGATCCACTAAAACTCCCGCCTCAGAGATGACGTGTCCCAAGAAGTGGACCTCACGTATCTAGAACTGGCACTTCGAGAGCTTACCATAAATCTAGTGCTCTCAGAGTGTGTCTAGTACAACCAGTAAGTGGTAGGCGTGCTCCTCCTCAGTCGTCGAGTAAATCAAAATTTCTTCGATGAAGACCACGACAAATCCATCGAGGTATGGCTGAAAGATCCTGTTCATGAGGTCCATGAACACTGCTGGGGCATTGGTTACTCCGAATGTCATAACCAAGAACTCATAGTGGCCATACCGACATCTGAAGTCCGTCTTCTGCACGTCCTCGTCTCGAACTCTAAGCTGATGATAGTCTGACCTGAGGTCTATCTTCGAGAACCATCGTGCTCCCTTGAGATGATCCAAGAGGTCATCAATTCTTGGTAGCAGATACTTGTTCCTCACTGTCACCTAGTTCAAGCGATGATAGTCGACACACAGTCAGAAGCTCTTGTCCGCCTTCATTGGCGAACAATATCGGGGAAGCCCAGGGTGAAACACTGGGTCGAATAAACCTCTTGTCCTGCAAGTCCTCCAACTGTACCCGTAGCTCTCAAAGCTCGGCGGGGGGCATCCGATATGCTGGAGTCGATATCGGGGCTGTCCCGGGGTACATGTCAATATAAAAGTTTACCTCTCTGCGAGGAGGTAGTCCTTGAACATCTTCGGGAAAAACGTCTGCAAACTCTTCCAGCACTGCAAGAAATCCAGGACTCTGCACGTCAACTGCTCCTAGGATGAGGCTAGCCAACTGATGAGTGATGGGTTTTCCTCTCCTCTACGGAACTCCGTCCTGTGCTGCATAGGATCCCTTATCGCCGGTGAAGGTGATCCTACTCCCGTCTATGCGTACACATCGCACCTTGCACCTAAAACAATCAATCTGTGCATGGACCGTAGATAACCAATCCATGCCCAAGATGACGTCGTAAGGCCTCGACGCCGCTACAAGAAGATCCCAGCCGAAGCTCTCGCCTCCTATAGTAAGCTCACACTGTCGGCACCAGTGCGTAATCATCGAGTCTTCTCCCATAGGAGTCTCTAGCCGTAAGGATCAAGCCAATGGCTCTATCGGAATCTCCGAGCTCCAAACAAGGGTAGCGACTATGAAAGAGTGACTCGCTCCTGTGTCTATAAGTACTGCAACAAGGATGTAATAGACATAGATAGTACCTCGAATCATCTTGGGCGCGCCGTGGTTGTAGGCCTCTGCTGCCTGGAGCTGTGCCTGTCTCTGCCCGCCAGCTCCTTGTGGTAGGGGTGGACCTCCTGGTTGTGGTGGTGGCAGAGCCTCAAAGCGTCGCCCACCACCTGCTGCTCGGCCAGCTCCTCTGCCTCGTCCGCCTCCTCCCTGCGGACCGCCACAGTCGACCCTCTGCCTCTGTCTCAGTGGTCCCTCAACCTTATGCTGCTCCTCGGCACGGCGGGTCGGGAAATCACGAGCCATGTGGCCTTGTCCGCCGCATGAGTAGCATTGTCTTCCTCTGGAAAGACTGGCTCTGTGCTGTGTTCCCCGCACTACTGAGCCAGTGTCCTAAGGTCGTCTGCCTGAGGGTCTGGTCTGCCTTGACCCAAGAGTCATCCGTCGACTGCCTGCTGCAGAAGACTCTGCTACGTGCCGCCCTGCGGTGGGTCTCGGCGATTGTGTAGACTCGGCAAGAAAGCTCTCGATCAAAAGAGTCCTCTATAGTACTCCTGTCTGATTCAGAATGTTGAGGGAGATCAGCAATGCCCTAATCTCATGTCGCAATCCCTGCTCAATGGTCCGGGCCCTGATGAATGGGTCCCGTACCATGTCGGTCGAGTAGCGCGAGAGATCGGTAAATCTCGCCGAGTACTGGGCGACCGTCATGCTGCCCTGCCGCAGCTGAAGAAGCTCATGAATGCGGACCGCACAGAGGGTGGTTGGGACGATCTCTGAGAGGAAGAGGCTCTCAAAGTCCGTCCAAAGTAGAGATGCCTCATCGTGCACCTGGAGCATCAAGATCCACCATCGTCCCGCTGCTGCATGCAGTAGGCTCGCAGCGAGGATCACCATGAGTTCTGCTGGTGTCCTCACTAGCCTGAAAACTAGTATGACTACCTCCAGCCAGTCCTCGGCAGCCTGGGGGTCCGTCTCCCCACGAAACCTGGGTGGTCATTGGTGCTGTAACTCATGCATTGCACTGAGGCGATGTGCATCGTCAGTGGCTGGTGCTGGAAGTATCGGTGGCTCGGCGGGTAGAGCTACCGCCGGTGCCACTTCTGACAAAGGGCCATGCACCGAGGTCTCGTCGCTCTGTGGGCTATCGTCACGCTCGACTCTCGGAACCCTAGTTGACTGCCGTCGTGGAGCAATCCTGAAAAGGAAACAGGTGCACCACGGTCAGAACCGTATACCTGGTGAGCTGATACAATGTAATCACAACGAAAAACTTGAAACAATCATGGAATCAATGTTTTCGTGTATTAAGTCGGAAATCAGAAGTCAGGGTCCTGGTGTACGGATACGTCGGCCGCCGCACCAACACTGGACTCCCTGGACTGATAACCACACTCAATACGCTAAACACTATTTCTTCACATAAAAAAGACCAGAGTCCACGGTAGAACTGAACCCCTTTGATACCAATTTGTCACGACCTATCATCGTGGCCGTGCCGTGACTACCCCAAGCCCGCCTTCCATATGCCAGGGGCTGGCGACTAGCACCAAGGCATAAATCCCGGTAAAAAGGGAAGGCATTGCCTTTGTAAAGTAAACAAGAACCACAGAGTAAGCAAGCAGAAAAGTAAACACTATGTAAAAACTGGTACAACAGTAAGTGCGGAAAAGTAAGTGGGACAGTATACAAACTCAAACTGAATGTAAAGTACAACTCGAAAGGGAAAACAACAACTGAAAAGTGAAGGCCGCTACGCCGAGCTGTCCACTGGAAATCCCACCTGAAGGGTGGGTACAGATAGCTCCACTGCTCCTCGGGTCCCGCCGTCCGCTCCGAGTGCGTTCTGCCCAGTGGTCCACCTCCAGGTATCGTCCTGCTCTGCAAGCCTCGACCACGATCAACGATGTCCGTCGTCTGCAACCAACACAATTTAGTACTGGCATAGCCTATGCAGGGGTGAGTATAAGGTACTCAGTAGAGACCCCGAGACCCCCGATGGTCTCCCAAAATCCAAAAAGGATAAACTACAAAGGAAAGATACAATCATGAAGTAACAAATGACACTGCATAGGTATATTCCCATACATATACCTAAATAATCAATTCTAGTACGTTCCAACCTCCGAGCCCAAGTACAACCTAGTCCACACATGAAAGTATATGTATTCCACACAGGAAAGAAAAACGTAATCCACACAGGATAGCACAACACAATCCACACAGGAAAGAAAACAGGATTAAGCTCGCACAGGTATACTTCTTCGAAGATGATAGAGATGATCACTAATCCATCTAAGTCATCAGACCCACAAAAGATCGATAGTTACTAACCCCCGCAAAGACCCACACAGGATCATACCCACACAGGATCTGTAGGCGCTGGCTCACACAGAACCGCTGAGCGCTGACCCACATAGGATCGGACCCACACATGATCGGTAGCACTGATCCACATAGGATCGCTGAGTGTTGTAGTCTTCATCGTCAAATCCACTGAGGGTCTCTGCACAGTCGTCATCGAAGTCATAGTAGCAGTCGCAGCCAGCTCTAGGGTTCCCGCAGACAGCAAGCTCGTTCGGGACGGTCTGCTCCATGAGCCAAGAGGCGATACATCAACTGAAACTTAGTCCAGAGTTTATGTATCCAAAAGATCCGTATCGTCAACAGGAACTCAACGCAATTGACGGCGCGTCAATCGGACGCCCGGTCTGAGTGTTATTGGATTTTTCGTTCCAGGGGCTCGATTGGTTTTTAAGGCAAAACCAACCCGACTGTACTCCACCTGCATCCAAACCTCGGGCGGAGTATGCCAAAAGATCCGTCTCACTAAGAGGAACTCAACAATGTCGACGACACGTCAATCGGACATCCGTAGCTCAAGATATGAGCATTTCCGCTCCGAGGGCCCGGTTGGTTTCGTGTACGAACCAACCCGACCGAACTAAAAGTATTCCGAAACCTTGAGTACAATATACCGAAACGACCATATCGATCCAAGGATCGCATCGCTTCTTACGACGCGTCATTTGGAGGTCCGTAACCCGAGTTATGGGCATTTGAACTTAAACAGTCCGATAATGGGGGTTTCGGGCCCGAACCGACCCAGCCCGAGACCCCCCGGTTGGCCCGGCCCGGATGGGCGCGGCCCGTTTCGGAAAAGGGGGGGCGCCTTCCCCCCTGTGTAACTGCGGCCCCCCACAATTAAGGGGGGCCATTTTGGCCAGCTGGCCGGGGGTTTGAACCCACGGTTGCACACCGGTCCGCTCGGCCCACCCTGGCCGGCCGGTTCCGGCCTCCACGGGACCGGCGACGGCCGGTCCCCTTCTTCACCGACACCGGTGGCCCGGTCCGGCCGCCGGTCACCTTTCTCCGCCACAGTCTGGAACTAGTCGCGGCCCTTGTCGTCCAGCGCGGTGCGACGACACCGCGCCCCTCCGCCGCGGCCCCGCTCCGGCCGCGACTTCTTTGGTTTTCTTCGACGCGGCGTGACGGTGTCACGTCCTTGAAATTCTTTCCACGGCGTGGCGCGACGGTGCCGCACGTTTCCTTTCGCACGATTCTGTGTGGTGCGACGACACCACGCCTTCCCGAACCAATCCAAAAAGTAATCAATCATAAAATAAGGAGGGGGGTCGGCCGTGTTTGTGTGGACCGACCCCCTCGCGTTTTTGATAACAATTGGTTTTAAACCACAACGATCACCAAGTTGATATTCACAACAAAATAACTAAACAAACCACTACCTCAGTTTCAAGAATGGTGCATGTCAACGAGCCGCATAAGATGAACGTCGCGGAGGTCGGGCGTCGCGGAAAAAGAACGTCGACGTCGCGAAACGAGGATTCGAAGTCCTTGACGGAGATTTCGTCGCGAAAAACCGTCGCGGAAGAGACGACGTGGAAGAAGAACGTCGCATCGCGGATACAGCGTCGCGGAAGACGAACGTCGATTTCGTTTTCGTCGAGGCACGTCCGAAGAGGAAACATCGTTGGAAGAAGATGTCGCGTTCTTCGATGGAGATGTTCTTCGTTGAAGAACGGTGTTCTTCACGTTCTTCATCGAGGTTGAAGAAGAAGAAGACCACTTCCCCAATCCTCTCAAGGTTTGAAAAACTCTAACAATAATAAAATAAGACTAAGTCTTATTTTATTAACAGAACCTAACCATTTGAATTTCAAGAGTTTGAAATTAAGTAACTCAATTAATTAATTATAACAAGTTGTAAAAAATTAATGAAAGTGATTTAATGGGGAGTTAGGAATGTGAGGGGTTAAGAGGGGTTATGGGATGGGGGGGGGGTTCGTGTGGGACCCACTCTTTCAATTATCCACACATGGGATGTTGGGTGGATGTGGTCCCCACCACCAACTTCCCATGGGAGAAAAAAAACCACTATGATACGAAATAAAATTGATTTAACAATTTTATTTATTTTTTATTTAAACCATGTTAATTAACTTCTTCACCCGCACAAACACAACTATGGTAAAGTTTCCCTTAAGCGATTACTGGCGTTGCGAGTTCATCTGTGCCCTCAGAATTCGATTCCGAGTACTGGTTCAAAATATAGAAAAACCAGCTGGTTCGTTCACTAAACGTACCTGAGCCAAACTTCGGAAATTTATTCCGGGCACACCGGGCCTCAGAATCAGGTGCCGTCAGAAACCGCGTTCTTGTAAAATTTCAAAGAAAATTAAAAAAAACTTCCCTTGAATTTTACGGGTCTTTACATTGAGGGGTGAACCTAATCCTTCATGTGACTATGTACAATATTTTATGTTTTCTCGGTAGTGAATTGTGACTTCGGGTTATGATTCAAGCTTCTTTTGAGAAGTATTTATTAATGTTTATGAGTTATCAAGAGAAATTCATATTATTTCATAAATTAATGACAAGTATTTTTGAAATGGATACAAAGATTGATTATTATATAGAATGACATAGTAATATTTTAAAAAATTCTCATGATTTTATAAATTCAAAATTCTCAATTTGTATCTCATAATTTAAATTTTCTCATTTAGTAAAACTAATTGATTGGTTTACAAATGTTTTAAATCCCCTTTATATGAATTTATTCACTCACATCTAGTTAAATTGTATTTTAGAAGGGAAGAAGGACTCATATAAGTGAGTTAGTGGTCAAGTCACATTTAAGATGTTTAACCATTATAACCATCAGAATGGTTTTACTGCCATTTATTGTTTTAAGAGTTGTCATTAAAATTCATTAATGTATCCAGACTCTCTAAAACCACTACTGAAAATATGGAATTTATCTGTGCTAGAAAATGTAATTTAATTTTCTAGAAAAGAGTTGTTAATCATGTCGAAGTTAGGGGTCCCTTTTATCAGCACTCAGAAAAGCACTAATAAAGGACCCTTTTGTTAGCGTAAAAAAGGTCTAATAAAAGTGGCATTTGTAAGTGATATTCTTGCACTGATAAAAGTTAAAAAAATAAAAAATACATATTTTTTCAATTCAGTGATGGGATTTAATAGCACATACCCCACACTAGAGTTTGCACACCCAAACCACATCACCTCCATTTATCATATCCCCACCCCATTTAAAAATTCTAGTAATTATTCCCACCCATGCGAGATACCTACCTCCCCCAGGATTCGAACATAGGATCTGTTTTATGCTTTCCTAAGCCTTTACCACTCCACTGTATTTCTTTTCTCTTCATTTATTAATATATATATATATATGTATATATTTTGTTATATGTTTTATTATATTAATATTTATTTACTTATATTAATAAATATATATATCTGTATATTAATATATATATATATATATCTAAATTTATATATAAATATATTTATTCGTATTTTAATATATTTTTATAAGATCGGTTATAAATAAATTTATAAAATATGCTTTTTTGTGTGTTCTAAAAAAACATATATAAAACAGACACACACATATTATATGTCTATTTGTTTGTATAATTATACATATTTTTATATATTTTCAAATATTTTATATTATTTTGTATAAAAATATATTTTTAATATATAGATAATATATATCTAGTTGTCAATACAGACAATCAAAAATATATACATGCAAAAACACACAAACACATCATATAGGTATATAACTATTAATATATGTAAATTGTATAAAAAATGTAAATACGTTCTTTATTTAGAGAAGATTTAAATATTGAGAGATATACATTATAAGTAAATATGATTAATTATTTATTTATGAAATTTAATTTTTTTTGGTGAATATATAACAAATATTTATATATTTTTATATAATTGATTATAAGTTACATTACATTGAAAAAAATCATAAAATTTGAAAGCCGTAATAACAACATAAATGTAACCCCTTAGAATAAATTCAGTCCCTACTGAAAAAGGTCAATAGGTCCCATTAAAATGAGGCTATAATTCAATCAAATGTTAAACAAAATTGGGTGTGTGGACTAAATACTTAGTTTTGGAGTCCTTATAGGCTTTTATGGCCAAAACAATGCCACAAAATCTATGTAAAACCCCAAGCGTTCATAGTACACTTCTCTTTGAATAATACAGTATCATGTGTTTAACGCAACTTCAAGTTCCAACAAACACCACAACCAATCAAACTAGCTGTTATGAATAGTAATACCCACTTTTTGAAATTTTATAAATAATTATTTCAAAATGGACTTTATTTTTGGATTCGGACTATAGAAATTAGGTTAGGGTGAATTTTTGGTATTTTTCTGAAAATATTCAATTTTTGAAGAATATTGAAAAAACACTATGTTATAGTTTAAAAATGATTTTTTAAATAAATATTTATTTTATTTAAATTTAATTAAGGTCTAAATTGATACATAATACTTATACAAGTTCAATTTAATTAATTGGATTTTGTTTAGAATAATTTTAGATATATAAATATTTTATTGAACTTTTCACCGTCTTTTACCCACCTCATAGTAGAATTTTGAAATTCACATAAAACATAATTTTACCACTTCTATGAATGGAATTTCGAAAATCCGAGATACATGGTTAATATCCAGGAGAAAAATGTTGTTCAATAATATAAAAAATAATTTTTGGTGAGTCGTAACTTTTTAATTTTATTTTCCACGGTGAAAAGTAAATAATATAATTAAGGGTAAAAATGATATTAATATTACCAAAACACATGTCCTAACTCTATTTTAAAAGTGTATCTCTACAAAAAAAAACCTTTGGAATAAAATATTATCATTTAGGTCCACTTGGATTAGATTAGGACATTTATTATTATCTAATTCAAAGAAGAGTTAAAAGATATAAAATAAAATTTTAAAAACTAAAATATTTTTAATATAGGTTTATAAAAAATATATATTAGATTTTACATATTCATTAGGAAGATAAAAATACTTCTCACATAATGGATGTTTATTTATAATTTTTAGACATTAAATAATTTAATTTATTTATGACACATTGGTGATGTAGTAATTACCTAATTAATGAAATATTACAATAATTAATATTTTAAACATCAAAATAAATGTAATTTGAGACATTTTATCAATTAAAATTATTTTCTAGGTTAATATTACATATTAGGATTGGTTAAATAATTTTTATCGAAGTAATAATACTGTTATGAAATTGATAAAAACAAAATTCCCAATAGTGTCAAAATTGACATTAAAGTGTTTTTAAACCAAATATTATATAATTAACTGATATACTATTACTAAAAATATAAGGATTGGCTAAAGGACTTATATAATGATAGGGGTATCGTTAATGGACCTCTTGGGGGTCTTTTGGAGGTATATATTATGTTTATTAACTATATAATATTAAAATACAAAGATACTTGGTAAATGTCAAACTATTTTACTAAGAGGTAATTATAAATGATAAGGTTAATATAGTGACCCAAACCTGTCTAAATTCAATTGGTTGAAATTATTGCGACCCATAATTACCTTAAACTTTAAATAATCCACTTTGGAGTTACTAGAAACCGAATATGAATTTTTTATAAAATAAGTTTTCTAGATTTTCCAATGGTTCCCCTCACCACTCTTTTACAAGGGTACTCCCCCTTCTCACTAATTAACACATTCAAATCCATTTGTCCTGGACAAACCCATCCCAAATAATCAGTCAACATCCCTCAAATAATCCTAGAGGCCTTATTTTGATCATAATGCCATCTTAAGGAGCACTTTTGATCAAATAAAAAAGAAGAAACTGAAGAAGAGGTAATGTTTTCACCACCCTCTTTCAAGTTCCATTCTTTTTCAAATTCTTCCTTAATTGTTACTTCCATTCCAAAATAATAACTATTTTATCTTTTATATACTGTGATGTTATTATAAATATGGTAAAACCATATTCATTATTCTATCTATCCTTTGAAGGACATGTCACCATACACGCATACGTACGGCCTACAGTCTCCAGGTCGTGCTGTAATTGTTATTCCATACATTATTATTTGGATTGGTATAATAAATTTGTGTAATTCATTTAAATAATAAGTATTACATGATAATTATTCTGTATATATGATATAACATCCAATTATATATGATTTTAAAATCAAAAGAATGATATTATTGCACGTGCGTACGTCTGGACTACCGTCTCCACGAATGCGATGAGATTCATTCCCATCGTATTTGTACAAGTCTAATTCTCATTTTATGATTAAAAATAATGTTTACGGACATTATATCATTCATTATATGAATATGATACAACGTATCCATAAAAAACATGACTTATGTAACAAAACATAGAAAAGAAAATGAGTAAGTTAACACATAAAATGATGATAATACTAACATTTTATTAAAACATCAATCATAAAGGATAATATATGATATTATAATAATGTAAATTATTCTTGTAAAATTCAATAACAATTATTTCACCATTATATAGGAGGATAAAGTACCCTTGACCGGGGAAAAAGTTCAAAGTAAGGGGTTTCTTATCTCACTTTTAATTATGTGAGATTTCCATTGTTCACCACTTATTTATTGCATGTGGTGTGTGTACTAACCGTGTTTGTATTCATTGTGTAATATACATTAATTCATGTATATTTACATCATCATTGTATGATACTTTATTCATGTGTGTATGTTTCATAAGTTACCAAATCAATAAGGGAATTTGAAATTTCAATTTCCACTCATTCGGCTTTACTCATACTTCATCTATTATTTTACTCCATGATTATGTGTTGAATCAATATTCATTTGATTGTGTAATAATTTACACACCCTTTTCTATGGATATAATTTTGATACACTTAATTAGTCCATTGATAAATTCTCATGTCATTGGTATGAACATGATAAGATTACCTTTTACTCAATCTCCACTTATTGAGTTAAACATCCAATTCATTGTTGTTGTTTTTACAAGAATACCTATGAATTTCCTTTGATTGTTTTACACTATATATACAATCAAATTGACTATATTTATATTTTTCCCACATAATTATGTTGTCAATTTATCCTTAACCTATGGATATGGCCTTTATGAGAGATTGCATCTCAATTTACATTCCATTGAGACTCTGTTGTTAAACACCAAATAACTTTTATATGGTGCATATAATATACTTTGACATAGTATATCGTGAATCCCTTTATTCTCATGATATTATAATGTTTTTATTACATCGATTATTTTTAATCAAGTGTCTCTCTTTTGGTTTGGAACTCTAACTAAAATATCATTTTAAATTTTTTTAATGATTTATTATTCCAAATCATTCTCATTAATGTCCATGTTTTAAAAATGGTTTAAAGGATTTATTTATATGGAAATTAAAGTTTTCAAATCAAAATTACTTTTAAATTCTTCAAAGTGGTATGAGACACTTTGATTCAAAAATCTATTTTTAAATGGTTTCTTGACAAATAGTGTGACTTTTAAATGTTTTCATGAAAAAGGGGATATTTATCTCAAGTAGTTTTGATGATTATATTAATCTATGTCAATATCCTTCATTATTATTTATTGAGGTTAATCTATTACAATACAATCTTCCATATTGTATTTAATGAGTTATAATTGACTGTGGATGTGTTGTTTTTATACAAATAATGGTTTGTGGATAATGTACTGACATTTTGTATCCTAGTTTCAATACGAATTTTTATGTTATGTTTCGAAATTTTCATATGAGGAATGCATTGGACTTAGTATGTGATTGGTGGTGCCTTATATATCTCCTCGATGAATAGGTTGGCCTCATGAGACAAACTAGTGTCTTGGCACAAGGTCATGAAAAAATCTGATTTTTAGTCTTGGAACGAGGCCTTCACTAGGTGGTTATGATAGTCTGGCATTATGCATTCCATTATTATGAAAGTGGTTATTTATATATCATGTGATTATTCTACTAGTATAATATCCATGTGAATATGTAAATGGAATTATTTTATTTTATCTTTTCCATATTATACTGATGTTCATGTTCAAAAGGCCTTTATTTTAGTTAAATATTTCCTTAACTATTTATGTTTATTTATGAATGTTTACGCTATATTGTTATCTATACTGGGATTCTGAGATCACCCCTTTCTATGTTTTATTTTTCCCATAATGTGAAGAAGTAGTTTATGAATGACCTGGATGCATAGTATGAAGGGATATGAGTATGGACTATGGAGACTATGTTATTGTAGTTTTCATTTTATGATGTAATGTAATCTTTATGAATGTATCTAGTGATTCCAAGGCTACAAAACTAATTGGTCTTTTGAGACATGATATTTTGTTATCATTCCAATGTTATATAATAA
This sequence comes from Viscum album, assembly GCA_963277665.1. Classification (NCBI taxonomy): domain Eukaryota; kingdom Viridiplantae; phylum Streptophyta; class Magnoliopsida; order Santalales; family Viscaceae; genus Viscum; species Viscum album. The sequence goes on from OY728162.1 coordinate 768,376,245, forward strand.
TGAACTAACCCTGGGTAACTGGGGTCGAGTCATTATAGTTGTTATCCGGTGATGTTTAGTACAAACCATTGAAACTAGATTTAGATAAACAATGATTAGTGAAAATATCCCTAAGATAGTACTTGATGATTAGTATAGAAGAACTTCCTAGAATTTTGGTATTTATAGATTGTGTGTGTTATCCATGTAATACATCCTTGTCTGGATACAAATAGGTAGATGTGGATCTGGCACTAATCTATCATGTGGTAAACCCTAAATACACCGCTTTGATCTCGACTCGAACATGAACAGGTGCACGACAACGGGCCTTGCTCCTCTCTTGGTTATAACACTCATGGGGGATACGCTTAGGATAGTTTACATTTTCATTAAATACCTATTTTATGTATTTTAAAATAAGATGAGAATAAATGACCCTGCTTAATCCTGAGGTGTTTCAAATTGAGAATATGGTGTCATGATATTTTCTATGTTATTTTATTACTAATGTGACTGACATAATGCTTTCTGGTTTTAGTCAATGGCTGGAGTCCATGGAAGTCATAGTAACTTTGAGAATGATGTACAAGGTGGGAACAATGGTGGGAATGAGCAACAAAATTGATTGTTGATAGGATTAAAAGATATCCTATTCAAGACAAATCAGTTTTCCAAAAATATGATCAACAACATCTATATTAACCAACACCAGGACTCAACAAATAAGAGAAAGGGGATGAATGACAAGAGCTCCAACAGTGGAGACCATGGAGAAAGTAATCTTTAATTTCCATCTTGTAGTAAATGTGGAAGGAGACACCCAGGAAAGTGTCTCAATGGAACAAAGAAATGATTTATGTGCGGGAAAGAAGGACATAAAGTGAATAATTGCCGAGGAAAAATGAAGATTACTAGGGAAGAAAATAAAAATGGTCACAAAAATACATTTACATTCATTTTCTATAAATGTAGGGGACCTGGACATGAACTGGGTGAATTCCCTATTCTATAGGTTATTTCTTTGTTCAATGAAGAAGCTATGTGGAAATAAATGGTGTGAGAAATGTTTAAAAGTATTAGTGCTCCTTTTTGATGGGATTTCTTTGGAATAATTTTCTCTTGTATTAGTAACCCCACAATTTTCCATGTGATAATGATATTTTAGAATGAATTATATTTTCCCTTGTGGATATAGTAATAAATAACCATTCTATTTTATATGATCATTGGGTTTGAGGCAATTACAAGTTATTATATTTTTGGATTAAAATTCAAGGTACGAGATAACATTTCTGGTTAAAATGATGATATGGTTATTTTGATGAATTTATCACATTTTGCTAATGTTATAATATATGGGTTTTGAAAAAGGACAATACGCAGACCTTGTGACAACCCATCATGTCAGAAAAAGATGTGGGAATTGAAACCACAACCAAAGTGAGATTGGGATTTATCACCTACCACTGGACTATGTGAAGTCCCTGGTTAGTGTGACTAGTTATTTATAATTAAACGATTTTATTTATCAATAATAATTTTATTTGGGTTCTTATGTCTTATCAAATGAATACACTTAGTATAAGAAATGATTTTATGATTACGTGATAAATGTTAATTTGGAAGTTGTTCAATTTGTTGGTAACACTATATGAAAAAAAACTAGAATACAATGGGATTTCATTTGAGGAGTAATGGTGGATATTTATCTTCGTTTTTTTGTGGATTTATTGTGATTTTGGTATTTTATGGAAATGATAAACCTATAATAGAGAATATGTGATTAGGTAAATTTAATTTATCATGGTTATATAACTTATAAAATAACAATAATAAGAATATAAATGTTATATAAATTAATTTTATAATTATTTATATTCATCCATAAAAATATACATAGAATAATGAATTACACCATTCATGGAGACGATGGGTCATACTTATGCATGAATGATGGTCTCATTTATCAACGAATTATATAAGAGAAATCAATATAATTAAAAAATATTTCATGAATAATTATTATATTATATATTTATAATATATTTAATATCTCCATATGTATTACCATCCATGTAAAACATAAATTTAAAATAAATCGCATTGCTTAATGGAGGTGGAAATCCACACGTACTCACAAGCGATGTTATTATTTTCCAATGGTTTGGAAGGTAAGAAGGAATATATGATATTATTAGTAATAATTTTTAAATTTTTAAAGATTATAATATATAAATATTAAACCCATCATAATACACATCCATAAACATAGTATATGAGAGATGATGTGTATCACTATTTTGAGATGCTAAGTCATACGTACGGAAGAGCGAAACATTCACTTCCCATTTCAAGGATAGATGGAGAATAAATGTGGTTTCAAAATTTTAATGAAATATCATTATATTTAAGACAATTGATTTATTATTTTATAAAAAATTAATTTATTCTAGATAAAAAATAATTACAATGAAAGTTATATATTAAGGCAATTGACTCTTGTTTTAAATAACACCTTTAAATCCCCTCTTAATGTCCCTAAGTTGGTCATTTAGGAATAAAATCACTTATATAATCTGTTTAAGTAATTTTATAAGGTATGTTTTGGGTTATGGTAGAGATATAAAGTAAAAAAATTTGAATATGTGAGGGGAGGATATTCCCATTTATAGATGTGGTAAGGGAAAACTTATGGAATTTCATAAAAGAATAAAATATAAATAAGTCATTATCTATCCCAAATTCCACAAAATCTATAGGATTATAATTTATTATATTAATGTATTAAAATTAAAACATCCAATAACATTTTTACAAGTTTATGTGGTGTTTTAAACTTTATCATTTAGTCTAACCCATTAACAAAATCATTTTATAGTTAATCATGGTATTATATTTTTAACATAAAAATAGATTATAATTTTACATGTAAGGTGAAATTGGATAATAAATGGAAAAGGGACAATATTTTAGATAATATATTATCATATATTACATATTTCATTATTTTAAAAAATTTAAATAATTTTAGAAATATTATTTTGAAAAAATTTCATTAATGTCAATTATGAATCCACTAACTTGATTAGATTAAAAATACATAAATAAAATGTTTTAAATAGAATATAATCATATAATATAACAATAATATGTCATATTCATCTATAAGAATCATGGAAGACTATGAATCATTAAATTATAAGACTTTTAGAAATCAGAAAATCATTTATTTTATTTTTCTAATCATTGAATAAATACTAAGATATCATTTGATAGGAATAATAGGTAATAATATAATTTTTTTAAATTTATATATAAATTTATTTCAGGAAAATAATATCATTATTTTCAAAATGATCAATTATCTTCATTCATAGATTTATTTTTCCTTATGTGTACATATCAGAGATATTTAAAACTAAGAGAGTGGCATTTTGTAACATTCATTGCATTAAATATTTTATATGTAATATTCATGGAAAAGTTTCCATTAAAGAAATCAAGTTAATAGATAAGTTGATAATTGTAGAATATCGTTCATCCAATAAATATTATTATGAAAAAATATAGACTTGTCACTTTGTTTCAACCAAGATTGACTTGATTTACCTTTTACAATGGTGATAATTATTACCATGATTGTGATTGATATTGAACAAAAATAAAAAGGGAAATATTTAAAAAAATTGAATAGATAGAATAAAAAATATCTAATCATAATTTTTAAATTCAATTTTTATATTTGGATGAAATTAATTTTAAAATAAGCATGAAACATGTGAAGAAAACCCCTTCTTTGACAAATACATATTTAACCATAACACTGGGTTTTTTTCTTATCTGAAGCCTTGAAAAATATTAAATAAATCTTCATAAATTATTGAATATATAATATATATTTTTTATTAAAAATTTTACCAATGGTGAATATTTAAATTTATTAAGAACGAAATGCATTACACCCATAAAAACAGTTTTTTAGAAAAATGACTTTTAGGTATGAAAATGTAACTTTTTGAAATTCATTCATAAAATTGATTCCAATGAACATAATTTGATATTTTAAAACATAAATTATAAAATATTAAATTTTAAGAATTTTATAAAAAATTACATCTCTGTACATGATTGAAATAAAAATATAGTTTTGAAAAAATTCTAAACTTTTTACTGTTCGTTGAAAAATCTTACTATTCAAAAAATTCTTAAAAAAATAATCCTCATATAATTTTTAAACTATGAATTATAAAATTTTATCATTTAAAAAAATATAATTTCTAAATTCTTTATAAATAATTTTTATTATTTTCTGAAAAAAAATAAGAAAAACAGTATTTAATATAAAGTTTTTCTTTGAAGAAGAAAAAAATACATTACTAAGAATTTAGTTATTATTTACTAAATATTTATCAATAAACATATATTTATTATTATATTAAAATATATTTCATATATTATTTAATATTTTTTTATATATTATAATTTATGGGGTTGGTTATCAGGATCATATTTAAATAATAATATGCAATTGTTTGTTTTGGATTCGTATTTCATATCGTGTACAATATCGAACACAATGTTCATTAAAAATATTGTGGTGTGATGATTTTAATATTTGAAAGACTATTTTAAAAACATATTATCAACCTGAGACAAGATATATGTATGTTGAATAGTTTGTATCCTTCTTTATTGTGTAGGAGTTATCGAAACACAAATGATATTTCATCCATTTACTTCAATCATACTTCTTTCATTACATGAATATATTGATCATACCTTAACTACAACATAATTTTTTTCTTTCTATAAGTACAATCCATCCCCATGTTCTCCCACTGGGATGTTGACATAAGAATATCATTTTTATTTTATTCCCCTATAATTTTATCACTATTTTTCAATGATAACATCTCGTTTGATTGACATTTCTACTCATTTTTACAAAAAATGGATCATGAATTTTAATGAACCTTTAATAATATTATAATAATTTTCATTCAATGATTTTTTAAGACTACCCATGGGAAATTCCATCATCCCCATGAGTTTTAATAATTCAATTCCACTCTTTGTTGAGAAAAAACAATTTACCCCCAAAAATTCAATAGTATTCCAATGTGGGATTCTTCGAATACCATATTACATATGGTTTTGTCTCATCATTTTGAATTAAAAATCACCTTATGTAGATACAAGCTAAATTATTAAATATTTTGTTTTAATGTTTCATTTATTTTTGGTGTATTATCATTTATTTCTTGGAATGTTCCTACAACTAATTGTTGGTTATTAAAATAACATTATAAATCTATAAATTCTGGATTTTTATCCCTAGTATCTTATCTACTAATATCATGTAATATATAATACACATAAAAACTATATATATATTAAGGATATGATAATAAGCAATGTCATTCAACAATATTCATCAATAAATTAGAACATAATAACTTTATTCATCCATGGACATGGGTTTAATTGGCCCCCACACATCCAACTTCAATATCCAAATCCATATCATGAATTTTTTTTCTTAATCGTTTAATTATTTAAATTGATTTTCCATTTTAAAAAGAACATAGTATTTATGACATCATGAGAACATTTTAGGATATTATGAGCTCTATCATTCTCGACCTCATCTTACAAGTAATTTTTTAAAATGTGGACAATAATTTTCTTTCCATATCCTTTTTTATTATTCATTGGATATAAAGTGCCTAACATATTCCCCAGTAATGAGTTATACATTGTATGTATTTATTTTCTTAACCACTATGGAGTCCATCCATTCACAATATATTTTTTCAAAGACAAAATATGAGATAATATAGGGAATAGATATTTAATATGATTCTAAAAAAAATTATCCATGAAATAAATTTATAGATAATATAAACACATATCCTTCTACTATTGATCCATCAACTCTTATGAGTCGAGGTTATAATGGTTGAAGGATGACCAACCATGTTTTATTTTAATATCTTATGAAGTTAGGGAAAATTATAATTTAATAGAGGAATAATTAAAAGATATTTAAAAATAAAATTAATTAATTTAATTATTTATTGGAACAATAAATGTGAACTTACAGGAAAAAAATGGTATAATTGGGTCCATGGATCTAATAATATTCAATGTAATGGATAATAATTCCAAAATTTTTGCTGGAATTTCCTATTTATAGGCTTAACCTTTATCATGAAACAATATTTTTCATTATGGAAAGAAGTTATATTCCTTAAATTAAAAACCTAATTTATTCATTATAGGAAACATCATTTTGGTTCCAGGGATGTTGTCGGTGTTCCACGAATACATCTTTCACCATCCAAATCAGTGAATGGTGACAAATTTTGTTTAAATAAATTTATAGGAGGATTAGATAAATTTTTTTTCTTCTTTTACTTTTTTCGGAAAATGTATTGTAGAATATCATAAAATCCTATCATCATAAGTCCTTCTTGGTTAATCATATGTATCTAATTTTTTCCATGTTTTGAAGTGAGGTCCCCTGTATTGGTGATATGTCATCAAAATCACATTCATCGAAACTCTGACACCATTTTGAGCAATTATTTCCTTCCATGTTTACCATTTCTACTTTGGTACAAATAACATCATAATAAAAAATACTATTTTGGAGTAATATCTCTGTAGAAACTCTAAACACATCAAAGGGGTATATAAATTCTTCCTTAAGATATAACCATCCATAAATCAATAAATTTTAAAAAACATTGTTGCATTATGTCAAATAATCATGGAAAATAATGATAAAAATATATGCATCAATAATAGTCATAAACATTTCCCCACAATTGAACATTTTTTATCCTAAAAATATATACTTAAAGGGATTCCAAATAAGTTCAATCTATTTACTAGAGAAAAAAAAGTAGTGAACATGTCAATAAATAAAATATTAACTAAAAATTTTCAAATTCTAATATACTCATTCTCCCTAAGTAATAATACTTCTCTATTAAGATTGTATTTTAATTCTAATTCTCTTTCATAATTATTTTTCAACCATTCCTTAAACATCCTTACCCATATAGTTATATAACTATTTAGAATATTTCACATTCAACACTGTTGAATAATTTAAAACTACAGTTAATCACATTACAAACTACATGTCTTCTATTTATAGGCTTTTATAATATCTCAAATTACATTATAATATTCTAACATGAAAAACCAATCGGAAAACATAAAAATATTATTATTTATTTGAGGATAGAGGTGGGTTGTTCATTATATAATCATTAAAAATTAAAGCATTAAAAGTTGGGATAAATTATTTAAGTACAAATAATAATAATTTATTTAATCTCACGGAAAAGGGGACCAACTTATCCACATAAAATTCATCATTTCCCATAAATCTCTACTTCTCTTAATGATTCCCATCATTGAAATTCAACAATAATGAAAAAATATTTCATCATATTTTTTATTCCCTTTCCTTTGTTACAATTGATGTTGAACTAGGATCATGTATCACACCCATCATATTACATTTATTTGATCACATCAAGGAACCTATTATAATAGTTATAATAATATAGTAGATTAGGTAAAAATGATCATTAAAATTTACATTATGAAGTGCCCAGATCAGTGTGAATCACTGAGAGGGGGAGGGGGTGAATCAGTGATCCCTTAAAACTTTTTACTAAATGATTCTTAATCAATTAAACCTCTATAGATTGTTAAGGCCTCGATCCACTCTTCTTGTATCTCTCACCTTTCCACGAATGATGCAGTAAATGTAAAGGCACTGGACACAAGGATTTACAAGGTTCGGCACCAAAGGCCTACATCCTTGCCATGCTCTCCAAGCATGGATTCTCCCATTATAATCTGTTAGTATTACAATGGTCGATACAGAGTCCCACTGTATCTCTCCTGAGTCCCACAGGAGGGTCTTTATACTGCGTCCCACAGTGTTACCAGAGTCCCACTGGCCTGCTCCAGAATCCCACTGTAGACTTCTTCTCCCTGAGTCCCACAGGGTCTTCTCCTGGCTCCTCGAGTCACACGAGTATCTCTTCTTCACTTTAAGTTCTTCAAGTAACTTTAGCAGCCTGGGATAAAGGCTGCTGGCCTTGCTCTTCTCTTCTGATCACTTGTGGTTGATCAGGGCTTCTCGTCTAGCTCAAGCTTTATCTCTTTCTTCTGGATGACCTGGCTTCTCTCTTCAACTACTGAATGCTCAGACAACTGATATCTCTAACTTCAGTCTGGTCCAGTCTCAGTTCACTTCAACATCATGCACTGAGTGCATGGCAACTCTTTAAGATCTTCAAGTCTTGGACTCCTCAGATGCACACCACTGATTTAGCACTGTTCACGTGTTCACGTGCATGCATGCACTTTCCCTTTCCTCTTCTTGGTGCAGTAGACCCACAAAGGGTGTAGTCACTTTAAGCACACACCTCCACTGAACTTCACACACTTAATTCAAATTGCTTACACACTTAGAGTGTGTTCTACTTTAGTGTGGGTCACTCCTTCTTCTTCTTCTAATGTGTATACACTTTTAGTGCACACATTAGGTTCGACCACTTCTTTAATATTCAAACACAAATTCTTCACTTTGCACACACTTTAGACTTGGCCTATTCTCCTCTTCTTGTTGCACACACTCACTTTAGTGTTCTTTTAGTTTGTTCTTCAAGGTATGCACACACAAGGTCACAGCCCTCGGCCTCTTCAAATGCACACACTTAAAGTGTGTTCCTCTTTGTTCAAATGCACAACCATGACTACGGATTATTCAATTCTTACACACACACAAAGTGTGGTCTTCCACTTCACTTGGCACACACCACTTGGTGTTGTCCTTTGTGCACACACATCGCTTTGGGTTCTTCTTCTCCACTTGGCACACACACGAGGCAAGGCCTCGGCCTCCTTTGCTTCTTGCACACACACAAGGCCACGACTAACTCTTGTTTTTGCACACACACTGATAGTGTGGTCTTCCTCCTTTTGCACACACACGGCCACGCCCTTCTCTTTTTCTTTTTGCACACAAGGATCAAAGGCTTGGCCTCGGGTTCTTCTTCTCCAACACTGCCAAGTAGGTGCACTTGGTGCAACCAGGCGCGCAAGGTGCAAGGCACAGGGGCGCGCAAGAGGTGCGGCCTCTTCTTCTTCAACAGCCGCACAAGCCTCGGGTGCAAGGGGCAGCCGCGCAAGGCTCAAGTGTGCAAGGGTGCAACACTGCCGCGGGCTCCTTCCTCCTGCCGCGCAAGGGTGCGGGCAGAGAGGGAACAAGAGTCTCGAGCGCGCAAATATGCAGCTCGGCTCCTTCCTGTCGCGCAAGAGAGGCGCGCAGGGAACACTTCGGGCCTCGGGTGGCACCGGGACAACAGCCGCGCAAATAATTTGCGCGGGGCTTCTACTTCGCGAGGCAGAGGCTTCGCGGGACTCTCTTCAAACTTTCAGCGCATCAGCAAGCAACAAAGAGGTCTCGGTCTCTCCTTTTATAGGCAGAGAATCCTCGGTTCATCCGCGTGAAATAAATATCAAAATCCCGAGATCTTCGGATCTTTAAAAACTTTCCAAATCTTGAATTTGATCCTCGGTTCATGCGGGTTCTCTCATTTTTTTCATTCCTCCTCGTGCATGCGATTTATAACGCATGCACGGCCTTTGTTTAGGCCTATCCATGCAAAAACACGAACACCGAATGGCCTCGCCCCTCCGGTTGCTTCGGCCTCGCTCGAAATCCTCCTTTCATCGCATGCATGCTTATTTTATTGCATGGTTATGTTCAGTAGGCACAGACGATCACAATGGAGGTTTCGGATTCGGAAATGGTGGCCGGGAGCTCAAGATAGTTCGTCGGGATGCGTCTGGTTCAGCGGCTGCTCGCGGGAGGCTTCGGACGAGATCGAGGTAGAGGACGAGCTCTCGGCCGTCGGATCAGGCAATGGAGATGCATCGGGCGGCCTGGATCTGAAGATCTCGCGCGGGATTAGATGAGCGGCTCGGATCTGGCGCGTGATGAATCGAGCGGCCAGGATCGCTCCCGGGTGAAATTTCGCCGTCCCACATCGAAACGCCGCTGGATTTTCTCACGGTTTAACAAACAAGCGCTGCCCGCTTCACCGCAATTGAACCTCTCCCTCCACGGTGCCGCCCCGCACTGTGTTCTCCCTGCGGGCGCGCTCTGCGCCCCCTCTTGCTCCTGCGGGCGCGCTCCTAGCGCCCACTATGCTCCTCCGGCGCGCGGGGTTCACCACCGCGTGTCCTCGGGGCTTATACACGGCCCCGACCTCCTTTGGGCTGGCCCCATGGGATCCCCTTGGGCGTGGTGACTGGTTCCCACATGTGCTTGGGTTGAACCCTTAAGGCTGGCCCTTGAGGTTGGCATATTTTTTTTGCTTGAATATACACTAAGTATACAAAGTACTTAAGTGTAAAATTCCAAATTCCCTTTCTCCTCTAAGCCATTTCTTCTCTCTTTTTCTTAGGAATTCAAGCATTAATCTTCTTTATTAGAATTCCTCCATTCTTCTTCAACATATGATCAACATTTAAGAATGTAATTCTTGAAGGTTCTTCATCTTCAACCGAGCTCCTGAATCAAATAGATTCTTCAACGTTCTTCATTGATCTAATCAGAGATCAAATTGGTTCTTCTTCAAATTCACATGCACTAAGTGATAGTGCATGGACTTCATTATTGCACATCATCCACTTAGTAGTTGTGGATGGAACTCCTTTCAACTCCTCATGCATTGTGAAGACAATGCATGGTCTTCTAATCATGTTGTGACTTTGTATCATCTTGATACAAGTTCTTAGAACTTAACGATCAGTTCAGCAATCGTCAGATTTTACTAGAGAATGTTTCAACCACATCTCCTATGCCACTTAGTGAATCTCCCAAGTGACATGCATCTTGGTACCATGGCCATTCTCTCTTCATCACCAACACCATCACAACCTTTGGCATTCACATCTTGACATTCCCTGACTTCCATTCATTCCAAGACAACTTCATGCCTCATTGACAACAAATGCAACACAATGCACTTCAATCTCCCCATTTGTATTTGTTGTCAATACACTCCTTTAGCACATATGAATGGGTCAATATGTGTGCCAATGTTTTCTCCCCCTTATTGGCAATCAAATGCAAAGGTGTGATGTGGTTCTCTTTCAAAAATATCTTCCTCCCTTCGAATAGCATCTTCTTGAAAAACACTGAGAGAGGGATGATGTCACATGTTCTCTGTAGCAAAGAACCTTTAGTAAATCAGCTCTAAGTCTACTTGGGCTAACCCGGTGTAGAAAACAAGAGTGATATAACCAAGGAATTCAAAGTTGTCCATAATTCTCTACACATGTGAGATCATGCTTAGGGGTTTGAAATTTTTCAGATATAACAATAAATTGCTAAATCCTGCACATACTTCACAAAACTCATTAGAAAGTTCAGGTGCAAAGATAAAGCTCCCCCATTCAACCATTTGTCTTCAATCAATACTCCCCCTTAATTGTCATGATGAATACAATTAAGAAACAAGGGATGAAAGTATGATTGGAATACCTTCACTTTTCTTCAAGATGGTATTAGTCTAAGAATCCCATCTTCTTCAGATTGGCTCCCCCTCAAGGGGTGCACTCCATTCTGTCCAAACCACTCTCCAGATGAGAATGATCATCATCTTCAATTCCCAGCAATGTTAGCACATGTATATACCACGAGTATAAGGGAATAAGATGGAACTTCCTTGGTTCATCAATGTAAACAACAAGGTTGAGAAGATTCTCTGAACCGAGATGTCCCATTTTCACCAGTCTTCACACTTGCACATTTGATCTTCATTGATGATTGTGCTGGTGCGGTTCTCAAAACATCTTCATGTGAAATATTTTGTTTCTTTTTTGCTTTAGCAAATGCCAGAGCTTCATCTTCAGCTCTTTGTAGTTCTCTGGCAAGTTGCAACTGATGTGGCCATATGACAAGTAAATCATTTGGAAGGGTGGCCCCAGTTTTGGAAGTTCCACATGGTTCTTTGGATGCTGTTAAGCTACCTCTCTTAGGCAACTTGTTTTCAATCAATCCCTTCGGCTTCTTTTGGATTGATTGTCTGTTTGAGTTCAGTCTGCCTCTATTGAATTTCATGGCTTCTTTACAAAGATCCATGATATGTCCTTTCTTCCCACAGTAGAAGCATTTCTTGGTTGTCCTTCTGGATGCATCACCCTTCTTGGATTTCAATTCCAAGGACTTCTCTTCATTCTTCAAACTCTTCTTGGGAGCATCTTCCACTTTCTTCTTCTTGCTTCCCAAGGATTCCTTTTTAGCCAGGTTCAGTGATCTTCTCTTCTTTTCATCTTTGGATACAGTTGGAGATTGACATGTATCATTTTGACCACTTTTGCAACCATCCCAGATGTTGTCAAGTAATCCAAATCTGTTAGCAGTAAACAGATGTCTCTGGACCTGTGGATACTGCTTCTTTTCTTCTGGCTTGCTCCCCCTAGGCATGGGCTTCCTCTGTGCTTTGGCATTCAGTGGATTGTACCAACAATCCTTTGCACAATGCCCATACTTGTTACAACACCAGCATTGTCCCACGAATCTTGACCTCTTCAGTCCTTCTGATTGTAGGGTACTTTTCTTGACTAGTTGTGCTGCTTCAGGAGAGCTCTGCTTCTTCATTTTCTTCATCCATACTTGTTTGGAATTATTTTTCCATCCTGCACTTTTTGTGGAAACACTATTAGAAGCATTAGTACAAGATGGGATGGATGGTACCTTCCTTTTAGAAGTTGTTTCACTTTCACTAGAGGATGTCTTTCTTTTAGAATCATCCTTCTCAAAGCATACTTGTGTAGCAACATTTCTTCTATCAGCTGACTGGGAGGATTCAACTTTAGGTGATTGCAGATTTTTCAATATCACCTCCAGTTCTAAACACTTCATGTTGAGGGAGTTCTTCTCATCCTCAACTGTTCTTAGCCTTCCTTCCCGTTTCTCTTCCAGCTGTTTCATCTGGTCTTCATGCACTTGCTTCATTTCAAGCAATGAGTTGTCAAGCTCCTTCACACTTTTGACTTTGTCTTCTAGTTGAGCATCCCTGACAACCATTGACACTTTGTGCCTCTTTTCCAGTGCATGGACAACATCTTTGATCATTATCATAAAGATGTCTTTCTCAGAAAGGCTTCTTTGCAATTCTTCAGCAGTGTCTTCATATCTTTCATTGCAAAGAGATACTGTTTCATCTTTAGCCTTCACCAGCTTTCTGAGAGTGTTGGTTATGCCAACCCTTTTTGCCAATTGATCTTCCATTGCATTGGCTTCTTCTTCTAACTGTGATTTTTCTTCATGAAGATCATGGATGCCTGTAGCTATACACTTTTCCACTTCCATGGGAACTGTCTTCTGAAGATATTTGAGTGCACTCTGAAGATCGTTCATTGTTTCAACTTCCTCACAGCTAGGACAGGCTTTCTTCATCTTCTTGGCCTGTTTCTTCTTTCTATTTTTCTGAGTCTTGGCAGATATCTCCATTTGAGGCTGGTCGCTCGTTTCCTCAAATCTGCACTTCATAAAGACTCCATTGGATCTTTTAGAGGTAACCTGGCTCTGATACCAATTGAAGTGCCCAGATCAGTGTGAATCACTGAGAGGGGGAGGGGGTGAATCAGTGATCCCTTAAAACTTTTTACTAATTGATTCTTAATCAATTAAACCTCTATGGCTTGTTAAGGCCTCGATCCACTCTTCTTGTATCTCTCACCTTTCCACGAATGATGCAGTAAATGTAAAGGCACTGGACACAAGGATTTACAAGGTTCGGCACCAAAGGCCTACATCCTTGCCATGCTCTCCAAGAATGGATTCTCCCATTATAATCTGTTAGTATTACAATGGTCGATACAGAGTCCCACTGTATCTCTCCTGAGTCCCACAGGAGGGTCTTTATACTGCGTCCCACAGTGTTACCAGAGTCCCACTGGCCTGCTCCAGAATCCCACTGAAGACTTCTTCTCCCTGAGTCCCACAGGGTCTTCTCCTGGCTCCTCGAGTCACACGAGTAGCTCTTCTTCACTTTAAGTTCTTCAAGTAACTTCAGCAGCCTGGGATAAAGGCTGCTGGCCTTGCTCTTCTCTTCTGATCACTTGTGGTTGATCAGGGCTTCTCGTCTAGCTCAGGCTTTATCTCTTTCTTCTGGATGACCTGGCTTCTCTCTTCAACTACTGAATGCTAAGACAACTGATATCTCTAACTTCAGTCTGGTCCAGTCTCAGTTCACTTCAACATCATGCACTGAGTGCATGGCAACTCTTTAAGATCTTCAAGTCTTGGACTCCTCAGATGCACACCACTGATTTAGCACTGTTCACGTGTGCACGTGCATGCATGCATGCATGCACTTTCCCTTTCCTCTTCTTGGTGCAGTAGACCCACAAAGGGTGTAGTCACTTTAAGCACACACCTTCACTGAACTTCACACACATAATTCAAATTGATTACACACTTAGAGTGTGTTCTACTTTAGTGTGGGTCACTCCTTCTTCTTCTTCTAATGTGTATACACTTTTAGTGCACACATTAGGTTCGGCCACTTCTTTAATTTGCACACACAAATTCTTCACTTTGCACACACTTTAGACTTGGGCTATTCTCCTCTTCTTGTTGCACACACTCACTTTAGTGTTCTTTTAGTTTGTTCTTCAAGCTATGCACACACAAGGTCACAGCCCTCGGCCTCTTCAAATGCACACACTTAAAGTGTGTTCCTCTTTGTTCAAATGCACAACCAAGACTACGGATTATTCAATTCTTACACACACACAAAGTGTGGTCTTCCACTTCACTTGGCACACACCACTTGGTGTTGTCCTTTGTGCACACACATGGCTTTGGGTTCTTCTTCTCCACTTGGAACACACACGAGGCAAGGCCTCGGCCTCCTTTGCTTCTTGCACACACACAAGGCCACGGCCAACTCTTGTTTTTGCACACACACTGATAGTGTGGTCTTCCTCCTTTTGCACACACACGGCCACACCCTTCTCTTTTTCTTTTTGCACACAAGGATCAATGGCTTGGCCTCGGGTTCTTCTTCTCCAACACTGCCAAGTAGGTGCACTTGGTGCAACCAGGCGCGCAAGGTGCAAGGCACAGGGGCGCGCAAGAGGTGCGGCCTCTTCTTCTTCAACAGCCGCACAAGCCTCGGGTGCAAGGGGCAGCCGCGCAAGGGTGCGGGAAGAGAGGAAACAAGAGTCTCGAGCGCGCAAATATGCGGCTCGGCTCCTTCCTGTCGCGCAAGAGAGGCGCGCAGGGAACACTTCGGGCCTCGGGTGGCACCGGGACAACAGCCGCGCAAATAATTTGTGCGGGGCTTCTACTTCGCGAGGCAGAGGCTTCGCGAGACTCTCTTCAAACTTTCAGCGCATCAGCAAGCAACAATGAGGTCTCGACCTCTCCTTTTATAGGCAGAGAATCCTCGGTTCATCCGCGTGAAATAAATATCAAAATCCCGAGATCTTCGGATCTTTAAAAACTTTCCAAATCTTGAATTTGATCCTCGGTTCACGCGGGTTCTCTCATTTTTTTCTTTCCTCCTCGTGCATGCGATTTATAACGCATGCACGGCCTTTGTTTAGGCCTATCCATGCAAAAACACGAACACCGAATGGCCTCGCACCTCCGGTTGCTTCGGCCTCGCTCGAAATCCTCCTTTCATCGCATGCATGCTTATTTTATTGCATGGTTATGTTCAGTAGGCACAGACGATCACAATGGAGGTTTCGGATTCGGAAATGGTGGCCGGGAGCTCAAGATAGGTCGTCGGGATGCCTCTGGTTCAGCGGCTGCTCGCGGGAGGCTTCGGACGAGCTCGAGGTAGAGGACGAGCTCTCGGCCGTCGGATCAGGCGATGGAGATGCATCGGGCGGCCTGGATCTGAAGATCTCGCGCGGGATTAGATGAGCGGCTCGGATCTGGCGCGCGATGAATCGAGCGGCCAGGATCGCTCCCGGGTGAAATTTCACCGTCCCACATCGAAACGCCGTGGGATTTTCTCACGGTTTAACAAACAAGCGCTGCCCGCTTCACCGCAATTGAACCTCTCCCTCCACGGTGCCGCCCCACACCGTGTTCTCCCTGCGGGCGCGCTCTGCGCCCACTCTTGCTCCTGCGGGCGCGCTCCTAGCGCCCACTATGCTCCTCCGGCGCGCGGGGTTCACCACCGCGTGTCCTCGGGGCTTATACACGGCCCCGGCCTCCTTTGGGCTGGCCCCATGGGATCCCCTTGGGCGTGGTGACTGGTTCCCACATGTGCCTTGGGTTGAACCCTTAAGGCTGGCCCTTGAGGTTGGCATATTTTTTTTGCTTGAATATACACAAAGTATACAAAGTACTTAAGTGTAAAATGCCAAATGCCCTTTCTCCTCTAAGCCATTTCTTCTCTCTTCTTCTTAGGAATTCAAGCATTAATCTTCTTCATTAGAATTCCTCCATTCTTCTTCAACATATGATCAACATTTAAGAATGGAATTCTTGAAGGTTCTTCATCTTCAACCGAGCTCCTGAATCAAATAGATTCTTCAACGTTCTTCATTGATCTAATCAGAGATCAAATTGGTTCTTCTTCAAATTCACATGCACTAAGTGATAGTGCATGGACTTCATTAATGCACATCATCCACTTAGTAGTTGTGGATGGAACTCCTTTCAACTCCTCATGCATTGTGAAGACAATGCATGGTCTTCTAATCATGTTGTGACTTTGTATCATCTTGATACAAGTTCTTAGAACTTAAAGATCAGTTCAGCAATCGTCAGATTTTACTAGAGAATGTTTCAACCACATCTCCTATGCCACTTAGTGAATCTCCCAAGTGACATGCATCTTGGTACCATGGCCATTCTCTCTTCATCACCAACACCATCACAACCTTTGGCATTCACATCTTGACATTCCCTGACTTCCATTCATTCCAAGACAACTTCATGCCTCATTGACAACAAATTCAACACAATGCACTTCACATTATATGATCTATAATATCAATTTGTTTTCCAAAATAATATAGGAATCAAGTAGTAATAATATAAAATATCTTGGTATAAACTTCCAAATAACTAATTACAATTATAACACGTTATCTTACACGGTACTCTTACATGGTAGTTCCATGAATCACCAATAACCCTTTTTAAATTCAAAAGGAAAAAATAGAGTTCTTGTAATAAATATTGTCTTCTATGATGGGTAAAGTAGCCTATAATATGGATTACTTATCTGGAAATATCTTGTAAAATTCAAAATTAAAATAGGGTTTGATCTATGGTAGGTATATTGGTAAAAATGGTTAAAAATATCCTAAATAATATTAGTTTGGTTTTAAAAAAAATATTTTTCTTTTCAAATTGATCAAACAGAATGTTAAAACAGTAATATTTTTATGGACTTCTCATATGTAATAGTTTATTAAAAATAATTTATCAAAATAGTTTAAATCACCTATCAAGAATGGAATTTCAAAATAATAAAACAATCTCTCATATAATGAATGTTATGTAATAATATAATAAATAAATAATTTATAAATTTTAAACTGGAGGCCAAAATAATTCTGTAATTATATTGGATATTATATTAAGAATTAACTTGTAATTTATTTTCAATAATTCACAATTAAATTTTTTTCTTTTATTTACATTTGTGTTCATACTTTTCACAAATCATGATATGTCTACAAAAAAATGTCTTTTTTTCCATTGATTTCATGAAAAAAATCATGTGATTCCATGAATCCCTCCACAACACATAATGTAAAATAACATATCCACTATTTAAAAACATGGTGATATAAATTAAAATGAATATTCTTTTAAGTAAATCATAATAAATTATCATAAATCAAGAAATCCTCAAGGATCTCCATGATTTTTGTATGATTTCTTTCCTTGACAAAGTGATGGAATTTACTATATTAAAATATTATACATTGATGGAATGTTTGGGGTTTTATTTCATAAAATAATAACATTGAACATGGTTAAATGATAGTGTAAAATTGTAATTTTTATTATTGTTAAGTAGAAATTGATGAACAATATAATATTTTCTTTATTTTCATTCAACGTGTTATATAAAGTATACATAATGAACACAAAAATAATGTAAATATAGTAAATTAAGAAATCTATTATATAGGAAAATTAATTTAGAAGGAATTTAAATAAATTTGAAGGGGGACATAATCCTTTGACTCCTTGGTTCCTTCCCCAATCTCCCCATTAAAAGCCACCTCCACTTTTGTTGAAGTTATTGAAATTAGTGAATCCATAAAGGAATATACCTACTAGATTTGAATCAAATAATACTTCTCCAAAATAATTTCCTTGATGACTCATTTTTGGGTGGTCTAATACAACTAAATATGACGATGGATGAGTGGGATTAAACTTTTTATTTGTATGAACCTAACATATTCCCACTAGAGAAAATACAGTATAAAAAATGGGCGTTGTGTTGTGTCATTTGGTCGAATGAGAGGTGGATCAAATTCTACCTCCACCTAATCATATAAATGTTTCTTCATACCATTCATATACTGATTGAAATTTGGAAAAAACTAATTCCTCTCCTTGTAAGGAAAGAGCGGGTGTTGTTCTTAAGCATGTGAAACTTCTATTCTTCCTCTCGGTGTTGGTATGGATAGGGAAGTTTAAGAGGCATGTGTGTGTCCATTATTGTAATTATAATCCACCATTAAATATAAATAATTTTCAACCCATTCATTCCCATTAAAACTATAATTTATGGGACCATTTGTTATAATAATGGGTGGTCTAAAAACCTAATATAGACTAATGAGGATAGGTGCAATGGTTACTGAAATACACCTCTGTTCTTTTCCTATTATGTAGTGAAATTTACACCCATTATAATACCTTTAGGCTTGTTTAAATATCACCCTTAATATAATGAGAATGATTTAGTAATGTTAATTCTTAACTACCATATAAAAATTATTGAATGAAAAATAACATATAATCCAATCACAGTGCCTTATGATGATCCCTTTCCAAACCATTTATGAGATATTTCTCAATATATAATCCTAAAGAGATAACTTCTCAATTATTTAACATTGTTATTTTAGGTATTTTTCCTTCTCAATGGATAAATGGTTGTTTTTATATACTACATATGGATTGTGTTCTTGTTTCCCTCCAATATAAAATCATTATAATAGACTCTCACTATAAACTCATAGTTTTTGACACATTATCCTTCTCAAAACATCATATACCAAAGGATCCAATTATATAGAACAATTTTTAGCTTATTATACTCCAATTTCATATCCAATACTAAAAGTAACTTGAAGATCAACTATATATAATCCTCCTCCAAACATGAATAATATGTTATAAATTCAATGATTTAAATTAATATATAACTTGATTGGTTGTATCATACACATTCAATAATATTCATGTCAAAATTCGTTTTTTAGGAATTCATGACATTTAATGTCTCCACAAACTCTTCCAGTGTTTGGGTTCATTCAACCATATAAAATAGTTTATGTGATTTTGTGATAAATCCTTATAGATAAATGGGTGATGAGTTGTTTGGTTTGTTTGTATTAGGTTAGGTTACAAAGATGTGAATTCATTAAGTGAAATGATTTGTAAGGGATCAGGTAGTTTTGTGGGTAGTTTATCCATTTTATATTTTTTGGGTCTCATAGGTATATTATTTTTTGTTTTCATGATAGGGTATTTATCTTTGTATTTTTTGTTAACAGTCTTAGTTTTATCCATTTTGTGAGGTATAGGAATATGGATGGGTAATTTCTTAATATGGATTTGTTCGTGGATTTAAATGGGTTGTTTTCATGGTTTGGTAAATTTTTTATGTTTATATGGGTATGAATAATTTTCATAGTGTGGGTAGGGAAATAATGTAGTGAGTAGGAATAAATGGGTATAAGGTCGTATGAAATTCAAGTAGGATTGGATGTAAAAGTGTAACATTAATGTTTCAAGGTGACCAGAACCATATCCAACAACTAAAAAAATAGATTTAGGCGGCACTGAGAGATGGGAATAAGGATACTAATATCACAATTTTTGTTTTGGTGTTTATAATTAAATTTATTTGATTACATTGTGGTATGGCCTAAATCATTACAACATGACGTCATTAGTTCTCAAACCATGGTATTTTTTAAATTCAAACCTCTAGAGTTACAACTCTATAAGAGAAGCAACCATTGAACAACCATGTCAGTTTTTTCATATAGGATTTATTTCATGTTGAAATCATGAAATGAATCCCTCCATATAAAAAACACTGTTTCCTTTTTTTAACATTAAGAATTATATAATGAGAAATTTCTTCACATAAAAACATTATTTTTTACACCATATTATGTTATTTTGGGGTTGGGATAGAATGTACACCCACCATATATGGTTAAGGATCTTTTCTATATAGTAACATTACATTATTATAGTGTTCTAAGTTATTGTATTTCCTAGGTCTATAATGATGACTTTAAGGGGGAATTGTTTTATGAGATGATATATGTTGCTACATCTTAAAAACGATTCCTTTTATCTGTTTCTTATTATTCCTATCATATTTAATTTTGGCTCAACTAGATTATTAGTATTGGAGTTGTGGAGAGTTCCATAATGTCCCTAAACTAATTTCTTCTAATAATTTCTGACCAATATATAATAGGATTATAAACATAAAAATGAATAAATTCCTAGGTTGTTTCACACATGGTTCATTAATTAATGTAAATATCTAGATGTAAAATTTTATTTTTAGTAAAATTTGAGAGATAATATAAATTAATTGTTTAAATAATACTTTTAATAATTCATTCTTTTTTATTGAACTTGAATGAAGGTTCATTCCCTCTTTGTATCTATATGTCTCCATGTGAAAGGGAAATTATACCATGATGGGTCATAATCAAGGTGACTATAGTTTTCTTGAAACAATATCAAACAATATTTAAACAAATGTATTTTATATCATTGTATTAATATTCTATGATTGATTCATCAGTAAGACAACTTATTGATCTTCTATTTATAAATATTTTAACTCTTATTTGCATCTCTTCTAATTTCATATAATTAATCCAAATATAGTAGTATTATATTATCTTGGTTGGAGTCCATAGCCACATTATTCATATCCCTATATTATTAATGCTCAATATCCACCATTAAATGTCCTAGTTCCCCACCAATAAGCCTAAATGTGGTTATACTTGTCATTATTTTAAAATATATCATTTACTACTATAAATCATTATTAAATTTTTTTCTATAATAATTCAATATTGAAATTGTATTTTACTCCAAAATCATTATAATTACTCTGTTGGATAATTCAAATTTCCTATTGGTTTATGGTATATTAGGGGATATGGTATTATATCAAACTATTTATTTGTTAGTGTACAGAAAAATATATAATTATTTTATTGTGTTCCTCAAGGCATTCTATGTATCCTAGACATAACAACAAGTTAAAATAAGTTATTTCATAACAAATTCTTCACTAATTTGGATATTTTTTTATGTGGCACCATATTCTACACATTTAGTGATGTAAATCACATACAAATGAATTTATGTGTTTCTCATGGATCTTGGGAAGGGCCCTATAAAATCATTTCTCCAAATATAAAACACCTAAAATTTAAGAATTGAGTTTCATGGAATCTCAATTAATTTCCCATTGTTATCCATTTATTGGCATCAATCAAAGCCTCATAAAAAATCCCTTTCATTATTGTGGATGTTAAATAAAATAATAAAATTTTTATTATCGTGGTTATTATTCTACCATGTAAAATTTTTCCACTGTTTGGTGATGAATAAAATAATTATAGAATGATCTTCACCTTGGATTTGGGCACACATCCCCAAATTAATCATTCACTACATTACATTTATAATACATGATTATCACAAAAAAATGTTTTTTATAATGTAAAACGATTATTCATTATTGATATAAAAAATAATGATTAATGGTATTGTTTTTAGAATAAAATATGATGTTGAAAAACCATGGAAGATATTGTAAATAAGTACAGAAATGAATCTCATCCAGTAACTCATCCTCAATTTCTCTCACTCTCCTCCACTTCTATATTATATCAGAGAAACATCAAAAAATGATTAGACACTAAAATATCTAATCTCTTTTTTCGATTTTAATCCTATAAAACTATTTTAGAATAAATATACACCAAATCAGGCATAGATTAAATACGTTTTTAGAAAATAACTCAAGAGGTGTGGTTAATGTAGTTAATCAGCTCAAATATTACAAAATTTGGGTTGAAATTGTCAAACGAAAAACCAATTTCTATATATATATTTTCATAGTGAGAGTTTAATATATTTAGAACATATTAAGTGAATGAATATCTCAATAATTGGTTGAAATATATTATACCCACTGTTTTTGTGTATCTTCTATATTTAAATCTCTTGGATGTCACATTATTATGAAATTTTTATACCACTTTAGAAACATCATGATTGGTGCGGAAAAAAAATTCTTCTCAAAAAAATAAAGTATTCCATACATGATTATTCAAACATAATAAAAACATACATTGAAAATATATGGGTGAGTGTCCAAGATAACTTCAAATATTAAGTTATAAACTGGTGGAAAATTCATTCATTTCCAAGAAATATTTAAATCCCCTTCATTTTGTTTTTATAATGGATATCTTGGATGAATTGTTTCTATATAAGATAAAACATGATTTTTTTAGATATTTTTTTCACAAGAATGAATCCTCCCTTAAATATGATGTGGAACATTTACAAATTGTCAACTAATCATTTTTATTCAAATCCTTTAAATACCAACTCATGTTTTTATAGGAATACTTCAATGGATATCCCATATACTGGGAAATCATCCATGAAAATATCAATAAATTCTTCCACCATATTCCATAAAAATAGTTACAAGATCTTTTAAAAAGTCACAAGTTTATTAAACATGCCAAAATGAATGAGATTAGGTTAGAATTTTTGATATGGGTAAGTAAACATTTTCTTGTTGTTGTTATTTACATAAAAAGTATTTGGTTTTAACTATAATGTCAATATAAAATGAAAACAAACTCACATTGAGATAAAATACTAAGAATTGATCCTTGATTAATAATGGAACGTTTTCTTTCATATAGATGGTTCTAGTATTTGATCGTCTATGCATTTCTCAATATCATGTAACTATCATTGTAGGTATCGTTTCATTATCATAGTATACCACCCTTATTTGGAATTACTTGTAATTGGGCCACCCATTTGTTTTTCTATATTGAAATGATGATCCCTGAATAAAGTAGTTTAAGAAACTTTTTATTGATAAAATATTTTATAGTTTTGGTTAGTCTAACCAATAGTAACAATCTTAGTTTTCACACATCGTCCAATAGTGTTATTTTTGTGACAATAGTAGGATTAATTCCATTGATAATGGAAATAAACTTTGTGAGTTATCCCATATTTTTCTCTGTGATGTATGTCTCATTTGTACATATTTTCTCAGTTTTAAACCTGCTTTTTTGTATGTTTTTTGTGCAAATGATAAGATTTATTAATTTTATAATGGAAAAACACAATCTATATGATTTGTTCCTCTTTCTTATAACATTAAAAAATTTCTATTCCTTTTAAACTATTCATTATTCACTATTAATCATTGTAAAATTTTACTTTTTAGTTAATAATATGTAACATAGTGTTTGTCTCAATGGAATAAACTAATGAAATAGTATTTTGAGGATTGAAGAAATTATTTCTGGACAAGAATATATTTAAAATTGTTTTCTCGGTTGCATGACTTCAGCTTCATACACACCCTATGGATATAAATTATCCTTTTTTGTTTCCACCATATCACCAATTAGTTTCATTATATTATATCCTTTAATATTTATAGACTCATGATGGATGGGTGTTCTTTAGTATAAAATATTATATATAAATATTGTGATTTAATTTCATGATTAATAGTTTTAATAAGATAAAATATGACTTATAAATCACTAACATTCAATATTTTTTATCATTGTATGACATTTATAAATGATTTTTTAGTTTCAATGGATGGTATTCCAAGGAGTATTGGAATATATAATTCTAATTCTATCACGAAGATAAAAAAATATATAGGGAATATAAATTTTCACACCATCAGAACACATATTCAAAAATCATTACGATATCTTCATAGATATACTAATATGTTAGAGTGAAAATAATAGCATATTTGGATTATCCAATCCCATATTTAAAAACACACATAGTGGAATAAAATTTTCACCTCATTCTTAAGTCACAATGTGTATTCATTAATGTTCTAGAACTAATGGTGAATAAGATATAACATATTCATATATATGTCATCTTTGGTGGTATATTATTTTGAAATTCATTTGAACACCCTTTTCATATAGAATTAACTCATAAAACATCATGAATTGTCTTTTTTATAGTAATTCATTTAAATTTTTATCATATTAAAATATTTAAGAAATAGATCCACTAAAAGAGATGTCTATATAATGTTGTATGAAACCAAATAAAATATCTTGTACTATATTTCAAAAATTAATTACCTTATCGTATATATGAAGGAAACATGGGGTCTATATGGTTCTTTCTATTTGTTTCGTTATTATCCTTACAGACATATTGTCTAGATTTTACCATCCTATAATTTTTGTTTTCTTATTCTATTTTATCCTCATTCAATTCTCAATTTTTCTCCTCCACCATTAATTTTTATTATTCCATTTAAAAAACAAGTTATCTATATATTTCTTTTTTTCATCCACCTCTCATCTAAAAATTATGTCGTAGCATTCACCATCTCTCTTGGGATTCCTCCATGTTACTCAATAGGGTATTTATTAGTAACTCTAATAATGTATGTTATATTTTTTCCACTTGGTTATAGAGTTGTAGGTAGAGGATTATTGATTCATTATATTTTTATATTGTCATATAATCTATTTATGATACTTTTCTATAATGTTATTAAACATTACTTGAAATAATTTTATAGTATAAAATAATGTGGGTTTGGATAGAATTTGTGTGATGTTTAGTGTATTTATGTTTGATGGGGTGGTAATAGTTATAATATCTTGACGGGTTATGGTTCAATTGAATATTTGGGTATACGATTAATTTATTTTAATGTTAAGACACATTTATATTATTTGTAAATGTATTTTGTTATGGATAGTGTTGAATTCACCTCCATTAGTTTTAGATATTTTGGATTTCTTTGGGGGCTTTATTATAGCTAAAAAAATTTCAAATGAAATATTTATTATCTTCTGAACCCTACTCAATACATTGTTTATGTGGGGTCCTCTTCAAATCTCATGATATTATAAAATGGGTTTGAGTGTTACTTTTATGAATACTATGATTGAGTAAATTCCACTATAAATTATATGTTATTTAATTAATTTGTCAATGATTTTAATTGGGTATCAAAGAAGGTGATCTCATCATCCTAAAATATTTCTCACCTCGGTGGACTCTAATAACTTTTTTATAATTTAGAATTATTAAGAATATCATATATAATGTCTTTTATAAATTCTAATGTATTCATAATTAATATATTACTAGATAGGTCATAAATCATGATTGAAGTCATTGGATGCAAAGAAAATATGTGAATAATTTATAGGAAACATCGAATATCTTTTATGAAAACTTCCTCATAAAATATTTGATTTTATCCAATGATTCAAATATAGATTATCTATCGACATGTTAAATGATTTATATTTTAGTTTTGAACTTATATATCCTCCATAATGTATAATATTTGTGTAATAATCATTTTTATAGGTTATCCTAGGTGTCCAAGTAACCATAAGGTAAAATCTTTAACCATTATATTTTTGAAACATAGAGATAGAGTTTTAAATATTCTTAGTCATATATTATTTTATGTTACACAATTATTGTTCAATATATCCCAAATATCACTAAGGATAGTTCAATATCTATATAGATCTTCATTTATCAAGCCACTAAATCATCCCAGGTTTTTATTGGTATTAGGATTAGTCTAATCTTCAAATTGATCACCTTGATCAAAAGATGAACAAAAATAAAGGAAAAAAACATCAATAGATGATAAATCATAGTCTATTATGGATCTATCTTGGGGAATTTGTGGTGCTCCGTTATGTTGGTTCTTGTTGAAAAATTATTCCTAAGTTAAATAAGTGTAGTTGAGAGAATGTTTTCATGGATGGAAAATAATCCGTATGAACATAAGAACTTCTTGTTATTAGGGTTATAATCAATAATTGATCATTATTAAAGTCTCCTTGATCATATTTTTGGAATCCTAGTTATACATTATGTTTCATGAAATGAAAAAATAAAATATAAACACATGTACATAAAGAGAATTTAAATGAAAAGGTATTAATAAATTAATAATAAAACTGGTTTATTAAAAAAGTGTTATTATACTAATATGTTCACCATTGACCACTACCAATAATTCCAAAATCATTGTTCATACCACTAGAATGATCACTTTTAATGGGTAATCATGATTAAGAATTAATGTTTCTTGATTTGTATTATTCTACGAAGTCATATAATAGTGAATATATAGGGTCCTTCCCATGAGTGATATATATAATCACAAGATAAATACATATGAATTATTGTTATATAGAAATATATGAATTTATATTAATCAATCAAATTTGAAAAAAAAAGATTAGTGCATTTAAAATAATGAAAAAAAATCAAAGGATCAATTTCAACGTCTAATTTTGAAAGTGATACCAACCTATTTCATTCATTCTTTGGGTATAATAAATCAGTTTCAAGACTTTTTTATGTTTGACAGATTATTATGGTAAAATTTATTCATTTTAACTGAGATAATATAAATATATTGGTAAAATTGTAAAATAAGACAAATTTCACTAAGTTCAATGTTTAAATTAAATGATAAATACAATATAATGTTAATTTCATTATTTTATCTACTTTCTTAATTATATTCATGATTATTCATTTTTAAAAAAACTAACTAATAAATTAGATTAAAATTAGTAACTAAATTTTATTCCTAATTGATATGAATATTCAAGAGGAAAATTGATAGATAATTTAAACACCAAAAATTCTACTCTTAATCCCTTACATCCATCGTGAATTTCTACACAGGGTTGAGGAAAGTTTAACCATATTTTTAATGAATATATTATAACATGACTGAAAATATTTAATTAATGCTGATGGATATGGTTGTATAAGCACTTATCCAGTTAACTAGTAATCATCCTAAAGTATTGCACTTTGTGTAATAGAAGTGAGTTAGATAGGGGGTGTTGTTGCAAGATATGAATCAACCGAAGAAGTTTTATGATTTTTTGTAAATCATGTAACAAAATATATTTTGGAAATATCTTCAAACCATTTATATATTTAAAAATATAACATGTTTTCAGTTTTAATTTTTTTCTGGTCACGTTAATATTTATTTCAGGGAAGTAATTATATTTCATGCATTTTTTTCTTTCCATACTTCTACATAAGAAGGTGATTTTTTTCTGAACTATTTATGTGCATGAGAACATTTATTTTTTTGTTTGAAAATAAATTCTTCTTAATTAATTCAAATGAGGTATGAATTTTATATTTTATGAAAATTTGTTTTTATGGTTTTTAAATATTTATTTTTTATCTGTATTATTATTTTTAAATTATATATTTATAATATAAAGGTAAAATTAGGTTTAATATAAAAATTATTTAAAGATTTTATATTTTTAAATGGAATTTTTTTAGTCCATCTATATTGTATAATTTTATTTTAATTTCCATTTTATAATGGTAAGGGTGTCATGTTTTTTATATAAAACTTTTCTTCACAATAATTCTTGAGATTTATTGTATTTATTTTCTTAAAAAGTATATGTAAATTGTCTCTAATATATATACATGGATTTTTATTTGGTTGTCAAAATTATTATTTTAAAAATAATATTGAAAATGTATGAATATATATATAAATATTTTAGTGTTAAAAATTATGTCCACCTACATTTTTATTTTTTTAATGTTATTTTCTTGATTAGTCCACATTATGTGCAAGGGAAGTTATCGACTTTTTAAAAATTTATGTTTAATTTAAATTTTTTTATTTTTTAAAAAACATATTGGTATATATACACATAAATATATCATTTCATATGAAACAATTTTTAATCATTTATACATATGTATCTACATATGTATTATTTTATAGTGAAACATAATTTTAATCTAAGATAAATAGTTATGTTTATATATATATGTTTTTATATATTTATCATTTTACATAACACTATTTATTTTTTATATGTATGTAAATAAATGAATGTATATATATATATATATTATATATATGAATCATTATTCAAACCTATATATGTGTGTATGGTGATTCAATCATGATTTATTATAAAATACTTTTAAACAAATGTAAATATATGTGAATATTTTTACGTAAAACTATTATGTACATATATATATATGAATGTATATTTAAAAATATTATTTCATTCAAAAATAATTTTATCATAGAACTTGTATAACCTTGAAATTTTTTATTTTAGGAAATGGATATTGTAGCTCGTGATTTTTTAGGAAACATCATGGTCCTTATGATATAAAATTCAAGTTGTATTTTTTTAATTCCAAATAATCTCACATGAATAATATGTCAATTAAGGCATGGAATGGGCAGTGAAACAAAACCCTTTTGTTACTTTTACACAATCATGTTACAGGTGTTCCCTGAATTATATCGTTCACAAATTCATTGGGTAATATTAAAATATCATGAGATGTCATGTATGGTGCATGAGACATGTTTCCAACGAACACTATGGGATTAAAGAGTAATCCGAATATATAATGTTACTATGTCTATCATGTTATGTTTTATCTAGAGTGAACAGTGGCATCATGTTTTGATCTAATGTTCATTTTAAAACTATTTTTTAATGTTTTTGAGTTATCAAGATAAAATTTTATTATTTCATAAATGAATGAATGTTTTTTTCAAAAGGATACATATGTTGAATCCTATTATGAATTAAATTTTCATATTTTCAAATGAACTAATGAATTTATAAATTTGGAATTATCATGATGTATCACTTATTTACTTTTTATATTGGTGTCTAAAAATCATGATGTTCTTCCACATGTTTTGAAACCCCTTACTGAGTTATGTATCTCACCGTATGTTTTTTAAAACATATATTCATAAATATTAAGGACATCTATAATTGAGTAACTGGACAAAGCTCCATTATGGTGTTCAACCATTATTAAGTATAAGAATAGTTTTCATTTCCTTTATTTTTTCGAGTTGTAATCAGAATAATCTAATGTATCCAGACTGACTAAAACACTAATCCTTCGCAGTCTCAGATTGTTAAATAATAAATGAGTTATAAAAAATGGAATAGGTCATGGGTTATCATAATTGGTATCAGAGATGATATTTAGAAAAAATCATACTTGAAGATACAGAGATTTACATTGAACATTTATAGTCCTTCTGTAAATTTTGTAGGATTTTACTTTAATAAAAAATCTAGTACACCTAGTTTTCAAAATTCTAAATAGTGAAATTTCGAATTTCAATAGGTATGGTAATTAAATTTAGATGATGAAATTATATTAATAGGGAATAATGTAACATCATCTATATTAATAGGTTATTTGTAGTTAATAATGTAAATTAAGTTTTTGTCATATTTTATGATTAAATATGTCAAATTAAATAACAATACTTGAAAATGTTTTTATTATTTTTAATAATTAATAATTATTATAATTCCATTATGATAAGTGATAATTTTTTAATTTTTTTTTTCAATTAATATTTTTTATAATATTTTATAATGTTTTCATGAAAATATTTTCACATTTGATTTTAAATTATAAACAAATGATGTTTTATAGTTAAAACCAATATTTTAACATAAATAACTATAATTGTTTTTTTAAAACACATATATTTTTTATGAAAAAATAAATAGTTTATTTGAAAGGTAAAATAATTATGAATGTATTATCAATAATCATATTGAATTACATGTTAAATTTATAAATAAAATATGTTTTAATAAAACATTAATTAAACTGAAATATTATTCAATAATCAATATTGGTAAACATATAATTTTATAAATATATTTTTTATGTTTCATTCATGGAATATAATGTGGTCTTAATTAATAAATTATAATAATTACAATTTAACAAAAAAATATGGTGGTACTTGATTTCAATAATAAATTTTCTAAATAATTTATAGGAATATATTTTTTAACTATAATGAATTTTTATGTTTTTATTTATTGTGAGTTTAAATATATATATATATGAAATTATAATGTAAATTTAATATGATAAATATAAATTTTGTTTAATATTATAAAAATATTATTTAAAAAACTAAATAAACAAAAATTAATAATAATAAAGGGATAACATGTTTTTGAATAAAACCTGGTATTATTTTTTAAAAAATACAAATTAAAATGATAAAAACAGACAGATAACCTAATAATAGTGGTGGGGGTGGTGTCAATTGAGAATGGAAATTGGGTACAGGGAAATGGGTTTAGTCATTGAGTGTGTATAAAGTAGAGGGATTGATCCATGCATGATGAAGGTCGAGTAACATAGGGGCATTTTGACCTTGCCTATCCAAATGTCTATGAGTGGTCATGCGATATTTGACCAATGATGGGGGCTCCCAAAGGTCAAACATTTTCAAAAGGTGTTCAACCGTGATTTATGGTTTTTTTTCTTAGTGAGATCTAATTGGATTAAAATTTGATCTACATCAACCTAACCATGGTAGGTTTTTGTGTTACTTTCTAGATGTCGAATATTTATATAGACCCTTTTTCGTGACTCCATTTGGTATAGAATGACATGTGTGTCTTTTGATACTTAGTATTATTTAGCTATTCCATGTTGATCATTTTTACTTTTTTGGATGTCTTTTATGAGTATGCCCTATTTATTAAATTATTCATATTAATTTCATATTTTATCTATTTGTTGACTCTGATTTTTATTTTTGGTTTTAATCCACATTTCAATCACCCTTAGATTTCATTTTTCAATCATTTTGGAATATGGTATATGGTTTAAATTTATTTTCACATAGCATTGAATGATAATTGTGTGTATGTTATTTTGGAATTTCAATTTCCACATTTGGTAATTTAATCTTTAAAATCAATTAATTAATTAATTATTTGTTTATTTAGTTTATTGACTTTGTTGAATAAACTGATTATTGGAATACATAATGTATTAATTATGGAATTAGATTATATGGAAGTTATTAGTAATTAGAATTAAAGGGGTTGTTGGGATAACCTTGAAGGATTAAAGGATATTATTATTAAATTTATAAAAATGGTTTCACATATAATTTTTTATATTATTCCATGCGATTTAAATAAAGAACATTGTTTTTGAGATAAAATGAAATGATGTACCATAATTAGAATGTTTGATAATATGGTTAAATATGATTAACCTTGGTAAATGTGATATTTGTGAGATATGTGATATATTGTGATATATATGATATCAATTGTGGGATACAGACTTATTCTCTCAATTCACATATTTGATAATGAGCGTGTGACACAGACATACGCGTGAAACACCTATATGTGATAAAAATGAGATGTGGGATTGGGATTGATGCTCCAAATGTCCATAGGGTGCTTAACATGATGTTCTAGGCACAACACATTGGCATTAGAGTGGAGTTCATATTAGGCATGTTATGAAAATTGGAATTATATAATTAGTTAAAGCTCATGATATAATGAATTGTGATTCCCTATGATATATGGTTCAGACTACATCACAGGTTGATGTATGTATTGATTGTTTGGGTGTCATATAGAACATGGGTAATTATGTATTTTATTAATGAATAATGAAGTTTGAAATTTTTTACATGATTTATTTTACTTTATTTATTATAAAACTATATACAGTGATATAGAATATATTATGATTATACACTATTAGGATTCATGTTTGGTACCCAAATTGAATTCATTTTTATAGGAATGGATTAGGGTAAAATAAAAATTTTATATCGATGAGTTTGGATGAGTCATGGATGAGGGAAACGGACATGATTTCAGGACTCACTTGGGAATTTTTTGTGTTATTATTAATTCTTCTTCATATTGACACTTGAAATATATTTAAATTACATATCTAATACTTTAGTTATGGTTAGGTATCCATGTTTTTGGATAATCATGTGTTGTTTGTCTTTATTTGTAATGTAATTATAATAAATATTTTTATTACGATTTTTCTATCATTAATTTAATTATTTTTTTTAATCTGGTAGAGATCTGTTAGTCTCCCCATGGTTTATATAAGACCCTTGCTACTATTCAGAAGCCTATGTAATAATGGGTATGCATGCATGAATATATTTCATGCATGGGTCGATTATTTAATAATAAAAATAATTTATTACAAATTGGTCGATTATTTACTAATCATTTATCAATAAATTTATATTATGTATAACAATTATATATATTTCTTAAAGTATTTAATACTTTTCAGAACCTATAATTTAATATATAATTCATAATTGCCATATTAAAATAAAAATATTTCATGGATCTTGAACTCTTTGTGTTGCATATCATGTATGATATCGAACATAATATTTATTTTAAATCATTGTGAATTACATTAAATCCAAATTAATAAATTATATCCTCATAATTTTTACTTTTATCTCCAAGTTAATAAATTTCATTTCTATTAAAATATCTTTCATGGTAAATAAATTATTAAATCTCATTGTTACATATACCTCATCCCAATGTAACATCTCCCCAATATCAATAATCACCATGATAAATAAATAAATATTATTTCAATATATTGAAATTCCCCAAAATATCATGAATAAAATATTTCTATTAACCTAAAATATAATACATAACATTACCATAACTATATTCGATGATATCAACATATCAATGAATCAAATTTCATCAATCAAGATTATTTATGTTTGATAATATATTAAATCATAATTAACATCATATAATATACAAACACCAAAGGATTATTTAATCCTTAGTCGATTTATCTTCCTAGTTCCCAACAAAAGATTCAATTCAATTCGAAATCATATCACATAACTCATAAAAATGGATTGTTTACGGCATTGTGATTATGATTTACAAGAAAATTATACACCCATGACAATATCCATAACTTTTATGTGAAAATAAAATGAAAACATATATACTTCCAAAAATTAACACGGTCCTTATTCCTTAAATATGTTCACAAACTATTGTATATATTCCATAAATCCAAATATTCAACATCACCAAATATGAAATAAATTAATATGTCATCAACTATAAATTTTAAAATTCACCAATACTATCATACAACTGTCATTCATCTATTTATTCTAACTAAACATATGTTTTCAAATTCTACTGTGGAATAATCCTTATATGTTCCATGATCCATGTATTCAAAACATCATTGATATAAAACTTCCATAACATAATTCCTAAATCATAATCCATAAATAAATTAAACCATTCACATTATAGGTCTTTCCCTGGTATATTGTTTAAAACATGGATTTGGAAATCTGCTATGATAATCCTCATATTCCATACACATAATAAATTGACCTATAAATGTTACCTTAGGATGATCTTCATTAATCTTCATCTAACTATGAATTTTTCTCATAAATAACATGATATATACCATTAATTTATGCATAAAAATAATATTTTTGTTACTTTGATACTTTAACATGATTTATTCATAAAACATTATCTACACAAAGGAAATAGAATGTCCATTCCTTCATACTTCCCAAAACTAGATCTCTTAGGGAACTCTATCCTTCTCTTCATTAGGGAGTCTCATATTTCGTTAAGGTGAATGATATTAATAATATATCATGATAACTAATAAGGAATAGTCCCATGGTTTCACATTATATCTCAAATTTCATTTGGTTAATCATGCGGATAATCATTCAATTTTCGAATAGTGTTTACAAGAGGCATCCATTTTCCCGCAGTTGGAAATTAACAAAAAGCATATTATGGACAATAATATTGATTTTGAGGAACCATGAAAAATCATTTATAGGATGTGTAAATAATAATAACTTATTTCAAATATAGGAAACCATATATTTAACCAAGGTTA
The DNA here is from genome assembly GCA_963277665.1 of Viscum album. Classification (NCBI taxonomy): domain Eukaryota; kingdom Viridiplantae; phylum Streptophyta; class Magnoliopsida; order Santalales; family Viscaceae; genus Viscum; species Viscum album. The sequence continues at coordinate 768,410,605 of OY728162.1, forward strand.
TACATAATAATTAATTTTTTTTGATGTTATCATATAATTAGTCTCATACCTAAGGTTTTCAATAATGTTTTCTCTTCATAGATTCTAAAGGATACCTAAACCATTCCTTGATACAAGCATCATTTAACCATACATTTAATAAATATTTATCACGTCTTAATTGGTTAATATCTATTACCTACATGATGATCCATTCCATAATTGTATAAGTCTAGATATTTAGACCCTTAGACACATTAACAATTAGTTGATAAATTATCAAAATCATCTCCCACTATATTATTCATAAAAATAATACTTCTTCAAAACATCATACCTAACACAATATTCTTATCCTGTTAAATAGGAAATGAAATAATGGGCGAGATTAGATGCTTAGAAATATAAAACAATGGATATTTCACTGATCACTTGATCTCAACATGAGAATAAGGTAATGAGAAAATTGTCATTGTAACGACCCGAATTTTTTTTTAAATAAATTTTGTTTCCTAATTTTATGTGTTATTATACTCAACAAAAATGTTTTATTTGATAAACATGATTATAATTAAAATGAGATCAGTGGGTTTTGACTATTATATAACCATCGGTCAACATGACCGCTGTGAACAAAATGTTTTGATTATTGTCTCTAAATATAAGTAATCTTGGTTAATTATTATAGAAAGAAGATTTGATGGCCTCACCTAGTAATCTTGGACCGATCGAAGCCCATCTAACAGAGCTTGGGAAGGAGGTAGCACCACTGGGCTTTGCTCTGGATCAAATCCAAGCCGAACTTCATCATGTGAAGCTGGAACGAAATCGCCTTCGTGAGAAGTTCAAACTGATAGAAATTACTACTCGGGCAATGTTGACTGAGCCGCCCCAAGCTTCTATCACCCTAGCACACCTTACTCTTAGGTCCTATGCTGGTATTATAAGGGGCTATGTAACGAGACCGTAACTACCTTGTGTAATCCTTGTTTTAAATAAAAATTGGGATTTCTTCTTATGATGAAGTTTATGAATTTTGAAATGACCGGATAAATATAGTATGCATATTTTTGATGAATTTTAGAAAAAGGATATTTTAAATATGTTTATGTAAACCCTAAATAATTAAAAATGTGTAATGATTTTCAAAAAATGGTCTTCTGCAGTTATGTTCAGTACTAAATTTAGAGTCTAATAAGATCAACTTGATTTTTGATGAATAGTAAATTATGAATAGTGATTTTGTGATTAGGATTAGTAATATGACCAAATGGATTAGTAATCTCACTTAAAGAAAGTTTTAAAATAATCTAGGCACCTTGATTAAGTAATGTGATTCAATAAAATAGTTAAATAACGGTTTCATTAATTATTATTCAAGTATTAGTTTTTTCGGGTGAATAGTGTTTTTTTAATTAAAAAATTAATTAAAAATATTTAGAAAATTATTTTTAGAAAATGGATTTCATTTTTGAACTCAGAGCATCGATATTGTGTTAAGATAATTTTTGGGGATTTTTCTGAAAAAAAGTTGAATTTTCAGTGAATAGTAAAAATGCAGTTTTAGGGTTTCGGTATGTTTAGTGACATCATAGCTGTGTCATGATGATGTCATGAGATATTTTGAGGGTTGGCCGGCCAAGGGTGATGATTTATTGTTGTGGGGGCCCCATGTGGCCTAACTCCATGATAAATGCCAAGGGAGAGCACATGGGTTTGAGAAAAGCACATGTGAGGTGTCCTTTGGCCATTAATGCCTTGTCCCCTCACTTTCCCTATAAATACCAAGCCCTCCTCTCATCCATTCGACTCCCCACTCATTCCCAACGAATTTATGGTCTCATTACCTCCCAAGGAGTCCTCCCAAGGTGCCCCCAAGCCCTCAAGGTCCCAACCTTTGAGGTTTAAGAGTTACATTTTAAGGTAAGGGATCCGACCCCTCTCTTTCCTTTCAAGTGATCTCTTTTATGTCATTCCTTTTATGCTCCATGTTCTTATTTTGGAGGATGTTCTTTTATACTCCTCTTACTGCCCTTTTTATGTTCATATGATTAAAGACCCCCTCTTACTCTCATCATTTCGTTTTAAGAACGTTTAAGTGGCGCCGTTAGGCTGCCGAATTTTCAAGGGATTCATTCACCTCTCTCTTTTTCAAAGTTCTACTTTCATGTCAAGTCTTTCAAGTTCATTTTTATTATGTTGGGGTATGATCTCTATATTTATCATACTGGTCTTTTATGATCACATGATGAGAGACCCCATTTGATCTCTTCAATTCAGTATTTTGATGTCTTAAGTGGCGCTGTTAGGCTGCCGAATTTTTAATTGGTTCTTCACCCTTCTCGTTTTGAAGTTCTACTTTCATGTCAATTCTTTCAAGTTCATTTTTATTATGTTGGGGTATGATCTCTATATTTATCATACTGGTCTTTTATGATCACATGATGATAGACCCCATTTGATCTCTTCAATTCAGTATTTTGATGTCTTAAGTGGCGCCGTTAGGCTGCCGAATTTTTAAGTGGTTCTTCACCCTTCTCGTTTTGAAGTTCTACTTTCATGGAAATTATTTCAAGTTCCTTTATATTATGTTGGGGTATGATCTCTATATCTATCATACTGGACTTATATGTTCATATGATGAGAGCCCCTATTTGACCTTGTCAATTCAATTTTGTTGAAGTTTAAGTGATGCCGTTAGGCTGCCGAATTTTCACAAGAGAAATCTTGTTTTGTTTTCTTCCTTTCATGTTCTTCATTTCATATGGTATATTTTCAAATTTCATTACCATGTTCATAAATCCCTTATATTTTGTCCCTCTACTGTTTGATGGGTCATTTATGAATGTTTGACCCATGTCCCCTCTCTTCTCAATGTCTTCTAAAACCTCGTAACATAGCCGTTATGCTGCTGAATTTCCGTCTCAAAATGTCTCTCTCTTTTTCTAAAGTTCTTCTACATTATTGAGTGAATACTCAAAGCTCTTTCTTCTAAAGGGGTATTCACATATATACCAAAATGTTCTATTTTCAATTCTGGGATTTACATACATGAGACCCGCTTTCCCTTTCCGTGGGTTTAAAGTGCCGTAAAGATCATGTCATTAAAGCAGTTTTTAAAATGTTATGATTATGAAATGAAACCCATTTATTTTATGCTATATGGGTTATTTATGAAATGTTTGATGATGATATATGTGGCTCACATGATAATAAAGGCAAATTTAAGGGTGCGCCCTGATAGCGCTCCAATGCATTGGGTAATGATGTAACCACTAGAGATTACAATTTTCACGATACCTTGGTGAATAACCTTGGTAATTTTCAAATGACTCCTTGGGGATGGACCTTGGTGATATGTTCATGATTGTCTATGTTAAATGATGTAGCCACATCTTCAAGTTATGAAAATGTTATTTTTATTATGATATGCCACATGTTTTTTTTATCATGCCTTAAAGTTCTTGTTCATGACATAGTTGATGTATCTCAAGTTCACATGTTAAATGTTTCCCTTGTTTCCCTTACTGGGCCTTCTGCTCACCCTTTCTTTTGATGTATGATCCCAGGTTATGTGATGCCGTAATGAACCTAGGATGAACATGAGGAGAAGCCTTTCATGTCTTTTAGAAGAATGTTTTATGTTTTCATGTTTTAAGTTCCTGGTTTCCAAGACACTAAACCTTAAAGATCCTCAGTTTTGTATAATGTAATGAATGTTTATGTGATAAAAAGGCGGGATGCTATAGTCATGACATTATAAAATCAAACCATACATATCATAGATCATAATAGTATGTCATGGAATAAATTTTTTCATTTAATAAGACATGAATCATAAAGAATAAATGAACATGTTCCAAGAGTGAATAAAATATATATAAGACATAGCTGTATGATATACACATAATAATATAAAGTAATTTCCATAGTAGAAAAGGATCATTCTAAAAGCTGTCATAGTAGAATGGATTTTCTCCCAAAACCATCATAGAATTCATGGTTCAATCCCAATATATTGATAGTTGAATAATTCCCTACTAAATTAGATTCAACCCTCATTATAGTCATGTTTATCTCATTGGATATAATCCAATACCCAATTCATTTGAGAGAGATAGATATCTCAACCATTTCATAATGAAAATAATAAATATATTCTCCATAATATCATAAAATATTCATCATATCATAACCCAAAAAATGTATTGGGATTCAAAAACATTTCATCATTTATTCATAGTATAACCGATGGAAAACGTAAAATATTTATAAAACAATTATCATCATAAAAATAAACAATATAGATAAATAATAAATTTGGTATCATTGGATTAGATCCCCTATAAATTATAAGTTAAATTGAGGGTTATTATCATTGATTATTATAAATACAATTAAAATATCATTAAATATTTATGTGGGAAAATATCCATTCCATTTTCAAAATTACATTTTTAAAATATAAAAATGTTATAAATATTATGGAAATACTTTTATTTGAAAATATTATTTGAAAATTAAAAAAGGAAACATCAATCCAGTTAGTGTTCATTATGGTGGGAAATTTTATATCAGTCATTTATATTAAAAAACATTGCTTTTGTACATGTAAAAAGACAAAAAAGTACATCATTTGAAAAATGAAAAAAATATAAATTTTGAAATATTTTTTTAAAAAATAAAACATGCATAGAAATTACATTAAAAATCAAATTATAATATTAAAAACCTTATTTAGAACATGAATATACAATAAATGTTTTTTGATCGAAGAAATAAATAATGTCAATTTTCTTTAAAAACATTCCTTTATTATATTGATGATGCCAAGAATGGAAAATGTAATGAAAAATGTATTCTATTGAAATATATATATGAGAATATAATCCATGATATTATATAAAGTTATATCATACAATTTAACCATAATAACTTAATGATAGGCAATCCAGATAAATAATGATATTACAACATAAAATCCTTACTACTTTAGTAAAAATTGATTCCTAGGCCCCCTCTAATAAATAACCATAAAATTGTATTTATACCCCCAAAAATTTCATAATAATAATCATAAAATACAATCCTTCTTATTATTTACACCACAAAAAAGATTCAATTGGTCAATATAGAATGTCTCCCCTAGAAATAAAAATGAGTTGAAAATCTCGTACACTAGGTATGTATCCCTTTGTGGGAATTTGATAAATATATAAAATAAATATATATTAATTATAAATATAATATATAACCATCACAAAATATATATTTCAGTATATTATGCACTTATTACCTTTTATAACATATTTGTTAACAAATCATTATTAAAATCATTATTCTGGGTGATATCTGATTCGTTTTTCGTGTATGTTTTGGTATGATAGTTCTGGTCAATTTAATTTTTTCATGGTTATATAAAATATATATTATTAATAAAAATATAAATATCACATATATTTATTTTATAATTATTTCTATTCATCAATTAAAGTAGAGATAGGAAAATGACATATGCCGTTCATGGAGAGGGTGGGGCGTAGATACGTATGAATGATGTTGTAATTTTTTGATGGATGAAATAAGGGAAAGGTAAATACTAAATAATATTTATATAATAATTATTATATAATTTTTTTGTTATATATTAAATAAATCCATCTATATTACCATCCAAATAAAACAGAAATGTAAAACAAATCATATTGCTTAATAGAGGTGGTAGTCCACACGTACTCCCAAACATTGCTATTAATCTCTAACAATTTCAATGGTACGAAGCTATATATGATATTATAAATAATAATTTTAAATTTTTTAATAATTAAATTTAATAAACATTAAAAACATCATAATATCAACCCATAAAATTTGGTGATGATAAATGAATTGTATATCCATTGGAGACGATAAGTCGTATGTATGAAAGAGGGAATCATTCACTTCCCATTTCCTGGATAGATGGTGAAGAAATGTGATTTCATAATTTAAATAAAATTTCATTATATTTAGGATAACTGAATTATTATTTTATTAAAAAATACTAAAATCATTATTATAGAGAAAAACTAATTAAAAAGAAAGTGATTTGTTAAGGCAGTTGACTCTTTTTTTGAAATAACAACATCAAATCTCCACTTAAAGACCCAAGGGTTGGTCATTTAGTATTACCATAACATATATAATATTTATAAGTAAGATAATAAGTTATTGTTTTATGGTATTTGTAATATATAAGGTAAAAAATTTCTAATTAAGTGATGGGAGGAGGTTCCCTATTAAAATAGTTGTAACTGGGAACTTTTTGAATTTCATAAAATCTAAAATAAAAAAAAATAATTATCTAACCCAAATTCCACCAAAATACCATGGATTATAATTAAATATATTATGCTATTTAAATAAAAACATCATATAACATTTTTAAAAGTTTACATGGTGTTTTTAACCTTATCATTTTGTTTAACCCATTAATTTAATATTTTTAATTTTTATCATGGTATCATATTTTTCTCAAAAAAGGATTATAATATTACATGTAATGTGAAAATTTTATAATAAATGTCCAAGGTATTATATTTATGTCCATATATTATGCTATTTTTCGTATTTAAATATTTTTCAAAATTTATTTATTTTTAATATGTTTTTCATAATATAACATTAATGTCAATTATGACAACATTAATACGATTAGATTTAAAATACATAAATAATTATTATATATAATATAATCATTTAACATTAAACAAAAATGTCACATTCATCTAAAAGAATCATGGAACACTATAACTCACTAAAATTATATTACTTTTAGAATTCATAAAACCATTTCTTTTATTTTTCTAATATGTGGAAAAATAATATGATCACATTGTATAAGAAATTACGGTATGTTTATAATTTATGAAAATTATTTATAAATTTATTTAAGGAACATATTTTAATTAATCTCAAAATTAAAAATTATCTTAATTCATTAATTTATTTTGACCCTATGATTACATATATGAGATATTTAAAACTAAGAGAGTGACATTTTGTATCTTTCATTGCATTAAATATTATATATGTCATATTAATGTAAAGGCTTACATTAATAATTTCTATTTAAAAGTTATGTTGATAATTTTATAAAATCAATCATTCTATAATTATTATTATATAAATGTATAGCCTTATCACTTAGTTTTAAACAAAAGTAACTTGATTTACACTTTACTGTGGGTATATTTTTTTCCACGATTATAACTGATATTGACCAAAAATAAAATGGAAATATTTTAAAAATATCAATATATTGACAAATAAATATAGAGTCATGTTTATAAAATTAAATTTCAATATGTGGATGAAATTAATATTTAAATAATATTGAAACATGGCAAGAAAACCGCTTTTTAGTCAAATAAATTTTTTAGAAAAGCATCGGGTTTCTTCTGATCTCAAGTCAATAAAAATAATAAATAAATATTTAAAAAATTATATAATATAGAATATAAATATTTTATAAAAATCATTCACCAATAGGTAATAGTTTAATTTATTAAGTAAAAAATTCATTACATGTTCAAAAACAGTTTTTCAGAAAAATATCTTTTACTTATAAATTTTTTTTTCCAAATTCATTAACAAAATTGATTCCAATGAACGTAATTTGATTAATTAAATCTCAAGAAAACTAATTTTAATTTTGAATCATTTTATAAAAAAATTAACTATGTACATGATATAAATTAAAACATACTTTTCAAAAAAAAATTTACTTTTTAATGTTCATGAAAAAACCATTCTTTACAGAAAACTATCCAAAAATTCATCCGCAAATATTTTTGAGTAGCTGAATTAAAAAATAATATCCTTTTAATCAAATATAATTCTAAAATTTTCTAGAAATTCTATTTAATATTTTCTAAAAAATATAAATAATAATCATTTTGTAGATGATTTTTTCATTGGAAAATTTAAAGTCTATAATAAATTTTTTTAGATTAATAACAATTTTTCTTGATTTGTTTTTGCTTGGTGTTTCATATCGTGTACACCATTGAATATAGTGTTTATTAAACATTTTGGGGAGTAACAATTTTTATATTTGGAAGTCAATTTAAAAAATATAGTATCTATTTGAGGCATTATAGATGTTTGTTTTAGAGGCATCATCCTTATATTGTGTATAGGAGTTGTCCAATCACCAATGATATTTTATCCATTGACGCAATCCCTACTTATTTCCATTATTATATATTTTGATCCTACTTTAACAACATCATAATTTTTTCATATTATTAGTATTATCCATCCCCATGTTCTCCCCCAAGGAAGATCACCTAAGCATCTCATTAGTACTTCATTCCTCTAATATTTTTTACAATATTTCATTTAAAACTCTTCATTTTATTGCTATTTCTACTCATTTTCACAAAACTGGTTCTTGAATTTTAAGGAACTATCATGAATTTTATTAGAATTTCTATTCCATTATTTTAGATGAAATCCCAAGGACAATTCCATCACCCCCATGAGTTTCAATTGTATAGGTATACTCCTTTTGGAAAATAAAAAATTAACCCCCCCCCCCCCCCCACAAAGTAAAAATTATTCCATTGTTGGAATATTCCCAAACAATATTTTTATGGTGTGGTCTCTTAATTTGGACATAAAAATACTCTTTTGTAGATATAAACTGAATTAAGAACTATTATGTTTTATTTTTTATTTTAATATTTGTGTATTATATTTTTTTTATTGTGATGATACTCCACAAGATGTATAGTTAATTAAATACCATTTACAACATATTACTTCTATATATTTATTCCTAATATCTTATCAACTAAAATCAAGTAATATTTAACACAATTAAACACTATATATTTGAATGATATGTTCAAAAACCATGTCATCCTACCATAATCATGAATAAATAGAGAATAATGTCTTTATATATCCATAGACATGGGTGAAATTGTCCCCCACATATCCACGGTCAATAAATCAAGCCATATAATTGACATTTATTCCTTAATAATATAAGTATTTAAAAGTATTTTACATTTTAAAAAAATCATCATAATATTAGTGTAATCATGTGAAAGTGTTAGGATATTATGAACGATTTCATGATCCACCACATCTTACAAGGGATTTTGGATTAAGTGGCCAATTTTTTTTTTTCCATATCCTTTTAAATTCTTCCATGGATATAAAGTTCCTATCTTATTGCCAAGTAATGATTTAGAAATGGAATTTTATGTGATTACCTTAAATAACCATTGATCCATCTCTTCCATTCTAGATTTAAGCCTTCTTGCTAAATTTTTCTATACGCCCTGAGTCACATTGTTATCTCATAATGAGATGATTGGGATTAGTGTCTTCAAAAACCATGTACTCCATGAACCATTGTTTTTCACCTATTATTTTTTATTTTATAAAGATATTAATTTTCAAAAATTAAGTATTAAATAATAGAACAATTCCATTAGTGCATATGTGATGATAATGAAATGGAATTCATTTCCCAACATCTAGGATATGTATACACTATATTGAATCTATAATCCTACGTGAACTATTTTTTCAATGAAATTTATAAGGCATTAAACTTAATAGAAATTACATTCTTGATCTCTATTAGATGTATTCCATAATTTCTTGTTCAATTAATTTCTACCACATGATCTATTGAATCATCCCCATCTTTCAATTCTGTGAATTTATTATGAATTTCTAGCATAACTAATGATGTTTTCACTAACTATGGTCACCTCTACTAGATCTATTTTACCACATTTATTTATTCAATTAAAGATAATTTGATGGAATTTTCTTCATAACCTTCACCCAAAAAACAATAGCCTTTCTAAAATATACCATGTGCCAAAAAAATTTCTCTTCTATTTCTGTTACTATGGAGACTTGAAATGTATTTTGTTAATAGAAAAAACATAATTTTCCCATAATACTACAATAATAAAACCATATTCATCGTATTTTTTTTTTCTGTTTTCCAGTATGCTTCTATCCCTTTGAGTCATTTGAAAATCACCCAAATAATCCTTTTTCAAGATTTTGGGATATTGTTATTTCAAATTAACCTCCACTATTTTTTGTCTTCTAGTCAATACCCTTAATAGATTTTCATTACATTTGAAACACTATTCATATGTATAAATGTATAATTTAACCATTATCTCTGTGTGTTCCTACTTATCTTCTTCAGTGCCAAACAAAATAAAACTCCATGATTTTATGTTGGGAGATAGATATCCCTCACGATTATCCATATTTGAAAAAAAACATTAGTATTTTTTCTTCTATCTATTCAATTAGTTTGACATGATATTTAACACAATCTATCATGAAATCAATTATTTGGGTTTTATCTTCAATTTTGATATTGTACTCATTTTACTTATAATAGTATGTAGTATTTTTATACTTGATTTTTAAAATATCACCCTTTAAAATATATTTTGATTCGTATTTCTCTATCATATAATTCTTGGAATCATGTTCCACTGCATTGAATTTCATCATTTATACATCAGAACAACAATTTCATCAAGTTTATATTATTACGCACCCTTGATGACTAATCATTCCATAATTTTAGTTATATCATCATGATTTTACACCAATTTATTATCTATTTAATCTATTAATTCCAACATATTTATTTCCAAACAATCATTAACTTAAAAAACTTTATTATCCTCTAATATATAATTTTCATGGAAATGAAATTATTTACTTTTAGATAATTTTTAATATGAATAGATCATTCTTACCACACCCATAAATAGTTTCGTCATGAGATCCTTATCAATATTTAAATCTAAAAATTTATTTTGAATCCAATAAGAACAATTCCCGACTTTTCAACAACGAAAGTATGCATGTGAATGATTATCTTCAAATATTTGATTTTACCTTTTAATGTTTGAGGAGAAGAGAAAAATTGCCTCCACAAATATCATATATTAAATAAAAATCACTATAGTTAGATATTTAATCTCATTGAATTCCACATCCAAGGAACTATCCTTTATCAAGGACATGTTATAATGTTTTGCCATCTTTTAGGAGGAGATAGTTTTTTAAATAATAACCAACAACACCCATTTGGGGTACTAGTCTGTAAGAACCATATAGTTTTCATTGAAACATGATGGTAAAATTATTATGATCAATGATATTTTTTTTAAATAATCATGAAATTAATTTTTTAATAATTCCATAGATTAGAATACTCAGCTTACCAATGAATTTATCAATGAAATCCTTTGGATGCATTCTTAGCTATACATAATTGTTCTCTAGTAATAGAAATTTATCTTCACATACGATTGGATCACCATCATAAATTTTGAGAGGTTTTTAACACATTTAATGGGTGTATTAAAATGACTTCATATTCATTTAATTTTTATTGTATTGTGATGCTCTAATTTCATTTTCTCTTTTTTCAATTGTATATATCCATCTTCAATATTATTTAATTAATTATCTACACATAATTCTTTCTAAAATCCCATAAATGTTATTCACTTAGACATCTATTTCTGATGATCAAAAATATATTTTATTAATTCTTACATATTAGGAAAATAATATATTAAAATAATATAATTTTATAGTGGTTTATTTTAGTTGATGTGTCTTCAAAGCGAAAAATGTCAAAAAAATCTATAGAAGTGATAACAATTTTTTCCCCAAGAAAATTCAATACCCTTAGAGTGGGTAAATCATGGTTTATCAGTTTAATTAAGAAACCTTCTCCTATTGGCTAGTTTCAAATTTAATATGAATAATATATTCTTCACTGTTGATATAAATTAACAAAGTAAATGAAATAGAGACATAAGTAACATTATTTGGATTATTCAAAGTAGGCCAATATTAGGAGCATGAAATTGTGATGTGATTATGCACTTAAACATTAATAATACAACTTTTTTTAAAATTTTAAGCATCCACACTAACCCTTTATTTTTTTAACCTTCAAAAGAAAATTGATAACTCACTAGTATCCTAACAATAAGAATCTATCCACTCCTCTTATACTATGTTTTTCATTATATGAATAGTATATAGAATGTACACTAAGAACTGTATATAAATATTCTATAGTTTCATAAATGTAATGAAATCCATGATAATAAAGTTATATATTCTCATGTGTATCCCATTTATTATCACATCTATCTTTCTAATAATTTTCCTAGAATACTTCTTTTTCACCATTTTCCATCCAACACGTATATTAGAAATCCATCAATTATTCAATATTTTTTTCCTATTATGAAATCCATTATCTTATCCTCATTTTCAATAAATATAACTTATCTATTCTTCTAATTATTCTACCAAATACATTTTATATTTAAAACACTTCATATCATTTTTTAAATTACCTAGAAGGGTATTGTACAAATATTTGATCTTCACACATTTCTTCTTTTTTTAATAATTTTCCACTTCTAGAATTGACTAGTTCAGAGTGTGATTCATTCTACATAGTTTGATTCAAATTCCATTATAAATACATGAATTATAACCACTTCCTTCAGAAAAACTACCATGTAAAACAACTTCCTTCACACAATATGGTCACCTGAATTCCAAAAATATTATCTCAAAAAAATCAGGTCTCTACGGAATTATCCAACTCTATATGGTACAGACCTTATAATAATATAAGAACAAAAATCTAAGTAAATCAAGTCATTTAAAGGACATACCTCCCAAATAATAACTCATTTATTTCCCTTTTTATAAACAGATTAAATAATTATTCATATAATTCAATCCTCATGAAATGATTCTTTCATGTTAAGGGAATTTTCCATATTTTCGTATATATGACTAGCATGATATGAAATATTGTCCAATGGTGTATCAAAAATAATTGGATTAAAATAACTCAAATACTAATTCACCTGAGGTCCTATCATAATGTTATTCTTCCCCACAATTCCAATTTTCAGTTTTGGATCCTCTACCGTGGATGGGTAAAAATGTTACCAAATGTTTCATGGAATGCCTCATTTTCATCTCATTGTGACAATGTCTAAAAATAAATACATGTTTATTATTTAACATTTATTATATTTTAAAAACCATAAATATGAAAATAACTATAACCTTTTTCATTTTCCAACAAAAATACATATTGAAATGAACATTCCTATCATGTCGGGACTTATTACCTTTATCAAATTACTTCATCAATATTTATCAAAAACACTTCTATCAATTATATAAGACTTTATAGGATAATTTGGATATATTACAACATACATATCATCAATAATAACACAAAATACTTCATTGATGTTTTTTCAATTTATTCTATATTTGATGAGGTTTATGGAATTGAAAGGTGCTAGTGAGATCAATGGAGGATGGTAGAAGCTATTATGATTACTATAGATATCAAATTTATGTTGGTGTCCTTTACATTATAATGTGTATTTTTTATTATATGGATTTTTGTATGATTATATCAGTTTTTGGAAAATTATATGATTTTTTGGATCTCTTATTATATGATGGGATGGGCTCGGAGAGACAAATAGTTTTTATGTATCATAGAGGATTTTAAATAGATCATTTGAGTTTACCTAGCTGAATGATTGGTGTCTTTCCATTTTATAATTTTTACATTGATATTTGTGGTTTTTAATTATTTTTTCAAAAAATGTGTTTCCTTTTAGAGGTGTTTGGTGTGAGATTTTTATTAAGGGGATTAGTTTCTAAAAAATTACATGGGGTTTATTATCTAGATATTAAAGATTTTTTTGTTTTATATTTTAATTTAGAAAAATTATTATTTTGACTTCGTTTTAGAAAGTAAAACCAATAGTTCTTTTATTTTAATTTTTTTCATTAATTTACCTCATTTGGCTGACACCCAATCTTCTAATGATTTTATGCTTTTATATTTTTACTTTTTATTATTAAACATATGTTTTAACATGTTATGTGATACAATAGGAACCATAGGATAAATAAATACTCATATAACATGTTTATTAGACTATGTTGATATTTTCATTAGGATTGCTTAGTGAATAGGTCCATAAAACCTTGGGATACCTATTTAAGTGTATGATTCTATAATTGTGACTAATTGATATGATTTTTTCCATAATTCTATTTTGGGAAATCCATGACATTTTAATGATAATGGGTTGTCATTCTATGTTTCCTATAATGGTTCCCTGTTATTTGACCTCAGTAGTTGATGTTTTTGTTACTCTCAAAGATCTATGTTTTTTAGATTAATTTAGTTCCATGGGCTTTGATCCTAGTATTAAAATTATCTTTGGTCTATATCTAGTGGATAATTGGTGGAATTAATAGTACATTATCTATGTGGTCATCCTCGATAAGATTAACTTATACCATGTATGCGGTAATGTGATTGGGCATGTATCCTCAAAGGGATTGATAATTTTTTTGTAGATCTTATGATAACATGTCTATACCTATGGCTTGTGATTACTAGGAACACAATAAAAAGAAATTTTATGTTTGAGGAACTTATGTACTTTTTTTCATTATTTTTTATTAAATTGATTTTCTCATAATAATATATAACTAATTCTTGATATGATCGCCCCCGTATTAATTCTGATGTATTGAAATGGAAAAATTGGCATATTAAGAGATGGTGATGAGACATAGTGAGGTGATGGATGTCTATATGGGATATAACTGAATCATATATTCCGAATTACACATGTGAGGTCAAGGAATGACCATGACACATACTGTTTAATATTGATATCCATTATTTGTATCGTATATTGGATTGGGCTAAATCTGATGAGATGTATCGTTTTGGAGAGAGATCCATATCAGTGATGACTTATTATATAAGCGGTCAATCTTGTAATGACTTATGGGATTTATGGTTAATGTTACATAAATTATTAGCATTATGATTTGAGATTGGTGTGAATGATGGATTATGTTATTTCATGTGTTTGGGACCCATTACATTTTTTTAATATTATTTTATTATGGGATTACAATTTATTGTTATTTGATTTTTTCTGACTTATTTGCCTGATTTTTTATGTTTATTTTTTAATATGTGATTGATTATTTTTTCCAATACAATTCCATATGTTTTAAATTCATTGTTTGATCATTATATCCTATGATATCTCATGTTTGTCATTATTGACAGATTATGGGATGACTAATGGGTTAGTTGGGACATTGTAGAGAGAGCCTGGTGGATTTGGACAGACATCATTATGGTTATAACTATTGTCATGAGTTAAAATTATTATACATTATTAAGTCATGAAGGTATAAAAATAACCAGATGCATTGATGTGGTACATGTCCTGAGTTGGGAAGTATTTTTTTTTTGTTATCAGAGTTCATGAGACTTATAGACACATATGTGTAGGTTTGTAAAGTATGTGGATTTGATTTTATGTTTCTAGGTGGGAGATTTACATGGGGTATTTAATATCTCACTCTCCCAACAATTTCATTCATATACACATGAACAAAAAATCACCCTGTGTATAACGATGAGTAGGAAATCCAACAGGGTCATTAGAATCACTGCAACCTATATAAAAAACATAAGTCTTGATGTACATGAGTATAACATCATATTTAATTTAATTTATAGGAGCATGACTGAATCTTGAGGCGTGGATTTAGACTAATAGGTTATTGGAGGTTTAATATAGTTTATATGAATTTATATAGAGGCCACTATATATATATATATTTAATTTTAATTGAATTGATATCATCCTATGTGCATTTATTATTTTTTACCCATACAACCCTTTGTTCCATTTTATTATATTATTCATTACCTTCAGTTATTCATATTCTATTATTTATGATCATTTATATGTGAACACGTCTTGTGGTTATTTTACTACTAATATATACTGGGATTTAGAGGCCATTTTCCACCATGTTTATTGTCCATAGGTTTTTGGTACATATTTAATACACATGGATAATGTAAAATTATAGGTAGAATTAGGAATGATCTGTGGGATTTTATTTAGTGTCAATATACTCCCCATTATTATATCAAACTCTTATTCAATATCCTCTTGAGTATGGGTAGATGCTCATGATTCCATGTCATGACTTCCACATGAGTATGGATTGAGTGACCTGAGATGGTACATTACATTTTTTTGGGATAGAGTGTCTCTTAATGTCTCTTTTCAAGTGGAAAGTCAAATATTGGTGAAGAATGATAAACTTCTTCATTGGTATGACATACCATTTTAAATAGAGTAATATCTCAAAAAAAATGTTTTACCATAAAAATAGATATCTATACATGATGTATTTCTTGTATCTCATTTAATGAGATATTTTTTGACACTTTAACTTGTGAATGAATGATATGATCTATATTTGGAACTCAATTCCAATATATTAAAAAAAATATTGTGTATCATGGATAATCAAAATAATCATTTTTTGTGAAAATTTATCCCTCATGGATTATTTATTTGATATCAAGGAAAATACATCCCTGTGAATCGAAATCATAATAGATATATATGGTGAAATATAATCACATGATTTCCTATAAAGAAGGTTAATGACATTATTAATGTAAAAAGATTAATGGTGAGGAGAATTTTGGAAACATTGTATTAAAAGGTTAGTATTTAATATATTATTTAATTTATTTTGGATCATTTTGGAGTATAAAATTATAAATTATAAAAATAGTGTTGTAGTTATGGATTTATGACTAGAAAAAAGACAATACTAATCTAACATCTCAAACATTCAAAGGGGGTTTTTAATTCTATATTTATTTTCATGGTTGGTGTATAAATTCATTGAATATAAATCCATACTATGTATTGGGTGTGTCTTTAATAAATAATTTTTATCCCATTTGGAACACATTATCCAAAAATGTGTATCCAAACCATGATATTTACTAAAAATAATCATTATTAATTTTTTTATCCTTATTTCGGGTTTCCCCCTTTTGTCCTCCACTATTTCACTTGATCTCTCCAAGAGATTCTCCATGAAATTTTATCTTCTCATCCAATCCAATTAATTATTTCACTCTCTGTATCATGTGAATATACAAGTTAGATATGTTGTTTATCTTTCCTTACTTTGTCTCTATTTCTCCTTTTCCCTCCTTCTTCCATGATCTCACATGTTCTTTTTCTGAATTTCCATGGTTTCGAACCATAGCTTTGTGGTATATATAAATATTGAAATTTTTCATTTATTCAGATTTTGGGGACTATCATAAATCCTAATATATCTTTATTTTTATATTTAATTTATCTTCCAAATGGATTTATAAATGTGTTTTAGTGTAGCTTCATTTTATTTTACAAAAAAATTAATGCATTTTTTATTTTAGTGTTTCTATATGTAATCAGAATCATTAAAAGTATAATTTTGGTACATTCAAGAATTCTATAATAATTTTTTTATTTTAATCCATATAATTATTGTTTTCCATGTGTTTAAAATTCTATCATTCAATATGAATACTTATTTCCATTAGTTTTTTGATAATGTGTATCTAAGAAATTTTTCAGTTTAAATGAATTTATAAAAAAATAAAAAGTGATTAATTTTATATAAAGGTACTTTTAGGATTATATTCTATAATATAACTTTAATGGTTGTTATTTGTATATGATTATTTGTTTTATTGATTTCATGTGTACAATATTTTCCTAGTTGATTTTTGTTATAAATATCAATATTCTGAAGTCAGTTACTTATTTATTAAATTGATAAATAGGGGATATGGTGTTGAGGATTCATTGGTTTATGTCTTCTGTTTTTTTGTATATTATTTCATAAATTATTTTATTCTTATATAATGCTTTACATGAGAGCCTTTAATGATAAATTTTAAATCAAGGATATGGGTTACCTTCATTCGTTTTTTTCTCTAGCCTCAAGCCCTTAGTTATCAATTATCTCTGGATAGGGGGTTCATCAGATTGAGTAAATAGGGGTAATATTGTTTTGAGACATTTAGGTTTACATTTTACTCTACCAGTTAATGCATAAGAGAGTTCAAGGTTATCTCTATTAGACCTTATATTTCAATTCCATGTTATATTTATATTAGTTTTTTACTTTTTTATGTATTTATTTTAAATGTTCCTTGTGATATTTGAATGTTATGGGATATTAAGTTCATATTACGTCATATGAATATGTTTCAATTTGTTTTAAAATAAATAAATAAATATATTTTTATTTATTTTAAAATTTATACATATATTTATACAGTCTATTTATATTTCAAATTATAATTTGTAGTATATCTTATGAAAATAGTTACATTGATTATTGGAAGTATCATATTGGGTATTATCTCACAAGCTACATACAAATGTTTTTGTGAATTTAGACTTTGTTATTTATGATACAATTAATGTGTTTGGAGTTACATCATTTGGTGGAATTCCTTAGACGCTATCTGAATGTTTTAATGGAAAGATGAATAAGTAGTGACCATGGGTCACGTGAAGATGGTTTGATTCGAAATAATGAGAATTTTGGATTTTATTTAGATGAATATGTTTTGGTCTCATTGTCCTATCCTCATTTGGATCTCTCTTGTATTACATTTTTCATGAATTAACATCAACATTTTTCTTATGGAGGCTTGTTTTAATTTCCATTTTGGGTTTTATTATTGTTCCTTGTTTGGATGAATTTGTTTGTTAAATAATTATGTTTTTAACATGATAATTCAATGTTTTGATAAAATATATAATGAAATTTTTTATGTTTTATAGTATTTTGATGGTGAAAAATTTCACATTGTTTTGTGTTCAATAGCCTTATCACATGAAGTCATCCCATGGATATCAAGAATATTTTTTATATTATACTACAGGTTGAGGAATGTGAATTAGTATTGATGAGAGAGACATTAAATGAAATACATTATGAATAATTTTATCCCGAATAAGAATATATAATATAATTTCCTTGGGTTGTCTCTCTAGGATGTTGTTAGAATTATGATTCTACCTCTCACGTTGTTTTTTTATACCTAAAAATTATAACTAAATTGAGGATTTTTGTATTTATAAAAAAACGAGGAAACTAAAATAACTAAAAAAAGTTATAATTTTCAGAAAATATGGACAATTTAGATTAAAAATAAGTGTGAAAATATTTTAAAATTATAGTAACATTATCCTTGTGTTGATCCTTTGGACACTCACTTCTCCCTTGATTACGTTAATTTCTAATTGTTTTTCTCAATGCACACCTAGAGATATCTATCGTAACAACTAAATATTCATTGATACAATAAAAATTCATTCATATTGAGGTTGATCCATTATTAAACTGATTAAAATAATAAAGGAACTTGATGTAATATCTTAGGTTTTCCTATGATGTAAGGATATTTTTTTTGTTTAAATGGTATATTATGTCGTAATATGAATACCCTTCAAGGTCATGTGTGTATCAATGGTTTCTATGAAACTTTCTGATTACAAAACCCAAATATTGATGAATAATATCTGGACCAGAGGGATAAGAGTTTCTATACACCCATTCCACATGGTTTTGGTGAGAACATGCGGTATTGGATAGAGGGATTCAGGAGCCCGCATAGTTCATGAAACCTATGTGGAACAAGTCCCACTCCAATAAGATAGCCTCTATAGTTTTATAAAGTTGATTGATATGTGGTTTGTGAATGTTTTACAAAATCGTGAACACTAACCATGCAAGGTAGGCCCCCATTCAATAAAACTCACATGATTAGTTGTTGGTTTGGGAAACCAGGAAGCCAAACAATGAGGATGCGTTTTTTGGGGGAGAATTACCTTTTCTACCCTAAAAACAATAGAAAGATATTTCTTATTTCTAATTATTATAAATACAACTCATTTGAGAGTTCCCCTTTGATCTAATTTGGTATCTTTTGATCTCGTTCTTCCATATGAACACAGAATCGAGTTTCATCGGTCTTGTTGGATTCACACCAATGACTACACTTTTACTTTTATCATGTTATTATTTTTCATAGAATTCTATAGGATATATGTGCAAGATAAAATTACATATTTCTTTGGTATTCATCCATTAATCGTTTTTCTTCGGATTTGAGCTGAATCAGAAGGTGATACTAGATGGTCACTCTACTACAGACCTATGGTGGGTGGTCTATACCATTCCCTTGATGTAAGATTATTCATATGACAATATTTAATTGTTTCACATGTTTGAATATCTGAAGGTACATATATAATTAATTGAATTATTCAAATTAATGTGTTGAAAATATTTAGGGATTACCTTTATTTCCTTGAGCTTGGGTGGAGGTTATGTCCCTAACCAGGGACACCCATGGGGAGTACATTATGATTTAATTTTCCTTTTACTATTGTTTAACCACTCAAAGGATTATTGGTTGAACATTATTAGATAAGGGCACCACTCTTATACATGATTTTTATTTAATTGATTGTTTAGTAAATGGTCTTCTACATTTTCCATGTTATACATGATGGGATTTATTTAGCTACATAATTTTGAGTTTTTATACTAGTGGGTAAATTTATTGAATTTATATGAATGGGATTTGATATATGAGTTGGAAGGAATCATGGATTGTGATTTTATGAAGTGATAATTTAATTTAATGGTGTATGTTTCTATAGGATTCCATGGGTGTGCGAAACCATAGGTCATGATAGCGGTAGTGGGTGGCTTGGCTGAGTTCGATCCTTGGGTCTTTGATTCCTTCGGATAACATGGGACTTGATACCCCTTAGATTCATTTTCATAGGAATACAAAATACATGGTCTGTTGACATACACCTTGGAATTGGATCCATGTCTATGCAATTTTCCTTCGAGACTCCTTATAGACTCAATGATAATGACTTTGTCCCATATACCTTGGATCCGTCCCCGTGGGGTTTTAATCATCTGTTATATGGATTTCTTATTGAAATTTAATCATTATTGATTATAGATCATGGATGTGATTGATATGGTATTAATGTTATAAATCATATCAATGGTTGGTCTGAGATCTGGATATACATATTAGAAATGGTGTTCATTTTAGTTGTACAATAAAGTTTCCTTATGTTAAAAGTGTGACCCTTGTTTTACAGGAAGCATTGATATGTTTGAAAGTATCACCTTAAAATTAATTATTTTCCTATGTGGATTTTAATTTTGTTTCTGTCATTTATATTATATACCATTCACACTAATTTTCTTGTATTCACATCCTGTATTTTTATAGAAATCGTTGGTGGTGGCCTATTGGGAATTTATCACACACTCTGTCTTAGGCATTTTTTATGTACCTAGAAAAATTTTATAGATATAGGTTGGGATTTAGAAAATATCCCACAGATTTATTATGGATTTTTTTCATACATAGAATAGGGGGATAATAGAATATAGCTAACGTTCGTGATGCTATCAGTAGATAGTTCTTTTTGGCCTTTTTGGTATTTTGATACATGTATTATACTGATGCATGTATAAATATTTTGGTTTCATTATAGACACATGAATTTAAATATAATTATTGTATATGAGATTTATATTTCATTGTTTTATATATATTTCATTGTTTTCTATCTCCTGCATAGTTAAATTTGTGCTTCCGCTGATGTGGGTTACCAGTCCAATAGTCTTAAATTTTATTCCTGCTACTTATTCATTGTTTTGTTTTATGTCTATTGATATGTATGATTGTTAATAATGTTTTACACTCTTATTAAGAGGTAATTTTCTCCCCATAGAGACATCATAGGCACTCGTTACTATTTTTATGCATCTAGTGTTTGGGGAGATGTGCTTCAAGTATTGTGTCCAACTATGCTTAGTGCACCATTCAGTGGAATTTGGGTTTGGGAAATTACAATGTGGAATCAGAGCCTTAATTTCATGGATTTATGATTTTGATACATTATAAGAGGGTTAGTAATGAATATGAATATGGTAATAAGTTGATCCAGGGAGTAGATAACCCGTGTACAGGAAATATCCAAATTGCCTCAAATAGAAGTTATTGTTTTCTGGATTTGACTAGTAGAGTTTATTTTAATCCACCATTGGGAAATGCACTTGTTGTATGATGTTTTTTATTATTCCATTTTTGTCTATTATGAAGTGATATTTGGGTTGCATCACATTCAATGTTTTAGGCACCTAATGGAATTAAAATTCTTTGCATCGTGTAATTCTATATAGGCTGTATTGCTTGACTGTATAACTTTTTAATATGTACATTGTGTGAAATACCCAATGATTTTATAAGTATTTTTTGTAGGGGATTAGGAATCAAGGTTGGTACATAGAGTTACTATCATAACATAAACAATTTTTTCCTTATTAGGATACATTATACACACTAAATAACTAATTATGGAACATTGATTCTTAGGCCATCGATTTGATGGACTCGAATGTTTAATGGTGGGAATTAGGTGCACACTATATTTTAGTTCATGAAAAGTAAGAACCCTTGTTTATTTTAATTTTTAATCCATTTAGTTAAACATATTAAAATGAATTGTAGAATAAATTTGAAATAAAATGGAAAAGTGAAATGATGAAATAGAGATCATGACATAGCCCCAAATTTTGAGTGGGTAGTAGGTAGTCACTCTAGTGATTTTTGTGAATTTTATTTTACGACTCCTAGATTTAGGAAATGAATATATGGTATGATCTTTTATAGGATGTTTTTGACTAGTATTATGCTTTTAACTGTAAATTTCAAGTGTTTGATCAATATTTGTGGTAGGTGATTGGAATTGTAGAGATGTGCCAGAATAAAGACGTACAGTGATACACCAGGAGGGTTTAAACGAACATGGTCCATAGAAGGTGGATCATTGTCTATTAATGGATCATTTTATAGTTCCAGTTGAGGCACCTTATGTTCTTCCAGACACAAGTGACAAGGAACACTTCTATGATATATTTACTTGCTTTATAAATACTTTTTTGAAAACACCATAGAATGAATCTTCTATGGCTGATCATGAGTGTTTGTTACATCAACGTTATCCTCCCACTTTTTCAGTGCTGGAGGTATATAGGATTCAGATTTATGGATTGAGAGTACTCTGTCAATATTTTCCAATTTGGATTCAATTTCTATTCTGAAAGTGAAGCTTGCAATATACATACTTTGAGGAGCATAAATGTTCTTGTGGAATGTTTTGAACTAGGATGATGCACTACATGACATTGTTTCATGAGATTCAAAAAAAATATTATGAAGAGAACAATTTTACAATTGGGGAATGAATGTTTCAATTTTTATTATATCATTATGTCAATATATATAGAAAACATATATGAGGTGATAGGGATTCATGAAGTGATCATTCCTAGATAATTGTTATAGATACACTAAATGGAATTGGATGTCACTCGTGATTCCTTCTACCTATTAATTGTGATGATCATTATTTGTATCGTAAATGGAATTCAATTCAAGGGTTGATGCAGAAGGAATATTGTATGAAACAAGTGTAATACCATGAAAGTGTTTATTTACATTATGTGATGAAGAAGATTTAAAGAATATGACATTGAAAAATTAATCTATATATATATATAATGAAGAAGAAAAAATATCTTGATTATTGAAATAATAATAAATATCTATGACATGTGTCTATAGTGACACATTGTTTATAAGATTAATTATTATTTATCTTAATGATAATATTCATATTCTTGTGGATTTAATTTGAAGGGAAAGTAATATCTCCATATTTGGATTGAGTTATTTATGATGGGTTTTTATATCCAATAAGTTTTTACAACGTTATGTACCATGTGTTATCATCCAAAGATCATTGGAATTTTTGAAATTAACTATGTATAGATTTTTTCAACCTATATAAAATTTTTGTGATGTTGAGTTTTATAATGAGGTTTTCATGTAAACGAGGGTCCATGGTTTACATATAAAAATGCAACAGTTTGATAAACATCAATAATGTGATTCCACAATATGCTATTTGAAATAGATCCTATGTTATTTTTATGTGATGTGAATAAAAAATTTATCTTACTTTTTGTGGTGCATTCAAGTTAAACGAAAATAATGTTGAATAAGACAATTGAGATTCCCAGGAACAGTACAATAAACATTAATAATGTGAATCTACAATATTTTATTTGATATATATGATACACTAAATTTATGTGATGTGAATATAAAATGGTTAGTATATTTTTTATTTATATTTAGTGGAAAATAAATTAGCTTTGATATAACAAAATTGATAATCTCATGCACCATATGCTAGACATTAATAAAGTTATGACATAGTATGAAATTTGACATAGATTCTATGTTATATTCCAAATATGTGGTTTGAAAAATATTATCAAACTATATGTAAAATATTTATTTGAGAATCATACTATATGGGACTTGATTAACTAAAATGATATGGTGCTACATGAATAAATATTTCTGTTCAAATTATTTGTTTCACATATTGTAAGGATTTTAGAACTACCATGCAGTACATAGTGATGGTCCATTATGATTTTCCATGTAGTTCATAGATAAATATTTCCTCATGGATGATGAATAGATTTGTAAGTGATTTATTTTTTGGATAGCCATGTCGATAGTGTATGTGAATAGGAAAACCACATTAACCTATATTTCATAATCATATAATCATTACGTGCTCAAGGGTTTGATAACCTCAATTTATTGGCTATAAATACAAGGCCAAATATCTCTCTAATGGTGATCAATCATTTGATATAAGCATTCATTTTGTTCAAAATATCTTTTTATGCTTCATTTTGATTCCACATTGCAATTTGATCTTTTAAAGAAGGATAAATGGTAAGTGAGGGTAAATACTAAACGTTTCACTATGTTATGGGTATTGATTCACTCTGTGGTCATCTACTATGTTATTTTAGTTATAGGACAAGCGAAAAGAAAACTTCAAAAAAATAATCTAAATTATTTTCAAGATTAAATTTTATAATAATCATTAATTTCAACCAATCGTGTGTGAATTTTTCTATATTCTATGATATGATCATTTCATGATAATAGGAAATATTTAGAAACCTAATGGTAGAATATACTATTAATAGAAATGTTAAGTGTTAAATAATGAATGAACTACTTGGGTAAGAATCAATATATTCATCCAATAGTATGTGACTTATCAAATATGTTGGGATATGTTCATTTAATGATCATATATACAATTTGGAAAACTATTTTAAGAATGTACATTGAATAAAGAAGTAAAGATTTATATGATGAAAGCATAAGTTTCATATGAATCGTAGAAGTTGACTGAAAGTAGGTTACATGAAATATATTTTATCCTGTGATAATTTTATGATCGTTCGATAGATTTATTATATGGTTTGATCAATATAGAGAGAATAATAAATTTCTGTGAAATATGATCAGAGAATTCTTACTCTATGCATCAAAGAAGTGGAAAAATATTATTGTACATATAATCCATGACATGCTATGATAATTTCAAGATAATTAGATCAATTTAGAATACTCTTTGATCAATATATTAGGAATAGAAAATAGATTTACAATATTATCTGAGCAATACTTTTCTAGGAATCAAATATGTTAACCAACAATACACCACATATTATACATTCTGTGTTATGATCATTTCATCTGTATGTTGTCAATTTAGTGTACTATTTGAATTTTACAAAGTGGATAAGAAAATGGTAAGTATCTGAAATACACAATATTTCATGATGTATTTTAGTGGAGATTCAAAGGAAATATTATTACGAATTTTTCATGTATTTATCTTTCATAATATAATATTGAATAAATCGTTTCCATCACATGCAAACATTATTTGATTTTGGTAATTCATCATAATAAGGAAGAATCGTTTAGTGATTATAAATATAAGAAATAGATAATCATAAGTGGAGATCAGAAGTTGAATAGATTGAATCCATAATATACTTGCAGGATAAGGAAGCCTTGTCTGAGAAATTAGTAATCTACGAAGATCTAGATAATTCAATATCTGGGGTGAATGTGTTTCAAGAACAATAAAATAATTTCAAGAACTTCTGGAATATCATGAATTTATATGTGATTATAATAAATCCAGTAAAATCGTTGAGGAAGATATAGTTCATGTGATTTAGGGGAAACAAGAATAAAATGGATATATTTCTTTTTTTGGATCATGAAAATTTATAAAAATTTTCATTTAATGATGGTGTCTTCACAATTTATAAATAGGCATGGTGCTGGGGTGTCTAACCTGTGTAGAATAAATAGATGAGAAGATGGTCGGGGTGTATAATATTAATCAATTAGAGAAATGGGTAATATGGGTGTTTAACATGGTATTGACTTATTCATTCCAATCACCTTATTAGGTAGTGTAGAATCCATGTTGGGGGGGTTATCCAACATAGAACAAAGTATTTATTTTCCCCGAACCTTGTACATAATGTGATCTCTGATCCCATTGATAATTTATACATTTGAAGTGATATTTTTATATATAACTAAGTTGATAAAGAAACTTTACATGTTTAATAGGTTAAATTCAAAAGAAAATAGTCTAAAATGTATACAACTGATTCACCTCATCCCCCTTTCTGTTCAATCTATCATGGGGAACTACAATTGGTCTATGATCCCATGTCCCTCTAATGATCCAAAAGTTTTCATTGATTGTTTTAATATACATTATGAAGTGAGGATTTATGGAAGTGTTTGAGTTATATCAAAATGGGAGATAAGAATTTAATCCTAAGGATAAAAATATGTTGAGTTCATACATATAATAGAAGAATTGGAAGATATGAGTGGAAATGAAGTTAAATAAGAATAATAAATTTAATGGAAAAATACCTATTACTAATGTTAATAATATCTGTACAATTTATGGTTATGATTATTCTAATGAACTATTATAGGAAAAATTAATCAAAAATTAATATTCATTTTGAATTAATATATCATCTGAATAATGATACTAGAGAAGAGGTTATGTGTATTTTTGGCACCATCATGGGACTCTATTTTGATAAAGAAAATCTATAACGGTATGTGAGTAATTAGAGGATTCACTATGTAAGAGGTTTAGAAGGTGCATCAACCCCACATACCTAAATGAACTAAGGGAAGAAAAATAATATTCATATTAAATAATAATTTCAAAGGAATAACTATAAGATTGTTGTATTTGAGATTATTTTTAAAGAACAATATCATGTACAATAATAAATTGAACAATGTTTTTATGGATGTAAATATTTCTCAACTGTATATAAAATCCAAGATGATCAAATATCATGAATCATTTTTTCCAGAGAAGAGTATATTGTATCAAGTGGGTGTTGAGAATATGAATAATAACTGTGATGATAAAGTGGAATTTTAAAAATATCATAATAATTCTCTCATCATGAGATATCTTGAATGAAAAATTAAATTGGACAATTTTTTAAATACTTATCTTGAGACCTCACAATAAAAGATATTTTTATCCACATCAACACAATTATCATTTAGGTATTCTATTATTAAATAATATTTTTTTACATTGGAAGAAGACAATTACATAATATAATTATATTTCCAAAGAATATGTAATGAAATATGTACCATCTATATCACAATGTAAAAATTTCTTTTAATATGTTTCTATAAAAATTGAACGTTTAAATAAGAAAATTAAAAATACGGATAATTATAAATGTAGAAGAACATCCCACCATGTAAATGGTGGATATAAGAAGATTTATAATAGCTTATTCCCAACCAGAATCCTAGCTAGTAGTCAAGATGACCCAAAATAATTATGATGGAAATATTGGATAACAATCATAATATAAAATAAGGTCATGTTTTTTGGTTCAATGTTGTTGATGCAATAGACTTGGACATTTTTTTTGTCGATTATTGGTAGAATTGTTTAAATTAAAATACACAAAATAATACTATAAAAAGGGTAATAATTCTAGATATGATGCAACATCATTTATAGACTATGACAAAAAATCACTTTGAAAATAATTTTAAATTTGTGGTTATGTATATTAAATTTTCAATAAATGTGTAGAGAAATGTGATATAAGTACATCTAAAAATGTGTTACGAATCTATTGAACACATGAGAAATAAGTGAAAACCTTTGGTTGAAATTTTGAAAATGATAAAAATCATATTTTCCCTGATAATTTTCATGATATGAAATTAATGGGCTCAATACATATGTTATATATATGATACAGGTCCATGGTGATTAAAATGAGTTATACATCACAGAATATAGATGTTAATAATGTCACTCATTTTAATCCATGTGGAAACTCCAATAAAGAAATAAATATTTGTAATGATATTACAATTATTTTTTCAGCTGATTTGGATAATGCATGAATGTTTGAAGAAGAACATGAAAAAGATCATGATTAAGTTAAAATGTTTATTACATGTGAAGAAGGATAATTTCATGATAGGGTTTCATAAATATAATTCCCCTTTTTTTATAATGTTATTTGTGGGAGATTTAAAAAAAATTATATAATGAAAGAGGATTCTTCAACATATTACTAGAACAATAAGATATGCTGAAGAGAATTAATCTTGCATTAGAAGATGTATAATAAATTAAGGATAATGAATGAAGAACAATCTCACATAGTGAAATGATAGGTGTGATACAATCCATGTCACCAAATGATAAATTAGATTTGAAAATTATATGTGTAAGTATGAATTATGGAGAATGTGGAGAAACATTTTTGAGAAAACAATATCAAATTTTATTTTTAGATTGAGGAACAGGTGAACCCTCCTTATTCCAAAAAATATTGGTGTTTTTTTAAAATAAAAATATTTTTAATTTAAGGAGACGTGTAAGGCTATTTCATCTGGGAATCATGATGATAATGTACATAAGGGTGTCTTATGAATTCCATGAAATAAAATAAAAGTGTGTATCAATTAAGGGGGGGAATTTATGAGATGAAACTGTTAAATCATTATTTCATAGTAAATGTGGTGCATATAAAAATCTTTAAAATGTTTTATATCGTATTATTTGAATCACACATTAATACATTGTGACGAATTATTTTATGAATATTAATTAATGAGGAGTGATTGATTGATGTTAAGATAAAAAAGGGGGGTCTATATCATTTTTACTTGGATTTTTTGATGTGTTTATTGAATTATATATAGGATGTATTATTTCATTGATGAATTAGATTATTTCTAAAACCTATAATACTAGTTGAAGAATAATGAGAATGATTTTACATGCATGGGATTTATGGATATATTATAAAACTATCATTGAATCTCTCTTGTTTTCTACACTATGTTAGCTGATGTATAATAATAGTGTATTAAATAATGTCTATTTTATTAGTGAATAATATGATATAATTTATCTATTTTATGGGATCCTGAAATTTTCATATAAGGGATATTATTATGTTTTTTGAAAAAACGGTGAGATTAGAAGATCCACCACATACCCTTTGAATTTATTTTTGTTAAGGGAGAGAAATATATTGAGTTTGTTAAGTTTATTATTATAGAAAAAAAAGCAATGGATGTATTGAATAAAACATGTTCATGATTGATGAATGAGTTTTTTATTTTATGTTAGTATATCATAATGGTAATATATGTTGAAGTCATATATGAGGAGCTAGAGATGCATTATGTGGTCATTCCTATAGAATTTTTATTTACAAACATTATAGTTTTTAATGTCATTCTTTAGATATTATCCATATAAATTTTTATGATTTTTTGTGATGGTATTAAAATGAATTCTAGAGAATAATTGATGGTGAAGGAACCATATCTATAAAAAGTGAAATACCAAGAAGTTTCTTATTTGAAAGATGTTAACTAGAAGAATAAAAGATGATGGATATGAAAAATATATGTATATATATGTCATGAAAATGACTAAATTTTGACTACTGATTAACTGATGTTAAATATCAAGTATATTTGTCAATAGAGAGACATTGTTTTCTACATGGAAGATTATTGTTGTTCCTGAAATTATACATTTTCATAAGGATTTGATTTGAAGGACATGTAATATAATTATATTTTGAATGAGTTATTGATTATGGGTTTTCATGTCAACTTATTTTTTACAATTTCAGGTTCCATGAGGAATCATCCAAATGGATATCTGGTAAGTATGGATTTCTAGAAACTGCAAGAAAATGTTTTGAAGTTGAGGTTTTTAATGAGGCTTCCTTGTAAATGAGGGTTCCTAGTTTTCATATAACAATATAATTATTCTATAAAGGAAAATAAAATGATACCATGGTATTATATTGGACATATATTCCATGTTATATTCATGTTATTGATTACAAACAATTTAGCACACTATTTTATGTACATTTAGTGGCAAATAAAAGCAGGCTAATAGAAAACAATTGAGATTCACATGCATAGTACTCTAATAATAAATAATGTGAATTTATAGTATGTTATTCTTTATGTATAATATGATATATACATGTGATGTGAATATAAGAAATTTAGTATTATATTTTAGGTTCATTGATTGCAAAATAAAATCATGTTGATAGAATACAATTGAGATGCCCATGTAAAGTATACTAAATTATAATAAAGTCATTCCAAAGTATGTTGTTTGACATATATTCTATGTTATATTAATGATATGTGTATTGGAACAATTTATTATAATATATGTGCAATATACAGTTGATAAGTGTACTATGATGGAATTGCTTCACAAAAATGCTATGGTGGTATGTGAATGAGGAATTCCCCACAAATGACATGCTTCATGGAGAGTAAAGCTTTTTGATCTTCCATGAAGTATGTATTGATGGTCCATTGTGGGTTTCCATGCAGTTTGGAAATAAAAATTTCTTCATGAATTATGAGATTATTTGAGGGTGACGTCCTTTGTAGAAAACCATGGTGACAGAGGATATGAAGAGATGAACCTACATAAACTATATTAAATGATTAGGAAATCTTCATGTCATAAATGGATTGATAATAACTATTTTTTTCATATAAATACATGGCTAAATCTCTCTCTAAAGACAATCCATAATTTGGGAGAAGTGTTTATTTTGATAATAATTTACTATTCTACTTTATTGGGGTATGAAAAGAAATTATTTATCTTATATAATGATAAAATGATAAGTGAGGTTCCATTCTAGTAGATTCACTGTGATAATTGTATATATTTTCTAAGTGGGGAAGTGATATTATATTTTCAATGCAGGTGATGTTCTATGAAACCATCAACAATAATTCAATGCATATTCATGAATCAGTTCCCTAAGAATCAATAAAGTCATTCAACTTTAATTTTTTTTCATATATGCTATGATATTATCATTTCATGATCAGATAATATTTCAAAACTATTTTATGAGTATAATGTGAATATAAAAGTGTTTTTTCATGAAATACAAAAATTAGATCACTTTGAATCAACAAATTTAACCAAACGTATGTGACATATCATTAATTCTATGTTATGATCATTTGACGATTATACGAAAAATTTAAAAAACTATTGGAAGAACATATAGTGAATAGAAATGTAAATCAAATTGCAATGAATGAATTGGTTCAATGAGAATTAATTAAGTGGAAAAGTAGTATTCTACATATCAAACATGTTATGTTATGATCATTTCATGATAATTGAAGAAAATTAGCATAATATTTTAACAGTTTAATGTTAATAGATAAATGATGTGCAATATGATTCGAGTACCTGTCCACTAAGCACCAAATAATTGCACCAACAGTATGCTACATATCATACATGATATTCTATGATCATTTAATGACCAACAAAAAAATTTATCATATCGATTGATCAATATATAGTGAATAGAAAAATTATGTGCAATATGATCCAAGTATCAAAAAAATAAGAATCAAAAAGGTGGACCAACAGTATGTGACATATCATACATGATATGTAACGACCATTTCAGGTGTGTATGATCAATATAGAATATATTTTTACGTTTACATCATGGATACAAAAATATAATTTTCATGAAATACATATGGTTTTATTATGTTTTTGGGTTGTGATTTAGAATAAAATAAATTAATTATTTTTTCAAGTCTATATATTGTATAAAATTATATTGAATGATTATATATCACCACTTGATCACATTATTTGAGGTTGGTACATCATCATAAGATGGAAGAATAACTTCACAAGATGAAACCTATGAAACTTCTAATCATTAGTAATGATTATAATTTTAAGAGACTGAATCTAGAATATATTCAAGAGATGGAAGTCAGGTATGAGCATTCAATAATCTAATATGATCTGGATAATCAACGATCTTGTGTGAATGGATGTCGAGACCAAAAAGATTATATAATGAATTATTTTATTATCTTGATGTACTACATGTGTA
Organism: Viscum album; assembly: GCA_963277665.1. Taxonomy (NCBI): domain Eukaryota; kingdom Viridiplantae; phylum Streptophyta; class Magnoliopsida; order Santalales; family Viscaceae; genus Viscum; species Viscum album. The sequence goes on from OY728162.1 coordinate 768,443,068, forward strand.
TAACATATCCAATAAACTCATGTAGGAATAATTATTTCAATTGTTATAGGAGAAACCAGAAGGAAACATTGATCTTTCTATTTTTGGATCAAGAACATTGATATAAAGGAGAATGGGATCAGGGTGTCTAACCAGTTACTGATAAGGCTCAGGTATGAGGTATCTAGCTAGTCTATAAAAAGTATAATAGAATATTGTTGGGATTTATAACCACCCAAAAAATAATATTTCATTAATGGGGTGTATAATCAAGAAAAATTGGAGAATCAATTGTTGGGGTGTTTGGATCAGTGCACGATGATATTTATGTAATATTTAACACACATTTACAAATATAGAGTGTTTTCATTGATGTGTCATATTTATGAGGAATTGAGTGTATGATACATAGAGGATGGTCTCATATAGGTTGTTCAATATCAATTAAATGTGTTCATATTGACCTTTATTACTGAGATAGTGAGTGTAACAACTCGAGATTTAATGAGATTTATTCTTTTTAATTTCATTAATATCTTCTGTTGTACACTACACCATGATTATCTTGCGCTATATGCAAGACCATATTATCTTGCAGTATACGCAACACTATTCTTGGATAGTGTTAAACACAATTTCAAGTTCGTTTGATAGTAGTTATTCTATGAAACGTTGATTGTATATATGTACATATATTCAATGTATAAATAAAATATGGTTGGATTATGTTATATGAAACAACAAAGGAGTATTTCACTACATTCAACCCCGACTTGTCTTGCATTACATGCAATCACGACCTTCCTCGATAGTGTGTGTTGTACGCAATGCAGGGTTTCACTAAACAACGATATATCATTATAATATTATTACGAATTAGCCATTATGAATATTATTAACTAAATTTTTAATTTTATAACATTATAATTTTTCTTAATCATTTTATAGAACATGGTATGAGAACAAAATAAATTTTTCGGGTAAAATAAGTATTTTTAAAAAAATACAGTTTTGCCGCCTTTTTATGGCACCCCCATTTTTAATATATTTTTCTTCAAGTTTATAAGTAAAATATGACAAAATAAAATTCTTCTTTGGAATAAGGATATAAAAAGTTACTCTTGATAAATTTTTAATATTATTCTGATAACTTTCATATTTTAATGAATAGTAAAAACACGCTATATTTTTATTAAAAACAATTTTTTTCACCGCAATAATTTATATGGTTAAATTATAATATTTAATGTCTTTAAAGTATAACTAAAATATGTTTTTATCATTTAATATAATTTATTACATTAACATTAATGTTACATTGAATTCATTGGTAAAAACATTTCAATCTTTTGCAATGTTTTAACTTTTAAAACTCATTTTCATAACAACGGGATTAATTTTAAATTAATTTATGCAACTTTTATGATTTGATTTAGAAAAAATTGATTCCATATTTTAATTAAGTGGGAACAAATTATGTTAATAGGTTAATTTTATTTATTTGATATTATGAATAGTAACTACAATAATTTTTATTTACTGTTGTTAAAGGTAAATCAGGTAATTAAGGGTAAATATAAGATTCTAAAATTACCCTAAAACCTGCAAAAATTCTATTGGATGACTAAAAGTCGACCCATATTACCTAATGGTCGGAATAGATTAATTTTATGGACTTTTGACCGTGAAAATAATTTAATTATTATTAAAACCAATGAAAGTGACAACATGTCACTATTTTAAATCTAATAAGTATAATAATTTTTATTTAGTGATAAACATCATGAAACATAGAACATGAATTGTCTCCAGAAAGCTAATAAAATTATCTAAATTATTTAAATTTATTTATAATTTTTAGGGAATAAATATATATCATTAATGGTTACACAATAGTGATGTTGAAATTATTTTATGATTGAAATATCAAATAAATGGTTTTAAAAATATTAAAATAAATAGTATATGATCTATTTAATGTGATCCACTAATTTTATATATAAATAAGACATGTTATGAATCTATTAAAGATTTTAGTTCAATCATATCTTCTGTTAGGATTTTATTTAAATTAAACTAAATAAATAGTGTCAAAATTAACACTATTTGTAATGTTATAAAAATAACATAATATAAAATTGTTTGAAAATCACATAAATATTTAATAATTATAAATTAAAATTTATATTTTCTAAAATGACATAAATTATCCAATTAAAGACAATTGAAAACACATAATTAATTATTTATTTAAAATTAAAATTTAGAATCTTATTACCACAAATAAAATTAAATAGATTATATAAGGATAAATCAAGTTGATAATGCTTAAAATAAATTCAATACATGTCTATATTTTGTTGGATGATTAAATTACAACTTTATCTCATCTAATCATCGTATTTGAGTCATTTTGGTAGTTTTAATGTGAGGTTTGAATTTTTTATAAATTAATATATCTTATAATACCAAAGGTGCCCCTCTCCTCCATTTTAAAAGGGAACCTTGTCCCTCTTCTCTTCCCAACACATTGAGCCTTCATGCTCGGAAAATCCCTGACCATTTATATTCTACACTTCCCTAGAATCATTTTTGAGGTTCTGGTCTTCTCAAAATACCAACTCTAGTTCCTTAAGAGGTATCATAAAAGAGATTCGTCAAAAAAGTGGTAATCTCTTCTACCGATTCTTTCAAGTTTATTTCTTCTTAAATTTCTTCTTATTTAGTTTTTTCATTATAATATAATAACATAAGTATCACTAATATAATGATATGTTATTATATGTTTTGAAGAACCACATTTCACCTTCTATCCATCCTAGAGAAAATGAAATCACCACTTGTGCGTACATACGGAATATCGTCTCCATGTCGTGGTGTAATCAGTTTTCCACCACCAACATACATGGATGTGTATAATGGTGTAAAGAATTAAAATACATAGTTGTTATAAAATAATTATTATTTTGAGATATTATATCATCCACTATAATTCTATTCAATAATTATGTGAATGCTATCATCGCTCGTACATACGTACGGACTATCGTCTCCACGAACGTGAAGAGATTCATTTTCCATGATTAACCATTCAAGTATGATTATAAATTATATATAGTAAATAATAATGAAATATATCAAATAATAATTATTCTATGTTTATGTACATATATGTTTCATTTACATAATTTCATTCAATTCAAAAAAGGAAATGAATATAGTGTTCATGCATACGTACGGCCTACCGTCTCCACGAACGGTGTATTTCATTCCATTTTTCAATATATCATATATATTTATATGCTGAATATATTATATATATAAATCATGTTTTACATGATGGAATGAATGAAATCAAGATATATTTAATTATATCAAGAATGACAAATCGAAACACGTACGATAAATGAAATGATTTTACCTAAAACACTGCTTTAACAAGGAATTTACTGAAGAACGGGTAATATAAAGTCATAATTGAACCATATATGATATCATAACAATGAATATGATTATGTAATAATTCAATGACATTTTTTAAATCATTATACATGAGGTTCAGATACATACAACGTATATCAGACATATGGTAGGGAATAAATTTTCAATCTCATTTTTATCCGAGATTTCTTATACATTAGTATTTACTAGGGTTATATTTTTCCACCATGTCCATAAAAATGTTTTTCATAAAGTTTTTAATATTCTTACATGTATATTTAAAGTCATGATTACCCCTCCTTGTCTTTTAATTTTTGTTATGGAAGGAATCATTCTTTTGTTTACCATACGTGGGACTTTTTAAAAATTTCCATTAAAAGTACGAGGATAATGTTTTTTTAACTTTAATGGAATGAACAGATTTTTTTTGGTTTCATAACGCCTTATTTTTATAAAGCTTACTCTAGAATATTTCAAGAATTTTATCAAAAAAATTCTTTCTCTTTTAAAATTGCAAGGAATTTTGTGAAAAGAAAATGATTTTGAAGAATAAAGGATATTTTCCTCAAAAATTCATTTCAAGTGTTTTATCATAACCATTTTCCATCTAAGATGACATTATTTCATATGTGTATGATTCAAGTATAATTTCTCTATGACATACATGGTTTCACTTTTCATATGATGAAATGATATCCATTTTTTTATAAAGATTAGCTTATGATGGGATGATGTTTATGAAACTCATTTTATTCATTGGTTAATGATGAATGATTTATGTTTATGTTGTGGCACATATAAGAATGATTTCATTATGATTTGGGTGGGACCTATATCTCCATCCAATTCATTGGGTAAAAATATATATCTCCTGAGATAAACTGGCTTGAATGACAAGTTAATCTAGTTCAGTGATATAGGATTTGAGCGAGGAGTGAACTCGATTCAGTAAGGGACTATGTCTACTAAGATGGTCTTCACAAAAATGCCTTGGCTACTATGGAAATCATATCATGTGCTAAATGATTTTCCACAATTACATGTTGTAGTCCCATTCAATTTAAACATGATTGATTTTCCATTATGATATATTCCTTATGTACTTCCATGTTTTATGTCATTGCTCATGATTTTGATGATTAAACATTATGTTCATGTTTTTTAGATCAAATGTATATCGTTTGTTTTATTTTCTCCAGGTTTACACTTACTAAGATTTTGAGCTCACCCTTTATATATTTTTTCCCTGGGGATATAAATAATGGTTCTAGGTATGAAAAAAAGGGGCAGATCATTATGGGAGATGTTGAAGATCATTCACAATGATTAGAAGATCGTGTTTCGAGATTCCAAAGACACTAAACTATTATGGTCCACTGGTTTTCATTTTCGTTATGTATTAGATATTCCGAAAAAGTAATTTAATGTCCATGTACGTCATGTTTGGTGTCCCTATAGTTGTTATCAGAAAAATGGTTTAGTCAAAAATTGAAAACTAGGATGCAAAAACATTACTGATATTCCTAGAGATATTTCTAAGGTAAGTTTAGGGATGTCCCTAAGGTTAAGTATAAGTATAGATTATAGTCCTAGAATTATGGTAACGGTCATAGAATTAATCCTAAGATGTTATATAATGAAGGTACTCCCCCTTAATTGTTTTGTTTTCCATTGAATTATTTTTTCCTCTCACACTATTCTTTTTGGGTTTTAGAAGATGGTTGGAACCTGATGGAACCGTGTTGATCAATGTAGTGGGAAATGCAATGATTGACCATCAAATCAAACCAATGTTATTTGAGATGGAGGGAAAAATATTATTCCTATACTTAAAAAATCTATGAATCATTCTGGACATCAAAATGATCAATGAAGGGAACAATATTCTATTAAGTACTTCATGAGGCAACGTCCACCTTCTTTTAGTGTCTCTTCTGATCCACTTGTTGCTGAACAATGCATTAATACCATTGAATATATATTTTCAATACTTCGTTGTTCAGAGCATGAAAGAATATTTATTTTTACTGGTTAGAAGGTGAAGCAGAGTAGTGGTGGACTGTAGTTAAATATACAAGGCCCCAAGATGAAATTGAATACATGGAATGGAACAAGTTCAAGAACCTATTTTTCAATTAGTAATTCCATCATATTCTTCGAACAAAGATGGAAATGAATTTCTATCAGCTTAAGCAAAAGGATGATTAATATTTTTGTATATACGAAGTCAATTTTACAATGCTTGCAAGTTATGCATCTGGATTTATGATCCAACCTGAATGTAAAGTTGATCGATTCTCCAGTGGCTTAAAACGAAGTCCTTGAAGGGAATTAGCAATAAGAGACTTCAGTAGGTATGAAGAAATTGTGCGTTGCGCTATCAAGGTCGAAATGAATGTTTTTGTTACATATCTATATCATTGTTTTGAAAAGAAACAACAGATGGACATCAATGATAAATATCAGAATAATGGTGAAATGAAGATGAATGTTTCTTTATTCTCAATGTGTGGAAAGACGCATAGTGGATGTTGTCTTAAAGGGACTAGAAAACTTTTTAAGTGTGGAAAAGAAGGTCATCGCCCAGCTGAGTTCCGAAGTAAAGGAAAAAAGGGGTTCTAATGATGTGAATAAAGAATAGACTACATAGAACGCACTATACGCAATATTGTATTAGCTTGCAGTATACACAACACTATTCTTGGATCGTGTTACACACAATTTCATGTTCGTTTTATAGTAGTTATTATATGAAACATTGAGTGTATATATATATATATATATTCAATGTATAAATGAAATATGGTTGGATTCTATTATACGAAACAACAAAGGATCCTTGAACTACACTCAACCCTAACATGTTTTTCATTACACGCAATCACGACCTTTCTCGATAGCGTGTGTTGTATGCAATACCAGGTTTCACTAAAAAATGATATATGGTTATAATATTTTCATGAACTAGAAATTATGAATAGTATTATCTAAATTTTTAATTTAATAACATTATCATTCATCTTAAACATTTTCCAGAACATGGTATTAGAAGAATAAAATTTTTCCAGGAATTATAATTATTTAAAAAAATGCAGTTTTGTCGCCTTTTGATGGCACACACATTTTAAATATAATTTTTGAGAAGTTTATAAGTTAAATTTTAAAAAATAAATTTCTTCATTGTAATGAGGATATAAAAATTTACTTTGGATAAATTTTTCATATTATTCTGATAACTTTCATATTTTATTGAATAGTAAAAACATGCTATATTTTAATTAAAAAAAACATGTTTCATCGCAATACATTTTATGGTTAAATTATAAAATATTGTGTTTTTAAAGTATTAATAGAATATATCTTTACCATTTAATATAATTTATGTCATTACCATCAATTTTACATTGAATTCATTGGTAAAAACATTTCAATCATTTGCAATGTTTTAACTTTTAAAACTCATTTTCTTAACAACGGGATAAATTTTAAATTAATTTATTAAACTTATGTGATTTGAATTAATAAAAATGGATTCAATATTGTAATTCAGTGGGTACAAATTATTTAAATAGGTTACTTTTATTTTTTTTTATTTTATGAATAGTAAGTACGATAATTTTTTTAACTGTAGTTAAAGGAAAATAGGGTAATTAAGGGTAAACATAAGATTATAAAATTACCCCAAAACCTGAAATAATTGTATTGGATGACTAAACGTCTACCCATATTAACTAATGATAGAATTATATGAATTTTATGGGCTTTTTACCATGAAAATAATTTAATTATAATTAAAACCAAACAAAGTGACAAAATTTCACTATTTTAAATCTTATAAGTATAATAATATTAATATTGAGATAAAAATCATTAAAATTCAACCCTAAAATGTATCCAAGAAGATAATATAATTATATAAATAATATAAATTTATTTATAATTATTAGGGATTAAATTATTATCATTAATGGTGTGACTATATTGATGATTAAAATATTTTATTGATTGAAATGTCAAATAAATGGTTTTAAAAATATTAAAAAAAATAATATATGAAATATTTAATGTGATCCACTAATTTTATAGGTATATATTATATGTTATGAATATATTAATGATTTTATTTTGAACATATATTATGTGTGGATTTTAATTAAATTCAAATAAATGAATAGTTTCAAAATTGACAATTGTTATTTTATAAAAATAACACAATAAAAAAATATTTTCAAATCACAAAAATATTTAAAAAATTTAAATTTAAATTTATATGGTCAAAAATTTCATAATTTATCCAATTATGGACAATTAACAACACATATGTAATTATTTATAACAATTTGTAATATAGAATCTTATTACCCCAAATAAAATTAAATATATTAAATAAGGATAAATCAAGTTGATACTGTTTAAAATAAATACAAAACATTTCAATATTTTATTTTTTGACGATATTACAAGCCTATATCATCAAATATTCTTATTTGAGTCATTTTTAGAGTTTTATGTGTGGTTTGAATTTATTATAAATTAAAGTTTCTTATAATTCCAAAGGTTCCCCACTACTCCCTTATAAAAGGGCACATCCTACCTATCCTCTTCACATAACATTGAGCCCTAAAGCTCAGAAAACCATGCCCATTTATCTTATCCACTTCCCTAGAATCATTCGGGAGGTTCAGGTCTTCACAAAAGACCAACTCTTGTTCCTTAAGAGGAAGCATAAAAAAGGTTCGTCGAAAAGGAGGTAATCTCTTCTACCGATTTTTTCAAGTTTCTTGATTCTTCAACATCTTCTTAATTATTTGTATCATAATAAAGTAATAACTTAAGTATATATAATATACTGATATGTAATTATAAATATGAAACAACTCCATTTCACCTTCTATCCATCGTACCGAAAATGAAATCATCGCGCGTGCATACGTATGCAATACCGTCTCCACGCTGTGGTGTAATCAGTTTTCCCCCCACCATTTTACATGGATGGGTATAATGGTGTAATGAATAACTACACAGGGTTATTATAACATCATTATTTGTTTGGGATATTATATCATCCACTCCAATTCTATTCATTAATTATGGGAATGATATCATCACTCTTGCGTACGTACGGACTGCCATCTCCACGAACATGATGAGATTTATTTTCCATGATTAACCATTCAAGTATGATTATAAAGTATATATAATAAATAATCATTAAATATATTACATAATAATGATAATGTATTTATGTACATATATGTTTCATTTACTTAATTCCATTCAATTCAAAAAATGAAACGAAAACAGCGTTCATGCATACGTTCGACCTACCGTCTCCATGAACGATGTATTTCATTCCATTTATCAATCTATAATATACATATATATGCTGAATATATATTATATATAAATCATGTTTTAAAAACTTGGATAATGTACATCATGATATATGTAATAATATCAAAAACCACAAATCGAACCACGTACGATAAATGAATTGATTTTACCCAAAACGCTGTTTAATAAGGAATTTACAATAGAACAGGTAATATAAAGTAATAAGTGAGCCATATATGATATCATAACAATGAATATGATTCTATAATAAGTCAATGACATTATTAAAGTCATTATACATGAGGTACATATACATACAAATCATATCGGACATAAGGTAAGGGATAATTTTTCAATCTCATTTTTATCTGAGATTTCTTATACATTAGTATTTACTCAGGTTATATTTTTCATCCATGTATATAAAAATGTTTTTCATAAAGTGTTTAATATTATTCCATGTATTTTAAGATTCATTTTTACCCCTCTTTAACTTTTACTTTGTGTTATGGAAGGAATCTTTATTTTGTTTACCATACATGGTACTTTTTTGAATTTTCAATAAAAATTACGATAATATTGTTTTTTTAACTTGTATGGAATGAACATATTTTTATAGTTTCATAACGCCTTATTTTTATAAATCATACACTACAATATTTTAAAACTATTTAAAAAAAATCATTTTCTTTTAAAATTTCATGGCATTTTGTGAAATGAAAATGATTTTGAAAAAGAAAGGATATTTTCCTCAAGATTTAATTTCAAGTGTTTTATCAAAACCATTATCCATTTGAGTTGAAATTAATTAATACGTGTATGCTACTTGTATAATGTCATTATTAATTACAGGGTTTCACTTTTCTTTTGGTGAAATGAAATCCATTTGTTTTATATGGATTATGTTATCATGGGATGATGTTTATGAAATCCATTTTATTCTTTGGGTGATGATGAATGATTTATGTTTATGTTGTGGAACAAGTAATAATGATTTAATTATGAGATCGTTGGGACCTATATCTCCCAATAATGCATTGGGTAAAGATTTATATCCCATGAGATAGACATGGCTTGAATGGTAAGTTAATCCGGTTCAGTGATACATGACTGGAATGAGGAGTAAACTCGATTCAGTAATGGACATTGTCCACTAAGATGGTCTTGGCAGAAATGTCTTTTCTTCTTTGGAAATAATATCATGTGATTAATGGTTTTCCACAATTACATGTTTTATTCCCATGCTATTTTTTCATTATTTATGTTCCATTGTGATCTATTCCATATGTACTTCCATTTTTATGTCATTGCTCATGATTTTTATGTTTAAACATTATGTTCATGTTTTTATCTTCAAATGTATATGGTTTGTTTTATTTTATACATGCTTACCCACACTGAGCATTTGATCTCACCCTTTATTTATTTTCTTTTCACCATGATATAAATATAGGTTTTAGGTAAGAAAAAAATGGAAGATCTTTATGGGATATGTTGAAGATCTTTCACCATGATTAGAGGATTATGTTCCTTGTTTCAAAAGACACGAAACTATTACGGTCCTTTGGTGTCCATTTTTTATGTATATGATATTCCTCAAAAGTAATGTAATGTACATGTACATCATGTTTGGGGTCTCTAAATTGAGTCATGATATGATTACATTATAGAACCTGAGAGAGTTTGGGGTAAAGAGTATAGTAGTATAGTCTCTCAGTCTACTGGTTCAGCTTCCAATGGATGGAAGAAACAATATTAGGATTCTTGTGAGATAAGAAGCATCCAGAACAATAGTATTAGTTGTGTAGTTTTTGTTCATTAGTGTGGTAGATGGTGATACCTAAAGAATCATTGTGATTGTGACCCAGTTGAGTGTTGATCTTGGGGATGGAGTGTCCATGTGGAAAATTTCTATATGATCATCCCTCCAATAGTTAGTGGAAGCAGTTCATTCCAAACTCTAGCTTCAGGAGAAGGTTTCACAAATCTGCATCAGGAATGGATCTATAGTAGTACAATCATTTTGGGTGAGTTGTTGGTGGTTGTGTTTGGGGAAATATTTATCTACTTATACCTAGACAATAGAGTGGGATTGATTAGAGTAGTGAGGTTATATCATAGTGTTGTGGTTTAGGGTAAATATATTTTTCACATCATACCCCATAGAGAATGGTGGAGGACTATCTTGAGTGATACGTATGGTCTGAGTATCCTCTACTCTTGAATGTGTACTTTTTTACATAGGTTCATCATAGAGATTCATATTTGTACATGTGGTGGAATTCTATAGTCATGTAATTTAGTATTCTAGGGGATTTATATTTCTTAATACATAATTTTGGATAAAAATAGGATGTAACATAGTGAAAAAAGTTCCCCATTAATAATGGTGGTCGTCAAATCATCTAGGAAATTTTTTTCCTTGACATTACTGTGTTAGACGACATACTTTGTATGGATTTTATCTTTTCTTATAGAGTCTCCATTGATTAGTATCACCATAGGGTGAAATTCACATCACTAGAGGGTGTAGTGCTTATTTATAAGGATGAATGGGATGTCCAGAAAATCTATGTTGGACCAATGCATTGTGGGTTGGGAAGGAGGATATCTGAGATTGCAACCATTTATCTAGATGATAGGGATCATGTTAGGTGGGATATCCTCTAGTGGTTTATCATTTTAGGGATGATTTTTGAAATGAATTTCTATTTAACCTCCTATAATAGAGGTTGAGTTATCCATCAAGCTAGTTCTATGAGATTCACCAATATCCAGTCCTCTTTACAAGATTTCAACTATGGACATACATGGGCTCAAGATGTATCTAGAGGACTTGAAGGCAAAGGGGTTTATTCGACAAGTACCTCTATATGGGGATCAATAGTACATTCCGTGAAAAAGGAAGAGAATATCCTTAAAATATAAATAGATTAAATGAAATTAATCCAATATATGGTCAAGAACTAATATCCATTTCCATAGATATTTAACTTTTTTGATATTCTTTTAGGAGATCAGGTGTATTCAAAAATTTATTTGAGATCAGGGTATCACCATGTACGTGATCGACCTAAAGACATAACTTATATACATTTTTGTAGAAGAAATGGTATGTATGCATATATGGTTATGTCAATCATCCTTAGGAACATGCTAGTGGTTTTTAGGCAGCTAACAAACCATGTTTAGAATCATTATCTACGTTCTTTTTTGGTCGTTTTTGTGGATGATATCTTGGTGTATTCTCACAATCAACATAACCAAGGAAAACATCTTATGATCAATTTGGACGAACCTAGAGAGAATATGGTATATTCTAACATCAAAAATTTACACTTCAAGAAGGATAATATTCACAATATTGGTCATATTATCTCAGATACAATTGTATTAGTTGAAACATATAAGGTGAGAGTTGTAGTTTCATGAGGGAATCCACAGAATGCCTCTGACATACATAGTTTCTTTGGGATAGTGGGATGTTATGATATCTTGATATAGTAATTCTTATTCCTATAATCAATGCATATAGACATGACCATGAAGGGTGTACATTTTTTATTGATATATACCTGTGAGATAGCCTTTCATAAATTAAAAGGGATACTAACCTCAGCATCGGTCTTGATTCATCTAGATCTGAGTAAATGCTACACTGCGTATTTCGATTCATCAGTTATCATGATAGAATTAGGTTTTATTTTTGGTGATAGAGTCATGATGTACTAGTCTTGGTAGGTTTGGACACATGATTGTAATTAACTAACTCATGGCTTAGAGTTAGATACATTTGTACAAGGATTTCACTGTTAGAGATAGTCTTTACACGAAGATCATTTTGTGGTGTAAATAGACAAGAAAATAATGAAGTAAATATTTTCATTGTGTTATATGAATTTGATATTGTTATGGTTTTTTGAGTACATATATTCCATTAACATCAATATATACTCAACACATAAAAAAGGTAATGTGGTAACCAATGCATTGAGAATGAGGACTCATGTATAGGGGTTATAGTAGGAAAATAAAAATTGAAGAATTATGGATTTGATCTCTTATATGAAATTGGATGTCAAGGATATTGAGTTTAGAATTTTTCAACTTTCCTTATTTGTGACCTATACCCCACAATATTGAGTATGAATTGGATAATATTTGATTTGGAGGGCCTAGTTTGACAGGAGAGTGTGGCAGGTGAAGAGCCATCTCCTAGTGGGAATGTATTTTAGGA